>CM055118.1:144174372-144774372 GCA_029206835.1 Rana muscosa | reverse complement strand
GCAAGATGGTACTAAATACCAGTGAAGCATAATCTTATAGCTGGCTTCAACAGCCAGGACGATGGCAGAGCCTCAGTACTCTTCTCAATGGCCCTCGGCCCTGATGTATGCAATGGGCTGGCAATTTGAGAGGAGCTATACAAATATAACATTTTTATAGCACAAATTCTGAGCTAGTTCTGCTGTTTAACCCAGGTTCTGATCCCATTTTAGTGCAAAGCAGCCACTCAAAAGGTATTTTCAGCCAAGAGCACAAAGCTTTACTCAGTCTTTTACACGGTGAGCAGGCAGATAGTGTCTTTTGTGTGGTTTTTATTGTTTGAAGAACTGGGATGGGGGTTGAGATGAGCCTTGGGATACCCAGAACTAGCAAACTTGACTGAGTACACTATCTAGAAAAAGGTTAACTGAGATAGTAGAGTCTTCTATGTAGGAACTTATAAACAATTTTGCACAGGGGGCTCCCACCATGGAAACAACCCTGGCTAGCAGGTCTGGAACAGTTTTTCCAAAAAAGAAGACACAATAGCAACTGTCCTTTTCTCAGGATCTCTTTCAGGCCCACTCACTGTGTCACCGGCTATCTGGATGCCTCCTAACAGTTTCAGCTGACACTGCACTATGAACCTCCTGACTAAAATCCCCACTGGATGTTGCCCCAGCTGTTCCTGTGATAGGTGGATGATCCTTCAGCTCCCTTCTAAACCAGAATCCCCCCAAACTACTTGCAGCTTTTTAAAGACCTTGAAAGGTTTAAGAGCACCTCCAGGCTGGGTCTCTCTCCAACAGGCAAAGGACCCTACTATTCCATGCTCCAGACCTTATATACACCTCTCAGCCCCCTGCTGGTCACATACAAGATCATCCCAGGTTCTACCTTCTCCACCCACTATGTTCCAGTACTTTCTGGAAAGACAGAGGAAACAGGCAAGCCTGCAGCTGCAGAGCCCAGAACAGACCAAATTAATTAAGCCCAGCTCCTTTGGCTACAGCAGAGCCCCAAAAAATTACTTAATTTGTCTACAATCTACCTACCTATTAGCACCTAACTAGGAGGGTGCTACAGGTGGATATTAGTCTAGAGGGGTGAGCATTACTAGGCACGCCTGTATTTTCTGTAAACCTGTATTTGCATGTAAACCTTTGGGCAGGTGTAGTTTACCCTCCCCTCTGTAGGTGGTGCTGTGTTGCTGGCCACTCGCTACTGGATGACCTGTCACCTTACCAGGTACCATGCTTAATTAATGGTTGCTTGTAGCTTGTTCCTTTACTTGGTTATCCATAGCAACTACTCTCTTTTTCTTGTCTTGCCGAGTTAACCTTTTTTGGCATGGAGTTACTTCATACCCCATGTGTGCTTTACAGACCCATGTTCTTTAGGGTATGCCAGAACCAACATGCACCTCTTTGAATAACTTCAGAGAAGGCTCATAACAGTTAATAGAACTTTACTGAACATGATGCAGCATACAGTTCAATATGAACAACGTATTGCCCCTAATCCTTACTAAGATAATGTAGTGGTCCAGGTATAACTCGATAAAGTGAGAGTCCATCGCGGGATTGTGCATGGTTTGGATGTTCTCCACAAATCCCGGTTCTTCGATAGCACCACTGGCCATGATCACAGGTGATGCTGTAAGTCCTGAACCCATCGCTACCTGCCTTTCTGGACCTCAGCCACCCCCCTTTTTATAGCACAGGTGGGGTGGCTAGGACCAAAGCCCAGGAGCTGAGCTTACAATTAACCCTTTCCCCCAGCCTGGGCCAGCTGCTAACTCACTAGAACCATATATTTCAACCTTCTTACATGTGTTACCTACGATATTGAGACTGTGACATTGCATTACTTTGGGATGGTAAAGCTAGCACCTTGCAGTTGTTCTTCAAATGTTAGTTGTTATTTCCACTGAACCTAATAATAACTGTGCCATTTTCCATGGTCTCCATGTGCCTGTTCTCTATTGTGGGTACTGAAATCCAATGCATGAAAGAGACAGTCCAGGTACAGTCAAGCTGGGGAGGAAAACTGCTGGATGATGATGGATGTCCCCCAACCAGTAAATGAGGTGGGCTGTATCTGGCTTGTAGCTTCTAATGCACATTGTGAGAATCTCACAGTGTGCAGTGAAATCAGAGAAAGGAATTTCAGTACTGGAGAGAAGACTGTACAACTATGCAAAAGTAAAGGAAGGAAAGGAGTTTAGCTTTAAATTTGCAATCTTCCCCATAATTTGTTGGGAAACAATGTTTACTTTCCCCCACATGTAGGATTTTCACTATTTTCATTTTTTTCAACAAAATCAATCTCATTTTCCCAATCTGTACAGACATTGCAGTTTTTAAAATCTATATTTTTTTTAATAAGCACACAGTGTGCTGAGTACGAGCAGAATTTTATGTATACAACGTAGCAATAAGAGCGTTACATCATTATCCAGGTGGGGGTGAATGGAGTATCCAAGGCCACAATGTTATTGTCTATATATCTACACATTCTATTAAAACACAAGAGTTCTGTTTCACAACACATATGCAAAGACCGACAAAAAAGAAACAAAAAACAATTATCTCAACAAATGGACACAACTTACTAAGCCCGGCGCGGGGGCCGCTCTGACATATTTTAGTGCTACGTGACTTAGATGAAGCGGTGTAATATCACCCTATAAATTGGCTGTAATACCCAGAAAACACGAGCGTGGCTGGCTGCCCTTGAGAAAATCACACATAATGTAACTCACGTAATTGAAAAGTGACCTTCACCTTACCACAAAATGAGCACTCGCTCGCCGCTGTGACAGGCAAATTTCATTAAAGCATAGAAAATGTGAAGAGAGGTTTAAAAAAATAAAAAATAAATTTTATTATTAGAAAAAAAAAAGGTTTTTAAACATGGTGATTTAGAGCACAAATGAAAAGAATAACAGTCGGAGAGTCGAGTAAACGTTTCACTATCACTAGGCTTATTTAAATTGGTGGCCAAATCTTTTGTTTCCTGGAAAAACAAGAAAACATCAATAAAGCAAACTGCGGCTCAGCAAAGACATAAACTGACTGCACAGGGGGTGATCGCTAAAGGATTAGCAATTTTTTGTGTTTTTTTATGTATAATAAAAACATAAACTGGGCTGGACTTCAGTTACTTGTCCCTTAAGGCCCCTTTCACACGGACGGTCCGTTCAGGTCCGCCTGTCAGTTTTTTAGGCGGACCTGAGCGGATGCTCCATGTAGCCCTATGGAGCCACGGATGTCAGCGGTGACGTGTCCGCTGACATCCGACCCGCTCCGCTCCGCCAAAGTGTGACGGAGGAAAATCCTATTTTTCCATCCGTCGGCGGAGCGGATCTGATGACAACGGACTCTACGGTCCGTCGTCATCCGATCCCCCCATAGGGAAGAGCGGCGCTCTGACAGGGCGGTCCCTGCACAGTGTGTGGGGACCGCCCAGTCATCCGCCGGCTCAGCGGGGATCAACGGAACGATCCCCGCTGAGCAAGCGGAGCTTCACGGGGCGGATCTTCACTGATCCGTCCCGTGTGAAAGAGCCCTAAAACATTTTTCATTGTAGGACCCTTGCTATTGGGGGCACTGGTCAAGGGGGAGGAGCTAGGAGCATCGGTAAGGGACCCAGAAAGAGGAGGATCGGGGCTGCTTTGTGAAAAACCACTGCACAGAGCATGTTTGTTATTTCTTTAAAAAAAAAGCTGAACCTATAATACCACTTTAAAATAACATGCCTGGAGGATGCCTTTAACCGCTTGCTGACCATCGCACGACGACATACGTCGGCAGAATAGCACGGACAGGCAGAAGGACGTATATATACGTCCCCTTTAAGAAGCGCCATTGTGGACACGCACGCACGGCCGCCGTGAGCTCCGTAAGTCCGACCGCGGGTCCCGCAGACTCGATGTCTGCGGGAATATCCACGATTGTCTCACGGAGAGGAAGAACGGGGAAATGCTGATGTAAACAAGCATTTCCCCAGTCTTCCTAGTGACAGGACACTGATCACCGCTCCCTGTAATCGGGAGCGGTGATCAGTGTCGTGTCACCCACAGCCCATCCCCCTTACAGTTAGAAGCACTCCCTAGGACACACTTAACCCCTTCAGCGCCCCCTACAGGTTAACCCCTTCACTGCCAGTGTCATTATTACAGTAATCAGTTCATATTTATAGCGCTGATCGCTGTAAAAATGACAATGGTCCCAAAATGGTGTCAAAAGTGTCCGATGTAGAAAATGGGTATATACTGCGCTGAGAAAAATTTCAAAACAAAAACAGCCGCCAACACTGCCGTAGATAAAAAGCAAAAAGTAAGTGTAGATAAAAGTGTAGCGCTATTTTTTCAAAACTGTGTATAGTGGTAAAAACCAAAAACCAGTACTAAATATATCATGTGATTATACATGTGGAAAAATTATACAGAAAATTATATCAGATACCCCAGATGATGACTCTTTAGTCAAAACTAGTCGGGTGGATCTGTCTGCACACATCGCTCCTGTACCTGTATCTATGCTTATAAGACCATCTTAAATGTGAGTGTTCCATTGTTATTTTAATTATTATTAAAACCTTTCCAAACGGTATCATGCTATGTGAGCCTTTTTTCACCTCCATACGCATGACTCACGGATACCGGGCC
Source organism: Rana muscosa (assembly GCA_029206835.1). Taxonomy (NCBI): domain Eukaryota; kingdom Metazoa; phylum Chordata; class Amphibia; order Anura; family Ranidae; genus Rana; species Rana muscosa. The sequence goes on along the minus strand of CM055118.1, from coordinate 144,769,720 downwards.
TCTGTACATGACTATCGTATAACAGATGTCCTTATTATACTACCCCTTATTTACTATCTTACTTATGACTAAGTAAACGAGACCACACCAGGAGTTGGAGAAATATATATAGGCCGTAGCAGCCTTATTTATTAAAACGCTGTATAACTTTTTTTAACAGTAGCCATAAACTCTGTCCTAAAGGACCCCCTCAGTAAATTACTGGTGTCGATCTCTGCAGGAACCTCTATTAACATCTGTGTCTATTATTGCACTGCGGTACTTCTCAAAATCCGCTAATAGGCCTCAAGCCGACATGTTGGTTCAGAGACAACCCTGACCGCAGTGCACCATCCCAATGCTTCAAGCTAAACCTCCGTTAACTGTAAGCCCACCGTCAGGACCCATACCAACGACAGTTCCTGAACCCTTCTTTCCGAGGTATCATCCTTCCCCTGCAAAGACCAGACACCCGCCACTGCCACGACATCTGCAATGACCCCACTTGTACCTGTAAAAACAAAATGTAAAGACAACATCCCCAACCCCGTCCAAATTCAGGGGAGGGTGGGCGGGAACTTTCTTTGCGCCGCATGTTATCCGGGGAGGGGGCGGAGTCCTCCTTTATACCCTCAATGCCCCCTCCCACACAAATTGACCCACCAATCTTATCCCCTCTTCCTCAGCCTTAACCCACCAATCCCCTAATCCTTCACATAAGTCCCTGTTTCCCTAGTCATGTCCGCCCTCCACCCATCCATTGCATTCCTTGCTCCGGGCTTTTCTTGACTATCGTATAACAGATGTCCTTATTATACTACCCCTTATTTACTATCTTACTTATGATGACTAAGTAAACGAGACCACACCAGGAGTTGGAGAAATATATATAGGCCGTAGCAGCCTTATTTATTAAAACGCTGTATAACTTTTTTTTAACAGTAACCATAAACTCTGTCCTAAAGGACCCCCTCAGTAAATTACTGGTGTCGATCTCTGCAGGAACCTCTATTAACATCTGTGTCCATTATTGCACTGCGGTACTTCTCAAAATCCGCTAATAGGCCTCAAGCCGACATGCTGGCTCAGAGACAACCCTGACCGCAGTGCACCATCCCAATGCTTCAAGCTAAACCTCCGTTAACTGTAAGCCCACCGTCAGGACCCATACCAACGACAGGTCCTGAACCCTTCTTTCCGAGGTATCATCCTTCCCCTGCAAAGACCAGACACCCGCCACAGCACCCGAATGTAAAAGCCTTTACAATTGGGTGCCCCTCCACACCCTGAGAGCCCTCTGTATACCATCCTGTAACCCTAACGCCCATAGGTCTATACCCACATCACTGAGGTGTACCCCATCACCCCGAAGGTACCGCCATGTCTCCAACTCCAGCTCAAAATGACGTATCACCAACCCCCCATTCCTAACCATGAACCTGGCCACATCCCGATTAACTTTCCTCCGCGCCCTATTGATGCCCTCTATGGATCTAGCCGTCCGCCATGAAGTACGAGCCACCATGTCGGACCACACTATCACCATTTCCGGGAATGCCATACGAAGACGAAGAATATCAAATTTGATATCTTTCGTCAGATCCAGCATGGATCTAACACCTAAGTCATTCCCACCTACGTGCAGAATTAAAACGTCAGGTGGGCGGTCCAGTCGCGCATAACGATGCACTTCTGGAACTGTCCTACTCCACAACATTCCCGGAATTCCCAGCCAGCGAATCCGGGCCTCCTGCCTTGGAAACCCCAATTGCCGACCTTCCGGTCTTGCCTCAGCCCTCTTACCCCCCCTGTACACATAAGAGTGCCCCAGTATCCAGACCAACGCCGGCGCCACACCTGAAAGAGAGAAAAACATGTATCCACCGTAACCACAGCCAAGCCTGACAACGTAACCTCATTATTTTATTTTCTTTATATATATATATATATATATATATTGTGACAGCAGGAAGGTAAAGTCACCTGGTTGCATCCAGGGGGGTAGATATATTTCGCCCAGATTCAGGCTTTACGCCGACTTATACAACTAGGTGGAGAGTTGTATAAGGCTAGTGGGCTCATGGATGACTCATACCTCTAGGGAGAGTGTGGGGCGTCGTGCAGACAGGGAGTTGATGAGACCAGCTGAAGCTTGTCAGCTCATTTAGGCCTCTATAAGAACTCCCAGCTTCATTAGATGTTAGCTCATGCCTGGAACCAGACCTGTGTGGACTGTCTAGGGAGAGTGAACCCCTGTGCGGTGAGACAAAGCCTGTGTGGCTATTTGCTTGGACATTTAAAACCAGGGACTTAGGGACTAGGACAGCACTAGGCTGATCCCAGTTGTTAGTTAGGAAACCTGTATGTTTAGTCAGAGGTCAAGTTGACCAGGATTTATTTTGTTTATGTTTCTTTTGCTTTGCTGTGTTTTGTCACTGTAAATAGAAAATAAACCGCACCTTTTTGATTTTGAAAACCACAACCTCCGTTTGCTGGGCCTGTTTTTGTGTGGGGAGCCCATCTCGGGGTTCACACACACCCGCTGCCGAGCTAACCCCCTCACAGTTGGTGGAGAACCAGTGGCAGTTTTTTTTTAAGCCAGCATGGAGGAGATACTGAAGCAGCTGGCTCTAGCAAATGCCAATCAACAGCAGACAAATGCAGGTTTGCAAGAGAGCCTTGCAGCTCAACAACAGAACTTCGCAGCCCAGCAGCAAGCTCATCAACAGAGCCTTGCAGCCCAGCAGCAAGCTCATCAACAGAGCCTTGCAGCCCAGCAGCAGACAAACGCAACTTTGCAACAGAGTCTGGAGGCTCAGCAACAAGCCCAGCAGCAATCTGAGGCCCGCTTCATAGACCTGTTACAGAAGCAAGAGCAGAGACTACAACAACAGATGGAAGCAGCAATGCAGCAACGTCCGCAGACCAGTGAGGAAAGCCGTCCCACTAATACCGCGTCCTTTGGGGTGAGTCGTTTATTGACAAAAATGACTGGAGAGGATGATCCAGAGGTATTTTTGACCACATTTGAAAGGACCGCTGAAAGAGAAAAGTGGCCTGAGGAGCAGTGGGCTGGACTGGTGGCTCCTCTGTTAACTGGTGAATCGCAGAAAGCTTACTATGACCTAGAGCCTAACCAAGCAAAAGACTATGCAATGCTAAAAGCTGAAATATTGGCAAGGCTGGGTGTCACCCAGGCTGTCCGGGCTCAGCGTGTGCATAACTGGACTTTCCAGCTTGGAAAACCCCCCAGGTCTCAAATGTATGATCTCATTCACCTGAGCAGAAAGTGGCTACAGCCAGAGACTTTGTCCGCACCAAAGATTGTGGAACGTGTTGTAATGGATCGGTTTTTGAGAGCTCTTCCTACTGCCATCCAAAAGTGGGTAAGCCATGGAGACCCAGAGATGGCCGATGGTCTTGTGGATCGTGTGGAGAAATACTTGGCTACAGAGAACCTGACGGCCTCTTCCAGAGACACTCGGACTTTCCACCCTAAGACCAGACCATCCCCAGGGGCGGATAAGAGGATTCCAAGGGGTGAGGGTGGAGAGAGTGAGAGGGTGGGAGCTCTACCCCAAGTTTGGCGAGAACAGCCTGGGAAATCAGCGGCTCAAGAGGCCGCAAGAAGGATCGTTTGCTACCGCTGCCGGCAAGCGGGACATATTGCAGCCAATTGCCCGGTTGTGGAGGAACCCATGCAGTGTGACTTTCTGACGGGCAGACGTCAGTCGCTGTGTGCGACAGTCGCATGCACTGCCATTCGAGGAACTGAGAAACATTTATGCAAAATGTGTGTTAATGGTAGAAATGTTGTGGTATTGCTGGATTCAGGTAGCCTTGTGACCCTGATAAAGGCTGAGTTAGTTAAAACAGAGGTCTCTGGGAATAGCAAGGTAGCTGTTATTTGTGTGCATGGGGACACCCGAGAGTATCCAGTGACTACAGTGTGTTTCGAGACCCCCAAAGGTACCCTCTCTCATCCAGTGGGCTTAGTATCTCAGTTACCGCATGACGCCATTGTGGGAAGGGATTTTCCGAAGTTCTGGGAACTGTGGGATGATCCTGAGCCCCCCACTGGTGCCCCTATGTACCAGGAATGTGATAGCCAGAACTCCCCTGAGAGTGGTGAGGACTCTCCGGAATTTCCCTTATCAGTATTGGCAGGGGAGACTCAAGAAACTGGAGAGGAGCCCACCTCCTCAGACGAAAACCTACCGTCTGTGGAGTTTTCTGATCTTGAGGTTCACAGGGAAAACTTTGCCACAGAACAGTTGAAAGACCCCGCCCTAATAAAGGCACGGGAAAACGTAGTGAAAATAGATGGCGAGTTAGTGAACCCAGATAATACCTGCACTTACCCATACTTCAGCGTAGAGAAGGACCTACTGTATCGGGTGGCAAAAAGGGCAGAAGAAACCGTTGAGCAGCTTGTGGTGCCCAAACCTTACAGGAAGTTGGTGTTGGAGTTGGCCCATGGGCACATTCTTGGAGGTCATCTGGGGACAGAGAAAACCCGAGAGAGGGTATTACAGAGATTCTATTGGCCGGGGGTGATGAAGGACATAGAAAATTATTGTTCCTCCTGCCCTGTGTGTCAGAGGTCGGCCCCGATGCCACATTTCCGTAGCCCGCTGGTCCCTCTACCCATCATTGAGGTCCCGTTTGAGAGGATCGCCATGGATTTGGTAGGTCCTATAATCAAGTCCGCTAGGGGGCACCAGTACATATTAGTTATAATGGACTATGCCACCCGTTATCCAGAAGCGATCCCTCTCCGAAATACCTCGGCCAAAACCATAGCCAAAGAGCTATCTCTTGTGTTTAGCCGGGTGGGTATTTGTAAAGAACTGCTTACGGACCAAGGTACACCCTTTATGTCCCGGGTTATGAAGGAGCTGTGTAAATTGTTCAAAGTGACGCAATTACGTACATCTGTGTATCACCCCCAAACCGATGGGCTGGTTGAAAGGTTCAACAAAACCCTAAAACAAATGTTGAAGAAAGTGGTGGATAGAGATGGAAAGGATTGGGACTGTCTACTTCCTTATCTGATGTTTGCTATTAGGGAGGTGCCCCAATCCTCTACGGGATTCTCCCCCTTTGAGTTACTGTATGGGAAACACCCAAGAGGGCTGTTGGATATTGCCAAGGAAACTTGGGAAAGTGAGAGTTCTCCCCACAGGAGTGTGATTGAGCATGTCGCCCTGATGCAAGACCGAATTGCACAGGTAATGCCCATCGTGAAGGAACATTTGGCCCAAGCGCAGTTAGCACAGCAGAGAGTGTACAACCGTGGAGCCAAGACCCGTACCTTTTCCCCGGGGGATAGGATACTGGTACTTGTCCCTACGGTTGAAAGTAAATTCCTTGCCAAATGGCAAGGCCCCTACGAGATAATGGAAAAAGTGAGCGAAGTGAATTACAAGGTCAGACAACCAGGAAGGCGAAAGCCCGAACAGATCTATCACGTTAATCTGTTGAAAGCCTGGAGGGATAGAGAGTCCCTAGTCGCAGACACTTGGTCACCAGCTCAAACTGGTTGCGTGATTCCTGAGGTTGGAATAGCAGCCACCTTGTCACAACCCCAACAACAGGAGGTTAAGGAGTTTGTGCTTCGCAACAAGGAGGTATTCTCTGAGCTGCCGGGACAAACATCTGGGGTAGAGCATGACATCATTACCCCGCCCGGTGAAAGGGTGAAGTTAAAACCCTATCGGATCCCAGAGGCCCGACGGGAGGCAATACGGGAGGAAGTACAGAAAATGCTGAACTTAGGGGTGATAGAGGAGTCCCAAAGTGATTGGTCTAGTCCCATTGTGTTGGTGCCTAAACCGGATGGGAGCTGGCGATTTTGTAACGATTTTCGACAGTTGAACAAAGTTACAAAATTTGACACCTACCCCATGCCACGTATAGATGAGTTGATCGACCGGCTGGGAACAGCCCGATACATGACGACTCTTGACCTCACAAAAGGGTATTGGCAAATCCCCCTGGCCAAGTCGGCCAAAGAGAAAACCGCATTTGTAACCCCAGACGGGGCGTTCCAATATAAAAGAATGCCGTTCGGGTTACAGAATGCGCCGGCCACATTCCAGCGGAAAATGGACCAGATGCTGAGGCCCCATCGGAAGTATGCTGCGGCTTACCTGGATGACATAATTGTCCATAGCACAGATTGGGCCTCACATCTGCCAAAAGTGCAAGCAGTCCTGGACTCTGTTCGGGAAGCGGGGTTTACGGCTAACCCCAAGAAGTGTACCATTGGGCAGGAGGAGGCCAAATATCTTGGGTACACCATTGGGAGGGGAGTAATAAAACCCCAACTCAACAAAGTCGAGGCCATCCAGAGTTGGCCACGTCCCAACAGCAAGAAGCAGGTACGAGCCTTTCTGGGAATCGCTGGGTATTATCGGCGATTCATTCCCCACTTTGCTTCTAAGGCTGTGCCCCTAACCAACCTGACGAAGGGGAAAGGGTCGGTCATGATTAAATGGACCCCCGAGGCTGAGGCAGCATTCCAATTCTTGAAACAAGCCTTATGTAGCCAGCCAGTGTTGTACTCACCCGACTTCTCTAAAGACTTTGTCGTACAAAGTGATGCGTCAGATGTGGGGTTAGGAGCAGTATTGTCCCAGGTCTGGAACGGGGAAGAGCACCCAGTCATTTACCTCAGCAGGAAGTTGAAGTCCCATGAGGTAAATTACGCCACCGTTGAAAAGGAGTGTTTAGCGGTGAAGTGGGCTCTAGATTCCCTTCGGTACTACCTGCTAGGTAGGCACTTTGACATGGTTACGGATCACGCTCCGTTAAAGTGGATGGCTCAAAACAAGGAAACAAATAGAAGAGTGAATAGGTGGTTCCTGGCCCTCCAGGAATTCAACTTCACAGTAAAGCATCGCCCTGGCGTTCAAATGGGGAATGTGGATGCTTTGTCTCGAGTACATGAATGCCTGATTGCTGGTGTTCCAACCCCGAGGTTAAAACAAGAGGGGGGGGGGTATGTGACAGCAGGAAGGTAAAGTCACCTGGTTGCATCCAGGGGGGTAGATATATTTCGCCCAGATTCAGGCTTTACGCCGACTTATACAACTAGGTGGAGAGTTGTATAAGGCTAGTGGGCTCATGGATGACTCATACCTCTAGGGAGAGTGTGGGGCGTCGTGCAGACAGGGAGTTGATGAGACCAGCTGAAGCTTGTCAGCTCATTTAGGCCTCTATAAGAACTCCCAGCTTCATTAGATGTTAGCTCATGCCTGGAACCAGACCTGTGTGGACTGTCTAGGGAGAGTGAACCCCTGTGCGGTGAGACAAAGCCTGTGTGGCTATTTGCTTGGACATTTAAAACCAGGGACTTAGGGACTAGGACAGCACTAGGCTGATCCCAGTTGTTAGTTAGGAAACCTGTATGTTTAGTCAGAGGTCAAGTTGACCAGGATTTATTTTGTTTATGTTTCTTTTGCTTTGCTGTGTTTTGTCACTGTAAATAGAAAATAAACCGCACCTTTTTGATTTTGAAAACCACAACCTCCGTTTGCTGGGCCTGTTTTTGTGTGGGGAGCCCATCTCGGGGTTCACACACACCCGCTGCCGAGCTAACCCCCTCACAATATATATATATTTTTTAAACTCCAATCAGCCCTACTCCTACTCTCCTCATACCCCTACTCCTACTCTCCTCCAACCCCCACCACTAAGTGAGGGCGAATGTAAGATCGAAATCTCCTCGATTCCCATCTCCCAATGCGCTTGACCGACTCAATATCCAACCCACTTCGAGCCGCTTCCGTAGCCGCCCCAATTCTGAACGAATGTGACGAAAATTCTTTCGCCTCTAAACCTAGGCACCCCAAACATTTTCGGAAAACCGATATGAACTGAAACCTGGACAACGGACACCCATCCGCATGTATCAGAAAAGACCCCACGTTCTCTGGGCGTACCGCCAGAAAACCCCGAACGGCCCCAACTGGACAAAGCGGTGAGCCCGGCAATGAAAAGATCTGAACTCTCTTGCCCTTCCCTTTTTGATCCGTTTTTGATCTACGTAACCACAAGAACACCCTGTCCTCCTGGTAACGCACTTCATTAGCCCCAATCCCCCCGTGCACTTTCTTAGACGGGCTAACCAGCTCGCCAATCCTGAACGCCCCAAAAAATGCCAAAGAAAATGCCACTCGGAACAAGGCAGCCTCGTATTCTGAGGTGCAAACCTCCGGTAGCTTAGCCAACACCCCCCTCAGGACCCCAAAGGACACCGGGCGTCTGGTGTCTTTTAACGGCCTAGCCCGCCTATAACCTTTGAGCGCTTGTCGAACCCAGAAGTCTTTCGTGAAATCAGGCAAACCTTGCCATTTAAACAAAAATGCCAACCCAGCAACCTTTTTATCCAGCGTGGATACCGACACCCCTGCTTCCATGCACCTGGAGATAAAGTACAAGACTAGCAACCTCACCTCCGGACCATCAATATCCACTCCCGCCATTCTACCCAAATCCGCCCAGTCCAGCCAAACTTTCTGATATGCAGCCCACGTCGTCTCACTCACCGACTTTCCGATCCATCCGGCGACTAATCTAACGCAATCTTCCACAGCCAGTCTGGACAAGGTACCCCTCGTTGTTCCGCGTCCGGTGCCAACTCTCGGAACCTGTCCCACTGAAAGCGAGATAAAGCATCAGCCACCACATTGTCCACTCCAGGAAGGTGAACAGCATATATGAAGATGTTTAACTGTAGGCATCTCAACACCGGCTGTTGTAGCAGGCGAACCACCGGCGGCGATGCCGCCGATGCTCTGTTAATCACCTGCACCACGCCCATGTTGTCGATGTGGAAACGCACCTTCCGATCCCGGAAAGCCTCGCCCCATAGTTCCACTGCCAGTACTACTGGAAACAGCTCCAGCAGCAACATATTCTTTATGAAGCCCGCCTCCACCCAACTCTGTGGCCACGAACCCGCACTCCATCGGCCTTGGAAAAAAAGCCCCAAAACCTGCTGAGCCTGCAGCGTCCGTGAACAGATCCATATCAAAGTTGCTGACCGGGCCCGACATCCATAGTGCCCTACCATTGAAGGACTCCAAGAATGTATGCCAGACCTGCAGATCAGACCTGTGGGAACGTACCAGCCGAACAAAATGTCGCGGCGACTGCACCCCAGCCGTACTTGCTGACAGCCGTCGGCAAAACGCTCTCCCCATCGGCAAAATGCGACAGGCGAAATTCAGCTTCCCCAATAAAGATTGCAGCGTCCGCAGCTGTACCTTGCGCAAACCCAACATCAGTTTAATTTCTTCTTTCAGAGCCGCAAGCTTATCTTCCGGTAAACGGCATTCCATGGCTTCTGAATCCAGCGTTATCTCCAAAAACGTAATGACCGTTCTTGGCCCCTCCGTCTTGTCAGGCGCCAACGGGAAGCCAAAACGATCCGCCATATGCTCCAGCGTTGCTAACAGAATCGCACAATTCCTGGATGAAGCCGGGCCCACGCAGAGGAAGTCATCCAGATAGTGTATGACCGAATTTACCCCTGCCACGTCCCTGACCACCCATTCCAGAAAGGAGCTAAACTCCTCAAACAACGCACACGATATGGAACAGCCCATAGGCAGGCACCGGTCCACATAAAACTCCCCGTTCCAGTGACACCCCAATAATCGAAAACTATCAGGGTGAACCGGAAGAAGTCGAAAGGCCGCCTCCACATCTGATTTTGCCATGAGAGCCCCCTTTCCATAATGCCGGACCCAAACAACCGCTGCATCGAATGATGTGTAACTCACCGTGCAAGCATCCGGCTCAATGGCGTCATTCACCGACCCCCCTTTTGGAAAAGAAAGGTGGTGAATGAGCCGAAATTTATTCGGCTCCTTTTTTGGCACCACACCCAGCGGAGAGACCACCAAATCCTTTAACGGGGGAACTGGAAAAGGGCCTCTCATGCGGCCCAACGCAACTTCCTTTCGTAGTTTCTCCGAAACTACGTCGCAATGTAGCAACGCCGATCGCAAATTGCGCGGCACGGGGGGGCCTCCCTCAACGAGCACGGAATACGAAAACCCTCCGCAAACCCCCTTTCCAACAACCGCGCAGCCGCCCTGTCAGGATACCTACCTAGAAACGGCCGCATCCTTTCCACCATCACCGGCGTCTTCCCTCTTATTCGTAAGCTCTCCGGAACGGTTCTTCCCTTGCTTAAAGCATCTAGACGAGGGGTGGGAACCCCCGCATCCGGAACACTCATGTTTGAAACGGCACGTTCCTCCAAACTTGCATGTACCCGAATTAAACTGCCAACAAACCCCTTTTGCCTTACCGGCCGGTTGTCCAGGGGAAGACGATCCACCGCCCCCCCCCCCCCCCCCCCTGAAAAAACTGGTTCGGGGCCCTCGCCGAAGCCATCAATCGCATCCACAAACTAATGTCTTTGTGGTCCCATCTCATCTCCGGCCGCATCGCCATCCTCTGGCGAAACTGCTCGTCGTACCTCAACCAAGCCGTGCCCCCGAAGATTCTGTATGCTTCCCCTACGGCATCCTGGTAGCAAAACAGAGCAGAGCAGAACTCCGGCTTCTTTACCCCTATCACACTTGCCAAAATGCCAAATGCCTGCAGCCAATTTGTAAATGTCCGTGGGATAAGTCGATACCTACGCTTCTCCTCATCTTCCTTCTTGGAGTCATCCGGCTTGACTCTGTCCAAGTTGAACTTCCCCAACGGCAGCAGTGAGAATATCTCCACATACTCACCTTTCCAAATCCTTTCACGTACCTCCACCTTTAAATGCGCTCCCAACGGTCCCTCAAAACAGATATAGACCTCGCACATCGCCGCGTCAGCCAACCTCACCAGGTCCTGCCTGCCAGCCTCCCCCACTGCCGCAGGCGTATCAACCCCCTCCTTCCTTAGCGGAGGACTGTCCGTCCCCCCCTGCTGTGGCACCACCACCGCTGCCCCTGCCACCCCGCTCCTGCCATCCCCCCCACCGGGGGAACCCATGCCGCTGCCGGGCATGGCGCCCCACCTGCTGAATTTTCAAACCTGTCCACCAGTTCCTTGATCCCTGCTAAAAACCCCCTCATACTTGTATCCATCCCCACTACCGACCTCTGACCCTGGTCTGCCAAGTCACCACCCCCAGCCGAGCACCCCCACACTGACGTCCCAGCATCACCCCCACCACTGCAGCCCCCAGCACCCAACACCTGTGACTGACCCAGTGAAGATAAAGGAAAAACAAACTTACCGGGCTGCCTAGGAAGAGACCCACCAGCCGACCGTCCCGCCTCCATCGATGCTGACCGTCCGAGAGGCTTACGTTCCTCCTCCGATTCCGACACTGCACCGTCCGACCGTTGCTCCTCCCCTTCAGCTCCAGATGAAAGCCCTCCAGGGGAAGGATCCCTGGATGCCGAGGGTCCCGCTCCCCACCGACTCCCTCTTCGTGCTCTGGACCCGCCCACCGATTTTTTCGTTGCCTTGCCCAGGCCGGGGGGGCTCCGTCCAGCCCTGTCGCCTACATCAGCTGCCTCTGCCCTCCGCTCCTCTGCCGCCAGGTCCCCGGCCACCGCAGTGGAAGGCCCGGCCACCGCCACACTGGATCTCCCCCGCCGAGGCGCCGTCCCCGGTGACATCACTCTGGGGGCGGGGCCCGCTGCCTCCGACTCCAATCACCGTGCGGGCCTAGTGGCCGCTCCGGAACTCCTGGAACGGCCGCCCGCGGAGCTCCGACTCTGCTGGGGATTCCTTCCAGCGTCCAACCCGGCGACAGCAGCTCGCTTCGCGGGAGGACCCGAAGGGGCCCGCGAATGGGGATTCCCTATGTGTCTGCGAGCTCCGGAGGAGAGGTCAGGAGAGAAGCGCTCCGGCGGTTTTGACTGCCGAGCTCGCGCTGACACTCTCCCCCCATTAACCTCTGCTTCCACCGGACGCCCCGAGCAAAGGCCCTAAATGTTCCTGGGCCCACTGTGGGCCTCGCGCTGCTGTCTCTGCCCGCAATTGGGCCAGGAGCTGCTCTAAGTCTGCCATCTCAAACTTTCTTTGTGCCGCATGTTATCCGGGGAGGGGGCGGAGTCCTCCTTTATACCCTCAATGCCCCCTCCCACACAAATTGACCCACCAATCTTATCCCCTCTTCCTCAGCCTTAACCCACCAATCCCCTAATCCTTCACATAAGTCCCTGTTTCCCTAGTCATGTCCGCCCTCCACCCATCCATTGCATTCCTTGCTCCGGGCTTTTCTCACTTACGAATACATGACCAACATACTTGATGTCCTGTTCGATCGAAGTGGATCAATACCCCAGATCTCAGACCATCTGTATTGGGTTCAACTAACCCCCAAGCCTATCTCGATTTGAGTGGCATATGCCCCTCCAGGTCCGAGACTTCCGGTAAGTCTCCTTCAACTCACTCTTGGTGGCGGTCTTCACAGCATCCTTTTCTCACAAGAATTATCTGAGTTGCAAGTGTGATACTTCAATTGAACACTTCTTTTCTGGATTGAATCTCATTATACACCTTAAAGCTGTTGAATGTTTTCTTTCTTTGGACTTTATTTGATCAGAAGTTTCTAAAGTCAATGTATATTGTTTTGTTAACCATCATTGGTTTTTCTAACCATCACTGTATAATTTTCCCAAAAGTGTCCGATGTGTCCGCCATAATGTCGCAGTCACGATAAAAAATCGCTCATTACCGCCATTACTAGTAAAAAAAAAATATTAATAAAAATGCCATAAAACTATCCCCTATTTTGTAGACGCTATAACTTTTGCGCAAACCAATCAATAAACGCTTATTGCGTGTTTTTTTACCAAAAATATTTAGAAGAATTGGCCTAAACTGAGGGAAAAAAAAGTTTTGTTATATATTTTTGGGGGATATGTATTATAGCAAAAAGTAAAAAATATTGCATTTTTTTCAAAATTGTCGCTCTATTTTTGTTTATAGCTCAAAAAATAAAAATTGCAGAGGTGATCAAATACCACCAAAAGAAAGCTCTATTTGTGGGAAAAAAAGGACGTCAATTTTGTTTGGGAGCCACGTCGCACGACTGCGCACTTGTATTATGGCAGAACAGGTTTCTGGGATAATGAGACCCAGAGCCTGGGGGAGATGCCTGTCGAGAAATTGAGGTCCTGCAAGCTTCTCCCTGTTGCCAGGTAGTGCAACGTGGCAACTAGCCTCAGCAGTGATGGCTTCCCGCATAACGGTGTCCTGCCTGGTGATATAGGGAAACACCAAAGCCAACAGATGCTGAAAAACGGTGTCAGACATCCTAACAAAATTCCTGTAGTCATCCGGGTTATTCTCCTGGATTTCCCGCAGCAGAGCCATGTGAGAGAATTGGTCCCGCTGGAGCAACCAATTCTTGGTCTATGAACTCCTCCTCACCCTGTTCATGGACTGGAATGGGGATAAAGCAACAATCCTAGCAGCAAGCACAGCACGATCTCGGCGACGAGAACGTACCCGCTACATTGCTAGAAAACGGTCGTCTAATCAGAACGAACTAAAAGAACGCACTGAGGAACAGCAAGGCCTATGAAGAACGACCTGAAAAACAGTAACGAGTGGACAAGAACGCACTGCAAAAACAGATACGAACTAACTACAAGCACTGAAAGACAGATACGAACCCACAAGCACAAACTGAACACCAGAAAACGATCTTTAAAGCACGAAGACTGAAAAGCGCGAATCGTCTCTCACCAAACTTTTACTAACACGCGGTAACACGAAATCAGCAAAAGCAGCCCAAAGGGTGGCGCCATCCGAATGGAACTTCCCCTTTATAGTGTCGTTGTACGTGTTGTCGTACGTGTTGTACGTCACCTCGCTATGCTCAAGCATTTTTTTTCACGATAGTCTGTATGCAAGGCAGGCTTGAGAAGAATCACGTCGAGAAAAACGTTGTTTTTTTCCATGACATTAACCACCTCGCGCCCGCCGTACGAGAATATACGGCCGCAAGGTGGTTGTCAAATGCCGGGAGGCCGTTATTATACGGCCTCCTCTATTTGGCCACTGGGGGGCGCGCGAGCGCCGCCGGTGGCGCGCGCACGTGCCCGGCGCTTCACTGCAATGCCGATGCACGTGCCTGGCGGCCGCGATGTCCGCCAGGCACCCGCGATCGGCGGTTACAGAGACAAGGACATGGATCTCTGTGTGTAAACACAGAGATCCATGTCCTGTCAGGGAGAGGGGACCGATGCTGTGTCCCTTGTACATAGGAACACAGATCGGTCACCTCCCCCAGTCAGTCCCCTCCCCTCACAGTAAAAATCACTAATAGGGAACACATTTAACCCCTTCCTCGCCCCCTAGTGTTAACTCCTTCCCTGCCAGTCACATTTATACAGTAATCAGTGCATATTTATAGCACTGTTCGCTGTATAAATGTGAATGGTCCCAAATTAGTGTCAAAAGTGTCCGATGTGTCCGCCATAATGTCGCAGTCACAAAAAAAATCACTGATCGCCGCCATTACTAATAAAATAAAAAAAAATTATAAAAATGCCATAAAACTACCCCCTATTTTGTAAACGCTATAACTTTTGCGCAAACCAATCAATAAACACTGATTGCGATTTTTTTTTACCAAAAATATGTAGAAGAATACGTATCGGCCTAAACTGAGGAAAAAAATATAAAAAAAAATAAAAAAATTGGGATATTTATTATAGCGAAGTGTAAGAAATATTGCTTTTTTTTCAAAATTGTCGCTCTATTTTTGTTTATAGTGCAAAAAATAAAAACCGCCGAGGTGATCAAATACCACCAAAAGAAAGCTCTATTTGTGCGAAAAAAAGGACGTCAATTTTGTTTGGGAGCCACGTCGCACGACCGCGCAATTGTCATTCAAAGCGTGACAGTGCTGAAAGCTGAAATTTCGCCTGGGCAGGAAGGGGGTATATGTGCCCAGCAAGGAAGTGGTTAAAAACGGTCGTGTGTACGCGGCATTAGGATCTCACCATTATATAGCGAGCTGGAAGTGACTAAAGGTGGTTTACCTCTGCAGCAATCACCAAGCACTGAAATAATTTGTTATTGACCCTTTGTAGCTTCTATATGATTGGTGATTTTATATACCACAATTTCTACCAGCCTTTCCAAAGTACCCCAGTTAGAGATGGGTGCGAACAACCCTCGGTTCGGTTTGCACCAGAACTCTCGAATATCGCAAAAGTTCGGACCCAAACTCTGAACCCCATTGAAGTCTATGGGACCCGAACGTGAAAAATTTAAAGTGACCATTTTTAAGGCTTTTATGCAAATTATTGGCCAAAAAGAGGGTATATGGTCCCCGGCAAATGCCCTGGGGGACATGAGCCAATACAAAAAAAACATTGAAAAAAAACTTTTTTAAAGGAGCAGTGATTTTAATGATGCTTAAAATGTTTGTAACCTTCTAAAAAATGTCACTGCCAGCCCCTCTTTTTTTTTGCAGCCATAACACACAGTGTACATATTTGTGGAAAACTAAGCCTCTAAATACCATCTTTCAGATCTCTTCAGGCCAGTCATGTGACTCCCGGCAGCTCTCCGACTCCGATGTACGGGAAACAGTGGGAGGGGCTGAGATCTGTCTCTGATGTCATCCCGTCAAGGTCACGTGACCACTATGCTGGCCGCTCAGCCCCTCCTGCCAGGAGTTCACATGACCGGCCTGAAAAGCTCTGAAAAACGATATTTAGAGGCTTTGTTGTACATTGTGTGTTATGGCTGCATAAAATAGAGGGCTGGCAGTGACATGTTTAAATAATTACTTTATTACTAAGAACGTCAGGAAGGGGGGGGGGGCAGAGATGGCTCACAGACACACGGAGCTGGCAGGCAGGTAGGGAGGGGGACAGGGGGAGAGAGCAGAGCTGCGGATGATGGAGACATGTAAACTGACTATGGTATTCGGGGCTCAGCAGCCATGATTACCGTGGTCAGCACACAGAAGGGGGACAAAGGAACTGGCAGGATCAGCCAGGATTTTTACATCTTAGAAAGGGGCAGATTAGACAGCACAGGCACTGTGCTGTTTAATCTGATATAGGGGAACAAGATCTCTTTTTTTTTTTTTTAAGGTTAAAAACACCTTAAAGTGAAACAATACAAATGAAAAATTCCTTTAAATATAGTGCATGGGGGGTCCCCTTAGTCTGCCTGTAAAGTGGCGCATCTGTGCCATCTATACAACCTGCTGCAGCAAAACTGACATTTATAAAGAAAAATAATTACATTTAAATTGATTTTCCCTGAAAGTTTTCTTTATTTTGGAAACAACGGCTTGGGGGGCCAGTCTGTATGATGAGGCCACAATTTAGTGCACTTGGAACAAGATTGGATGGAAATAACACATTTTTGCACCAATGTGCAAGCCTTATGTGAAGAAACCAAATTATAGTACACTCAGGCCAAGAGGAATATTTTTTTTTAGATAAAGTCTCGTGTCTCTTTCGCAGACTTTGAATAGAAGTAACAGGTGCGGAAAGTTTGGGCTTTGGGTGTTGGTGGTGCCATCACACCATAACCTTCTAGAGCAGTGGTTCTCAACTCCTGTCATCAGGACCCACTAACAGGCCAGGTTTGCAAGATAACTGAAATACATCACAGGTGATATCATTTGCTGCTCAGTGATTGCCGTATTCTAGTCTTAATCTCCCCAAAGTAATACTTAAAATCCGGCCTGTTAGTGGGTCCTGAAGAATGGAGTTGAGAACCAATGTTCTAGAGGTACTCTTGATGAAAGCCAAAATTGACCCTGCTGTAAAAAAATTCAATTTGTTGCCCCTGTCAAACAGTTGTGGAAAAATTGGTCTTTGGGCAGGGATGGACTGGCCATAGGGACTACCGGGAGTTTCCCGGAGGGCCGATGGCTCAGTGGGCCGTTTAAAAAAGAATTAAATAAAATTTGTGGCCCGTTTTTCTATGCAATTCGGCGGCAGCGGGAGCATGGCGGCAAACAGCGGCGGGGATTTGGGGAAGGTGGCCATCGAGGAGGGCAGTTGGATGTAAAATTCCGAGGGAGAAGAGCTCCACCCCCTCCCTGATGCCGAAGAGGTGGACAGTAGCGAGCGCGGCCACCCCGGCGCTCCCAGAACCTCGATTCCTCCACCTCCTCTCTGCTCCAGGAACCATGCGGCCTGGGCCGGAGGGCAGGCTGACTGGGAGCCCGGAGGAAGGGAACATGCACTGCTGTAAGGAGCAGAGCAGCGTGAGCACCCCCCGGATCAAGAGGGAGACTCGGCTCTGCCGCTGATGGCCATCAGGTACCTGGCATCCTACACAAACATGCCAGAACACTGAGACAGCGGGGAGGTGAGCAGAGGAGGGACTGCAGAAAGGGACAGTGCTATGTGGTCTGTCTCAGCCCTCTCCTCTGTCTCTCTGCCCCCTCTGTCTCTCAGTCCCCCACCTCTGTCTCTCAGTCCCCCCTCTTTAAGCCCCCTCCTCTGTCTCTCAGCCCCCCCACTATCTCTCAGACCCCCCACTATCTCTCAGACCCCTCCTCTGTCTCTCAGACCCCTCCTCTATCTCTCAGCTCTCCCCCTCTGTCTCTCAGCTCTCCCCCTCTGTCTCTCAGCTCTCCCCCTCTGTCTCTCAGCTCTCCCCCTCTGTCTCTCAGCTCCCCCCTCTGTCTCTCAGACCCTCCTCTGTCTCTCAGACCCCCCTCTGTCTCTCAGTCCCCCCTCTGTCTCTCAGTTCCCGTCTCTGTCTCTCAGTTCCCGTGTCTCTCAGTCCCCCCCTCTTTTATCCCCTCCTCTGTCTCTCAAACCCCTCCTCTGTCTCTCAGACCCCTCCTCTGTCTCTCAGCTCTCCTCCTCTGTCTCTCAGCTTTCCTCCTCTGTCTCTCAGCTCTCCTCCTCTGTCTCTCAGACCCCTCCACTGTCTCTCAGACCCCTCCACTGTCTCTTAGCTCCCCTCCACTGTCTCTCAGCTCCCCTCCACTGTCTCTCAGCTCCCCTCCACTGTCTCTCAGCTTCCCCCTCTGTCTCTCAGCTTCCCCCTCTGTCTCTCAGCTTCCCCCTCTGTCTCTCAGCTTCCCCCTCTATCTTTCAGCTCCCCCTCTGTCTCTCAGCTCCCTCCCATTGTCTCTCAGCTCCCTCCCATTGTCTCTCAGCTCCCTCCCATTGTCTCTTAGCTCCCTCCCATTGTCTCTCAGCTTCCCCCTCTGTCTCTCAGACCCCTCCTCTGTCTCTCAGACCCCTCCTCTCTCTCTCAGCCATTAATTTCAATGGGCAGGAGCGGTGTGTACACCGCTCCTCCACCACCCCAAAGATGCTGCTTGGAGGACTTTCACACTGGGACTACAGCGGAGGCATTTTTCAGGGGCTTTACAGGCGCTATTTTTAGCCCAAAAGCGCCTGAAAAACGCCTCAGTGTGAAAGGGGTCCTACACTCACCCCCTCTCTTTTACACTCACTCCCTCTCTCTTACACTCACCCCCCTCTCACCCACCCCCTCTCATCCCCTTTCCCTCAAACCTCCCCCTCTCTCTCTCTCTCATTCCCCTCTCACTCACCCTCTCATGATATACAATAATGGATGTAGAGGCCTTTTAGTGGGCGTGATTTTTTTGGGGGGTGGGGGGCAGCATTTTATTGAATTAAAGTGGGCCGGTCTGGATGAAGTCCAGGGCCAAATTTTGGTCCCAGTCCAGCCCTGTCTTTGGGTGTTGTTGGTGCCTTTATCCCATAACCTTCTATGAAAGCAAGAATTTGCCTTGATGTCAAAAATTGAAATGTGATGTCAAACAGTTGTGGAAAAATTGGGCTTTGGGTGTTGGCGGTGCCATCACACTGTAACCTTCTAGAGCAGTGGTTCTCAACATGTCTAGTGCCGTGACCCCTTGATAAAATTTCCCAAGTTGTATGGACCCCTAATAGTAAACTTATTTTCGTAGCGTGGATTGTCAGTAACCCAAGGCAAAACAAGTAATTTGCGCCCCTAACCCATGGACATTTAGTGCTCCCTGAGTCCCTTTCACTCGTACAATATTAAAACCCCTTATGGTACATTTTAGGATGTACTACGCTTTATCTTTGTTCTCCTTTCTTTCCTTTTTCTCCCTCTCTATCCTAATTTCTTGTTTTTTTTCCCCATCCCTCTCTCTAGCCATCTTTCTTGTTTATTCTCTTATTCTTTTTCTCCCTTTTTATTTGTTCCTCCCCCTCTTTTCCTTCTCTTACTGCTTGGTAAGGGGGTGGGGGGAATGGGATGAGTGGCAGGAGTGGCAGTGCTGGCGGGGAGTTGGGATGATTGGCGGTGCTGGCGGGGAGTTGGGATGGGTGGCAGTGCTGGTGGTGGGTGGGATCAGTGGCAGTGCTGGGGGGAATTCTGATCAGCCAATTTAGGTGCTCTTGATCAAGGTCATCTGCTGATCTGAGAACTGTAGTGGGGACTTTTAATGGCAACTATAATTGCAGGTAGTGTTACTCACACCTCTGGGTTCACTGTGTCTCCGACATTGGGTTGTCTCCGCAGCAGTGACACCTATGCCGAAATCAGGAGATAGGGTCTCCTCCAGCCCCTCCCACTTCACATTCCTCACCAGTCAGCTGACCTCTAGTCTCTGCCCCCCAGCCATGCCGTGAACTGAATGGGTGGCTGCGAAGAGGCCGAGTGCGTGGCCGCGGGCTCCAGGAACAGCTCAGCTGGGCGGCCACGGGCTCCAGGGACAGCCCTGCTGGGCAGCGGCGAAAAGGCTGAGTGGTGGCGGCTTCAGAAACAGCCCAGGATTCGGTGACCCCTGGCAAATCATCATTCGACCCCAGAGGGGGTCCCGACCCCAGGTTGAGAACCACTGTTCTAGAGGTACTGTTAATGAAAGCCAAAATTAGCCTTGCTGTAAAAAAATTTAATTTGATGCCCGTCAAACTGTTGTGGAAAAATTGGTCTTTGGGTGTTGCTGGTGCCATCAACCCATAACCTTCTAGAGGTACGCTTGATGAAAGCAAGAATTGGCCTTCCTGTACAAAATTGAAATGTGATGCCCCTTTTAAACAGTTTTGGAAAAATTGGTCTTTGAATGTTGTTGGTGCCTTCACCCCGTAACCTTCTAGAGGTACTCTTGATGAAAGCAAGAATTGGCCTTCCTGTAAAAAAAATTAATTTGATGCACCTTTCAAACAGTTGTGGAAAAATTGGTCTTTGGGGTTTGTTGGTACCTTCACCCCGTAACCTTCTAGAGGTACTCTTGATGAAAGCAAGAATTGGCCTAGCTGTAAAAAATTAAAATTTTGTCAAACAGGTGCAGAAAAATTGGTCCTTGTGTGTTAATAGTGCCCATGAAACTTATACCAAAAAATGACTTCAAGATAAAATCAACACCCACAAAGCTAGGCAGCCAAGACAGTCTTGCAGAGATTCGAGACTCCAATAACACTTAATCAGCGACATCAGCATCAGGTAGCTACTGCTAATCCAGGACTGATTCAGTTTGACAAATGTCAGCCGGTCAACAGAGTCTGTGGACAGACGTGCTCTTTTACTTTTCACAAAACCTCCGGCAGCACTGAATGCCTGTTCGGAAAGCACGCTGGATGCAGGGCAGCCCAGTAGCTTAATTGTATTATTGGGCAAGTTCTGGCCAGTGGTCTATTCTCATGACCCAATAACCCAGTGGTTCGTCTAATGGAAAGCTCTCGATGTCTGTTCTCGCCCCTGGATAATCTGCAACCATATGATGCAGATGCTGCTGATGAGATGTGAAAGCTGACAGAAGTCTTAAAACTACATTTTCTATTAGACTGTACTGGGCTGGATGGCTTCCCCTTATAACGGTGATCAAGGAGGGTTGCCGACCAATAATGATCCTTCTCCTTGTTGCCACAAATTCTCAGGTCCTTTTCCAGACTTTAAGGGATAAGGGAAACACAAAAGAGACAAGCGCCATCTAAGTGCAGCAATGTTAAACATTTTTAATATAGGACAGACAATTTGGAACTCCCAAGATCGTAGAGATCACAGCACATGTAGGAAGGTATAAGAGGTATAAGAGGTTCATCCACTCCTTAGTCCATCACAAAGATCCTTAAATAAATCCTTATAAGTGACACCAGTGCTCCGTGAAAATTCATATAAGTTGTTGTGTCCGCATACATCTGTGACTTTCCACCACCAAATAGCATGATTTCTCCTTACCAGCTGTATATGCCCCCCCTGACAGAGGGTCAATTTAGGCAGAAATCAAAATGTATCTCCCACGAATCACCGCAGCACACAACACATAGGATTCCTAGGATGGCGTCCTCCGATTTCCATCAATGGACACGTGAATATAAAAAGAATGGAACACACTCCACATTGGGCGGAGCGACGCACTGACGTCACCTCTATCACTTCCGACAAGGACGGGTGTCTGTTGAATGTGCTACGGCCGGCACACCAGACGTAATACAGGCAAATTTTTGAACTGCACAATTGTAAGTGTATCTTTATTTTAATGTAATAAATTTTAGAAAGTTTAACGCACTGTGGAGTGTGTTCCATTCTTTTTATATTCACGTGTCCATTGATGGAAATCGGAGGACGCCATCCTAGGAATCCTATGTGTTGTGTACTGCGGTGATTTGTGGTGGAAAGTCACAGATGTATGCGGACACAACAACTTATATGAATTTTCACGGAGCACTGGTGTCACTTATAAGGATTTATTTAAGGATCTTTGTGATGGACTAATTTATACTATATGGATTATACTTATTTGATATAGATCACAGCACATCATTTAATCTCTTTTGTATACATTTGATTTTATTGTTTATTTAGTAGATCTTATGTTCTTTTGGTCATTTCATTTCATCACTGTCATAGTGTTTGGTCACGGGTCAGCGCGATTTTCCCCCAATTTTTTCTAATTTCACCTTGTATGGTAGTTCACAATTTAAATCACAGCTCCCAATATACACTAAGCTATTAGATTGAGCATCTGGGGCTTTTCTCTCAAATTAGCTTGTTTAGCGCAGTTTTATTCCTTTTTCTCACCTGTTTAAGAAATGCTGCACCACCAAATGGAGGACATGTGCCAGGCATTCCTTTTCCTGTCGAATGGCAGACAGAAGGTTAGTGCCATTATCGCACACCACCATTCCTGGCTCAAGCTTCCATGGCGTGAACCACCTCTGGGGCTGTCCCTGCAGAGCTGAAAGAATCTCTGCTCCGGTATGGCTCTTGTCCCCTAGACAGACCAGCTGAAGCACTGCATGGCGTCTTTTAGTCTGACTCATTGAATAGCCTCTTGAATGCTTAGTGGGTACTAGGGGTTCATAGGACAGTCCAGCAGAGGAGGGCATGGAGGAGGAGGAGGGGGTGGAGCTGACAGATTTTGCATCACCACCACCAGCTGTAAGGAGACGTGGTGGCAAAACAAGCACCAGCACTGAGCCCTGCCATGCATCCTATCTAGTTGCAAGCAGAGTTAGCCAGTGTGCTGTGACCAAAATATATCATCCCTGACCATGCTTACTGGACCATGTTTCAGCAGTAAGGTGGACCTTGCGGCTGACTGCCTTGCCCAGCGATGCCAAAACATTGCCTTCTACGTGATAGTACAGAGCTGGAATGGACTTACGTGCAAAGACATAGCGACTGGGAACCTGCCATTGTGGTACAGCACATTCTGCAAATTCGCAGAAGGGGGCATAATCCACCAGCCCGAAACACAGCAATTTGGACAAGCTGGAATTTAGACTCTGAGCATGTGGGTGGCAGGGAGTGTATTTTTTATTTTTTTTGCTGCAGCAGCTATGGCAGATAAATATGCCTGCTATACTCTACAGCTGGTGGTGTGCTGCTGGCAGACATGTTGCAAGGACCTGTGACATCCTTTGCTATACCATCATCCCTGTCAGTGGAGGCTGCTGAGAGGTCATGAGATATAGCAGGGGTAGACATGAAAGGTGAGGCATGAAGAGGAGAAGAATTTTGCCCCTTGTGTATGGCTTTCAGGTGCTCTTGCCAACGGGCTGAGTGGTGGGAGGTTAAATGCCTTGTCAAGCATGTGGTACCCAAATGGATGGTGTTTTTGCCACGCTTGATCTGCTTGCGGCAGAGATGGCAAATTGCAACAATGTGATCGGCTGCACATGTGCTAAAAAAGGCCCACACTGCTGAGCTGTGGGAAGTGGACCGGGAGATAACAGCTCAACAATCTGATGAAATAGGGTGGCTGTTCTCTACTCTTTCATGATGGCTGCCTCTGGAGGACATCCTGCCTTGTTTTGGTTGTTTCTCTCCCTTACTTTCCTCCTCTGCTCCATCCAGCACCCAAGTAGCATCAGTGAACTCATCATCATCACCTCCATCCTCATCATCACTGGAGCCAACTTGGCAACACACTGCGGCTGGGGCAACATGACTGCCAATTTGTTTTTGTCAGTGTTCTCCCCTTTCTGTAGGCTCATGTTACTCCCTTCCTCTAGCTAAGAACCAACATCAGAATCAAGTAATGTCTGTGCATCCTCAAGAAGAAAGTGGCTGATGCTGTGTTCAAATAATTCAGCTGACTCCTCCATGCATGATGCTGGGGCTATGGCAGGAGTAGCTGTGGACAAGGAGGCAGAATAAGCCGCTCTGGCAGCTGCAGTGTCAGCTTGGGTCATAGAGGATGAGAAGGATGAGGATGGTTTAGTAAGATAGTAAGCCAGTCCACCACCTCATCTGCATGCTGTGGCTGGATAGCACGGGCAACATCACTAAACAGAGACAAATGTGCCCTGCCTAAAGATAGACCACGTCCACCTTTGTCTGTGAACACAGATGCTGCTGGCCCTCTCATAGTGCCATGGGAACGTCTGCCTCTCCTTGTTGGCCACCTATACATGATGGGGGGAGCTTATTACCTAAATTAAATAGACTGGGAAATTTGTGATTGGATGCCTATTCTGGCACTTCTCTCCTACATGTACAAATCATCATTCTTTTGCTGGAAAAGAACACAGAACCCCCAAACATTATATATGTTTTTTTAGCAGACACCCTAGTGAATAAAATGTCGGTCATTGCAACTTTTTTTCTTGCACGGTATTTGCGCTATAATTTTTCAAACGCTTTTTGAAAAAAAAAATGGTTTCATGAATTAAAAAATAACAAAACAGTAAAGTTAGCCCAATTTTTTGTAAAATATGAAAGATGATGTTACGCCGAGTAAATAGATACCTAACATGTCACGCTTTAAAATTGTGCACACTCATGGAATGGCGCCAAACTTCGGTACTTAAAAATCTCCATAGGCAACGCTTTGAAAATTTTTACAGGTTACCAGGTTAGAGTTACAGTGGAGGTCTAGTGCTAAAATTGTTGCACACGCTCTAACGCACGCGGCGATACCTCACATATGTGGTTTGAACCGCGTTTACATATGTGGGCGGGTCTTACGTGTGCGTTCGCTTCTGATCGCGAGCTACCGGGGACAGGGGCGTTTTAATTTTTTTTTTTATTATTTATTTCTTTTTTTTACTTAATTTTTTTATTCTTACACTTTTTTTACATTTTTTTTTTATCACTTTTATTCCTATTACAAGGAATGTAAACATCCCTTGTAATAGGAATTGTTAGTGACAGGTCCTCTGTATGGAGAGATGCGGGGTCAATAAGACCCCACATCTCTCCTCAGTGCTGGAAAGCATGAGATCGGTGAAAAAAAAATCACTGATCTCATGCTTACTAGCCGCAATGGCGGCTTTGTTTACTTCTGAGGACCTGGGCGTGACGTCATCACATCGCGCCCGGACCTCCGATGGCACGGGAGAGCCTGGAGATGCACCGCATGGCGGCGGGAGGGGGGTGTTCCGCCGCCTATAAGGACGATCAAGCGGCGGAACCACTGCTATGATCATTCTTATGGTGCGCAGAATCGCCCGCAGAATAGAAGGATATCGGAATGATGCCTCTAGCTGCAGGCATCATTCAGATATCCCCCCACAAAGCCCAGAACATCATATGACACTCCACCCAGGATGGGAGATCCCATCTGTGGATGTCATATTACTATGGGAGGGTAGGGAAGTGGTTAAGTTGAGGACTGCCACTGAAAGAAATGTAGAAACTATAAAAAAAAAAAGGGGGAACACCAGAATCACAGTCAGAAAAACTGCAGGTGACAATTTAGACAAAAGGGGGCAGGCAGGGGATAAAAAAAAAAAGTATACAGCACTAAATGTTATGTAATGCTGTGTTAAACACTGCACTGACAATACACTATACTCATAGTATACTATGCTGTTACACACCATACTCACACACTACACTAACACACCACACTAAGACCCTACACTCAGTCACAATAAGTGAACAGTGAGAAGACTAACTCGCTAGTAGCAATTTGAGCCCTGCTCTATCTATCTCTATTCCAACAAACTGCAAGAGCTGGCTATGGGAAGGAATCTTTTATAATGTGGGGTGGGACTATGAGCACTAAGCCGTGATTGGAGAAAGTAATCATCACAATCAGGGTCTGACAGTACTAATTGGCAAAGTGCTGGTCAGGTGCAAGGATTCATCCAATTAGGGCCCTAGAATGCACT
The DNA here is from genome assembly GCA_029206835.1 of Rana muscosa. Taxonomy (NCBI): domain Eukaryota; kingdom Metazoa; phylum Chordata; class Amphibia; order Anura; family Ranidae; genus Rana; species Rana muscosa. The sequence goes on along the minus strand of CM055118.1, from coordinate 144,744,212 downwards.
GTGAAGCGCGCAGTGCATTGTGGGGCGCTCATTGGGAAAACATCCCGCCGAACGCACCGCAAGTTCGAAGGGTTCACCGAATGGGCGAACAGGCGATGTTCGGGCTGAACTTTTGCTCGGTTTAAACAGTTCGCCCAACACTAACCCGAGTTAGTGTCATCATAAACGTGTATTTTGTTGAAACATACTGTGTTTAATATGTCAGGGTACAGGTGGTATATTAGTCATTTTATTGTGCTTATCAAGTGGCGTTGTCACAGAAAAAAAAGACAATTTGCCCGTTCGTTATTTGTCATTTCTGAGATGCAGAAAGGTTAATTATGGCAGCATCACATCTGAAATTTATAAAATAATGTAACTCCGCGAGGAATCCATTTCATTAAACATCCCCGGGATTGTTTCTTTGTATTTGATTCAGCCTAGATTGAGCCGTTCTAAGGACCATCGTATACTTCCCTCTAAATAAATGCGTAATAATTCTGAGAATTGTCTTAATTGATGAGATTGGAAATAAAACATTGTATTTTTGGCATTTAATGTGCATCCTTTTATGAGGCTCTGCTGTGTTCAGGTGAATGTGACCTACATTTAACATAATAAATCCATTTTGATAAATATCTATCACATTCATTTTATTGTATCTCTCCCTGGAGTTCCAGTATCTGAGAGGGAATATAGCTATATCCAGGTATCCAGAAATGAAGATGTTTGTATAATAGTAATCTCACTGCTGGGAAGGAAGATGGATTTTAGTTCTAAAGACCAAAAATAATCTTAATTGTAAGAAACATTTAGGAGATATATGAAAATTTCACAGACTTTGGGTGAAATTCCCATTATATGATCCTGATCTGTATGTACACTATATTGTCAAAAGTATTGGGACACCTGCCTTTGCACGCGCATAAACATTATTGGCATTCCAGTCTTAGTCTGTAGGGGTTCAATATTGAGCTGGCCCACCCTTTGCAGTTATAACAGCTTCAACTCTTCTGGGAAGGCTGTCCACAAGGTTTAGGAGTGTGTCTATGGGAATTTTTGACCATTCTTCCAAAAGCAATTTAAGAGGTCAGGCACTGATGTTGATGAGAAGGCCTGGCTCGCAGTCTCCGCTCTATTTCATCCCAAACTGGTTCATCCATGTCTTTATGGGCCTTGCTTTGTGCACTGGTGCGCAGTCATGTTCTCACAATGTTGGGAGCATGAAATCGTTCAAAATGTCTTGGTATGCTGACACCTTAATGCCCCGTACACACGATCGTTTTTAATGTCATTTTTTAAACCGACGTTTTTCTCCTCGTTTTTTTTCATGTTTCCTCTCAAGCCTGCCTTGCGTACACACCATCATTAAAAAAAACGATCAAGCAAAGCGCAGTGACGTTCAACACGTACGACGGCACTATAAAGGGGAAGTTCCGTTCGAATGACGCCACCCTTTGGGACGCTTTTGCTAATTCCGTGTTACCGCGTGTTAGTAAAAGTTTGGTGAGAGACGATTCGCGCTTTTCAGTCTTCGTGCTTTGAAGATCGTTTTCGGGAGTTCAGTTTGCGCCTGTGGGTTCGTATCTGTTTAGCACTGCTTGTAGTCAGTTCGTATCTGTTTATTCAGTGCGGCCTGCTCTGCACGTTCGTGTTTTTCAGCTTGTTCTTCATAGGCCTTGCTGTTCTTCCGTGCGTTCTTCTAGTTCGTTCTGTACAGCCGACCGTTATCTAGCCATGTTGCGGCTACGTACTCGTCGTAGAGTTCGTGCTGTAGTTGGTGCAGGGGTTCATGCTGTATCCCGACTCCATGCCATGAGCAGGGTCAGGAGGAGTTCATGGACCAAGAATTGGTTGCTCCAGTGGCACCAATTCTGTCACATGCCTTTGTTGCGGGAGATCAGGGAGAATAATCCTGATGATTTCAGGAATTTTCTCAGGATGTCTGACCCCGTATTTCAGCAGCTATTGGCTTTGGTGTCCCCCTATATTACCAGGCAGGACACCGTTATGCGGGAAGCCATCAGTGCTGAGCAGAGGCTCATCGCCACGTTGCGATACCTGGCTACTGGGAGAAGCCTGCAGGACCTTAAGTTCTCCACAGGCATATCCCCCCAGGCTCTGGGGATCATTATACCAGAGACTTGTTCTGCCATCCTTCAAGTTTTGCAGGAGGACTATGTTAAGGTAAGTGTTCTTCTTCAAAAATTCACATTGTATGGTTTTTATTTTTGGATATTTTTAATTTGCTTTATTTGCAGTCCCTAATTCACATGATTCTTAGCTGCAGGGAATGTCCCCTTTCTCCCCATGTTTTATTATTTAAAGTTTGGGGTTTGAGGCCTACCTGTAAATTTGGCTTACCTAACCTCTCCAGCATGCTATCCTGGGGCCATACCTACCTTGCCTAGTCATTTCCATGTTTTTTATTCTATGTTCCATCGTAGTGCTTTACCCAAAACGCACCCTAAATTTTGCCTAGGAATGTTTCATTTTTGTTAACTTCAATACAGAGTGCTACAGCCTTCATGTGTGATATTCCCAACTCATCTTCAACCCCCCCCCCCCATAATTTTTTGGTTTGTTTGTTTTTTGTTGCTTCCAATTTTTTATGTTTTGAACAGTTTCTACCAATGTTGGCCATGAATGTGTGTATGAAATCAGCTTTCAATGTTTCTGGCTCCAAGTATTAATTTATTATTTCTTTAATTCCACAGTTCCCTTCTTCGCCACATGAATGGCAGAATGTGGCTTCTGAGTTTGCCCAGCGATGGAACTTTCCGAACTGTGGAGGACCCATCGACGGCAAACATGTTCGGGTCGTCCCACCACCCCATTCGGGATCCTTTTATTATAATTATAAGGGGTTCCACAGCGTCGTGATGATGGCAGTGGTGTCGGCCACCTACGAGTTCCTCTATGTGGACGTTGGCAAGAATGGCAGGATGTCTGATGGAGGAGTTTTTGCCCAGACGGAGTTTGGAGAACGGCTCCTTTTGGATCTGCTGGCCTTGCCACCAGCGGAGCAGAATGTGGAGGGACTACCTTTTGTCTTTGTGGCGGATGAGGCGTTTGGCCTGGGACCCCATTTGATGAGGCCATTCCCGCAACGCACCCTCACCCCTGAGAGGAGGGTGTTCAATTATCGGCTGGCCAGAGCCAGAAGGGTGGTGGAAAATGCGTTTGGGATCATGGCCAGCCGATTTCGCCTCTTCCTTACCTCCATCCACCTTGCCCCATACAAACCATGTGGTTATGACGTGCTGTGTGCTGCATAATTTCCTAGGGTGCATTCAACGAGTTATATATCTTTGAGTGGGCCTGAGGCCTCTTTAATCAATGCAGAAACTTTGGTGGCCCTGGAACCTGGCCGTCCTGGCTTGGCCCCCCCAACCGGACGTGAGGTCCGTAACCAATATGTGGACTATTTTATGGGTAGGGGGGCCATTGAAATGCCAGACAATCTTTAATAATTTTATACCAAAAAAATAAAACTTTTTCTTGAGTAAAGATTGGTTTGGATTTTTTATTGTATAATGTTTGATGTTTCTGGTAGGTTTACCTAGTGCACTTGTTTTGCCATGTGGATTAAACAATCTTAATTAGCCTTCATTGTCAGTGTAAACACCAAACATTGATTAGTTCACTCCGCACCACATTTACATAATGAAGCCACAATTATTTGTTATGTAAAAATACCTTTATTTCTTTTTTTAGGTGGGAAACTTCCTTAGAAATGTGGATGTTCCCTTAATTTCGGGTGTATTAAAACGCATGACCAGCCATGCATAAACAAACTATATTCGTCAAAATTTTGAAAAAGCTAAACATGTGCTAGTCATTAAAGGGTAAAATAACAAAAATACTTATAAAACTCTGCTAGTAAAACGTTATTTGGTGTAAAAACATTAGACACGCCCAAGCACAGCCATGATATTTTGGAGCCTCTCCTCCACCCGCTTTGTATTTGCCCTGATCTCTAGCAAGTCTTCCTTAATTTTTTCGAGGTCACGACAGCAGACCATCAGGTATTGGATCAGGATCTGGGCACTGTGATGTGTCAACTTATTGGGGTCTTCGGCCAGAACTGCACCTAAATGTAAAAAGAAATATGTAGGATAGAATATGTAGGCCTACATCTATTTAACATGCATGTGTCTGGTTTCTCTCTGACCTGTGGTGGTGCCACTTTCCACTTCCACAACATCACATTCCTCTCCATCCTGGGGTTCTGGGGCTATTGTTGTAGGTGTTGCAATTATCGTCTCATCTGAGGTAGCTTTTCGAATCCCTAGGGAGATTGAAATAAAAGGAATAGTTTCATTAGTAGTGACTCAATTTTGCTAAAATAAGAAACATGAAAAAATACTTTGTAATCATTCTTTTGAAGCATGCTCCATTTTAAATTTTACCCCCTGTGCCAACCGGGACAAATGATTGGATACATAGCCAAAACCAGAGCATATACATTTTGAACACAAATTTGACACATTGTAACACCCCAAAGTATCTACACAGGATCACCTGTGTGTGACACCCTCAAACTTTTTGGCTTTAGGCCCACACTTGTACTACTGCGTTCAGATGTTTCATCAGCTGCTGAGCATTCACTCCCTTAACATTACCATGCATATCGTTTTTTCAAACGAACAACGATTAGCACCCAAAAAATAAGTGAGGCCCAAATTTACTCCCCCAAATAAACCAAAATACATGGGTGTTCACACTGGATGATCCTAAAACATCGTTTGAGGAACTGTACGGAGAAAGAGGTTTAATACGTCCGTTTACTGTGCGGACGAACCTGAAAGATGGTATCTTTCACTGTACTACATCAAAGTTAAAAATACACGACAGAATACAAGAAAATAATATGTACCATGGAAACTAAAAAAAATTACTTACTTTTTAATATAACTTTCTTGATTCTTTTATATTGGTCGGCCTCCCGCAACTTCAGATCTGACCATCGTTTTCTGAGCTGTTCCTTCGTTCTGCACACCCCGAATTTTTGGTGAAGACTTTTGACCACTTTGCCCATAATTCTGGACTTGACCAGATTAGGCCTTTTATACGGACCATGCTTGGCATCATAATCCTCCTTCTTTAAAATGGTGACCATCTCCACCATTTCCTCGAATGACATGTTGGATGCCTTATATCTCCTGGGTCTTGATTTGGGCTCCTCTGGAATTTCATCCTCTGTAGAGGTAATCTCAGCCACCTGTGTCTCCGCCATGTTTTGTTCAGCACTACGAGCGAGAAGGGGCGGGGAAAGTACAATATCGAACGTCAGGGGCGGGGAAAGCGTGCGGAGTTTCACGCATGCGCTGTGTATATCAAGTGAAGATCCATGTCTGGGAAATACGTTCATTTGTCGGGAGAGGGAGTTAGCAACGAACGTCGTGACGAAGGTACCTAACAATTTTACTTTTTGAGGTTCATCAGACGAGGAGATTTGTGTGCTCAAAATATGTAGACAATGCACAGTTGAGGAATGTTGCCTGAAATATATTTTTATTTTGGTTTCTCGCTTTTACAGATATCATGAATACTTTTAAAAACCCAGACTTCATGGGGGAGTTCATCGACAAATGGCAAGAGCTCCCTATATTATGGCAAACAAAAAGTGGCGCTAATAAAAATAAAGACGCCAGGAAAGCAGCACTGGAGAGCCTGCTTGCATTTGTGCAAACAAAGATACCCACAACAACTCTCCAAGATGTCAAAAACAAAATTGCGACCATCAGAGGGACATACAGGACCCAGAGGACTATGGTCCTGAGGTCCCAGAGGTCAGGTGCACCAGCAGATAAGGTTTATAAACCCAGTCTGTGGTACTACAGTAAGCTTGCTTTTCTGGATGACCAGCTGGAAGTGCGGGAATCTCTCTCCACCCTTCCCCCCAGAGGTCAATCCAGCCTTCCTTGTACCCAACCCTCCAGCCTTCCCTGCAGCCAGTCCTCCAGCCTTCCTGTCAACCCTGCTCTGGCTTCCTCTGAGGATCAAGATCAGGGCCTTGAGGAGGCAGATTTGGAGATATGGAGCCAGGTAAAGTATTGATATCTATATTTATATCTTACAAAATTGTAGAATTTAAATAGATGTTAGTATTGTTAAAGGTATGTACACTTCTACCAATAAAGTTTGTGAAGAGCAAGATACAGTAGTGGCCTAATTTTATGTGCACAAGACAACAAAACCAGGATGCGGAATCAATGAAAATGACATAACTTTTGGCATTGATTTCAACAATGTCTAGAGGTGAACAATGTCTGTGAATGATGATGTGGCAAAATAAATAATGTCCCTTTCTTTTTTTACAGCCAGAGCAGAGCCAGGAAGAGGGTGATGTTGGGGATCAGGAGGAGGCAGGGCCCAGTGGCACCCAGGAGGAGGCTGGGCCCAGTGGCACCCAGGAGGAGGCTTGGCCCAGCACAAGAGCCCAGATGCCTCCCCTGGTAGTTAAACCATGAGGGCCAAGGAGAGGTAGGCAGGTGGAGGAGGAAACCAGGGCCTTCCTCAGAGAGGCAACAGCGGCCCTCAGAGAGGCACCCTCTGTTGATGAGGGATTTGCCGCAGTCCTCGCCCACAAACTAGGGCAAATGGAGTTGCAGCAAAAAATTTACAGTGAGACCCTGCTATTGAAAGTCATCAATAAGGGCGTGCTGGGTGAACTCACTAGGTACACGGACATAACGGAGGTTGTCCCTACTCCTCCTCCACCTCCTCCTCCTCCTCCTACTACTCCTCCTGCCACAACCTCTCCTCCTGATCCCCAGCCTCCAAGGAAGAAACCAACCAAGGCTGCAGAGAAGGCTGGAGAGAAGGCTACAAGGAAGAGGAGAAAATAATGCCTGCTGTAGTACCACAGACTGGGGACATATAGGACTTATCTGCTGTGGCTCCTGACCTCTGGGAGCTCAAGACAAGATTGGGCTCATTTTTGGGGGGGATCTAATCTCTATTTTGGTTTGGACATCTTGTATGGTTTTTGTGGGGTGAAAGGGATGCACAAATGCAAGCAGGCTCTCCAGTGCTGCCTTCCACTTTAATTTGTTAATGTTCTGAAATAAAAAATTTTTTAGTGCCCTTAAAAAACTTGACTATGTGATTTGTATTTCAAAAGAGAGCTTGCTAGGGAGCAGGCAGGGACATCTCAAATTATATTATTGTTATTATCAAGGGACACAAACCTCCCTGAGGCCAAATGAGACACATTTGGAAGGTTGTTGTGGTAACTTTACACAAGAATAATTTAAGCCAAAATAATAAAAAAAAGGCCACAAAAAAAAACACAATAGTAAAATATAATTTAAAGAAAAAAGGTGAATTACATTATTTTATTATTATTAGTATTATTTAGGAGGGAGGTGCGGCTTATAAATAATATTTTACAATCATTAGAGCAATTTGGAATTACTTTAGAAACAAGTTTGGCATAACTCTCAATGTCATTATCAAAAGAGGGTAATTTTAAAGCATTATCAAAAGAAGAACGGAATGCGCAGCATTAAAACGATGCTATTAATTCCACCGTGACGAATGTGCCATCTCCATTTCCAACATTAGCTTTACCAAAACGAGCGCTCCCGTCTCATAGTTGCTTCTGAGCATGCGCGTTTTTTTTCACGTCGTGAAAGCATACACACTATCGTTTTTCACGTTGTTAAAAAAAACGACATGAAAAACGACGTGAAAAAAGAGAGCATGTCCGGAATTTTTAATGCCCGTTTTTCACGTCGTTAAAAATGCTCTGGAGCATACACACGATCATTTTTCAGGGCCATTTTTTAAAATGGCAGTTTTAACGGCATGAAAAACGATCGTGTGTACGGGGCATAAGAGTTCCCTTCACTGAAACTAAGAGGCCAAGCCCAAACCCTTAAAACCACCTCACTCCATAATCCCTACTCCACCAAATGATTTGGACCAGTGCACAAAGCAAGGTCCATAAATACATGAATTAGCGAGTTTGGGGTGGAGGAGCTTGACTGGCCTGCACAGAGTCCTGACCTCAACCCGATAGAACACCTTTGGGATGAATTATAGCAGAGACTGCGAGCCAGGCCTTCTCATCCAACATCTGACCTCACAAATGCGCTTCTGGAAGAATGGTCAAACATTCCCATAGACACACTCCTAAACCTTGTGGACAGCCTTCCCAGAAGAGTTGAAGCTGTTATAGCTGCATAGGGTGGGTCAACTCAATATTGAACCCTATGGACTAAAACTGGGATGCCATTAAAGTTCATGTGGGTGTAAAGGCAGGCCTCCCAGTACTTTTGACAATATAGTGTATGTATTCTGCACAGTGGTACTTCTCTTGTCCTGTATGTTGGGTATAATTCTCAGTATATTTTCTTATTCTGTATGTATGGACTGTGCACAGTACCACTTCTCTTGTCCTGTATGTTGGGTGTAATTCTCAGTATCTGTTCTTATTCTGTATGTATGAACTCTGCACAGTACTACTTCTCTTGTCTGGTATGTTGGATGTTAGGCCTCGTACACACGACCGATTTTCTCGTCGTAAAAAACACGTCGTTTTTTTCGACGAGATTCTTGTTAAGCTTGTCGATTTTCTCGTCAAGCTTTCTATGCGTACACACTATCATTTTCCAATTTCCTCGTGGTTCTCTGCGCTCACGTCCAGCACGTACGACGGCACTATAAAGGGGAAGATCTTTTTTCTTGGCGCCACCCCTTGGGCTGCTTTTGCTGATCTCATGTTACCGCGTGTGAAGTAAAAGTTTGGGAAGAGACGATTCACGCTTTTCAGTCTTCATGCTTTCAGTTCGTTTTAGCGTGACGAATGTGCTATTTCCATTACGAAGGCTTGTTTTACCAGAAGATGCGCTCCCGTCTCATACTTGATTCTGAGCATGCGCGCTTTTTGAAGAGTCGTAAAAGCATACACACGAACCATTTTCTCGTCACAAAACAGGCCGACGAGAAACACGACGAGGAAATCTGGAATCCTGACGAGAAAATAGAGAGCAGGTTCTCTATTTTCTCGTCGAGATTCTCGTCAAGTTTCTCGTCGTAAAACCATACACACAAACGTTTTTCTAGACAAAAAAACTCTTGCGGCACTTTTCTTGACTGTTTTGGACGAGAAAATCGGTCGTGTGTACGAGGCCTCAGTCTCAGTATCTGATCTTATTCTGTGTGCATGGACTTTGCACAGTACCACGTTTAGCCCAGGTTCACACTGCTGCGTTTTGACATGCGATTTGACATGTCAAATCGCATGTCAAATCGGCGGCATTCGCCGGCATGCTGCCACGATTTTCATTGACATCTGTGCAAAAACCTGTAATTGCGGCCGAAATCGGTACTGACAGGCGGGAGTGAAATTGTGCGAGTTCAGCTGAACTCGCACGGCTTCACTCCCGCAGCCCAGTGTGAACCTGGGCTTAGGCAAATTTCACCTAAGCAGCTCAATGAGCAAAACTGAGTGTTTCCATGTGTAGCACTATCCCCGTAGGAGCTGCTGGTTATATTTTTGGGTCTGCACTCTGCCTGTCAACCCCTAAAGTTTGGCTCGACCCCCTCCTTGGCACAACTGGACAATAATATGATTGTGGAACCCAATGGCAATAGGGGACCACAATAATACCACACAGCAATATATGTAATTAAATAATGTTACCTTGGTGCTGGTCACCTGTCCCAGAGCTACAATAGACAGAGTCCCACACAAGATGTAGCTTAACCATTGGTAAGGTGTTTACTTGGCAAAAGAATAGAACAATGGTTACACAAACAAGATTGACTACACACAGCTTCCTGTAAAAGTCAATGGGACACAACTAGGGATGAGCTCGGTGTTCGAGTCGAACATACGTTCGACTCGAACATCGGCTGTTCGACCGTTCGTAGAATATCGAACGATTTGGGCCGTTCGCGCCAAATTCGAGTGACGTGAACGGCCCACAATACACTGCGCCATCACAGTGCAATCCCGGCGCTGTGATTGGCCAAGCATGCACTGTGACCCCGCATGCTTGGCCAATCACAGCGCCGGCAGCTAGGAGAGCCATAATTGGCCACAGGCAGGTTGCTTGTGGCCAATTATAGCTCAGGGGGTTTAGCACACGCCCCACACTATAAAAGGCCGCCAGCGCGGCGGCCTTGTGTAGTGTGTTCCGGCGCAGGGAAAGAGAAGGATAGGCAGGGACAGTGTTGATATTCTTTGTGCTATTCTTGTGTGCAGGGAGAGAGAAGGATAGGCAGGGAGAGTGTCAGTGTCATATTCTTTGCTAAACCTTGTGTGCAGGGAGAGAGAAGGATAGGCAGGGGACAGTGTCAGTGTCATATTCTTTACTAAACCTTGTGTGCAGGGAGAGAGAAGAATAGGCAGGGAGAGTGTCAGTGTCATATTCTTTGGTAAACCTTGTGTGCAGGGAGAGAGAAGGATAGGCAGGGGACAGTGTCAGTGTCATTGTTGCTAAGCCTCCTGCACATTATACACATGAAGTTAGCCCGTATTGCTGTGTTTTCCTGGTGTGTTACCCCAACAGGCATTTGCAGCACTTACAGCGGGCGGAGTGTGCCTCCTGATCATATTACACCTGAAGTTAGCCCGTATTGCTGTGTTTTCCTGGTGTGTTACACCAACAGGCATTTGCAGCACTTACAGCGGGCGGAGTGTGCCTCCTGCACATTATGCACCTGAAGTTAGCCCATAATGCTGTGTTTTCCTGGTGTGTTACACCAACAGGCATTTGCAGCACTTACAGCGGGCGGAGTGTGCCTCCTGCACATTATACACCTTAAGTTAGCCCGTATTGCTGTGTTTTCCTGGTGTGTTACACCAACAGGCATTTGCAGCACTTACAGCGGGCGGAGTGTGCCTCCTGCACATTATACACCTGAAGTTAGCCTGTATTGCTGTGTTTTCCTGGTGTGTTACACCAACAGGCATTTGCAGCACTTACAGCGGGCGGAGTGTGCCTCCTGATCATATTACACCTGAAGTTAGCCCATATTGCTGTGTTTTCCTGGTGTGTTACACCAACAGGCATTTGCAGCACTTACAGCGAGCGGAGTGTGCCTCCTGCACATTATACACCTGAAGTTAGCCTGTATTGCTGTGTTTTCCTGGTGTGTTACACCAACAGGCATTTGCAGCACTTACAGCGGGTGGAGTGTGCCTCCTGATCATATTACACCTGAAGTTAGCCCGTATTGCTGTGTTTTCCTGGTGTGTTACACCAACAGGCATTTGCAGCACTTACAGCAGGCGTAGTGTGATTCCTGCAAAATATACTCCTGAAGCTAGGCCTTATTGCTGGTTTTCCCATCTCCCTGCAGGCCATTAGAATGTCTGGAAGGCAAACAAGGAGAGGCAGACAGTCAGGAGCCAATAAAAGAGGGCAAGCAGGCTCTGTGTCTAGAGACAACAGTGCTGGTCGTGGACGCGGTGCATCGCCATCAGCACGTGGCCATGAGACACGCTTGTCCTTCTTTTCGGCAGCTGGACGTGTTGAGCCGCATCATGCCGAAGACTTGGTAGAGTGGATGACCAAGCCCGCCTCATCCTCCTCATCCTCTCTCGCCCAGGCTCAGGGTACTGGCAAAGCAGCTGCCAAAGCGTCCTCTTCCCTGGTATCAATGTCATCATCAGTCACTCCTTCCCTAGACCAACCATGTCCTCCTGAGGAGTCCCCCGAACTGTTTGAGCACAGTGTTGGGTACATGCTCCAGGAGGATGCCCAGCGTTTCGAAGGGTCTGATGATGATACCCAGCTAGAGGAAGGCAGTAGCGTGAGAGCAGAGAGAGGGGATGCTCAAGAAGGACACCAATCTGGCAGTCATGTTCCAGCAGCTGCAGCATACTGCCAGATTGGCTCCAGTGATGAGGAGGGAGGGGGTGATGAGGTCACTGACTCCACGTGGGTGCCTAATAGGAGAGAGGAGGAGGATGCACATCTCCAACGAGGCAGGATGCCCTCGGGGGGCCAGCGTAAGGGCAGCACACCGACGGAATCACACCGCAGAGCTCCGCCTGTGCAGGGCGCTGCCTCTGCCCGTTATTCAAAAAGTTCTTTGGTGTGGGCCTTTCTTGAGTCGAGTGCATCAGATCGCACAGCTGCTGTTTGCAACATATGTCTCAAGCGTATATCGCGTGGCCAAAACATCACCCACTTGGGCACCACATGCTTGACCAGACATATGTTGACCTGCCATGCAGCTCGTTGGCAAGCCTACCTTAAAGACCCACACCAAAGAACAAAGCGGACCTCTCCTTGCACCGCATCAGCTGGGATCTCCAACCCCACTATACCTTTAGTCCTCTCTGAAACCTGCACTGAGAGGAATGAAGGTGTAGAATAAGGTGTGTCACAGCCAAGTACTTGCGGGCACTCTGCTAGCAGTACACCGACGTCCGATTCTAGCAGGCAAATTTCCCTGCCCCAGCTGCTGGACCGTCGAAAGAAGTTCACTCCCAGCCATCCACATGCCCAGCGGTTGAATGCTAGCTTGGCTAAATTGCTAGCGCTTCAACTGCTGCCTTTTCAGTTGGTAGATCGGCCCCCTTCCGTGAGTTTGTGCAATGTGCGGTTCCTCAGTGGCAGGTTCCCAAACGCCACTTTTTCTCATGGAAGGCGATTCCGGCTCTCTACCGGCATGTGGAAGGCAATGTCTTGGCCTTGCTGGACAGGGCGGTCAGCGGTAAGGTGCATATTACCGCTGACTCATGGTCCAGCAGGCATGGATAGAGACGTTACCTTTCTTTCACGGCCCATTGGGTCACTCTTTTGGCAGCTGGGAAGGATGCAGGACAAGGTGCAGTAGTGTTGGAGGTTGTTCCGCCGCCACGCCTCCAAAATGCTACTACTGGTTGTGACACACCTCTCTCCTCCACCCCCTCCTCTTCTTCTTCCTCCATGGCCTCTTCCTGTGCTTTTTCCTCGGAACCAGCGGTGCTCCGTAGGCGTTCAAGGGGCTACACAAGTACGCAAGCAAAAAGATGCCATGCCGTGCTTGCGCTGGTGTGTTTGGGGGACAGGAGCCACACTGGGGCAGAGGTTCTGTCTGCTCTGCAGGGGCAGGCCGAGAGGTGGTTGACGCCACGCCAGCTTAAGCCAGGAATGGTGGTTTGTGACAATGGCACCAACCTCCTCTCCGGCCTCCGACAGGGACAACTGACCCATGTGCCCTGTGTGGCTCACGTCCTTAACCTGGTGGTGCAGCGGTTCTTGGGCAGGTACCCGGGCTTACAGGATGTCCTGAGGCAGGCCAGGAAAGTCTGTGTGCATTTCCGCAGATCTTATAATGCCAGTGCTCGCCTGGCTGAGCTGCAAAAGGAGTTGAACCTGCCCAAGAACAGCCTTATATGTGACATGCCCACCAGGTGGAACTCAACGTTGGCCATGCTGCAGCGGCTGCACACGCAGCAGAGGGCCATCAATGAGTACTTGTGTGACTACGGCCCCAGGACAGGGTCAGGGGAGCTCGGGGTTTTTTCACCACGCCAGTGGGGCATGATCAGGGATGCATGCACTGTCCTGGCACCATTTGAGGAGGCCACGAGGATGGTGAGCAGTGACAGTGCATGCATCAGTGACACTGTACCTCTTGTCCACCTGTTGGAACATACTCTGCGTGGAATAATGGACAGGGCACTTGAGGCAGAACAGAGGCAGGAAGAGGAGAACTTCCTTGCCTCTCAAGGCCCCCTTTACCGAGACAGTGTTCCTTCTGTCCCACCCATCGCACAGGAAGAGGAGGAGGAGGAGGAGGAGGATTGTGTCAGCATGGAGGTGGAGCCTGGCACTCAGCATCATCAGCAGCAGTCTTTTAGGGATGATTTACAGTCCCAAGAAACCAGTAGACTTGTACGTGGCTGGGAGGAGGTGGCTGCGGATCATGTCGTCCTTAGTGACCCAGAGGACTCCGGACCGAATGCCTCAGCTAACCTACGCTGCATGGCCTCCCTGATCCTGCAAAGTCTGCGGAAGGATCCTCGTATTCTTCGGATCAAGGAGAGGGACCATTACTGGCTGGCCACTGTCCTTGATCCACGGTACAAGGGTAAGGTTGCGGACCTTATCTTACCGTCGCAGAGGGAGCAGAGGATGAGACAACTCCGGGAGGCCTTGCAGAAAGGTCTGTGCAACGCGTTCCCAGAGACTGGGAGGTTACAAACTCCTGGTCCTGGACAACAAGTTGCTGAGGCTTCGGTCAGTCAAAGAAGGAGCGGTGGGGAAGGTGTCTGTCTGACCGATGCGTTCAGACAATTCTTTAGTCCGCAGCCCCAAGGTATGATCGGTTCCAGCAACCATCGCCAGCGTCTGATATACATGGTGCAGGAATACCTAGGGGCAAGGTCAGACTTGGACACCTTCCCCACCGAAAATCCTCTGGCTTACTGGGTCTTGAGGATGGATCACTGGCCAGAGCTTGCACAGTATGCAATTGAGCTACTGGCCTGTCCTGCATCCAACGTTCTTTCAGAACGCACATTCAGTGCTGCTGGAGCATTTGTCACGGATCACAGGGTGCACCTGTCCACCGACTCGGTTGATCGACTGACCTTTATAAAGATGAACCAGTCTTGGATCACCACCAGCTACCAAACACCTGAAGCTGATATAACAGACTAATTTATTTTCAAATGTCACATCCCTTCAAGACTGATGCTGATGCTGAGAGACTGTCCTGTTATGTTTACTGACTATCCTCCTCCTCCTCAATGATCCGATTGATGATGATAGCTTGGAAGAACATTTTTGTTTCTGGGTGCAGCCACCAGTGGCTAAGGCCCAATTTTTCAGCCCCTGTTTAACAGGGGCATGTAATTAAATTTTTTTATGCAATGCTTTGCAGCAGGGCTCATTCCTGCACTCCAACTAGAGTATCTGGGAGAGGTTGCAGTGTCGTGGCACCAGCACCAGTGGCTAAGGCCCAATTTTTCAGCCCCTGTTTAACAGGGGCGTGTAATTACAATTTTTGATGCAATACTTTGCAACAGGGCTCATTGCTGTGCTCCAAGTACAGTATCTGTGAGGGGTTGCAGTGTTGTGGCACCAGTGCCTAAGGCCCAATTTTTCTGCCCCTGTTTAACAGGGTCATGTAATTACAATTCTTGATCTAATAATTCACAGCAGGGCCCATTCCTGCGCCCACCAAGAGTAACTGTGAGGCCTTACAGTGTTGTGTCAACACCACCACCACCACCACCACCACCAAAGGCCCAATTTTTCAGCCCCTGTTCAACGGGGGCATGCAATTACAATTCTTGATCTAATAATTCACAGCAGGGCCCATTCATGCGCCCACCAAGAGTAACTGTGAGGGCTCACAGTGTTGTGGCAACACCAACATGTAAGGGGCAAATTTCAGCTGAGTATATACGGCAGGCCCCTACTTTCAAACATCCAACTTACAAACAACTCCTCCTTGCAAACGGAATGATACAACAGGAAGTGAGAGGAAATCTACCCCTAGGAAGGCAAATTATCTCCTGTAAGAGTTATTATGGGAAAAAAAGTGTCTCCTCTCCACTGATGCTTTATCACCAATTCTTGTTTCAATAAAAACCCCAAATTTTCAAAAAACATTTGTCATTAAGACGGAAAGTGAGGTGAACTGTTCTGAACAGGTGCACACTGCACAGACAGCAAAACAAATGTTACAGGGGTGATAACCCTTCCCTATGTTTTCCAAAAAGCTTAAAAATAGATTTTTTGGCTGGAGCTACACTTAAACAATGTACCTGTTCAAAATTACAAACAGATTATACGTAAGAACAAACCTACAGTCCCTGTCTTGTATGCACCGCCTATATACGGCTGTTCAGAGTATATAGGGCCTTTTTTATTTTGTGTGCGGGGTTCCCCTTAATATCCATACATGACCCAAAGGGGCTGGTAATGGGCTGGGGTAGGGGAGGGGGGCCTGATGGGGTAGCTATGCCATTTTTCTTAAAGATTTTCATCCATATTACCGGGACCAGACATTACATTAAAGCCGCAAGCAGTTTTAAATGGCTTTTTTTCCTTTAGAAATGTAATTTTGTGCAGGGACAGTTCTAAACACGGGAAACACGTGGCACTTCACAGGCATACTTTAGACACCCCCCAGGTACGATATTTAAAGGAATATTTTACTTTTTTTTTTCACTTTATGCATCATTAAAATGACTGCTCCCGAAAAACGGACGTTTTTAAAACTTATTTTTGCATTGATACATGTCCCCTGGTGCAGAACCCGGGTTCCCAAACCCTTTTTAGGACAATAACATGCATAATAGTCGTTATAATTAGCACTTTAGATTTCGAACGTTCGCATCCATTGTATTTAATAGGGTTCTAAAGTTCGTGCGAACTTTCGGTCCGTTCGCGGGTTCTGGTGCGAACCGAACCCGGGGGTGTTCGGCTCATCACTAGACACAACTGGTAGAGAATTTCTTTAACACAAGACCCAATTACCATACCCTGAGTCAGGTGTGAATGAGTGTGTGGTGGAGAATTCTCCCAATACTATGGTATCGGCACTGGGACACCTCTCCACCAAGGCTCACACAAATCACTAAACAACAAAGCAACAGATATAATGCAAACAGTTAAATTAAACCTTAAAGTTCATATGGCTATATGGCTCCCTCTAGCGGGCAGCTCAACTAGTGAGTGTCCCGTTGTAGAACTTCTGAAAATAAAGTAATGCTGGCCATACACTATACGAAAAATCGGGCGAAAATCGGTCGTTCAGACAGTTCTTTCATTTTTCGAACAGTTAATGGGCACAAAATCGATAATCTTTGGGATGTTTTTGAGCCGAAAAAACGAAGGACAAGTTTGGAAGTTTTCTGCCGAACGAACGATAAATTTATGTAAAAAAAATAAAATGTATTTTTTTTATTTATGTCCACTGAACGATTTATCGGTCATTACATGATGGCACTATCATTTGCGCTCACGAACGAACTTTCGTTTTTCGAAAGTTAGTTCGGACGATTTTTCGTATAGTGTATGGCCAGCATAAGCGGATGACTGTTTCTTTAAATGTCAGTTAGTCTTCTGCTAGCTCTGTTGGTGCACTTATCTATTTGTATTCCAATAAACAAGGTGAAGAGGAATGATAATCACTTGAAGCATAAGGTGTATTGGTAAAATAAACCGTAACTCTTCCCAGCCGCTGTATCACTCTCAAGTGTAACGTCTCCCTACTTGCGGCACTGCAGATGCCAGCAAGTACACAAGGTACTATGGAAATCACCTTCCTGCGACCCAGTTAACTATGCTGATAGGCAAGTGCCTTCTGACCAAATGAGGCCTTGCCTCGCCGGTACACTCCGTCTGGAACCTCTGTTTGCTCTCAGTCTCTCCGTAACACAAGGCCCCTGGTCCTCCGCGCAGCTGCTCGCAAGGTGCCGGTGGATGGGTGGCTCCAGATGCTGTGAAGTGTAGACCGGTCCCGGTTTTGGCTCGATCAGCGAGGCTGTCCACAAGGATCCCTCCGTCAGGCGATCCACTCTCTCTGTAACTTTAGGCCCAGGCTTCTCCGGCCTAGGCACGCTCACAGCAGGCCTCTTGCCTGTTGAAGATGGCGTCCCGAGAGAGCAGGCTGAGGCCCCGCCTCTGCCTTAAATCAGTTCTCCCAGCAGGCTGTGCGTGGCGCACTGCATTTTGGTAGCACAGTGGGATTTGTGGGTATTGTAGTCTCAATCCAACCCACGGCAAAAAGAGTCTCTGTCTCTTGCACTACAATGCCCACCATGCTTTGTTCTTGACATAACTGAACCAAACAACTTCAATAATATAACGCAAAACGGGCACAAAAAGGGGAGCCAAGTTCCTAATTAGGTATCAATTGCAGTCTTCTAAAATATGTTCTATAATAACACCTTGCTACACATGTGAATAAACCATTATTTGTCTTCAGGGGATAATGCTGGTGATGAGTTCCCTGTGGCCTGCGTGTGGCGCTGCCATTCTGGGCCGGGGTTGAACCACGAGCGTAGTGCTGTGCCTTTTTATGTCCCCTCTCGGCAGCCGTGCAGTGGGGCGGGGAACCTACTGTGCATGCCGGGAGAGGATATAAAAGGGGCACACATCTCCTGATCCTGGTCCACCCCCAGGCACCTTCAGCCTGGGAGTGAGTGCGGTTCATCTCCGGGTGCCCTAGGCCCGGAGGCTGTGTTCCTGTTCCATCTCAGGCACCTTTAGCCTGGGATGAGGTACTACCCTGCTGTCCTGATCGCCTGGGTATGAAGACCCAGGGGATGCGGAGAAGGCCCGGGAGCCCAGCACCTTCGGCTGGGGTCCGCTACGGATTGAGGAGTCCAGGGTGCCACCTGGCGAGGGGACCCTTACTCTCAGAGAAGGGAGGATCATTCTGAAGGACCGATGCGGGAGTCACAGTGAAGGAAGGGTCTGTTGACTCTCTGGGGGGACATCTTCTCCTTGAAAGGGGCCATGTTCTAAGAAGGAAGTTCACGTTCATCAGGTCAGTGGCAGTGGCCTTATTCACCGGGTCTGTGGCAGAGACCAAACTCACGGTCTGTGGCAGATACTGTGCGCCTAGTATACTGCTTGAGAATCTGAGTAGTACAGTAAAGAGCTACGTTTGTGCCGGGACCTCCTCCACACCTTGAGCTGTTCTGTTTCCTTTGCTCCAACCTCTTTTTCCTATCCAAGAGACTGTGTATTGTAAAGCGAGAATAAATTCTAAGTTGGAGCTTCAGCTGGTGTGGACATTCATGTTACTGGGGAAGGTAAGGACTTGCCTCCACTCACAGTAGAGGCGAGAATTATTCTCGGAAGGATTTTGGCCTGGCTGCAGACAGGACCCAACAATAACACCGCTCAACCTTTTGCATAGGAGGGTACGGGCTGGTAGTGCGGTGTGCCTTTCTCCCCCTGCGAGGAGCCAAGTTAAATGCAGACTGGGCGTGATGTGTGTGCGCTACACAAATATTGTGGAACCCACTGGTTGCTGGAGAACACAATAAAACCACACCACAGTAAAATTGCAATATAGATTGTTACCTTGAATTGGCCACTTCTCCTTCCACAAGATAACAGAGAAACTGCACACAGGTTTGCACTTAACCAAGGGTGAACTTTACTTGGTAAGATATAAAGGTAAAACAAGGTTATACATACAGTTGACTCTGCAGGGCCCTGCGAGAGTCAATAATAAAATAAATAATTGCTATCAGACAAAATATCTTAACTTGCAGTGTTAATGGCGTGTGTGTGTCACACTATTCTAGTGATGGTGGGCCTTAACAGTCACAGGCCTATAAAGTAACTGATAAATCCTGGGCAGGTGCCCGCTCACCCAATTAGGCCTAGTCGGCCTGGTTGATTCCGTTGCTGATGTTTGGGTACACGATCTCTCCGCTATCCTGGTCTTCTGTCCCTCACTGCACCACACGAGATGTCGGTAGGGGGAAGATGTCTGGACACTTGGGGAGAATCAGCTGGGCTTCTCAAAGGAGGATTCCTCTCCCTTCGGCAGGCAGGCCTCTCTGCAGACAGTAGGCCCAGATTATGCGGCCTACGCACACACAGCAGGCCTCTCAGACGCTCCTCTTGCTAGCAGGGCGATGTTCAGAGAGACCTTCCGTAGCTCCTCCCCTCCTTTAAGTAAGCAGTCCCAGAAGGCCAAGCGTCGAGGCAATGCACATTGGGAGTACAGTTGCACTGTGGGTACTATAGTCTATTTACTATCCATGGCAAATGGAATCTCTATCTCCCTGTACTACGAGTTCCAGCATGCCTTGCATTGATATAATTGAAAATAATAAGTAGATCCAATATAAAGATTGAACACCGGAGGGAGCTAAGTTCCTTCTAGTTTGTCAACTGTAGTCTGTATCTACATAGAAGAAACTGAAACCGTGCTACACACTCCCCCCTCTTAAAGTCTTTGGTCCCCAAAGAGGACATGAGTTTGTAGCCTGATACATGCTTTGTCAATACATGCAGAGAATTTTTCAGTTAGGTTATGCAGGACAATAAACTATTTGCATTTTCAGTAACAGTGTTCAAACTCAAACAGCTCATACCATGACATAGAGTGGACAGAGGAACTTCCCACCAATTTTCATGGGAAGGGAGGCCGCTCTGTCCACAAACCATTGACACAGAAGTGTCCTGCCCAGATGTGCCAGGGAGTGAGCTGGGGTTGTCTTCTACTAAATTTGCAGTGGAAGAACTAGGAATGTCACTTGTCCTTTTAGAAGTGAGAATAGTCTCTTCCGAGCATTCACCCAATTGATCATAAGTCAGTCTCTTTGGAGGGTGAATAACTTGTCTTTCTCTTTGTTCCTTAGGTGTTAATGTTTCAGGAATGATAGGCTCTGTTCCTTCATCTTCAGGTTCAGGTACACTAGACTCTATGTCCCCTGGAGTATCTAATTCTTCTTCAGACAAAATTGAGACCTCTCCGGAGTCTCCCATTGACAAAGACTCCTCATCTTCCTCTAACTCCTCAGTGAGCAGACTGTGAGGCACAAACTCAGGGGCCTCCGGTTGGAGAGTTCTACTGTCAGTTACCTCAGGTGATGGTAGAGGAGAGGTCCTGGACTCTGATTGTTGAGATGACCACAACCATTCTGACCCTACCCATTCATCTTCAGAGTCTTCATCTTCTATGTCCTGAAGTGTCGACTGAGAGTTGTGACTGGTCAAGACCCTTGAGAGGTTGAGGGTAACTCTTGTGAGGCTGATGCAGGAGGTAGGCAAACTGCTTCAGAGAGGGGCAGTAGGTGATTCCTGTGCCAGGTCTTTAATGGACCTACACTTCCCTCTGGTCTGATCTGATACACCGGGAGGCCTGGTAACTGCTTACAGATGATGTATGGTTGTGACTTCCAGCGATCAGCTAATTTATGCTTTCCAGGGATACCCAGATTTCTTAATAACACTCGATCCCCTGGTTGTAAATATTGTACCCTGACCTTGAGGTCGAAGTTCCTCTTGTTCCTCAGTCCCCTCTGATCTGATGTAGCTTGGGCCTTCTCATAGGCTGTTTTTTGACTTTTCCAGAGCCGATCCACATATCCCTTATGACTGATGTATGATCAAGGGATGTGCCAAAGGCCAGATCCACCGGTAGCCGAGCCTCTCGCCCAAACATCAGACAGTAAGGAGAATACCCAGTGGCATCACTTGCAGTGCTGTTGTAGGCATGTACAATGGCAGCTACATGCTTACTCCAGTGCTGCTTCTTTTCCGAGCTTAGCATTCCCAACATATCCAGGAGGGTTTGGTTAAAACGCTCAGGCTGAGCATCCCCCTGTGGGTGATAGGGAGTGGTTCTGGTCTTCTTGATGCCCAGCAAATCCAACAGCTTCTTTATAAGATTGCTCTCAAAGTCTCTCCCTTGAGCTGAGTGGATACCCTGGGGTAATCCATAGTGGACAAATAATTTTTCTACTAGGACTTTTGCCACAATTGAAGCCTGCTGATCCTTTGTTGGGTATGCTTGTGCATATCTGGTGAAATGATCAGTTACTACCAGAACATTCCCTTGTCCACTCAGGTCAGGCTCCAAGCAAAGGAAATCAATACACACCAGTTCCATAGGTCCCTGACTCTGAAGATGGCCCATTGGGGCAGCTCGGTGAGGTAGGGTCTTTCTCTGAATACACCGAATACAGGAGTGACTGTAGCCTTCAACTTTGGCCCGCATGCTGGGCCAGTAGAATCTGTCTCTTACTAGCTGGAAGGTTCTTTCCGGGCCCAGATGACCATGATGGTCATGAAGGGCAGTTAGAACTGTTTCCCTGTGCTTGATGGAGAATCTGTGAGAAGCACATCGGGACAGCGGGCCTCCAAAGCCTTCAACACTAATCTTCCAAGGGGATCTTCCATTTGGTCCTTCCTCAGGTCCTTCCTGGACAATTTGGGTAGACCTTCTTATCCCACTTGGGTCACGTTACAGTAGTGTTTGGGTACTCCCACAGCCGTAACTCCAATCTCTTCAGCTCTGGACCCCCCTCCAGCTTGGAATTCAGCCCCCTGGTACAAGGCTTGCACTCCTTCTGGGGTCACTTGGGTCAATTCCTCTGTGGGGTCAATGAGGCAATGGGGTCTTCTAGATAGAGCATTGGCATCTCCTTTTCTCACACATGGTTGGTATTTCAGGCTGAACGGGAATCCTGAGAGGGCAGCTAACCACCTATGTCCTGTGGCATCCAGTTTGGCAGTGGTTAATAAGTAGGTGAGCGGATTGTTGTCAGTCTTTACCACGAACTCAGCCCCATATAGGTAGTCTCATAGCTTATCCACTACGGCCCATTTTAGAGCCAGGAATTCCAGCTTGTGTGTGGGATAATTCTTCCCAGTAGGCACAAGAGTCCGACTCACATAGGCAACGGGCCGTAGGTGACCATAGTGCTCTTGGTACAGGACCCCGCCCAATCCATCTCTACTGGCATCCACATGCAGCTCGTAAGGTTTTGCAGTATCTGCATAAGTGTACACAGGAGCAGTAGTTAGGCTTTTATTGAGTTGGAGGAATGCCTCCTTACACTTGGGGGTCCACTGGTCTTGGATAGACTCTTTAGGTTTCCTAGGCCCCATGATGGGTTTCACTGGTCTGACTGATTCTGGAACATCATCTTCCTCTTCAGTCCTCAGCAGTTCGTTCAGGGGTCGGGCAATCTTGGCAAATCCCTCCACGAACCTTCTGTAAAAAGAACAGAATCCCAAGAACGACCGAAGCTCAGTCGCATTAATAGGCCTAGGCCAAGAGGTGACAGCCTCCAACTTCCCTGGGTCCGTGGATATCCCTTCAGCAGATACGATGTGGCCCAGGTAATGGACTGAGGGCTGGTAAAATTGACACTTCTCCAGCGAAAGCTTCAGGCCTTCATCATGGAGCCTCTTTAGGACCTTTTCCAGTCGCTCTTCGTGTTCTTCCAGAGTTTTTCTGAACACAATAATGTCGTCCAGATATACCAGAACCTCAATCAGATTCATGTCTCCCACCGTCTTCTCCATAAGTCTTTGGAAGGTGGCTGGGGCTCCTGACAAGCCTTGAGGCATGCGGTTGAATTCGGAGAAACTCACAGGAGTGATGAAGGCTGTCTTCTCCTGATCTTCAGCATGCATGGGAATTTGATAATATCCACTCTTCAAATCCATCACACTGAACCACTTGGCCCCTGACAAACTCAGCAAAGCATCTTCTTTTGTTGAGTGTTCGGTAGTCTATACATAGCCTCAGTGACCCGTTTTTCTTCCGGACTACCACTATCAGAGAAGCATAAGGGCTCCTGGACTCTCTGATAATGCCTGTCCTCTTAAGCTCTGCCAGTTGCTCACGCAGATCCTCCAGGTCAACCAAAGGAACTCGTCGGACTCTTTCTCTAAACGGCCTATCTTCCTGTAGGCGAATCTTGTGAGTGGCACTCTTTGCACACCCCACATCAAACTCGTTTTTAGAGAAAATCTTCTGCCATCGAGCGAGTTGGGCCTTGGCCCTCTCCTTCCATACTGGTGGGAGGGTTGTGTCTTCAGAACATAGCTTCTCCACAGTGACTTCACCCCTTTCTTCTATCTTTAAGTCAGATGGGGCAACCGGGGTGGCTTGGTTCACTAGGCCAGCAGCATTCTAGTGGGTACCTTCACTGGTGTGGTAGCAGTATTCCTGATGCTTACTGAGACCCTCCCGTCACTTTTCTTTAGGGCCTTCAAGGGAACCACTTCAGGAATGACTTCGATCCCTGTTGGTTTTTCCTGTGGGTATAGATTTGTATTGATTCCTTCTACTTGGATTGACACTATTGGGGAAGTCCCCACTAAATTGGCAGGGAGTTTTCTTGGAGTGACCTTCCTGTTTGGTTCTGTAATTTGCACTCTTACTCCCTTCTTCCTTGGATCTTTACTGGATCTTGATCCCTGCTGGGCCTGATGTGCATTGACTTCCCGCCGTCCAGAAATTTGAGTAGTGGAACGGGAAGCATTGGGTCACACAGAGGTAAAGATGGGGGTGTTTGGTAAAGACCTGTGCTCCTGGAATTGTTTTCATTGCATTGTTGGATCTCTTGGAGTTAGCTGAGACGGGTGGGCACCCGGTTGACTCCTTCACCGGGGCCCTCTGAAGTTTTCCGCCGGCTTGCGGTGTTGTTGTGCAGCTTTATCCGGGCTCGGACATACTCCTCTAACATGTCCAACTCCTCCACAGCTGAAGCAAGTTATCAGTAGGCTTGTGCCATTCGTTTCGTAACGAATCAAAATTCGTCTGAAATTAGCAACTTTCGGACATTCGGAATCATTCGAATTTCCGAACAAAGCAATTACGAATAAAACCGAACCCGAAATAAATTATATCGCAAATAGCGAATGCCCGAATGTCTTCGGCATAATTCGTTATGAAAAAAGTTACGAATGTATGAATCCATTCGAAGCACAATAACACTCTGCTCTCTGCTTCTCCCTCACTGTGCTGAACTCCCTCTCAAAGGGTGTACAGGGGCGGAGGCTATAGCCGCTTGTAAAAAACGAAAGTAAAATACGAGATTTCAAATCGTTACAAATAACCGCTATGTATTTAGAAAAGTACAAATCCATTCGAAGCACAATAATAATAGGCAGCGTCGTTGTGAGAGAGACACGGAAAATTACGAATCAACGAACCCAAAAAAAGTTACGAAAGTAGGAGTTGTGTCCAGAATCAACGATGTACTCTACCGAAAGTACGAATTAGTCCGAACACGAAAAATCCCATCTAGCAAAATTACGAACGATTACGAATCAACAGGACCGGAAAGAAACGAACCGAAACTAAACAAATTTTTCCGTTGTGCACAAGAAACGAACCGAAACTAAACAAATTTTTCGGTTGTGCACAAGTCTAGTTATCAGTCTTTTCGGCTTCTGCACTTGATCAGCCTCAGAGTTGAGGGACTTCTTGGGCTCTTCTGGAGTATTTTTGCTGGGTAGAACTTTGGCCTGGCCAGTCAGCGTGGACACCATCTCTACCAACTGAGACACCTGGGTCCTCAGAAGCTCAACTTGAGAGTCGCCTTAATCAGCACTGATCACTCTGACTCGAGCAGTTGGTTCTGATTGCTGGTTCTTCTTTTTATAGTCCAACAGGACCTCTTCCTCCCTGACCATCCGGATCAGGTCAGGGTACTCCAGAATGCCACCACCCTCGCGGGTTCGCAACAGAAGTGCAATGGGATCTAGAGGTTGGGCTCCCCTTAGGACTTGTTGTGCACGGGGTCTCATCCACTTTCCGAGGATCCATTCATTTTTTTTAACAGAATCTGATGCAGGATCCTATCCAGGCGCCTGATGAATTCAGACAGTTTCTCTCCCTCCTTCTGGTAACAGTGCTCCAAATGGTAGAGAAGTTCAGTAACTTTTTCAGTCCGGCCAAACAGGTTACGTATGGCCTCCAGGGCAGGCCTCTTTTGACTCTCTGCAATCCTTTGCTGCTTGTGTTTTTCAGGTATTTCCCACTCTTCCAGAGCCTGAGTGGTGTGATCTAGCCATTCTTCAAACCCATCCTCCACAGAAGGCACTGGCTGCTTCCCAGAGAAAGTCTTGAGTTTCCTGTATCCAGTCATCAGGTAGTCTGGGGAATCCTTCTTACATTTAGCTATAATTTCCCAGAGAACAGCGCATAGCTCTGGCCCAAGGGTAGTAAATGGTTATGAACCGGAACTCTCTTTCTGGCCATCCGCCCCTGTGCTGGTCCCTGCTTGGCTAGTGGAGGTGGGACCATCCCTGGGTCCTTCTGGGTGTATCAGGAAGAATTCTACTTGGTTGGCAGTCTTTATACTGGTGCCTTTTAAGTGGTCTGAAACTCTGTTCTTCCATTCACACAGTGCATAGGTGTGTGGGTTGATGGTGTCTGTTCTCAAGTCAATCACCCATGGTTTCCTGTCTGTGGACAGTGTTCTCAAAACTGGGAGTAGCTGCTCCTCTGTCCAGACTTCTCTTTTGATTTCGATCACTAGACCGTTTTCCGGAAGGATGTTTTCCTCCAGACACCACCGGGCTGCAGCAGTAGGGTCCATGGTTGTACTGACAAGGGTCCTGTCTAGGGGGGAAGTTGATTGCAGAACCGTAGAAATACCGGACGAGCCCCCACGTGTAGCACTACCCCCGTAGGAGCTGCTGGTTTTGTTTTGGGTCTACGTTCTGCCTATCAACCCCTTGGAATTGTCTCAAACCCTCCCTTGGCACAACTGGTATATACAAATATTGTGGAACCCACTGGTTGCTGGGGAACACAATAAAACCACACCACAGTAAAATTGCAATATAGATTGTTACCTTGAATTGGCCACTTCTCCTTCCACAAGATAACAGAGAAACTGCACACAGGTTTGCACTTAACCAAGGGTGAACTTTACTTGGTAAGATATAAAGGTAAAACAAGGTTATACATACAGTTGACTCTGCAGGGCCCTGCGAGAGTCAATAATAAAATAAATAATTGCTATCAGACAAAATATCTTAACTTGCAGTGTTAATGTCTATTATTTGACTGAACTGTATTGCTTGCGAGCTCCCCCTAGTGGGCAATACCACCCTGTGTCCCGTCACTATCAGTTCTAGTCAGGCCTGACCAATATTAGTGTACAAATTCCTCAATGGATGGAGTCTTCGCTAGCAAACGTTGGTGCACATTTTAATTGTAATCCAAAGGGTGTAGAAGAATAAACAAACCTCCCGCAATGCTTTTGGGAGTGTGAAACTGTCAGGCCGTGCAAACGCCAACTTTAAGCTGCACACTACCACACAATGCACTTTGTTCTGGCGTGTGTGTGTCACACTATTCTAGTGATGGTGGGCCTTAACAGTCACAGGCCTATAAAGTAACTGATAAATCCTGGGCAGGTGCCCGCTCACCCAATTAGGCCTAGTCCGCCTGGTTGATTCCGTTGCTGATGCTCCAGTACACGATCTCTCCGCTATCCCGGTCTTCCGTCCCTCACTCCACCACACAAGACGTTGGTAGGGGGAAGATGTCTGGACACTTGGGGAGAATCAGCTGGGCTTCTCAAAGGAGGATTCTTCTCCCTTCAGCAGGCAGGCCTCTCTGCAGACAGTAGGCCTAGATTATGCAGCCTACACACACACAGAAGGCCTCTCAGACGCTATTCTTGCTAGCAGGGCAATGTTCAGAGAGACCTTCCGTAGCTCCTCCCCTCCTTTAAGTAAGCAGTCCCAGAAGGCCAAGCGTCGAGGCAATGCACGTTGGGAGTACAGTTGCACTGTGGGTACTATAGTCTATTTACTATCCATGGCAAATGGAGTCTCTTTCTCCCTGTACTACGAGTTCCAGCATGCCTTGCTTTGATATAATTGAAAATAATAAGTAGATGCAATATAAATATTGAACACCGGAGGGAGCTAAGTTCCTTCTAGTTTGTCAACTGTAGTCTGTATCTACATAGAAGAAACTGAAACTGTGCTTCATAAGAAAAGTAAAAGAGGGGAAATCTTCCAACAGGTGACCAGGGGGTCCCCAAAAGTCTCCACTAATTTGCAGGGATTTCTTCTCACTTCCCGTTTGGACATTGGACAGGAAGGGAAGGTAAATCTCCTCAATGGAACGCAGATGGCAAAAAATAAACCTTACATGGATTGATATAACCCTCCTTTACTCTATCCCAAATGAAAAAAAGTTTTGCCTATAGTTCTACTTTAAGAGGTAACTAAATTACATTTTCCGTAGACCTCTGATGAGTGTCTTTTCTCACTATTAAGCACATTTTTGGAACATGTAATTTTGGGGGCTCAACCCAACAATACAAGCTGCAGTGTTCGTATTATGAATTCTTACATTTTCCTTTACAAACGGTTATTTCTTCCCACAATGTCTGTGAATATAAAGCTGAACTCCAGGCAGATATAAAAGTCACAAATTATTGAAGCTCATTATTTGATAATACATAATTATATAGTGTATATATTTTAATGGAAACAGTGTACATACAGTGCTCAGCATAAATGAGTACACCCCAACAGATTTGTCAGAAAAGCTTTACTTTCCTTTCAGAATCAATATTTTCTATGGGACACTGTACTACAAAATACTTCCACAAATGCGGGCCATTGATTGCAAACCAAGATTTGTTAATTTGCACACACAATTTTTTTTATTTTTCCTAACAAATTTATTCAAGTCCGTGTTGCAAAAATGAATACACCCCAATGAAAGTCTTATGCCTCGTGCAAACGACCGGTTTTCCCGTTGGGAAAACTGCCATGAGAGCTTTTGGCCGAGAAAACCGGCAGTGTGTATGCTCCATCACAGTTTTCCCGACAGGATAAACTGCAGAGAAACTCAGCGGGAAAAATTAGAAAATTTTCTAGCCGTGATTCGCGGCGGTTTTTAACCCGGCAGTTTTCCTATGAGAAACACTGCGGTGGAGCATACACACGGCCGGGATTCCCGACCAAAGCTCTCACCGCAGTTTTCCTGATGGGAAAACCTCTGGTGTGTACAGGGTGAAAGTTACAGTGTAGGTTCTCGGTTTTCCCCCCGGGATTACCGGCAGACTTTTTACCGCCGGGAATCCCGGTCGTGTGTACAAGGCATAAGAAGCAACGCTAAATGTTAGACAATAAATCCTAATTAACAAAAATTCAACTAGAGGTGAGTCTTATTATTCATTAAACAGGTGTCCAGCAGACAGGTGATTAAAAAAAGGGTGTTACTTAACCACTTCGCGCCCGGGGTATAAGCAAAAGACGTCCGCAAAGCGGTCGTCAATTGCTGATAGGACGTCTATGGACGTCCTCTTATTTACTTCCGCGATGCGCGCCACCGCGGGCGCGCGTCGGGGAAAAACTGTGCCCGCCGTGTCAGGCGAGTGCCGATGCGCGTGCCTGGCGGCCGCGATGTCCGCCAGGTACCCGCGATCGGCTGTCACAGAGCCAGGGACGTGGATCTCTGTGTGTAAACACAGAGATCCATGTCCTATCGGGGAGAGGAGACGGATGGTGTGTCCCTTGTACATAGGGACAACCATCAGTCTCCTCCCCCAGTCAGTCCCCTCCCCCCCACAGTAAGAACATCTAGCAGGGAACATATTAACCCCTTGATCGCCCCCTAGTGGTTAACCCCTTCCCTGCCAGTCACATTTGTACAGTAATCAGTGCATATTTTTAGCACTGTTCGCTGTATAAATGTGAATGGTCCCAAAAATGTGTCAAAAGTGTCCGATGTGTCCGCCGTAATGTCACAGTCACAAAAAAAAAATCGCAGATCGACGCCATTACTAGTAAAAAAATAAATAAAAATATAATAAAAAAAATATCATAATTCTATTCCCTATTTTGTAGGCGCTATAACTTTTGCGCAAACCAATCACTATACGCTTTTTGCGATTTTTTCTTTTACCTAAAATATGTAGAATACGCATCGGCCTAAACTGAGGAAAAAAATAGTTTTAAAAAAAAAAATGGGATATTAATTATAGCAAAAATTAAAAAATATTGTGTTTTTTTCAAAATTGTCGCTCTATTTTTGTATATAGCGCAAAAAATAAAAACCGCAGAAATGATCAAAGACCACCAAAAGAAAGCTCTATTTGTGGGGAAAAAAGGACGTCAATTTTGTTTGGGAGCCACGTCGCACGACTGCGCAATTGTCATTCAAAGCGTGACGGCGCTGAAACCTGAAATTTCGCCTGGGCAGGAAGGGGGTTATGTGCCCAGTTGTCAAGTGGTTAACAAAGAAAACCCCTTCCAATTTCATGCTCTCAGCAATGGTACCACATGGAAGAGAAATGTCACAAGGCCCGAGAAAGAAAATAATTTCTTTACAAAAGAAAGGTGAAGGGCTACAAGAAGATCAGCAAAGCTTTACTTATTAGTCAGAATACTGTAGCAAAACTGTTACAAAAATTTAACAAAGATGGAATTGCAACCATCTCACAGAGCCATCCACTAAAGTTAACACCTTGACAGGAGCGTCATCTGATAAGAAGGGTTGAAGAAAATCGCCATACAAGTTCACTGCAGTTAGCTAAAGAACTAGGAAGCCAAACTGGGGTGATTATTTCCCATGACACAATAAGGCGTACACTGCAGAGGAATGGCATGCATGGGTATTGCCCACGAAGAAAGCCTCTCCTAAAGCCCATGCACAAAAAAGCCCACCTAGAATTTGCCAGGGCCCATGCTGAAACAGAAGAAGACTACTGGGACTCTGTACACTGGAGTGATGAGACCAAGATAAATGTTTTTGGAACTGATGGCTTCAAAACTGTATTATATCGCAAAGGTGAGGAGTACAAAAAAAATGCATTGTGCCTTCAGTGAAACATGGTGGCAGCATTGTCCTTCTGTGTGGCTGCATTAGTACTGCATTTCATTGATGGTATCATTAATTCACAGATGTACTGCTCTATATTGGAAGAGAAGATGATACCATCACTCCGTGCCCTTGGTCGTCGTGCACTTTTCCAACATGATAATGATCCAAAACACACATTTAGGGCCGCTGTTGCATTTCTGAAGAAGAGCAAGGTGAAAGTGATTGAGTGGCCAAATATGTCTCCTGATCTGAACCCAATCGAACACCTATGGGGAATTCTGAAGAGACAAGTTGAGCATCCCACTCCATCCAGCATCCAGGCTTTAAAAGAGGTTGTTCTTAAAGAATGGAAAAAGAGAGATTTTGCAATATGTCATCAACTTGTTCATTCCATGCCTAGAAGACCTGATGCTGTCCTTACAAATCATGAAGGTCATACAAAATACTATATTTTGTTGGGGGGGGATGGGGGTTGTATTAATTCTTTGCATCAACTAATTTGAGTAAAACTGAAGATTTTGTAATCTAGGTTATATTATTAACCTTACTTTCATGTAACAAGCTAAACAAATGTTCTATAAAACTCAGTTTTGTCAAAATGTTGGAAATTGTTCTTGTGTTGATCAAGATATTGATTAACCACTTCCCTACCCAGCCATAGTCAAATGACGTCCACAGATGGGATCTCCCATCCTGGGTGGACGTCATATGACGTCCTCGGATTTGTAGGGGGATATCTGAATGATGCCTGCAGCTAGAGGCATCATTCAGATATCCTTTTGAAGTGCCGGCGATTCTGCGCACCATAAGAATGATCATAGCGGCGGTTCCGCTGCTTGATCGTTCTTATAGGTGGCGGGAGGGGACATCCCCCCCTCCCGCCGCCATCCGGTGCTTCTCCGGGCTCTCCCGTGCGATCGGGGACCCGGAGCGAATCTTCCGACGTCGTTGGTGGGGTCACGTGATGAGCATAGAGATGACTGGTGACCAGATGGTCACCAGTCATCTCTATGATCGTCAGAGGCCCGGGCGCGATGTGATGACGTCACGCCCGGGCCTCAAATGTAAACAAAGCCGCCATTGCGGCTGTAAGTATGAGATCAGTGAAAAAAAAATCACTGATCTCATGCTTTCCAGCCTGGAGAGGAGATGTGGGGTCTTATTGACCCCGCATCTCTCAATAAAGAGAACCTGTCACACACATTCCTATTACAAGGGATGTTTACATTCCTTGTAATAGGAATAAAAGTGATAAAAAAAAAAAAAAGTTAAATCATTGTAAAAAAATAAATAAAAATAAGTAAAAAAAATAAATAAATAATAATTTAAAAAAAATTAAAACGCCCCTGTCCCCGGTAGCTCGCGATCAGAAGCGAATGCACACGTAAGTCGCCCACATATGTAAACGCCGTTCAAACCACGCATGTGAGGTATCGCCGCGTGCGTTAGAGCGCGTGCAACAATTCTAGCACTAGACCTCCTCTGTAATTCTAACCTGGTAACCTGTAAAAAAAATTAAAGCGTCGCCTATGGAGATTTTTAAGTACCAAAGTTTGGCGCCATTCCATAAGTGTGCGCAATTTTAAAGCGTGACATTTTAGGTATCTATTTACTCGGCGTAACATTATCTTTCATATTTTCCCCAAAAATTGGGCTAACTTTACTGTTTTGTTATTTTTTAATTCATGAAACCATTTTTTTTTTTTAAAAAGGCGTTTGAAAAATTATTGCGCAAATATTGTGCAAGAAAAAATGTTGCAATGACCGTCATTTTATTCCCTAGGGTGTCTGCTAAAAAAACATATATAATGTTTGGGGGTTCTGAGTAATTTTCTAGCAAAAGAATGATGATTTGTACATGTAGGAGAGAAGTGCTAGAATAGGCCCGGTATTGAATAGGTACAAAAAGCCCTGTATTGAAGTGGTTAAAATCTTACTTTTCAAAAGGGGTGTACTCATTTTGCTGAGCACTGTAACTGAATGTGACATATCTGAATCTTACACTCCCTGTTACAGCAGATCTTAGACTAAGCCCAGGTTCACACTGGGCTGAGGGAATGGGAAAGGAAAAGGGAGAGCCGTTTAGGCCCTCCTTTCTTCATGGGGTCACTGCAGCAACAGGAGTATAGATTATAAAGTGTTTTATAGCATATGGTAGTTATTGGTTAAGCAAGGTCAGGTGACAGTAGGGGTTGGAGAGGTCAGTGGGTTAATTAAGGTCAGTTTCAGGTGAAGGTTCTGGAAGGTTAACAGCTGAAGTAGGGATTGGTCAGTATGGTCAGGTGGTTTAGGGGCTTCTAGAAGGGTTGAGAGGTCAAATAGGCATTGGACAATAATGCCGCGTACACACAACCGTTTTTCATGACGAGAAAAATGCCATTTTTAAAAATGGTCGTGAAAAACGGTGGTGTGTATGCTCCAGAGCATTTTTCTCGACGAGAAAAGTGCCCGAAAAAAAATTAGACCCTGCTCTATTTTTTCTCTTTGTTTTTTACGTCGTTCTTTTTAACGTCGTGAAAAACGGTCGTGTGTATGCTTTTACGAGGGGAAAAAAAATGTGTATGCTCAGAATCAAGTATGAGACGGGAGCGCTCATTCTGGTAAAACTAGCATTCATAATGGAGATAGCACATTCGTCACGCTGTAACGGACTGAAAAGCACGAATTGTCTCTCACCAAACTTTATTAACACGAGGATCAGCAAAAGCGTCCCAAAGGGTGGCGCCATTCGAATGGAACTTCCCATTTATAGTGCCGTCGTACGTGTTGTACATCACCGCGCTTTGCTCGAGCATTTTTTTTCACGAACGTGTGTATGCAAGGCAGGCTTGAGAGGAAACACGAAAAATCACGTTGAGAAAAACAGTTTTTTTCCATGACATGAATAACTGTCGTGTGTACGCGGCATTATAGTCAGATGACCTATAAGAAAATTCTGGAAAGCCTATCATAGCCTATTTAAGGGCTGGGACAGCTTGGGTCAGTGCTAGCCAATCAACAAATCAACGGATGCAGCAGGAAGAGCTCCCCGCCCTACCCCCTCCCCTTTTCCCGTCGCGGCCGATTCATGTGGTGGCTCACTCTGGTAAAGTTGCCAGAGGGGAGATTTAAAGTGGTTGTAAACCCACTTTTTCAACTTGCACCTACAGGTAAGCCTAGATTAAGGCTTACCTGTAGGTGCAAGAAATATCTCCTAAACCTACACGGTTTAGGAGATATTTACTAAAATGTCAAGCGCCGCTATCTACGGCGCATGCGCGCCGTAGACAACGGCGCATTTATGGGGTTAATCCCATTCACATACTCGGCTACTTCCCAGCAATCGCTGGGCGTAGCCGAGTGGGACGCCCCCCGCGCGCATGCGCAGAGTGACGTCTCCGCCGCGGCGCTGTGATTGGCTGGTGCGGCGATACCCGGAAGTAACATTCCGGCTATCGCCACAGTGATGTCTGCGGCTGGACAGAGGGACGAGGACGGCTTCGTGGGCCCCGATCTAAGGTAAGTGGAACATAATGAGCTATTATGCTAGTCATAATAGCTCATTATGCCTTTCTCTTGCAGGTGGGCCAAAAAAAAAAAGTGGGTTTACAACCACTTTAAGATAAGGTTTTATGATAAATGCTGGATCAGCTCGAGTCTCAGTGGCTGGGCTGAATATGGTAATTGAAAATGTATTTGATTAAGAGTTGAAGTTATAAAATAAAGTTTGGTGTGATAGTAATGGATTTAAAAGAAACCAATGAATCAGGCCGTGGCCAATATTATTCCAAAAAACAAAAATCAAAAGTATATATATACATAAATATTGGATGTTTTCTGGTTATGTGTGAAATTTAATAAACAATTATTATAAGTATACTTGTTTGTGGTGTTTTTATTTCTCTATGCATGTTTGTATTTTTTATGGTGCATGTGATCCCATGAAGCCATGCGAGTTCAGCTGAACTCGTACAATTTCACTCCCGCTTGTCAGTCCCGATTTCGGCCACGATTTCAGAGACATCTGTGCAGTTTCTGCACAGATGTCAATGTAAATCGTGGGCCAAAATCGCAAAAAGTAGTACAGAAACTATTTTTTGAAATCGGTGCAGCGCCGCAGATGCGGCGTCGGACCGATTAGGACGGCGCCATTGCTGGCAATTGCTAGAAAATGCCACTGATTTGACATGCGATTTGACATGTCAAAACGCACCAGTGTGAACCAGGGCTTATACAGGGAGAAGCAATTTTAGATAAAGATGACTCTCTTTCTTCAGGTGTGACCCAGTTTCTTGTGTTAAAGCGGATATGCCATCAGATATACTGTATTTTATATGATACATACAGCATGCTGAGTATTGTGTCAATCTAATACTTCCTGAAATGTATTACTTCTCACAGAGATCACAGTACTCCCCCTGGCAATGCCTTCATCTACTTCTCTCCCAAAGGACGAAACCATTTTTGTTCAGGTATCATTTAGGGTCATCAACTATGACAATTATCCTCCTAGACTCACTGGGGGAGATTTACTAAAATTGGTGCACATAGAATCTGGTGCAGCTGTGCATAGTAACCAATCAGCTTCCAGGTTCTATTGTAAAAGCTTAATTGAACAAACTAAAGTTATAAGCTGATTGGTTACCATGAACAGCTGCTCCAGATTCTGTGTGCACTAGTTTAAGTAAATCTACCCCATAGTGTTCAGAGATTTATGAACTCATGGACCAACAATCTAAGCACTGATCAGCAGTTAACATTTTACATACACATGGTAGCCGCCACCATATATTTTTAATGGTAGCACACACCATTCACAGCATACACTCTTTCAAATTTGAGCTTTAAATAAACGTCTGTACCACTTGCTGCCACATTTGGACAGGAATGTAATAGAGTTTAACCAGTTCCCACCTGCCCACATTTACTGCGGGCGGCACGAGCAGGCTACGTGATGTACCCATACGTCGCTTAGCACATGCACACTGGCATGTTCCCTAGGCCACACCGGACGCAGCAGATTGTGGATCGCGGTAACCAACCACTTTGATTGGCAAGGGGGACATGTGATTTCAGTGTCAACACGACTGTTATGAATGCATTTTATTTATAACAGCTGAGATTCCTATAGAGTGATACTGTGATTGGCCCACAGCTATCACATGGTACCTGGGCCAATCACAGCACTCTTTGCCATGTGATTAGCTGTAGCCAATCACAGATCACTAGTAATCACAGCTGTAATGAATGTAACCCTTTCATGACAGTTCAAACATTGCTGTTCTATGAATGCTGGATACTTTAAATAATATAAAAAAAAATATTGCTGTTACAGCCATCAAAGTGTAAAAAAATAAATAAATCCCTGATCACCCCCCAGAGTATCACAGTGTCACTACACTATGGTGACACTGAACTACTTTAAAGAAAGTATGTAAAAAAAATTGTAAAAAAGAAAGAAAACGTTTAAAAAAAATTAAAAATGTTTAAAAATGTTATTAAAATTGTATTTATTTTTTTAACATACTTTCACCAGTCAGTATCCTTGATCACTGCCACGCCAGTCATATGATGATGCTGTACTGCACTGGTGACAGTATGTTAATGTAGCGCCCCATTTCCTAATGAATAGGGGCTATTTTGTAAATTCAGTGTTTGTCTGAATTGTAAATAGTTCAGATTGATTGTACAAGTTAAATTAGCTTCTGTTCTCATTTTGGCTATGTTGTGCTCATTTCTCACTGTTGCCAGTAGGTGTCAATGTCACCACAGGCCAGTGTGAGAAATACAGCAAGCTGAAGTGCATTGAATATTCTTTCCCCAGAAACAGCCCAGTGGGATTGTTCTTGTTGCTGTGCATTCTGGGAGAGGGTATTTAAGGGGCAGATGCCATGTTTTCATTCTCTTCTACCTCGGGGCCTGCTGGCTTCCTACCTCAAGGCTCTCTGCCTCATGACTGCCTCATGGCCCTCCAGGCCTGAGGCTGTGCGTGACATTCTCTTCTACCTCGGGGCCTGCTGGCTCGAGGCTATGTTGCTGCAAGTAGGCCCAAAAGCCTGTCTAGGGCCTCCTTATCCAGAGGTGGTCCTGTGCTGTCTTGCCTGCGTGGAAGAAGCCAAGTCAAACTGAGAATATCCAGGAAGGGGACTCTTGCTGGAGAGAACCAGGCCGAAGGCTGGTTTCTCAGGAAGGGCCTGGTAACTCGTTTGGATGACGCACCTAAACTAACCTACCCTCACAGTACTGCCGGATGGTTTAAAGGTTCTGGTACTGTGCAGCTGTTCTACAACTAACTAACTGCTGGCTACAAAATCCTGTGAGAGAGGATTATCCAGGAGTCCCTCCGATCGTTAAGTCTGTGAGAGAGACTTGTCCGTGCATCATACCAGCTGCTAGGCCGGTGTGAGAGGCCTATCCGGGTGTTGCAAGATCCACTGACAGAAAGCTGTTTTGTCCTCTGGATCCAAGAAATCAATCAGTGATCTGCAAAAAGGTATCTGAAACTTCCCCTAACCCTCTATCTTTTTACTATCGCAAGTTCTTTTATTAAAGCATTGGAAAAAGACTGAAGTGACTGTTGCTCACATCTATTCTGCATCTCACATCGTAGTTATAGACTCTTGGCACTGGGGGTAACGGCAGGACCAAAATACAATCAGCAGCCCTCTAGGGGGTATCGCTACATTAAAAAAAATGGTGACTTTTTTTATTTATTTATCGTAATTTCTTCATTTTATGAAACATTGTAACTTCAAAAAATTTGTCATGCCTCTTATTAAATACCCCAGACTGTCTACTGTCCAAAAGGGTTGCTTTGGAGGCTATTTGTACTGTCTTGGCATTTTAAGGGTCTCAAGAAATTAGATAGGCCGTCAGTACATCAGGACTGATTTATTTTCAAATATATATACTATAGTTTGTAGACGCTATAATTTTTTACAAAAAACAATTAATATACACTTATTGGGATTTTTTTTTTACCAAAGATGTATCAGAATACACTTCCCAAATTTATGAAGAAATTTGATTTTATTGGATGTGATATAACAGAAAGTAGAAAACATTGTTTTCTTTTTTTTTCAACATATTCAGTTTATTTTTTCCATTTATATAGCAAAAAATGTAAAACCCAGTGGTGATTAAATACCACCAAAAGAAAGCTCTATGGTGTGGTGTAAGTGTGTTAGAGAGTATTGTTTATGCTTTTTTTGCATCCTTAATGAGTATTTTATTATGCTTTTATTATATCCTTAATGACAACTATCCTTTGTACATCTATATGACAAGGTTTTACAATCTAACAACTACCATATTAGTTAGCAGAATGGAAGTATGATTTGTTAAATATTAAATATGATATATTTCTGATGCATATATGTATATACAATATATAAGAAGTCTAGTGTGTCTTAAGCCTCATACACACGATCGGACTTCCATCTGACTTTTCCGTGGATTTCTGTCCGAAGGGCGCTGTTCGTGAACTTGGTATGCATACACACGGCAGGACTTTTTCAGCCAACAAACACGAACGTAGTGACGTAATAGACATACTACGTGGTTTTTCTGCTCTTTACCGCCACCCATTGGGCAACATCTGCTGTTGTTGTCTGATCTTTAGCATTGGTTCTGAGCATGCGTGTTTGTACTTTGGACTTTAGTCCGATGGACTTGTGTACACACGATCGGATTAGCCGACGTAGGACATTTGTTGCCGGAAAGTTTGCCTGTTCTCACAGCGAACATTTGTCCGATGAAAAAGCGAAAAAGTTTGTCCGATGGAGCGTACACATGGTCGGATTGTCCGCTAAAACAGGACCGTCGGACAATTGTCAAAAAGTCTGATCGTGTGTACGGGCCTTTATAAGCCCTTTGGATCTAGTAATATAGATGTGTTTTGTGTCTAAGTTGTATCTTCTTCTACGCTATGAAACCACTATTTAGGAACTTCATTACTGTAGGAGTTGTGGCAAATAAATTAAGAGTTGAGAGTTTGAGATGTATGAGAGTTGAACTATAGGTTAATATACCAGCCAGTTGTGTACTCTTAAAATGCCGTACAAGACCATTTTCAGTGTGACCATTTATGACAGGACATTATCAATCAGTGGTCCTTTGAAGACCCTGGGCTAATTAAAGTTTATGATATCTCTGGATTCCTTAAAACTTGTCTGATTTTTGTCAAATGTGCTTTAAGCTGGCTTAAACATGACTTCTTAAGCACATACCAAAGATTTTGATCAGGCCATCTTGTTATCAAATTTTAGGAAAATGAGGGTGGAATTGTGTTCAATACCACTCAACTATTCTTTCCACAAAGTGTGGGGTTCACCAGCTCTCAACATCGTTACAGGTATATTTTTCACAAAGCGAGGTTGGTGTCATCTTCATGTAACATCAATATCAGTCTCAGTAGATGACTTTTACACCAAAGCCCCTTAACTCCGTGCCAAGCAAATGTCACACAATGGTGTTCTTCTGAAGGGAGGAAGATAAGGTTTAAAACACCATAAAGTGAGTGGATGTCCTTCCATCTCATTGAACAATGGACACACCAAAGAAAACTTCCATTGTCTTCAAGTCAAACTCCATCTACTTCAACACCAATGTACGCCGTTTATTTAGAAATAGGGACACTTGCAAAACACTTTTATTAAAAACACAACAAAAACAGATATTTAAAGGCAAAGATATATAACGGTATTACTGGAGACAACACAAACATAGTGCATCAAGATTCTGATTGTGTCCCTCCAACAAGACTGAAAATGAGACTCAGAACAGAAATAGGGATATAAAATATCAACAAACGTAATAATAAATTCACATATATAAAATCCCAGCTAGCATTGCTCAGCAGAGGTCAGTCCGCACGCTGGAGTCTGTTTGTCCTTCAGTTTCAGAAGGTAATATAGAAAATGGCCGCTGGAGGTTTTGGGAAATCTCTTTGTGGCTATGCTGCTGTGATCTCGTTTTCCAAAGCGCAGTCCAAAGGGGTTAAAGTTGAACTTGCTCCGAGTAAAGCGCAGCCTGCAGGAGATCTGGCCCTCTGACTGACTCTCATGTATAAAATAGCAGATGTTGGGGTGATCTGCCCAGTTCTGGCTTTCAGCACTTTTCACCAGAGGATAGGGGTTCCTCTTCACTGGTAATTCGCTCTCTGGATAATCGGAATCTAGATTTGGGAAAAGAGTGCGTAGTTAGAATTTCATTACAAAGGCTTGTACATTTAAAATAAATGGATCAGTCCTCTTAAATTTATAATTTAGTTTTAGGAAGATATTTGGGGGCTGGGACACCACTTGGGGAATACAGAGGTGCGATCTTCCCACTATAGTTCCCGTCTCTTTTTCCACCCTCCTTAGGGTGTTTCAGTTTCAGGTATATCTGAGCCCCTTTCTCCGTTGTATCTGAGCCACTCTGCTCTGTACCTGAGCCCCTCTGTTTTTTGTATGTATGAGCCCCTCTCTACTCCCTATATTTGAGCCCCTCTCCCTTCCATATCTGAGCTCCTCTCTCCTCTGTATTTGAACCCCTATCCCCTCTGTATCTGAGCCCCTCTGCCCTCTATATCTGAGAACTTCTCCCCTCATATCTAAGACCCTCTCCCCTCCACATATGAGCCCCTCCTCCCTCTCAATCTGAGCCCCTCCCTCCTGTATGTTATATCCCCTCTCCCCTCACTATCTGAGCCTTTTCCTTCCGTTTTGGAGCCCCTGTTCCCTCTATATCTAAGCCTCTTTCCTCTGTGCCCATCTGTTTTTTGTATATGAGCCTACTGTCTACTCTTTATATCAGTTCTGCTCTCTCCTATTTATCTGAGCCCCTATACCCTCCGTATCCAAACCCCTGTCTATTACAGACCCTCTGCTTTCCATATCTAAGAATCTCTCCTCTCTATATCTGAGACCTTCTCCCCTCCACATCTAAGACCCTCTTCCCTCTGAATCTGAGCCCCTCTGTCCTCCTTTAGCTTGGTTCCATGCCAGTATCTTAGATTGGAGGGAGTCTTCGAATAATCTTGGAGATAACTACACAAACCAGAGTCCACCTACAAAACCAATTAAAGGTGTTCCCACCCACCATAGGGTGTTCCAGTTACAGATGTATCTTAGTCCCTTTCCCCCCTGTAACTGAACCCCTCTCACACCCATATCTAAGCCCCTCTCTATTCGCTGTATGAGCCTCTTTTCCTTCTTTAACGAATCCCCTCTCCTCTTTGTTTTAGAGTGACTCTCCTTTGCATATCTAAGCCTTCTTTTCTGTGTTTGTGCCCCTTTCACCTACATATCTCAGCCTTTCTTTCACCTCATATCCTGCTGGAATAAGAGAAGGGGGAAATGTCGGGGGCTTTGTTGCAAATCATATCTGCAGTCTCTTATGTGCAGCCCAGACAGTGACATATTGCACTTTCTGGATTTTATGAGGTATTTAGACAGAAAAATGGAAAAACAAGTTCAGATATGTCAAAAGAGAGGACTATTTCTAGAAATAAGGCTGGCCATACATTATACAATTTTCATATTCATTTTCTTTAGTTTTACCTTCAACTATGAAGTGCTAGGGCCTGCCTGATTGCATACAAACTAAAAGTGTTTAGGTTTGACGTAATATTATATGGTTTTGGTAAATCTAAAGGAAAATTGCACAAGAAACTTGTGTAATGTATGGTCAGCCTAACTGTGGCCTTAGAGAAGATGAGTCTCACCCTTCAGGGTAACATAGTCACATTGTATTAGGGAAGAGCAGACAATATACCTGGTAGAAAGGAGTTATATCTCTTCCAACTGAACTATGATTTTTCTACTGAACCTTACCTGAGAGATCTTCCATGCTTCCACTGGCCCGATTCCCTGAGCAGCCATCCCGGTACACTACCAATGTGATCAGTACAAAGACACAGAGTCGGTCCATTTCCCAAACCTGCAAGACACAAACATAATATATCAATATGTTCTGCATATTACCACAATACTGTTCCATGTAAAATTATTGATAGATAGATAGATAGATAGATATTATTTTCAGGTGAATCAAGAGCATTAAAATCTAAAATGTGCACATAATAATTGACTCCTTTAGTAAATCTCATCCATTCTTAGTACGAATGCTCTTTCAGGTACATTATATAATTAGTAGCAAATGATTGGCGGACGGTGACAGGCAGAGGGCATCCATGTGCTTTTTGGTAGGATCTCACTTCTGTACCTGTTGTGCAGATGCACAGTGGTTGAAGTGGTTGGTTAAAGTAACATGTCACTAACTCCTATTATCCTCCAAATTGTTGCAAAGCAATCACAGACCAAGTGTGTAGAAAGTATCATTTTAGAGGCGCTGTGATACAAAGATCATTTATGAAGGTCGAAGTGACACAGTGCCTCTTGTGATCAGATCTATTCAGGATCTGCACATTGCTAATTGCACAGGACAGCAAGCAGCTCTGATAATTATCAGTTTATTATCCAATCCTTTTGGGACACGGAGGTGTGAAGATACCAAAACTTGTCCCATGTCACTATCTTCTGCTAATTAATACCTATTCTTCTATACATGCATTAGTGAGTATTCACCCCTCACTGCAGGTTTAAGCCAGCTCACATATTATTAATTACAATTAGATCACTAAACGCAATTTTCCCATATATACCTATTCTTCTATACCTTATCATGAGGAATAATTATACCAAATATTCTGCCACTTATATCTCTTGTTTTACTTTACAGCAATTAGATTGTAAGCTTCTGTGGACAAGAAAGAAGGGGTTTTCTTAGCCTTCTTGTATTTGGTAATAGTTTATACATTGCCAGTGCTACATATATTGGAAGCCAGTCAGAAGTAACCAAAATACAAAGATGAAGGAATTTTTATTATATAGAATGTCTCCTATCAATAATTATTTGTAATTTTTTTTTTTAATTTGTACAAACTATTTTTAATTCCTTGCCTTTATATTCCTTCACAGATCTCACAATGTAAATATAAAATCGCCATACTATTTCATTTATTATAATCAATTTGCAAAAAAGGCACACAATTATGTAGATGATGAAGTAGCTTTAAATTGTGTAAAAAGGATTTATACCATTTTCATGAGGACTGTTTTTTTTTAATCAAACAATATTCTAGAGCAGGGTGCTCATTACTTGGCATATCCGTACAGAACACACCAAGAACAGTATAGAAAAAAAGAGAAGATGTACATAAAAAAAACGCTAAAGTGCAAACAACTTCATAAAATTGAAGGCATGTTTACATCTCACTGGTTCCTCCAGGCTGAATCCAAACTAATAACATTTAGCGAAAGCTTCATAAACTTTGCAGAGAATATAGTATATTCCAAAAGTGTACAATCTAATATGACATTGTCAACAACTCACAAAAACAATGCATTAGCATATTTTACAAAATCTTTGGAAACACATCTAACAATGTAAGTGAATTAATTAATTGACTGTCAACAAACATTGTCTCTCAGTTTATGTTCCTTGTCAATTTTTACAACATTGTCAATTGTATGTTTTAATTATCTTTCAATAAAACCTTTGATTGTGAAAAAAATAAAATAATTAATTGATGTAAATAAATCTAATCAAATATTTTATATGTTGAAAACAATTAAAGCTCCCTGGAAATTGTAGAGTTGAAATGGCGATGGTGATGATACTACAGAATATTGGGGTTAAGAGGG
Source organism: Rana muscosa (assembly GCA_029206835.1). NCBI lineage: Eukaryota > Metazoa > Chordata > Amphibia > Anura > Ranidae > Rana > Rana muscosa. The sequence goes on along the minus strand of CM055118.1, from coordinate 144,701,313 downwards.
ACACTAACTTATTGCTCACCTTGGTGCTGGGACGCTGCAAACTTGGGGTGCTCCTGTAGTTGGAATACAGCAGTGTAGCTGCGCTCTGTTGCTCTCCTACTGTGACTGCTCCAGTGTGGCTCTCTTTGTGGCTTTGATGAAATGAACACTTTCATGAATCACAGTTTATGAACAATTAAGAACCTCAAACACAGCACAACACTGAGAAGGGGAAGGGGGAGGTAGGAAAGGGGTGCTCTCCTGACACCTTGTGGCTACTTTTCATAGCACAGTTTCTGCTGCCCACACTGCATTTTACCACCCAGAGGACCAACACAGGTATAGGAAAAGTTGGGTTATATAAAGCATTCAATAATTATTCTAAAAAATAGAGATAACAATAATAAACAAAATAGATAAAAAAATGACATATTATATTAAATTAACAGAGCTTTATATGATACATATGAGAATGAGGACATTTTCCTTTGCACTGCTGAGGTCTATCACTAATCTTATTGAAAGATACTTTTGTCATCCTCGTTACTCTGTTTAGCTGACAGTAGAACAACAAATGTACTTACATTGATACAAATCGGTTCATAACCTTCGGTATTGGTTTGGCTTTGAGTCACTTTCAATGTTCCATGCTGCCCTGGTCATTAGTTTTAGGTGCTGACATTTTGACTCAAGTATGAATCAGCATAGAGCTGTTATATATGGATATTTTTCATTCAGATTCATAATTGTACTTGCTGGTTTGATCACTGCAGTCTTAGTTCTGTTTTTTTGTGATTGAATACATTTTGGTTAGGTTACATTTAGGCAAAGTGTTACTAAACCCAGTAATATGAAAATAGTTCATCCGCCCCCCCACAGTGCCCACAGCTTATAAATCTTTTTTTTTTTACAATAAAATGTTGCCTCTATATACCTTTTTGGATGACCTGTATACCACAGTTACATGATAAACTGCACAATTTCTCCAGTGCTGAGATCAGGTAGGAGGAGATTTCCACTATAGCCTGTATATACGCCCACATGTGTGATGTCAATATCATGTGGCCTGGCTAGCTCTGAGAACAAGTAAATGTTCTCTCCAGCATAAAAGACACAACTGAGCAAGTGCAGGTCAGCTACCCTGCCTGTGTTAGCTGGCCTTCCCCAGATAGACAGTGCAGGGAGTGAAGGATTTGTGCATACAGGATAAAACAGTCTTTTTACACAATGCAGAAAATTAACCCCTTAAGTTCCACAGTGAGTATAACAAGCATGCTATGCTGCATATACAGACTAATTTTACTGTTGTGGGTTTAGTAACACTTTAAGGTCATGGGTTGGTGGGGTGGGTCACGTTTAAAGTGAACCTGTGGTCAGGCTATTGATAATTTAGTATTCCCATGTTCTGAACAAGCAGTAAATGAGTTTTAACCACTTGAACTCCGGAAGGTTTTACCCACTTCCTGACCAGAGCATTTTTTGCTATTTGACACTACACTACTTTAACTGGTAATTGCGCAGTCATGCAATGCTGTACCCAAACTAAATGTATGCCCTTTTTTCACAAAAGTTTTCTTTTGGGGGTATTACTCACCATTGGGATTCAATTTTTTTGCGGCATAGATGAGAAAATACCAAAAATTTGGAAAAAAAGCCCCAATATTTTCTACTTTTTGTTATAAAAATAATAAATATTCAATAAAATCAAATGTTGTCATACATTTAGGGCAAAATGCATTCAAAATGTATTCAGCTACATGCTTTTGGTTAAAAAAAAATGTTGAGTCCATGGAATATTTTACCTTTTGTCACAAGTTTGTGAAAAAATTACAAAAAAAATGCTTTATTTTTTTTTAAACAAATTTGTCACTTAAATGATATATTGCCATGGGTATATGTGGAATTACCAGATTAGCTGCTAGGATTGCTTTTACATGAAAGCCAAATGCCGGCTGAAAAAAACGATAACAAGATGATGCCTACACCTGCAGGCATCATTCTGGTATAACCACTTAAAGTCCAGCGACCAGTACATTGCTGGTCCCTGTTGGGCTTATATTGTAATGTTCTTTTTTTCATGCAGCCTGGGCTGAAGGAAAAAAGAGAACCTAACAGATTCCTCCATTTCCATTGATTGATGTGGATGAAAAAATCCCTGCCAGAAAAAGTGAAAAAAATATATATGCCGAAGCATAGGGGCGATCTGCCCACTGACCACCCCAGGCCCCATGCTTCATTCAGGCATATACGTTCTTTTTTTTAACTGCAGTGGAGAAATCTCCTCCTACAGCACTGCAATCACTGATGTATGTATTCTGAAAGCACACCATGTCGCTGTCAGAATAAACAGTTCAGTGCTGCAGCTGAATAGCATTCCTGCAAAGCAAACAACGGTTAACAATAAAACACAGTAACAATAAAATATGAACTCAATAAAACAACATGTTATTTTTTTAATTGCAATTTGTGCCCAAAAAAAATAGTATATATATATATATATATATATATATATATATATATATATATATGCATAAGCATGGGGTGATCTTCCCACTGACCACCCCAGGCCCCTCATGCTTGGGCATATATGCTCTATTTATTAACTGCTGTGGAGAAATCTCTTCCTACAGCGATACAATCCCTGACGTATGTATTCTGAAAGCACACCCTACTGCTCTCAGAATAAACAGATCAGTGCTGCAGCTGAATGGTGCTCCTGCAAAACAATCAACAATTAATAATAAAACACAGTAACAATAAAACAACAACCTATTTTTTTAATTGCAATCTGTGCCAAAACAAAAGTAAAATATATATGGCTAAGCATAGGATAGTTCCCTACCCACTGAGCACCCCAGGCTCTTCATGCTTTGTGATATACGCTCTTTTTTTTAACTGCGATGGAAAAATCTCCTCCTACAGCGCTACAATCACTGACGTATGTATCCTGAAAGCACACCCTGCTGCTGTCAGAATAAAAAGATCAGTGCTGCAGCTGAATGGCGTTCCTGCAAAGTAAACAATGGATAACAATAAAACAGAGTAACAACAGAACATTAACTCAATAAAACAACAATTATTTTGGGCTTTTTTATTTTTTTATATACTTTTTGAATTAAATTTATTTATTTATTTTTTAACTTATTTTTTTTTTTACTTTTTTTGTAACTTTTCTGTAACTGTAAAAAACTGTAAACTTTCCAGGCTAGGGTCTCTCAAAATGTGATTGCCAGTTTCCTGACTATCTAACATCTTTCAAGACCCTGTCTGAATGTGTCATGCTGTACCCTATACTAATACTCCACTAGTTAAGTGGATAAAGGGATGTGCTAGCCAATTCAATTTAAAGACTGCTGCACCTGAAACTCCCTGAATACCGGGAGGTGACAAATAATAAAGGGAAATAAAATGCGCTGTCTCAATATTGATATATTGATGAGCAAACCAACGTTCAAAAATACAAAATGTTGTGCCCTTAAAAATAGCGTTCATACTAACAATAATACATTTCAAAAAGATGCATAGAAACACTAAGCAAAACATATCACAATGTAAACAAAACCATGTGGCAAAAGCATAAATAACATATGAAAATAGTCAACACCTGTATATAAAAAACATTGTAAATAAGTGAATAAAAACAAAACAAAAAAGTCCCAAAACAAACTCTGTTGATGTTTGATTAATACAATCAAAAAGTCCCAAAGAGTTGGTGCTGAAATTATGCTAATCCTTAGCCTTCAAAGTGCAGCATGCATCACCAAGGTGCTTAAGTAATAAAATGGCTGGTATCCAGACCCCAAGGGTCAATAGGCAATAGGCATATATGCTGCTTTCAACTGAGAGACATCGATCTGTGTTGCTGCCTGCATGGAACTCCAGATGGTCAGAGGCTCCTGGCTCACAGGTAGATGTAAAGATAAAAGAAGGACTGATAGTGCATTACCGTTTAAAATGTATGTATTTACTAAAAAAAGATTGCACTTACAGACTATTTTCTTGAGTAATAGCACTGATTCTCGTGGTGGCACGGCCACCTGCAGTGTGGTCCATGCGCACTGACGTCACGGCTGTCTCCAATCGGCACGTTTTCCTTTAGAAGGCGTCAACTGGGATTGGAGCTCAGCGCGCAGCGTCATGTCCATAACTTTTATAGGGGAAAAGAACGGAACTGTCAGTGGCTTGAAGAGGAGCAATGGGGCCGGGAAACAAACTACTTCCTTTATCTTCGCCTGCCACTAAGATCCATATACCTATGTATACAGATAGTTCAGGACACTCAACACTGTTTGGGACTTTTTGATTGTATTAACCCCCTTCCTGCCCAGGCAAATTTCAGCTTTCGGCACTGTCACGCTTTGAATGACAATTGCGCGGTCGTGCAACGTGGCTCCCAAACAAAATTGACGTCCTTTTTTTCCCACAAATAGAGCTTTCTTTTGGTGGTATTTGATCACCTCTGCGGTTTTTATTTTTTGCGCTATAAACAAAAATAGAGCGCCAATTTTGAAAAAAAAAGCAATATTTTTTGATTTTTGCTATAATAAATATCCCAATTTTTTTTTTAAAAAGTATTTTTTTCCTCAGTTTAGGCCGATACGTATTCTTCTACATATTTTTGGTAAAAAAAAATTGCTATCGGCGTTTATTGATTGGTTTGCGCAAAAGTTATAGCGTTTACAAAATAGGGGGTAGTTTTATGGCATTTTTATAATTTTTTTATTAGTAATGGCGGCGATCAGTGATTTTTTTTGTGACTGCGACATTATGGCGGACACAGCGGACACTTTTGACACTATTTGGGGACCATTCACATTTACACAGCGAACAGTGCTATAAATATGCACTGATTACTGTATAAATGTGACTGGCAGGGAAGGGGTTAACACTAGGGGGCGAGGAAGGGGTTAAATGTGTTCCCTGGGAGTGATTACTATTGTGGGGGGAGGGGACTGACTGGGGGAGGTGACCGATCTGACAGGATGTGGATCTCTGTGTTTACACACAGAGATCCACGTCCTTGTATGTGTACCGGCCGATCGCGGGTACCTGGCGGACATCGTGGCCGCCAGGCACGCGCATCGGCATCACAGTGACGCGCCGGGCACGCGCGCCACCGGCGGCGCTCATGCGCCCCCCAGTGGCCGGAGGAGCGGAAGCCGTAAAAAGACGGCCTCCTGGCATTGTAGAGCCACCTTGCGGCCGTACATAGTCGTACGGCGGGCGCAAGGTGGTTAATCAAAAAGCAACAGAGTTTTTTTTTGGGACCGTTTTGTTTTTATTCTCTTATTTACAATGTTTTTTTATATAGAGGTGTTAACTATTTCCTATTATTAATACTCCACTAGTATGTGGTAGCGACAGGAGCAGTCCTTGAGGCAGAGACCAGGTTGGCCAGGACAGGAGGGATTCAAAAAAGCAGGTATCTCTTCTTATTGCGTGTCTACTACAGACACAACATCTTTTTTGGGGTGACCTTTAGGTCAGGGTACCAGGAATGGCTTACGGAAAATGCCTCTCATGCAGCCGACTCACTGCATCTGGATTAGGAAATTGGGCCACAGCACCTTCAGGATACAAAAGGGCTGTGATGATCTCTTCTTGGAATTTTAGGAAGGATCCACTTCTTCCTGACGCTTTTTACACGGCCAATTGGAATAAATATACAGACACTTTCTTGTACCAGCGTCTGGCTTTTCATGGAAAATCAAGTATGGCGCCATCATCTTGAAGTCTACCCTCCCATGTTAAGGTTTTAGTTGTGGACACAGAAAGGCCTCTCAACGATACCAGTCACCGTTGCAATTTGGACTGCCATGTCTGCAACAATGGAAGACAGAACGAAAACATCCAGTTTGTCATTCCATTTCACTGCAAGCAATTGTGTATTCTTACACAGTGGGCCATCCTCTTTCAGATAAAAGTGGTCCCTGCAGCGGGTTCACCACAACATCACTTTTATGGGCGGCAGGAGAGGTGCCCCCCTCCCACCACTTCCCGGTCGGTTTCCCCGCTTACCGGAGACGTCGGTAGCGGCAAAAACGATCCAATGTTCTGGAGGAATGGGCAGGAAGTCGAGTATGGGCAAGATGGTCCCCACTCGACTCTATGCCCTTGTAGGATCGGAGCGATGTCTCTTCTGCCATTTTCTTTTGTGTAAAAGTAAAATGACATTTTTTATTTATTTTTTCTCTTAAGTGTGAATGGGAGATCTGAGCTCTTGCGTGAAAGAGGCCTTGTTCTGCTTATTTCTATTACAATGGATGTTTACATTCCTTGTAATAGGAATAACAGTGATATTTTTTTTTTTTTTTTTTTTAAAAAGGGACAGTGTAAAAATAAAAAGTAAAATAAATAAGAACTTTTTTTTATAGCGCCCCGTCCCTTTGAGCTCGCGCGCAGAAATGAACGCATACACAAGTCGTGCCCACATATGTAAACAGTGTTCAAAGCACGCATGTGAGGGATCGCCACGAACGTTCCACCGAGAGCAATAATTCTAGCACTAGACCTCCTCTAACTCTAAACAGATAACCTCTAAAAAATGATAAAGCGTCGCCTATGGAGATTTTTAAGTTTGTCGCCATTCCATGAGCGTGTGCAATTTTAAAGCATGAAATGTTAGGTATCAATTTACTCGGCGTAACATAATTTTTTTTATTATACAAAAAAATTTAGCTAACTTTACTGTTTTCTTGTTTTTTATTCCAAAAATATTATATAATATAATAATAAAATTTATATTTTCCAAAACAATTGCGTTTATAAGGCCGCTGCGCAAATACGGTGTGACATAAAGTATTGCAAAGATCTCCATTTTATTCTCTAGGGTCTCTGCTAAAAAAATATATATATATATATATATATATATATATATATATGTATATATATATTTATAAATGTAAACAACAAATGTCACAAATAGGCTAAAGCCCCATACACACGATCGGACTTCCAACAAACTTTTCCGTGGATTTTTGTTTGAAGGGCATTGGCCGTGAACTTGGTGTACATACACACGGCAGGACTTTTTCAGCAAACTTTCCCAAATTCACATGTTTTTTCTGCTCTTTTCTGCTCTTTACCGCCACCCTTTGGTCCACTTTTGCTATTGTTGGTTGATTTTAACATTGGTTCTGAGCATGCGTGTTTGTACTTTGGACTAAAGTCCGATGGATTTATGTACACACGGCAGGACTTTGCACCATGGGACTTTTGTTGCCGAAAAGTATGTTAGTTTGCAGAGCGAACATTTGTCCGATGAAAACCGAAAAAGTTTGTCCGATGGAGCGTACACACGGTCGGATTTTTTTAAAAACCTGGAAATTTAAAAGTTTGTTGTCAAGAAGTCAGACCGTGTGTATGGGGCTTTAGTCCAGAAAGCAAATCTTTTGTCGAACTATAAAACTATAAAATCATGTATTAATTAATTTCTTGTTTGTATTGCAATTATTTGTAGCCTGCGCATATTACTCTGGATGATCTTGAACTTTGAAAACTTACTTTCTGAAGATTCTCACACATTTATTTCCTTTAATTCTGTGACATGTAGTCACTATGTCCTGTGAGTAGACACTGCTGTGTCACACATTTCACAGAGCCTGCCTTCTGAACTACAGAAGAGCTGAGAGGAGGAGTCAATATAGGAATTACAGCTTGCTGGCAGCAAGGTATCATGGGATATGTAGTCCTTAGAAATAGAAAGTAAACAGTAGAGGAGACGCTGCAAAGCATGCAGGTAGTCCAGGAAGTTGTGGAAAGAGATGGTCAGCACATAACTCACAACATGAAAGGAGATTTTTCAAGCAAACTTATATTTGATTGTCAAAAATAACTACTGTTTGTAATGTTATAACAATGCTGATGTTATAAAATGAAAGTGTATGCTGTGAGCATAGATTTCCATTAAGGGTCGGGTTAAAGGAGTAGTAAAGTTACATGTTTTTTCACCTTAATGCATCCTATGCATTAAGGTGAAAAAACATTCGACAATACCGCCCCCCCCCGAGCCCCCGTTTTTCTTACCTGGCCCCTCGAAAGTCCCATGCTCGTCCCCGTCATCCTCTTCGTTTTTCTGCCTGGCCGCCGATTGGCTACACTGGATAGATTGAAAGCAGCGCAGCCATTGGCTGGCGCTGCTGTCAATCACATCCAATGACGCGGCACGCCGGGGGGCGGGGCCGAGTGATACAGTCGGCGGCTATGGCCGCCGCTGTATCACGGGAGCGCGCCCGCAATCACTCCACACCATGCGAGCTCACTCGCATTAAGGTGTGGAGTCCTTGCGGGGAGGAGCCAAGACAGCCGCCGAGGGACCCCAGAAGACCAGGATCGGGGCCACTGTGTGCAAAACGAGCTGCACAGTGGAGGTAAGTATAACATGTTTGTTATTTTTAAGCAAAACAAAAAAAAGGTATAGTGCTCCTTTAAGTTGAAGGGTTTGAGATTAGTGTTAGAATTAGTTCTTTTCAGAGTTAATTTTCAGATTTACACACACAAAGTACTCTATACACATATTTAAAGGTTGTTAATAGGTTGTTAATATCTATTTATGTAATGTGTTTTTTCTCATAATGGCACACTTTCTAATGTATTCATTTCAGTAACAGATAAAACAAGTACAACTTCTGCTTCTTTAATGGCAGAAGGTTTTTCCTTTACTGCCCTAGGTAAGTGACTAGGTAAGGAAAACAAATACTGGAAATTCTGTGTCCCTGGGTGTTTTGTGTTTCTGCAAACCATTTTTTGTAAGTTCCATTATCTGGAAATGTTTTTTCACATTCTCCCCTTGTTATATACTTTGGTTACAACATTTCTTATTATCCATTTAGTTGGTCCTTAAATGCCTCTTATAGTCACCTGCAGAGGCGGCTCTAGGCTTTGTGAGGCCTTAAGCAAAACTTAGACATGAGGCCCCACTAACGCCCATAATGGGAAAAATTATTACATTTTTAGTGCAGAGTCCTTGCATGAGGAGATTGGTCCCGCTCATCCGCAGGCAGTGCCATCATTCTTACCGATGCTGGGCTCTCCCCTTCCTCAGTCAGGCAAATTAGGCGGCCGCGAGACCCCATGTGAGCGCGAGGCCTTAGGCAACTGCCTAATTAAAGAGCCGCCTCTGGTCACCTGCAGTCCTTGGCGTTTTGTGGCGTTTGTAGAATCCCTGAATCTTCCTTGACTGCATTTGATATATCTACCTTAGATCCTGGGGGGAGTAGGGATATCTTTGAGCTGAATATGCACATATATATTTATCCGATTACCTGTATATTGCACTGTTTCGTTGTTTTGCAATTTTTGCTTTGTTAAAATGCTCTATATTGATACTAGTGTATATATCTATCTCTATTAGAAGGCTTTTGTTTCTAAATGGACAGCATCCCCTGAAGAAGCCCAGGTTGAGGGCGAAACATGTTGGGAACCACATCACTCTTGCTATATTCATAAGGACTGTACAGATGTACTTGCTGTAAAACTGTTTTTAAACATGTTTTTACCCATGTTAAAATAAAAAAAAATTCTTTTAAATATAATTCCTTGGGTCTATTTACTAGTATTTGTACCTCAAAAATCCCAAAAATACTTTAATACTTCTCTAGATGAGGAATGTGGTGCTAAGTTTTGGTGTTTTGCTCATGGTTAAGAAATTATCCCTTAGGTAAGGAAAACACAGACTACAGGGGCCCCAAGGGCTACACAATAAGGGGTTGATTTACTAAAGGCAAATACACTGTGCACTTTGCAAAGTGCAGTTGCACTCTGCAGGAGCAGTTGCTCCAGAGCTTAGTAAATGAGCAAAAGCACTGCTGACTTCCATCATCCAATCATGTGCAAGAAAAAAAAATTATTTATTTTTTCATTTTCATTAAACGCGATTGGGTACTTTTTGCTTTACCTCATTTACGAAGCTGTGGAGCAAATGCACAGTCTATTTGCCATTAGTATTTGCAGATGATCCCCTGGCTTCAAGGCATTATATAATATAACACTAATTTCAGCCTGGCCTCAGCAGTGTCAGATTGTCTATCGATATGGAGTTCAGGTTCGGAGGCAGCCATCTTGCTGCACCAATAACTTGGGCCTCGTACTAAACCGAATCTGTAATTATTAGTCTTTTTACAAAACAAAAAGTCCTCATCTACTTCCATTCAATAATATGCAGCTGAACTGACGGTGAGATGTCAGGACTGCCATGGGATCACTGTGGACAGTAAAAATAATTACACTTTACCTAACCGTTAAATGAAAAATATGCATTTGGACAGATGCCTGCTAGAGTTCGCATCCCGGGAAATATTCACACTAATTAGGCTGAATCAATTATAGGTAGGCTGGGCGGCACTGGGAGATATTTGGCCTTTTGGCTCGGGTGGAAGCGGAGAAACTGGCGTCCAGGTTCACTAAACTCGCTATTTTATTTTCCAATTCCTGGTGTCTTTATTTGTCTGTTTTGGGAAGATAAAGCTTAATTTTACAGCGCAGAATGTTTATAACGTCATTAAATGCTCACAAGGGGGAGAGCTGAAAGGAAAATATCTTACTTGCCATTCTGCACTTAAACAGTCGGAAACATCAAAACAAAAAGCAATTTCCCCACAGTAATTTCACGTAAATCTGCGAACTTTGCTCAACGTAAGTGGTGGAAGTTTGAACGTGGGATCGCAAAGTGCCGATGAGACAGAAGCGTTGTGACACAAAGATTCCACCTCCCACAGCATGCGTTCATAGCTGTCAATGAAAACACAGTTTGGCGCAGTTTGTTCTGAGTGATGTTGATAGACCTGAGCCATCAGCAGCCAGAAAAACATAAAGATCAATGTATGGCCATTAAGTTGAATGACAAAATTATTTATGATCATAAAAAATTCAGAACATCCAAAGTCTGCCGTCAGTAAATACACATGTCACCGCTATAACACAACACATGGGGAATATTTATAAAATTCGGGGGAACATTCTCTACATGGAATCATTGGTGAGTCACTTATAAAGTTAGTGAGATGGTTCAAAAACAATCACTTACTATATTTTAAACACAACTGTGGTTACTGAGAGCTGAATTTCACATCAAAGAATAAGAAATCAAGAATGGTGGCACATGTGACTTGATCTGACAAACACATAGAAGAATCCAACTGGCAAATGCAAGAAATATTGCAACACATATTCAGCTAAAATAAACAGCAACTTAAAGTTGTAAAACAATTGGAAGAAATTCTTGGACAGCCGCACTCCAAACAAGGTTCCTTTATTATAAAATCACAGAAGTCCACACCACAGCAAAATGAAAGCAGACAGGCTGACGCGTTTCACACTGTAGGATCAGTGCTTACTCATAGCTTGATGATAGCACTGATCCTACAGTGTGAAACGCGTCAGCCTGTCTGCTTTCATTTTGCTGTGGTGTGGACTTCTGTGATTTTATAATAAAGGAACCTTGTTTGGAGTGCGGCTGTCCAAGAATTTCTTCCAATTGTTTTGCATTATCACATGCATTGTCTGCACCCGTGGCTTGGGATAAGGAGTGAAAAGCAATCAAGTACATCTGAGCGGTAAACTCACCCCTTAACTTAAGTTGTAGTTTAGGTATGGCAATTTTTATGAAGTAACAGTAAGTACCGTATGTACTGTATGTGCCCCCAGATCCCACCTGTGTGAATGGGTATGGGGTACATTGTACCCCTACCCATTCACCGAAAAAGTAAAAACAACAGTAGACAGTTTTTGACACAAAAAATAAAAGTGTCCCGCGATGTCCATCCATCTTCAATCACGGCACCGACGGTCCCCAGAAAAAAAAATGGTGACCCCGCTCCCCTCTGATGTCGCTGTGTGGCCCAACTCTTAGCTATATACCAGCTGTCACCGCAAAAAGGCTGCAGTTGGCGGGACGCCTCCCATGGAGGCAGAGTTTTTCCGTGTTTTTTCTCGAGGCCGTGATTGAAGATGGATGGACATCGCGGGACACTTTTTTTTTTTTCTTTCAACAAACCTGAAGAGCCTGGTATGGATTCTGGGGAGGACCCCACACCATTTAGAAAAAAAATTGGCGCAGGGTTCACCTTAACCACATCAATACACAGTGTTATATAAACTACACTGCCTGCATTTACTGAATACAGAGTCTACACTGTATATATAGGCTACACTGAATGCAGAGTATATATATATATATATATATATATATATATATATATATATATATATATATATATACAGTATATCAAACACTCTGCCACTAACTAGGCTGCCTGTCTAATCTTGTTCAAACTATCTCCGTCCACACACTATACACGCCTACTATGTAAGCAGCCTTATATAGTGTGGGGTGTGGACTTAGTCCCCCTGAGCCATGATTGGCCAAAGGCACCCTGCCTTTGGCCAATTATGGCTCTCTCAGCAGAGCGTGCTGTGATTGGCCAAAGCATGCAGGTCAGGTGCATGCTTTAGCCAATCATCATACAGCAATGCACTGCGACCTCGCAGTGCATTATGGGTTGTTCTGCGGCGCTTTAATTTCCCGCGAACACCCCATATGTTCGGTTCATTTTAAAACAAACGAACACCCAATGTTCATGAAGAACTTACGTTCGACTCGAACCGTGGGCTCATCCCTACTGTAGTAGACGTGCCTGTTGGTTATGTGATAAGATGAGGAATTGAGATCTTGAGGAAAGTAGAATTCAGCTTTACTTATGTAGCGATACCCTCACATTAAGAGGGCTGCTGGTTTGTTTGGGCCCTGTAATGCACTGCTACCAACCCCTGGCAATCGGCTCTGACTTCTCTCGTGACACAGTTAGATAAAAGAGGGAAAGTAGTGGTATAACTGTACTATCTCTATACACATATTATACAGTACAACCCCCTTTGTATACCAGCACAATAATTGACACTCACAACCGAGTACTTAACTATAACAGTTTACTGCAAGCAACAATATAAAAGGGTAATTTGAATACAATATCTTATGCAGATCCCTGCAATAAAGGTGTACACATTATATGCATATGACATTCAGTTAGACAATGAAATGTATTAACCCCGCTGCAGCTATCCTCCCTTGTGAGCAAAGAAATGGCGCCCAGCAATGTCCTAACTACCCAGTTAGGCCTGACTATAACTGTGGGTATAGTTTGTTGAGGAATCTTCGCTAGCAACTGTCGGTGGTGCACATAGAGAAACAAACTATAATCCAATAAGGGGGGGTTGTAGATATCCGCTAACTTGGCAACTGGAGAGGCTGGCAAACTCAGTTCAGGACAACGGTCTCTCCAAAGTATAACTATGTTCTATGGAAGGCCTAGGCAAAGTTATTTATTTAAGATTCCGAGCTGGCGCTCTCTCACCCAAACCGGACCGACTCCTGTCCGGTTCCTCCGCTACTGTGGATGGCGTCACAGTGGCCCGCGATGCACCGAGTCTTTGGTCCTTCGGAAGATGATGGCGCCTCAGGTGGGTCGGATGCTTTGCGGACTCCCCAACGGAACGGAAGGCTCTCTGGAACAAAGAATGCAATACCCAGGCTTCAGGCCTAGCGTGCGCAGCCGGTGAGTGCAGGAGATCCTCTCGCAAGGAGGGCGGCGTTCCAAGAGAAAAAAGCGAGCCCGCCTCTCCCTTTTAAAGTCCACCCCAGCAGTCCCTGCACGGGGAATGGCACCCTGGGTGCTGCAAAGCATGCCAGGAAATGTAGTCCTGCGGGTAAAACGATACCTCGCTACACACTCCCCCCACTTGAAATCTTTGGTCCCTCAAAGACAGCATTAACAGTAGGAAAACACAAACTCATTGAGGGCAGCCAGAGAAGTTGGCAGAGGAAACTCCCACCAGAATGGGGAAGGGAGTTTGTCCTGCCCACTGGTTACATCAAAGGGGTTGACCTGTCTAACTGTGCCAGAGAGAGAGCTGGGGTTGCCTTCCACCAAATGCACAGCAGAAGGATCAGGCGTTGGCAAAGTCCTTCTAGCAGTGGTTACTGTATCCTCAGAACTTTCCCCCATCTGGGTGTAGGTTAACTTCCGAGGAGGACGAATAACTCTTTTGGCACTTTGTTCTCTTGGGGTGACTGTTACATCCCTCACTGCGTCTTCCTCTAAAGTGGGTACACTGGGCTCCAATACTTCTGGTACATCCAAGTCAGGTGTAGGCAGATGTGAGGAGTAATCTTGATGATCAGCAGAAGGTGACCATGTGGCATCTTCCCACTCTTCAGCCAGAGGACTAGACGGAACAAACTCAGTGGCTTCCACGTTCGATGTACTATCCACAGTACCTTCAGATGGTGGAAGATCTATAGACATGGGTTCTGTGGTCTGAGAAGGCCACAATCATCCAAGCTCTTCATCTAAACTCTGATCCGAGGCATCCACTTCTCTAGACTGAGAGACCTGAGACCGAGTGTTTGGCCTAGGTGTCTCCAAACTTTTTGAAAGTGGGAGTAAATGGTTCCTGTGCCATGTCTTCAGTGGCCCTATCTTCCCTTCTGGCTTTAGCTGATACACCGGCAAATCTGGTAACTTCTTACAGATCACATAGGGTTCAGGTCTTCATCTGTCTGCTAACTTATGCTTCCCTGGAACTCCTAGGTTGCGCAGCAACACTCGGTCTCTTGGCTGGAGGTCCTGGATTCGAACCTTGAGGTCAAAGTTCCTCTTGTTCCGAGCTCCTCTTTGTTCTGAGGCCACTTGGGCCTGTTTAAAAGCCAGCTTCAAACTCTTCCTCAGTCTGTCTACATAGCCCTTATGTGAGGTGGCTGAAGTGCGATCTGTGGATATGCCGAATGCCAGATCCACAGGCAGTCTTGCTTCCCTGCCAAACATAAGGCGATATGGAGAGTACCCTGTGGCATCGCTAGTGGTACTATTGTAGGCGTGCACGATGGCCGCTATATGCTTGCTCCAGTGCTGCTTCTGCTCACTACTCAAAGTCCCCAACATATTTAATAGAGTCCTGTTGAACCTCTCCGGCTGAGCGTCACCCTGAGGTTGATAAGGGGTGGTGCGGGTTTTCTTGATACCCAAAGAGTCCAACAGTTTCTTGATCAATCGACTCTCAAAGTCTCTCCCTTGGACAGAGTGCAAGCGTTGTGGCAGTCCGTAGTGCACAAACTATTTCTCTACTAAGATTTTAGCTACAGTGGAGGCCTTCTGGTCTTTGGCTGGAAAAGCTTGGGCATAACAGGTGAAATGGTCGGTTATCACCAGAACATTTCCTTGTCCACTTAAGTCAGGTTCAAGACAGAGAAAGTCAATGCACACCAAGTCCAAGGGTCCTTGACTCTGCAGATGGCCCATTGGGGCAGCTTGACGTGGCAATGTCTTCCTCTGGATACAACGTGCACAGGAGTGGCAGTATTCCTCACTTCAGCCCGCATACAAGGCCAATAGAACCTATCCCTTACAAGTTGGAATGTTCGTTCAGCCCCCAAGTGGCCCTGATCATCATGTAAGGCAGGCAAGACGGATCTTCTGTACTTTTCCAGCAGAAATAGTTGCCACTTCTCTTCCAGGTCATCAGAGGGGCCCCTTCAGTAGACCACCCCTTGATGAACCTGCAACTTGTCCCATTCCTTGTGAACCAACCGGGCCACCTTTGAAGGGTTCTTCAGAAGTCTGTCTGGATCCTGGTCTTCCAAGGTCTCCAGTGCTAATCTTCCCCAAGGATCTTCCAGCTGGTCCTTCCTCAAGTCCTTCTTGGACAGTTTGGGTAGGTCATCCTCTCCTACTTGGGTCACATTGCAGTAACACTTAGGCACCCCCACAGCAGAAACACTGATCTCTTCAGCCCTCGACCCACCACTAGCTTGAAGTTGTACTCCTTGACACAGGGCCCGTACCCCATCTGGGTTACCTGGGTCCAATCTTCTGGATGCTTGGTGGGTGCATGGCCTCTTATGGACAGCGTGTCCGCATCATGGTTTCCTGCTCCCGGCCTATACTTTAGGCTGAAGTTGAACCCGGCTAGGGCGGCCAACCAACGGTGACCAGTGGCATCCAGCTTGGCCGTGGTGAAGAGATAGGTGAGTGGATTATTGTCAGTCTTTACTGACAGTTGTCAGTCTTTACTGTCAGCTGTCAGCTCCATACAGGTAATCTCTGAGTTTATCCACGACTGCCCACTTTAGGGCCAGGAACTCCAACTTGTGGGTGGGGTAGTTCTTCTCAGTGGGTGCCAAACTTCTGCTAATGTAGGCAACTGGGCGCAACTGCCCTTCATACTCTTGGTATAGCACCCCTCCTAGGACATCATGGCTGGCATCTACATGCAGTTCATAAGGCTTATTTGGATCAGCATAGGCCAGGACTGGTGCAGTGGTAAGACTCTTCTTTAACATCTGGAAGGCTTCCTCGCACTCCCCTGTCCACTGGTCTTCCACAGACTCTCCAGGCTTCCTGGGACCAGTATCATCTTCCTCTCCTTCCGTCTTCAGTAACTCATTTAGGGGTCTGGCAATTTTTGTAAATCCATCCACAAATCTACGGTAGTAGGAACAGAAGCCTAAGAAGGACCTGAGCTCAGTCACTGTAGTTGGTCGGGGCCAGGAGGTGACTGCCTCCAGTTTATCAGGGTCTGTAGACACTCCTTCAGCAGATACTATGTGCCCCAGATAGTGGACCGAGGATTGATAGAACTGGCATTTTTCTCTGGAAAGTTTCAGTCCCTCCTCACAGTCGTTTCAGGACCTTCTCCAATCTTTCTTCATGCTCTTCCAGAGTCTTCCCAAAGACAATGATGTCGTCTAGGTACACCAGAACTTCGATCAGATTCATGTCCCCAACGGTCTTCTCCATCAACCTCTGAAAGGTAGCAGGGGCTCCTGACAAGCCTTGGGGCATCCTATTAAATTCATAGAATCCCACTGGGGTGATGAAGGCCGTCTTCTCTTTATCTTCAGGGTGCATGGGGATTTGATAATACCCACTCTTCAGGTGCATGACGCTGAACCACTTGGCCCCGGACAGACTCTGCAAAGCATCTTCTATCCTGGGGGTAGTATACTGGTCAGGAATGGTCCTCCGGTTAAGAGTCCTATAGTCTATGCAGAGTCTCAGCGACCCGTTTTTCTTCCTTACCACCACAATGGGGGAGGCATATGGACTCCTGGACCCTTTAATGACCCCTGTCCTCTTCATCTCTGCCAACTGCTCCCGCAAATCTTCCAGATTAGCCAGTGGAACTCTTCGGACCCTCTCCCGAAAGGGCTTGTCTTCTTGGAGACGGATTTTATGGGTGGTACTTCTCGCACACCCCACATCAAACTCATCTTCAGAGAATATTCTCCTCCACCGAGTCAGCTGAGCCTTGGCTCTCTCCTTCCATTTCTGTGGCAAGGCTGTATCTTCAAGGCAGAGCTCTTCCAAGGTGGCTTCTCCATCTTTTGACTTCAATTCAGACAGGGTTACTGGGGTAGCAGGGTTCACCTTGCCCAGTAGCACCCGGGCTGGAATCTTCAAAGGAGAATTTGTGACGTTTCTAACACTCACTGGAATCTGTCCCTTTGCTTTCTTCAGTGCCCTCAGTGGGACCACTTCAGGGAGTACTTCCAATCCTTGGTGGGTGTTGACAGGATCTGGTTCCACGACCACAAAGGGACCCGGCTGCTTCCAGGAGAGTTTTACTGTAGCCTGAAGACAGATCACCTCACCAGGCTGTAGTATCTTCTCTCTTCTAGACAGTCTCCACTCTCCAGACTCTTCCCACCCCTTCTTCCGGGGCCTTTTGCTCCAGGACCATCTTCTGGTAGACCTGTTGTAGCATTGGGTGAATCTTCTGTCTGGGAGAACTTCGTTCTTGCACTAACGAGGTCAGCAGTCTCCGGACCAAGTCAGTGTTGGTCCCTATCAAAATGGACATCGTGTTGGCTCCTGGCGGGCGAGGGCAAACCACCGCCAAAGTGTCAAAAGCTTCGGCCTTCCCGGTCACCGAGGGGTCAAAGGCCAGCCTGATCAAAACATAGCCATCGTAGGGGAAACTGCGGGTGCCAATTCAAGTCACTTGGGCTCCAGTATCTAAAAGTGCCTTTGCGTAGACTCCCTCCACTTGAACGGAGACTAGAGGGGAGGGTCCAACTAGTTTATCTGGGAACTTCTTAGGAGATATTTTCTCCTTTGAACTGTTTTTTTTTCTTTTTCCATTTCTCTCTAGACCTCTGCCCTTTTTGAACCTGGTATGCATTGATCTTTTTCTGGTTGTCAAATTGCAACTCCCGACAGACAGTATGGGAGTTTTTAGGAGAGGCATTGTTGCCTTTCTTTTTTTCTCTGCTTCTCTCTGAACCTTCTTGGAGTTTTCTGTAGGTAGCGGGCGCCCGGCTGACTCCTTCACTGGGGCCCTCTGAAGTTTTCCGCCGGTTGGTATTGAGTGCCTCTGCCCTTCCTTGGGCTGGTACACACTCTTTTAGGGTGACCCATTCCTCCACAATTGAAGCAGATAATTTCCTTCCTGATCTTTGGGGATGCTGGAATAGGGACATTCCGGTCCGGCTCCTTCCGGATCTCGTCTTTCTCCTTGACTCCAGAGTTCTTGGCCAATAAAGAGGTCAGTAAGTCCAGTACTTGGGCCATTTAAGACTTCAAGGTTTCTACTTCTCAATCACGTTCGGTGACCACTGTCATTCTGACTCAGGTGGTGTGATTTTCTCAAACCCCTCTTGATCCTTCATCAAGGCCTCTTCGTCCCTTATGATCCGCACAAGGTCTGTGTAGTTCAGGGCCATGACTCCGTCAGAGGTCTTCAGGTGGAGCCAGACTGGGTCCGACTGCAAGGCTCCGCTTAGGATCTGTTTCATCCTGGCAGCATCTATGACCTGTGGTTGCATTCCTTTTCTCAGTACAATCTGGC
This sequence comes from Rana muscosa, assembly GCA_029206835.1. Classification (NCBI taxonomy): domain Eukaryota; kingdom Metazoa; phylum Chordata; class Amphibia; order Anura; family Ranidae; genus Rana; species Rana muscosa. Next base: position 144,682,494 of record CM055118.1, on the reverse strand, counting down.
ACAGCATTCTATTCAGTCTCCGGACATACTCGGACAACTTCTCCTTTGGCTGTTGGAAGGTATGTTCAAATTTTTACACCAAGTCTGACACCTTCTCCAGCTGGCCAAACTCTTCCTGCAACATAGACAAATAATCCATTGCTGTACACACAGTATTGCTGCACCTAAGATTTTTCACAGCCTCAGCAGCAGGGCCTTTCAAGCTCTCACTGATGCGCTGCTTCTTCTGCGCTTCTGGAACTTCCCAACCTTCTTCTGCCTGCATTGCCTGCTCGATCCAAGTATCGAAATCTTCCTCCCCGGGTGGCACAGGTTGTGTTCCTGAAAACACACAGAGTTTCCGGTACCCAGCTTCCACATGTACCGTGTTATTTTTTTGGCATTTAACGACAAAGTCCCCCAAAGCAGTCAACAGTTCAGGACCTATGGCGGTCAGGGGTGACTTTGGTGCTTTCATTTCGCTACTGCCTCCCATTTTGGAGAAGAGTGACGGAGATAACTGTGGGGAGGTCCCTGGGGACTCTTTCTTCACAGCCCCTGTATGCACTAAGCGATACGTTCTGTCATTTATGTATTTTATACTTTGCCCTTTGAACTCCTCTGGGACTCCTCTCGTCCACTCTATTAGCGCATATGTCCCCGAGGCATTTGTCTTCACATCTACCGGCCATGCTTTCCATTTTGGAGATATTAACATTATTAATTGCTTTATCTCTTCTTTCTCCCAGGTCTCTCCCGGGAGTTCAATTGCTACCGCCCGGAGTGGATCCACGCCCTCCTCTGCGCACCATTCTATTACTGCCTGCGAGTCCATGCTGGTATTTCAGGCCGCCTTGCTCGCAGCGTGCAATATACACGGGTCCCAGACTGAGCCCGCATGTGTAGCAATACCCTCAGATTAAGAGGGCTGCTGGTTTGTTTGGGCCCTGTAATGCACTGCTACCAACCCCTGGCAATCGGCTCTGACTTCTCTCATGACACAGTTAGATGAAAGAGGGAAAGTAGTGGTATAACTGCACTATCTCTATACACATATTATACAGTACAACCCCCTTTGTATACCAGCACAATAATTGACACTCACAACCGAGTACTTAACTATAACGGTTTACTGCAAGCAACAATATAAAAGGGTAATTTGAATACAATATCTTATGCAGATCCCTGCAATAAAGGTGTACACATTATATGCATATGACATTCAGTTAGACAATGAAATGTATTAATCCCGCTGCAGCTATCCTCCCTCGTGAGCAAAGAAATGGCGCCCAGCAATGTCCTAACTACCCAGTCAGGCCTGACTATAACTGTGGGTATAGTTTGTTGAGGAATCTTCGCTAGCAACTGTCGGTGGTGCACATAGAGAAACAAATTATAATCCAATAAGGGGGGGTTGTAGATATCCGCTAACTTGGCAACTGGAGAGGCTGGCAAACTCAGTTCAGGACAACGGTCTCTCCAAAGTATAACTATGTTCTATGGAAGGCCTAGGCAAAGTTATTGATTTAAGATTCCGAGCTGGCGCTCTCTCACCCAAACCAGACCGACTCCTGTCCGGTTCCTCCGCTACTGTGGATGGCGTCACAGTGGCCCGCGATGCACCGAGTCTTTGGTCCTTCGGAAGATGATGGCACCTCAGGTGGATCGGATGCTTTGCGGACTCCCCAGCGGAACGGAAGGCTCTCTGGAACAAAGAATGCAATACCCAGGCTTCAGGCCTAGCGTGCGCAGCCGGTGAGTGCAGGAGATCCTCTTGCAAAGAGGGCGGCGTTCCAAGAGAAAAAAGCGAGCCCCGCCTCTCCCTTTTAAAGTCCACCCCAGCAGTCCCTGCGTGGGGAATGGCACCCTGGGTGCTGCAAAGCATGCCGGGAAATGTAGTCCTGCGGGTAAAACGATACCCCGCTACACTTACATAGGTGAACATCATACGTACTGTACAGTATCGCACAAAAGTGAGTACACCCCTCACATTTTTGTAAATATTTTATTTTATCTTTGCATGTGACAACACTGAAGAAATTACACTTTGCTACAATGTAAAGTAGTGAGTGTACAGCTTGTATAACAGTGTAAATGTTCTGTCCCCTCAAAATAACTCAACACAGCCATTAATGTCCAAACAGCTGGCAACAAAAGTGAGTACACCCCCTAAGTGAAAATGTCCAAATTGGGACCAAAGTGTCAATATTTTGTGTGGCCACCATTATTTTCCAGCTCTTCCTTAACCCTCTTGGGCATGGAATTCACCAGAGCTTAACAGGTTGCCACTGGAGTCCTCTTCCACTCCTCCATGATGACATCACAGAGCTGGTGGATGTTAGAGACCTTGCGCTCCTCCACCTTCCGTTTGAGGATGCCCCACAAATGCTCAATAGGGTTTAAGTCTGGAGACATGCTTGGCCAGTACATTACCTTTACCCTCAACTTCTTTTTTAGACATTTTTTCTGCGGTTTACTACCGCTTTAATTTGAAAGTTCTGTTTCAGCTTATGGACTAGTTTTCTTGTTCAAAATAATTCTTATAATGCCATCAAAATAAATTTGGATGTTTACCTATCTGTCTTCTTGACTTCTTGAATAAAGACAGGGATCTCTTTTGCTCCTTTCGAATCCCTCTCGTGAGTACTTCATTTACTTTCTCAATCCACTTCCTTGCTGATTGCTTAAAGAGTAACTCTACTTTTGTTGAGAAAAAAACATTTCTCTCTGGGTGATCTATGTACATTGAAAGGATTTTAAAAAACTTTGTTTCAGATTCCTCCTTTTGTTATTCTGAAGAAATCACTGTTTGTTTCTCTGTATTCACGTGGAAAGTGAATCTAATGGGAGTGGTTTCACAATTATAAATTGGCTGCTGCATCTGCAGGGCTCTAATGAGGAAAGCTTCTAGGTCTGCATCCCTTTGGACGTGATTTCCTATTGGTAGTTTTTCTCAAAAAATTACATTTTTGTTGCAGGAGATGTCTGAAATCTGACTTGTATCTTAGTGCTAATGTCTGGAAAAATCTGTGAACCAATCACACAAGCAGGAAATTACATATTTAGGGGCGTTATCCTCCAAATAGCCATACTGCATTTTATTTTACAGAAAATTACAGAGCTGCAGATTGAAAAGGAAAGCTAATTTTTAATAACATTCAATTACAATATGACTTGTGTCGCAATTGTATATGCTATATTATTTTTATTTTATTCAGCAATTTTTTTCCCCACGAAAGTGAAGTTATCCTTTAAGGCCGTAGATGCTCTTGAACTTCATATTCAAGGGCAATGGTCCTTGCTCAAACCCTGGTGGATGCTCCATGTAGAGATCTTCCTGAATGTGTTCGTATAGAAAATCGGCTTTGACATCTCGGTGCTTCACTTCTGATGGTGGAGTGTTGTATTTTATGACAGAAGCAAGTTTTTCATCACAATCTTCTCCAAATTTCTGGGAGTATTCCTTGGCAACTAATCTGGCCTTATATTTGTGAATATTTCCTTCAGCATTGAGCTTCAAAAACTTTAAAAAAATATACTTGTTTCCATTAGTTTTTCAGTTAGGGGGGGGGGGAGTTCCGTTCCCTTCTACCCCTGACTTATGTTGGAAATGCCATTCAACCCCAGGTATGATCCTACATATTTTTGGTCATTTCCAGCACTCCACGACTTCTGGACCAAAGTGCAAGAAATTGCTCAAAAGATTACTGTCTACCATTTACAGTATGACCCCGTTTTTTTTTGTTTGTTTTTTTACTGCACCACAATAACTTCCCCCGCACCTTCTCAACACTGCTAGGAGTTGCATCCCAGTAGACTGGAAACAGTCTCAGGCACCATTAATAGCGACATAGGCGATCAAAGTCAAATTATATTGAATGTATGGACAGTCTAATTGCTTTAGATAGAAGTACCCATGAAAAATTGTCTGTTTCAGCTAAATGTTACATAGTTAGATAGTAGGTGAGGTTGAAAAAAGACCATCAAGTCCAACCTATGTGTGTGATTATATGTCAGTATTTCATTGTATATCCCTGTATGTTGTGGTCGTTCAGGTGCTTATCTAATAGTTTTTTTAAACTATCGATGCCCCCCCCGCTGAAACCACCGCCTGTGGAATTCCATATCCTTGCTGCTCTTACTGTAAAGAACCCTCTATGCAGTTTAAGGTTAATCCTCTTTTCTTCTAATTTTAATGAGTGGCCACATGTCTTATTGAACTCCCTTCCGCAAAAAAGTTTTATCCCTATTGTGGGGTCACCAGTATGGTATTTGTAAACTGAAATCATATCCCCTCTCAAGCGTCTCTTCTCCAGAGAGAATAAGTTCAGTGCTTTTAACCTTTCTTCATAACTAATATCCTCCAGACCCTTTATGAGCTTTGTTACCCTTCTTTGTACTCGCTCCATTTCCAGTACATCCTTCCTGAGGACTGGTGCCCAGAACTGGACAGCATACTCCAGGTGCGGCCGGACCAGAGTTTTGTAGAGTGGGAAAATTATCGCTTTATCTCTGGAGTTAATCCCCTTTCTAATGCATGCCAATATTCTGTTTGCTTTGTTAGCAGCAGCTTGCCATTGCTGAGGCTATCATCTACTAGGACCCCCAGGTCTTTTTCCATCCTAGATTCCCCCAGAGGTTCTCCCCCTAGTTAGTAGATTGCATTCATATTTTTGCCACCCAAATGCATTATTTAACATTTTAACACATTAAACCTCATTTGCTATGTAGTTGCCCACCCCATTTATTTGTTCAGATCTTTTACAAGGTTTCCACATCCTGCGGAGAAGTTATTGCCCTGCTTAGCTTAGTATCGTCCGCAAATACAGACATTGAACTGTTTACACCCATCCTCCAGGTCGTTTATGGGAGCTTCCAGTTCGAGTTGAACTCATGTTCAACTCGAACATCGGCTGTTGGACCGTTCGTCGAATTTCGAACATTATGGGCTGTTCGCGCCAAATTACGAGTGGCGCGTCACGGGCCATAATTCACTGCGGCATCGCAGTGCATTGCTGGCTGATGATTGGCCAAGCATGCACTATGACCCGCATGCTTTGGCCTATCACAGCGCGGTAAGAAGGGAGAGCCATAATTGGCCAAAGCCAGGGTGGCTTCGGCCAATTATGTTTCAGGGGGTTTAGTACACGCCCCACACTATATAAGTTTGGTTTAGCTAGATCTGTTCATGTTATTCTCTTCATAAACTACTGACAGGCAAGTGATTGTGGTAGCTGCAGTATTTTCAGTTAGTGTACTGTGTCCTTTGCACATTGTGCACCTAAAGCTACTTGAATACAATTGCTGGTGTTCTCATATTAATACCACAGGCAGGGAGCTGCAGTATTTTCAGTCAGTGTACTGTGTCCTTTGCACAGTGTTCACCTAAAGCTACCTGAATACAATTGCTGGTGTTCTCATATTAATATCACAGGAAGGGAGCTGCCAGTATTTTCAGTTAGTGTACTGTGTACTGTGTCCTTTGCACAGTGTGCATCTAAAGCTACCTGAATACAATTGCTGGTGTTCTCATACTCATACCACAGGCAGGGAGCTGCAGTATTTTCAGTTAGTGTACTGTGTCCTTTGCACAGTGTGCATCTAAAGCTACCTGAATACAATTGCTGGTGTTCTCATACTCATACCACAGGCAGGGAGCTGCAGTATTTTAAGTTAGTGTACTGTGTCCTTTGCACAGTGTGCACCTAAAGCTACCTGAATACAATTGCTGGTGTTTAATACCACAGGCAGGGAGCTGCAAGTATTTTCAGTTAGTGTACTGTGTCGTTTGCACAGTGTGCATCTAAAGCTACCTGAATACAATTGCTGGTGTTCTCATATTAATACCACAGGCAGGGAGATGCAAGTATTTTCAGTTAGTGTACTGTGTCCTTTGCACAGTGTGCATCTAAAGCTACCTGAATACAATTGCTGGTAGGGAGCTGCAGTATTTTCAGTTAGTGTACTGTGTCCTTTGCACAGTGTGCACCTAAAGCTACCTGAATACAATTGCTGGTGTTCTCATATTAATACCACAGGCAGGGAGCTGCAAGTATTTTCAGTTAGTGTACTGTGTCCTTTGCACATTGTGCACCTAAAGCTACCCGAATGCAATTTCTGGTGTTCTCATATTAATACCACAGGCAGGGAGCTGCAGTATTTTCAGTTAGTTCACTGTGTTCTTTGCACAGTGTGCACCTAAAGCTACCTGAATACAATTGCTGGTGTTCTCATATTAATACCACAGGCAGGGAGCTGCATGTATTTTCAGTTAGTGTACTGTGTCCTTTGCACAGTGTGCACCTAAAGCTACCTGAATACAATTGCTGGTGTTCTCATATTAATACCACAGGCAGGGAGCTGCATGTATTTTCAGTTAGTGTACTGTGTCCTTTGCACAGTGTGCACCTAAAGCTACCTGAATACAATTGCTGGTGTTCTCATATTAATACCACAGGCAGGGAGCTGCGGTATTTTCAGTTAGTGTACTGTGTCCTCTGCACAGTGTGCAACTAAACATAACTGAAGACAATTGCTGGTGTTCTCTTACTAATAATACTACAGGCAGGCAGTTGATTCTGCTAGCTGCAGTATAATCAGTGTATATATATATATACATCCCAGCTTTGTGCAGCTACATCTCACTGCAGGCCATTAGTATGTCTGGAAGGACAACAAGGAGAGGCAGACAGTCACTAGCCAATAAAAGAGGGCAAGCAGGCTCTGTGTCTAGAGGCAACAGTGCTGATCGCAGACACGGTGCATCCTCATCAGCACGTAGCCGTGGGATGCGCTTGTCCCTTTTTTTCGGCAGCTGGCCGTGTTGAGCCGCAACATGCCGAAGACTTGGTAGAGTGGATGACCAAGCCATTCTCATCCTCCTCATCCTCTCTCACCCAGGCTCAGGGTACTTTGTCTGGCAAAGCAGCTGCCAAAGTGGCCTCTTCCCTCGGCTCAATGGCATCAGTCACTCCTTCCCTAGCCCCACCATATCCTCCTGAGGAAGCCCCGAACCACAGTGTTGGGCAGTGGCGTTGCTGGGGATGTGCGGGGGGGGGGTCCGCACCCGGGTGCTACCCACTACAGGGGTGACACCATCCTGAGGGTAACAAAAGCCCTTGCTCCCTTTTGCAGTATTTTTTTTTCAGCCGGAAACTGAGCTCCAGGGCCGCGGCTGCGTCTGTGTTCTCCTCCTCCACCCCCTCCTCTCTGCCTCTCACTGCTGCCAAGCCTGTCACGATCCATTCTGCACCCGGGCGGCATTGCTCCACACTATCTTCTCCTCTCCAGCTGCCGCCCGGGTGTTCCGTGTACCTAAGCCGTTTGAGCTGGTGCAGTAACGGGGGGGAGGTAGAAGGGTGTTAGCTAGCGATGGGGGATTACTAATGGAGGGGGTGCTATGTCCTGGGGGGGTTTACTAATGGAGGGGGTGGTTGTCCTGGGGGGGTCTTTACTAATTGAGGGGGTGGTTTGTCCTGGGGGGTCTGTACTAATGGAGGGGGTGCTTTGTCCTGAGGGGGATCTTTACTAATGGAGGGGGTTCTTTGTCCTAAGGGGGGGTCTGTACTTATGGAGGGGATGCTTTGTTTTGTCCTGAGGGGGGTCTTTACTAATGGAGGGGGTGCTATGTCCTAGGGGGGTCTGTACTAATGGAGGGGGGTCTATACTTAGTGGAGGGGGGGTCTACTGAAGTAGGGGGGTCTGTACTGAGGGGCAACTATAGTTGGTGGAGGGGGGTGACACCACGATTTACTGCACCAGGTGACACCAACCCTAGTGACGCCACTGGTGTTGGGTACATGCTGCAGGAGGATGCGCAGCGTTTTGAAGGCTCCGATGATGGTACCCAGCTAGAGGAAGGCAGTAACGTGAGCCCAGAGAGAGGGGGTGCCCAAGAAGGACAGCAATCTGGCAGTCATGTTTCCCCAGCTGCAGCATACTGCCAGGTTTGCTACAGTGATGAGGAGGGAGGGGATGATGAGGTCACGGACTCTACGTGGGTGCCTGATAGGAGAGAGGAGGAGGCACATCTCCAACGAGGCAGGATGCCCTCCAAGGGTCAGCTTAAGGGCAGCACACCAACAGCATCAAACCGCAGAGCTCCGCATGTGCAGGGTGCTGCTGTCTCTGTGCGTTATTCCAAAAGTTCTTTCGTGTGGGCCTTTTTTGAGATGAGTGCATCAGATCGCAGCGCTGCTATTTGCAACATATGTCTCAGGCGTATCTCGCGTGGCCAAAACATCACCCTCTTGGGCACCTCATGCTTGATCAGACATATGTCCACCTGCCATGCAGTTCGTTGGAAAGCATACCTAAAAGACTCACACCAAAGAACAAAGCAGACCTCTCCTTGCTCCTCATGAGCTGGGATCTCAAACCCCACTGTAACTTCAGTCCTCTCTGAAACCTGCACTGAGAGGAATGAAGGTGTAGAATTAGGTGTGTCACAGCCAAGTACTTGCGGGCAATCTGCTATCGGTACACCAACATCAGATTGTACCAGGCAAATTTCCCTGCCCCAGCTGCTGCACCGCCGGAAGAAGTTCGCTCCCAGCCATTCACATGCCCAGTGGTTGAATGCTAGCTTGGCTAAATTGCTAGCACTTCAACTGCTGCCTTTTCAGTTGGTAGACTCTGCCCCCTTCCGTGAGTTTGTGGAATGTGCAGTTCCTCAGTGGCAGGTTCCTAAACGCCACTTTTTCTCACGGAAGGCGATTCCGGCTCTCTACCGGCATGTGGAAGGCAATGTCTTGGCCTCGCTGGACAGGGTGGTCAGCGGTAAGGTGCATATTACCGCTGACTTATGGTCCAGCAGGCATGGACAGGGACGTTTCCTATCTTTCACGGCGCATTGGGTGACTCTGCTGGCAGCTGGGAAGGATGCAGGACAAGGTGCAGTAGTGTTGGAGGTTGTTCCGCCACCACGCCTCCAAAATGCTACTACTGGTGATTCTGACACACCTCTCTCCTCCACCCCCTCCTCTTCTTCTTCCTCCATGGCCTCTTCCGGTGCTCCATAGGCATTCAAGGGGCTACGCAAGTACGCAGGCAAAAAGATGCCATGCGGTGCTTGAGCTGGTGTGCTTGGGGGACAGGAGCCTCACTGGGGCAGAGATTCTGTCAGCTCTGCAGGGGCAGTCTCAGAGGTGGTTGACGCCATGCCAGCTTAAGCCAGGAATGGTGGTTTGCGACAATGGCACCAACCTCCTCTCCGCCCTGCGACAGGGACAACTGACCCATGTGCCCTGTTTGGCTCACATCCTTAACTTGGTGGTGCAGCGGTTCTTGGGCAGGTACCCGGGCTTACAGGATGTCCTGAGGCAGGCCAGGAAACTCTGTGTGCATTTCCACCGGTCATATAATGCCAGTGCTCGGCTGGCTGACCTCCAAAAGGAATACAACCTGCCCAAGATGCCCAAGGGCCATCAATGAGTATCTGTGCCAATATGGCACGAGGACAGGGTCAGGGGAGCTTGTTTTTTTTTTTTGCCACGCCAGTGGGTCATGATCAGGGATGCATGCACTGTCCTGGAACCATTTAAGGAGGCCACGAGGATGGTGAGCAGTGACAGTGCATGCATCAGTGACACTGTCCCACTTGTCCACTTGTTGGAGCACACGCTGCGTGGAATAATGGACAGGGCACTTGAGGCAGAACAGAGGGAGGACGAGGAGGACTTCCTTACCTCTCAAGGCCCCCTTTATCCAGACAGTGTTCCTGCTGGCCCGCCTATCACACAGGTAGAGGACGAGGAGGAGAAGGAGGAGGATTGTGTCAGCATGGAGGTGGAGTCTAGCACTCAGCATCAGCAGCAGTCTTCAAGGGATCAATTACAGTCCCAAGAAACCCATGGACTTGTACGTGGCTGGGAGGAGGTGGCTGCGGATCATGTCGTCCTGAGTGACCCAGAGGACTCCAGACCAAATGCCTCAGCAAACCTACGCTGCATGGCCTCCCTGATCCTGCAAAGCCTGCGGAAGGATCCTCGTATTCGTGTGATCAAGTAGAGGGAACATTACTGGCTGGCAACCCTCCTTAATCCACGTTACAAGGGTAAGGTTGCGGACCTTATCTTGCCATTGCAGAGGGAGCAGAGAATGAAACATCTTCGGGAGGCCTTGCAGAAAGGTCTGTGCAACGCATTCCCAGAGACTGGGAGGTTACAAAATCATTCATTCATGCGCTCCAAGTAGAGTTTCTGTGAGGGGTTGCAGGTTTGTGGCACCAGCACCTGTGCCTAAGGCCCATTTTTTCTGCCCCTGTTCAACAGGGGCATGTAATTACAATTCTTGATCTAATATTTCACAGCAGGGCCCGTTCATGCGCCCACCAAGAGTAACTGTGAGGCCTTACAGTGTTGTAGCAACACCAACACCTAAGGCCCAAATTTCTGCAGAGAATATAGGGCAGGCCCCTACTTTCAAACATCCAACTTACAAACGACTCCTACTTGCAAACGGAGGGAGACAACAGGAAGTTAGAGGAAATCTACCCCTAGGAAGGGAAATTCTCTCCTGTAAGAGTTAATATGGGAAAAAAGTGTCTCCTCTCCACTTATGCTTTATCACCAATCCTTGTTTCACTAAAAACCAATAATTTTCTTGTTTAATATTTTTATTAGATTTTACAAGTAAATAGCATGTATAATGAACATTACATTCTGATCAAGTATAGAATTGTAAATAAATACAGCAATCACTAACAATGCATATTGAAAGAAAAGTAGTAGAGGATAAACCTCATTAGCAATTATATCAATACAAATAGAGGTATAAAAGATTAGAGCAATGAAAATAAGCAATATTGAGGATAGAATATCTTGCCTCCAGACCATCCGCTCGCCCCAAAAGGGAGCAAGCTGTGAGCAGATGGGGGCACGATTAAGTATGAGAGAGTATGATGGATTATTCAGAAGGATACACCAGAGGAATGTTGTCACACCTCAATTGTTTAGTTAAAGACCTTTCTAACAAATCTTTAACACACAAAAATATTTAGTGATTGATAAAGTTAAACTTAAAAAGTATATTTATAAGTCATGTAATGGACATCGCATGTGTATATAATCCGTATTACACAAGTAACAAAACTAACCAGAGCAGAAAGACAGAAGAAGTACAGAGAGAAGAAGAAGAAATATGGGAGAAAAGTAAAATATATAGAAAAGAGGGTATGGGTATAGAAAAATAGAGATAAAGGTAAAGGTTGTCTCCCTGGGCGGCGGTCCAGTCAGATCAAGGCCCCGTTTAAGTATTATATTAATAGATAAATATTAAAGTATTTCAACAAGGCATCAACAATAATTGATCAAAATCTGGGGGTAAGAAGTGTTTAATCCATGGTTTCCATATTTTATTGTATGTAGTAATGTTGTTATCTTCAATAGCAGACATTTTGGAAAAGATAAGGGCTCTGTTAATTCTATGTTTAGTTTCAACCACAACTAAAGTTTGGGTTTTCCACGACTTAGCTATAGATTGTTTAGCCGCCGTGGTGAGATGTAGTAATAATTTGAATTGTGATTTATTCAATTCAGGAGGTTTGAGGTTGAGGAGAGCCAGTGCTGGGTCTGGCGAGATTGGTATTTCCAAGGCCGTAGAGGCCATGTTAAATATCTTACTCCAGAAGGATTGAACGATTGGACATTGCCACCAAATATGGAAATGCGTGCCCGGTTCAAAACAGCCTCTGAAACATAAATTAGGGTACATGGGGGCAAATTTGGCAATCCTGGCTGGAAGCAGGTACCATAGAGAAAGGACCTTATAATTTGTTTCCAACGCGAAACAGTTTGGCGAGGAATGCTTAGTAGCTGACCATATATTATCCCATTCACCTTTACTGAATGTTCTATCCATGTCATGTGCCCATTTAGTTGTATAGGATGGTAAAGTATCGTCAGATGTAGAATTGATGCGTTTATACAAAAGTGATATTAATCCTCTAGTATGGGGATCACTGTTACAGATACGTTCAAATTGAGTCATTTGGTTAAGAGGGGATCCCGTATCAACGAGGGGTGTATAAAAGTTCTTAATTTGTAAATAGCGGAAGAGCTCCTTCATGGGGAGTTTGTATATATCACATAATGTTGGGAACGTAAGAATGTCATTGGAGGAAACTAGATTGTGAAATTGAAGTAGGTTTCTTTTGGACCAAGCTGCAAATGATAGAGGGAATTTCCAGGCGGGGTAAAATGAGAGATTTCTAAGAAAAGAGAGTAGAGGGTTATGAGTGGATTGTAGGCTTTTTGTGGATCTATATTTGTCCCAGATAGCTATAGAATGTTTGGTTACGGGGTTAGATAAGTTTGGTCTATCTTTAGGAGCTAACCAGAGCAAATTATTCACTGAAATGGGGTCAATATCCACTGATTCAATCGCTACCCATAGAGGGGATTCTGTTGTAGAATGGTACTTGGGGAGTTGTGCTAGCTGAGCAGCAAAATAGTATGAGGAAAAGTTAGGTATTCCCAAACCACCTTTCAATTTATCAAGATAAAGAGTCGATCTGGGTATACAGGGTTTTGTAGAGCCCCATATAAAAGACATCACTCTCTTTTGAGTGAGTCTCAAGAAGTAAGGAGGTATATGTATGGGGAGAACTCGGAATAGGTAAAGGAACTTTGGTAAGATTGACATCTTGGTAGCGTTAATCCTCCCAATCCAAGATAAAGGGAGAGAAGACCATTGTTTCATCAGATTAGTAGTTGACTTCAATAAGGGTAAGTAGTTAGCTGAAAATAAGTCGGGTATAGAAGAAGTGAGTTGGACTCCGAGATATGAAATATGGTGCAATTCCCAATTGAAAGGTAAAGACGTTTGAGCTTGTTGTAACTCAGATGGCGAAAGGGAAATATTAAGGGCTTTAGATTTGGCATGATTAACACACAATCCAGAAATCTTTGCAAATTTGTCTAAAGTATTTACTAGATTTGGGGCTGACACATGGGGATGGGATAAAAAAATCAGGATGTCATCTGCAAAAAGACTCAATTTGTGGTGATGTCCACCTAATTCTACTCCTTTGATATTAGGATTATCTCTAATAATACATGCTAAGGGTTCAATAAGTAGGGCAAAAAGCAAAGGGGATAGAGGGCAACCCTGTCTAGTACCTCTCCTAATATCTATCATAGCTGATTTGTAACCCATATATTTAATATAAGCTTTCGGAGTGCTGTATAGTGAGGAGACCCAAGTTAAGAAATTTTCCCCAAAACCCAATTTTTGAAGAGTATATTGTAGATATGGCCAGCTGATTGAGTCGAACGCCTTCCTAATGTCTAATGATATAAGGCAAGTTGGGATACGTATTTTTTTGGCGACATGAATTAATAAAAGTGCTCTTCTGACATTATCCCCTGCTTGACGCAAGGGCATGAAGCCAGTTTGGTCACGATGGATAAGTTTACCTATAATGCTATTTAATCTAGTTGCCAGGATCTTAGCTAATAACTTAATGTCTGGATTTAAAAGAGATATAGGGCGGTAATTAGACCAAGAGGTAGTGTCAGATTTAGGTTTGGGAATCATTGCTATGATGGAAGTTAGTGTTTCGGTTTTGAACGAATGACCAGCTAACAAAGAATTGAAGGCTCTAGTCAATAGAGGCATTAAAATTTAATCGAATTGTTTGTAGTATAGTGCAGAAAACCCGTCGGGGCCCGGTCTCTTGTGAGGCTTCAATTCTTTAATAGCAGCTTTAACTTCCAAGGCCGTTATGGGACTCTCCAAATATTCACACTGTTCAGGTGTCATTGTGGGAAGTTTAACATCTGAGAATAACGTGTCTGCTTTGTTTTTATCAAAGATTAAGCCAGGGTCATAAAGCTTAGCTAATTTAGATCAAAAGATTTCCAAGATCTTTAATGGGTTACTGGTGTATGCATCTCTGGAGGTTCTAAGGCGGAATGCAGTCTGTGAACGATCAATAGACTTGAGGCTGCGGGCCATAGGGGTATCGGGCTTATTGGCTTTGCGGTATTGGGTATGTTGCCGCTTGCGTAAGAGTTTGTCTGCCGAATCTGTCAGAAAAAGATCCAACTCAAGCCGGGCATTTTCCAATTTAGTGTTAGTGTTTGCATTCGGGGCAGCTTGATGAGCCAAATGACAAGCGTTAAAATTTGCTTCAAGTTTGGTGAACAGAATCTTGCGATCTCTTTTAATAGATCTCGCCTTTTGTATCAAGCTGCCCCGAATGACAGATTTATGGGCTTCCCATAGTGTAAGGGCAGAGACATCAGCAGTGTCATTAAATGAGATATAATCATTAAGAGCCAATTCAATATCTAAGCGGTGTGAGGGGTGAGTTAGGATGGAGTCGTTAATGCACCAAGTGGTGTCGTGTGACCTAGGTATTGGAGAGGTGATTGTAGCAGTAACCGCACAATGGTCTGTCCATGGAAATGGGACTATATTAGAGGATATTACTTCAGGGAGCATACTAGAGGGGAGGAAAATATGGTCTATTCGTGAAAAAAGTTTGTGTGGATAAGAGTAATGTGTAAAATTTCTGGAAGTTGGGTTAAGTTCCCACCAGGTATCAACAAAATTAAAAGAAGTAAGTAGAGATTGGAAGGACCGTTTATGGGTAGGAGAGTTAGGAGATGACGGGGATTTATCCAAGAAGGGATAAATGGTATTATTGGAGTCGCCACATAATATTATTGTTCCAAATTTATGTGATTCAATTAGTTGAAAAAGATGTGATAGAAAAGCTTCAGGACGCTTATTTGGGGCGTAATACGAAACTAATGTGACTTCAGTATCAGCAATAAAGCCTGTTAATAAAACATATCTACCCTCAGGGTCACATATTTGTGTATTAAGGGTAAATGGTGTAGAGCGGTGGAACCCGATCAGGGACCCACGTTGCTTAGTTGTAGCTGAAGCTGTGTAGAATTGAGGGTAGGAGGAGGAAAGAAATTTAGGGGAGGCGTTATTGATAAAGTGTGTTTCTTGAAGGAAAATGATGTGAGCTTTTCTAGCTGAAAAGGAACGTAGAGCTTTAGTTCTTTTTTGTGGAACGTTGAAGCCTTGTACATTTAAGGACAAAATGTTTATGGGGGTCATGACATAGTAAGGGTAAGTTTTATGTAAGGGTTAATAAAACCCATATTAGGAGTTTGAACCGCCACCAAGGGAGACAGAAGGGGAGAAGAAATGAAAGACAGAAAAGAAAGAAAAAAGAAGAAACCAAATAAATAGGTAGCCCTAATGACTGCATTTAATGTCATAAAATAATGATGTACTAGTAGGGCGCAGGAACATCTCGGAGAGATAACAAAAAATCTCCGAGGGGTTCCATGGTCACCGACCGACTCCTGCATAATAGTAGCAGGAGTCAGGGGGTATGTAGGGGGCCGCAAGAAGTTCCGGAGGGAAAAACAACGCCGGAGAACACTTAAGTATTATAATAGTAAACTTATATATTTCTCTATCAGTAAGACTGGAGATGCAATAAACAAAAGAGAGAGAGAAAGGAAACATACCAACGCCGGGAATCATGTTGAGTCAATCTTTAGACGAATGCGTCCACAAGGAGGCTAGAAAATATTGATCTTAACACTTGTGAAGCAAACCGTCTACTCAAGTGAAATAATTAATAAACAAGCTCGCAAATGTAGGGGAAAGAGAAAAAAAAAAAAAAGGGGAGGGAGAAGGATAATCTATCTATATCAGTGACCATATAAATCAAGGAAATAGACTTATTTGTCTATAAGGAGACAAACAAAGAAAACAAGGAACACTTGTCTCAAGAAGTATCAATGAAGTTTAAGCCTTCTGGCTGACAAACACATACATTAAATACATAAGTTTATAATTCATAAGTAGAAAAGAATAAATATATAATAAATAATAATTAAAAAAAAGAAAAAAAAAAGAAAAAAAAATAGAAACACTTGTCTCAAAAATATTAATGAAATATAGACCTTCTGGCTGACTAAAACATTAAATAAATACCTAAATTTATATTTCATAAGTACAATATAGTATGCATATAAATTAAATAAATAGACATATTTGTCAGTAAGGAGACAATCAAAAAAAAACTAGAAACACTTGTCTCAAAAATGTAAATGAAATATAAACCTTCTGGCTGACTAAAACAATAAATAAATACTGTGACAGCAGGAAGGTAAAGTCACCTGGTTGCATCCAGGGGGGTAGATATATTTCGCCCAGATTCAGGCTTTACGCCGACTTATACAACTAGGTGGAGAGTTGTATAAGGCTAGTGGGCTCATGGATGACTCATACCTCTAGGGAGAGTGTGGGGCGTCGTGCAGACAGAGATGAGGAGACCAGCTGAACCTTGTCAGCTCATTTAGGCCTCTATAAGAACTCCCAGCTTCATTAGATGTTAGCTCATGCCTGGAACCAGACCTGTGTGGACTGTCTAGGGAGAGTGAACCCCTGTGCGGTGAGAAAAAGCCTGTGTGGCTATTTGTTTGGACATTGACTAAACCAGGGACTTAGGGACTAGGACAGCACTAGGCTGATCCCAGTTGTTAGTTAGGAAACCTGCATGTTTAGTCAGAGGTCAAGCTGACCAGGGTTTATTTTGTTTGTTTCTTTTTGCTTTGCTGTGTTTTTTTTTTTGTCACTGTAAATAGAGGAATAAACCGCACCTTTTTGATCTTGAAAACCACAACCTCCGTCTGCTGGGCCTGTTTTTGTGTGGGGAGCCCATCCAGGGGATCACACACCCCCGCTACCGAGTTAACCCCCTCACAGTTGGTGGAGAACCAGTGGCAGTTTTTTTAAGCCAGCATGGAGGAGATACTGAAACAGCTGGCTCTAGCAAATGCCAATCAACAGCAGACAAATGCAGGTTTGCAAAGGAGCCTTGCAGCCCAGCAGCAAGCTCACCAACAGAGTCTGGAAGCTCAGCAACAAGCCCAGCAGCAATCTGAGGCCCGCTTCATAGACCTGTTACAGAAGCAAGAGCAGAGACTACAACAAATGGAAGCAGTAATGCAGCAACGTCCGCAGACCAGTGAGGAAAGCCGTCCCACTAATACCGCGTCCTTTGGGGTGAGTCGTTTATTGACAAAAATGACTGGAGAGGATGATCCAGAGGTATTTTTGACCACATTTGAAAGGACTGCTGAAAGAGAAAAGTGGCCTGAGGAGCAGTGGGCTGGACTGGTGGCTCCTCTGTTAACTGGTGAATCGCAGAAGGCTTACTATGACCTAGAGCCTGACCAAGCAAAAGACTATGTGATGCTAAAAGCTGAGATATTGGCAAGGCTGGGTGTCACCCAGGCTGTCCGGGCTCAGCGTGTGCATAACTGGACTTTCCAGCTTGGAAAACCCCCCAGGTCTCAAATGTATGATCTCATTCACCTGAGCAGAAAGTGGCTACAGCCAGAGACTTTGTCCGCACCAAAGATTGTGGAACGTGTTGTAATGGATCGGTTTTTGAGAGCTCTTCCTACTGCCATCCAAAAGTGGGTAAGCCATGGAGACCCAGAGACGGCCGATGGTCTTGTGGATCGTGTGGAGAAATACTTGGCTACAGAGAACCTGACGGCCTCTTCCAGAGACACTCGGACTTTCCACCCTAAGACCAGACCATCCCCAGGGGCGGATAAGAGGATTCCAAGGGGTAAGGGTGGAGAGAGTGAGAGGGTGGGAGCTCTACCCCAAGTTTGGCGAGAACAGCCTGGGAAATCAGCGGCTCAAGAGGCGGCAAGAAGGATCGTTTGCTACCGCTGCCGGCAAGCGGGACATATTGCAGCCAATTGCCCGGTTGTGGAGGAACCCATGCAGTGTGACTTTCTGACGGGCAGACGTCAGTCGCTGTGTGCGACAGTCGCATGCACTGCCATTCGAGGAACTGAGAAACATTTATGCAAAATGTGTGTTAATGGTAGAAATGTTGTGGTATTGCTGGATTCAGGTAGCCTTGTGACCCTGATAAAGGCTGAGTTAGTTAAAACAGAGGTCTCTGGGAATAGCAAGGTAGCTGTTATTTGTGTGCATGGGGACACCCGAGAGTATCCAGTGACTACAGTGTGTTTCGAGACCCCCAAAGGTACCCTCTCTCATCCAGTGGGCTTAGTATCTCAGTTACCGTATGACGCCATTGTGGGAAGGGATTTTCCGAAGTTCTGGGAACTGTGGGATGATCCTGAGCCCCCCACTGGTGCCCCTATGTACCAGGAATGTGATAGCCAGAACTCCCCTGAGAGTGGTGAGGACTCTCCGGAATTTCCCTTATCAGTATTGGCAGGGGAGACTCAAGAAACTGGAGAGGAGCCCACCTCCTCAGACGAAAACCTACCGTCTGTGGAGTTTTCTGATCTTGAGGTTCACAGGGAAAACTTTGCCACAGAACAGTTGAAAGACCCCGCCCTAATAAAGGCACGGGAAAACGTAGTGAAAATAGATGGCGAGTTAGTGAACCCAGATAATACCTGCACTTACCCATACTTCAGCGTAGAGAAGGACCTACTGTATCGGGTGGCAAAAAGGGCAGAAGAAACCGTTGAGCAGCTTGTGGTGCCCAAACCTTACAGGAAGTTGGTGTTGGAGTTGGCCCATGGGCACATTCTTGGAGGTCATCTGGGGACAGAGAAAACCCGAGAGAGGGTATTACAGAGATTCTATTGGCCGGGGGTGATGAAGGACATAGAAAATTATTGTTCCTCCTGCCCTGTGTGTCAGAGGTCGGCCCCGATGCCACATTTCCGTAGCCCGCTGGTCCCTCTACTCATCATTGAGGTCCCGTTTGAGAGGATCGCCATGGATTTGGTAGGTCCTATAATCAAGTCCGCTAGGGGGCACCAGTACATATTAGTTATAATGGACTATGCCACCCGTTATCCAGAAGCGATCCCTCTCCGAAATACCTCGGCCAAAACCATAGCCAAAGAGCTATCTCTTGTGTTTAGCCGGGTGGGTATTTGTAAAGAACTGCTTACGGACCAAGGTACACCCTTTATGTCCCGGGTTATGAAGGAGCTGTGTAAATTGTTCAAAGTGACGCAATTACGTACATCTGTGTATCACCCCCAAACCGATGGGCTGGTTGAAAGATTCAACAAAACCCTAAAACAAATGTTGAAGAAAGTGGTGGATAGAGATGGAAAGGATTGGGACTGTCTACTTCCTTATCTGATGTTTGCTATTAGGGAGGTGCCCCAATCCTCTACGGGATTCTCCCCCTTTGAGTTACTGTATGGGAGACACCCAAGAGGGCTGTTGGATATTGCCAAGGAAACTTGGGAAAGTGAGAGTTCTCCCCACAGGAGTGTGATTGAGCATGTCGCCCTGATGCAAGACCGAATTGCACAGGTAATGCCCATCGTGAAGGAACATTTGGCCCAAGCGCAGTTAGCACAGCAGAGAGTGTACAACCGTGGAGCCAAGACCCGTACCTTTTCCCCGGGGGATAGGATACTGGTACTTGTCCCTACGGTTGAAAGTAAATTCCTTGCCAAATGGCAAGGCCCCTACGAGATAATGGAAAAAGTGAGCGAAGTGAATTACAAGGTCAGACAACCAGGAAGGCGAAAGCCCGAACAGATCTATCACGTTAATCTGTTGAAAGCCTGGAGGGATAGAGAGTCCCTAGTCGCAGACACTTGGTCACCAGCTCAAACTGGTTGCGTGATTCCTGAGGTTGGAATAGCAGCCACCTTGTCACAACCCCAACAACAGGAGGTTAAGGAGTTTGTGCTTCGCAACAAGGAGGTATTCTCTGAGCTGCCGGGACAAACATTTGGGGTAGAGCATGACATCATTACCCCGCCCGGTGAAAGGGTGAAGTTAAAACCCTATCGGATCCCAGAGGCCCGACGGGAGGCAATACGGGAGGAAGTACAGAAAATGCTGAACTTAGGGGTGATAGAGGAGTCCCAAAGTGATTGGTCTAGTCCCATTGTGTTGGTGCCTAAACCGGATGGGAGCTGGCGATTTTGTAACGATTTTCGTCAGTTGAACAAAGTTACAAAATTTGACACCTACCCCATGCCACGTATAGATGAGTTGATCGACCGGCTGGGAACAGCCCGATACATGACGACTCTTGACCTCACAAAAGGGTATTGGCAAATCCCCCTGGCCAAATTGGCCAAAGAGAAAACCGCATTTGTAACCCCAGACGGGCGTTCCAATATAAAAGAATGCCGTTCGGGTTACAGAATGCGCCGGCCACATTCCAGCGGAAAATGGACCAGATGCTGAGGCCCCATCGGAAGTATGCTGCGGCTTACCTGGATGACGTAATTGTCCATAGCACAGATTGGGCCTCACATCTGCCAAAAGTGCAAGCAGTCCTGGACTCTGTTCGGGAAGCGGGGTTTACGGCTAACCCCAAGAAGTGTACCATTGGGCAGGAGGAGGCCAAATATCTTGGGTACACCATTGGGAGGGGAGTAATAAAACCCCAACTCAACAAAGTCGAGGCCATCCAGAGTTGGCCACGTCCCAACAGCAAGAAGCAGGTACGAGCCTTTCTGGGAATCGCTGGGTATTATCGGCGATTCATTCCCCACTTTGCTTCTAAGGCTGTGCCCCTAACCAACCTAACGAAGGGGAAAGGGTCGGTCATGATTAAATGGACCCCCGAGGCTGAGGCAGCATTCCAATTCTTGAAACAAGCCTTATGTAGCCAGCCAGTGTTGTACTCACCCGACTTCTCTAAAGACTTTGTCGTACAAAGTGATGCGTCAGATGTGGGGTTAGGAGCAGTATTGTCCCAGGTCTGGAATGGGGAAGAGCACCCAGTCATTTACCTCAGCAGGAAGTTGAAGTCCCATGAGGTAAATTACGCCACCGTTGAAAAGGAGTGTTTAGCGGTGAAGTGGGCTCTAGATTCCCTTCGGTACTACCTGCTAGGTAGGCACTTTGACATGGTTACGGATCACGCTCCGTTAAAGTGGATGGCTCAAAACAAGGAAACAAATAGAAGAGTGAATAGGTGGTTCCTGGCCCTCCAGGAATTCAACTTCACAGTAAAGCATCGCCCTGGCGTTCAAATGGGGAATGTGGATGCTTTGTCTCGAGTACATGAATGCCTGATTGCTGGTGTTCCAACCCCGAGGTTAAAACAAGAGGGGGGGGTATGTGACAGCAGGAAGGTAAAGTCACCTGGTTGCATCCAGGGGGGTAGATATATTTCGCCCAGATTCAGGCTTTACGCCGACTTATACAACTAGGTGGAGAGTTGTATAAGGCTAGTGGGCTCATGGATGACTCATACCTCTAGGGAGAGTGTGGGGCGTCGTGCAGACAGAGATGAGGAGACCAGCTGAACCTTGTCAGCTCATTTAGGCCTCTATAAGAACTCCCAGCTTCATTAGATGTTAGCTCATGCCTGGAACCAGACCTGTGTGGACTGTCTAGGGAGAGTGAACCCCTGTGCGGTGAGAAAAAGCCTGTGTGGCTATTTGTTTGGACATTGACTAAACCAGGGACTTAGGGACTAGGACAGCACTAGGCTGATCCCAGTTGTTAGTTAGGAAACCTGCATGTTTAGTCAGAGGTCAAGCTGACCAGGGTTTATTTTGTTTGTTTCTTTTTGCTTTGCTGTGTTTTTTTTTTGTCACTGTAAATAGAGGAATAAACCGCACCTTTTTGATCTTGAAAACCACAACCTCCGTCTGCTGGGCTTGTTTTTGTGTGGGGAGCCCATCCAGGGGATCACACACCCCCGCTACCGAGTTAACCCCCTCACAATACCTACATTTATATTTCATAAGTACAATATAATATGCATATAAATTAAATAAATAGACATATTTGTCAGTAAGGAGACAAAAAAAAAAAAAAAAACTAGAAACACTTGTCTCAAAAATGTCAATGAAATATAGACTTTCTGGCTGACTAAAACAATAAATAAATACCTAAATTTATATTTCATAAGTACAATATAATATGCATATAAATTAAATAAATAGACATATTTGTCAGTAAGGAGACAAACAAAAAAAAAACTAGAAACACTTGTCTCAAAAATGTAAATGAAATATAAACCTTCTGGCTGACTAAAACAATAAATAAATACCTAAATTTATATTTCATAAGTACAATATAATATGCATATATATGCATATATAATATGCATATAAATTAAAGAAATAGACATATTTGTCAGTAAGGAGACAACAAAAAAAAAACACTTGTCACAAGAAATATAAGTGAAATACAAACCTTCTGGTTGACCTGTTTACTAAAACATTAAATTAATACCTAGATTAATATATCATTAATAGAAAAGCGTATATTAAAATATATATATATATATATATATATATATATATATATATATATATATAAAAAATATATAAAAAATATAAAAAAAATAAAAAAAAAATAAAAAAAATAATGGAAAACAGGATTCCAACTCTTCAATCAGAGATAGTGCAATGCTTCTCAGAATAAAGCATTGGGGCTAGTACCCTATAAAAAGGGAGAAACGTGGATAAGATTAATTAAAGTTGAACAATCAATCCATTGAGTCGACATTTATCGGTACCTGACTATCAAAACGTCCTCGTTTATGAAGATTCTGTCTGGTATAACCAGAGGGGTTTGGGTCCAAGTCGGTTTCATTTGGAGGTGATCTAGAAGCCGTTCGTCTACGAGGTTGCTCCTTAGAATTAGTGTGATCCATCAGGCCTAGATCATTTAAGGCTGACCGTAGTTCATCGGACGTGCGACAGGTATATCTAGTTTCCAAGTGTGTAAAGCGGAGAGAAAATGGAAACCCCCAGTGGTATATGATTTGATGCTTTTGAAGTACTTGCAGCAGGGGTTTCATAGAACGCCTCTTAGTCACAGTTAGAGGGGAGAGGTCTGTAAAGAGCTGATAGATATTGCCCTGGAACTCAAGAGTGTTTTTACCTCTAGCAGCAGCAAGTAATTGTTTTATAGTAATGAAATTTAACTATAATATCCCTAGGGGGTCCATTGGGTTTGCGTTGAGTTAGGGCCCTGTGGACTCTGTCCATTTCCAATCTCTCAGGTGAAATACCTGGTAACAGTTCCTGAAACAGTGCACATATAGTTCCCTGTAAGTCTATGATTGATTCAGGGAGACCTCCGATTCTTAGGTTGGAGCGACGGTCCCTGTTCTCCTGGTCTTCCAAACGGTTTTGTAATAAAAAGTTCTCATCCTTAAGCTGTTTAATAGTAGTATTATAATGCTGTGTGGTAGTTTCTATATCATCTACCCGCATTTCCAATTCAGCTGTTCTATGCCCCAGCTCCCTAATCTCCCTTGTCAGCTTCTCAGTTATCTGGTCTGAAGTTTGTTTCAAAGCTTTCTGAAGCATTTTCTCAAATTGACTAAACATATTAGACTGAATAACAGATTCAGGTGTTTCATCATCAGAGTCAATCTCACCAGCTGTGTCCAGGTTTTTGAAACTGTGTGACAGGGATTTAGGAACCCGCTGTGTGCGAGTCTGTGAGGTACCAGGCGCCGCCATCTTGGATGTCTGCCGGGACAGTGTATCTTTAGAGGTACCAATCTTATATTTCGTTTTTGGGCCCCTCGTGACCATCCTCAATACGCCGAAGTGTACCTGGTGTGAATATGCGGGAGCTGGTGCCGTTTGCGGTAAAAGGCAGCGGTCGGTTCTCCGGTTTGTTTAACCCGGGAGCGGAGCTCTAAGGGGATGCGACTTCTCCCTCAGGCATCCGCGCATGCGCCAATCTAAAAACCCCAAATTTTCAAAAACCAATTGTCATTGGGACAGAAAGTGAGGTGAAATCTTCTGAACAGATGCACAGACAGCAAAACAAATGTTACAGGGGTGATAACACTTCCCTATGTTTTCCAAAAAGCTTAAAAATAGATATTTTTGGCTGTAGCTACACTTTAAAAATGTACCAGTTCTAAATTACAAACAGATTCTACTTAAGAACAAACCTACAGTCCCTGTCTTGTTTGCACTGCCTGTATACTGCTGTACAGAGTATATAGGGCCTGAGGGCCCCACGCCTTTCCTTTTTTTAATTTGGGTTCGGGGTTCCACTTAATATGCATACAAGACCCAAATGGACTGGGGGGGGGGGGGGGTTATTCCCATGCCGATTTTCTCAATGATTTTCATCCATATTGCCGGGACCACACATTACATTAAAGCCGCAAGCAGTTTTAAATTACTTTTTTTCCTTTAGAAATGTCATTTTGTGCAGGGACACGGGAAACACATGCCACTTCACAGGCATACTATAGACACCCCCCAAGTACGATATTTAAAGGAATATTTCACTTTTTTTTTCCACTTTAATCATTATTAAAATCACTGCTCCCGAAAAAACTTCAGTTTTTAAAACTTTTTTTTGCATTGATACATGTCCCCTGGGGCAGAACCCGGGTCCCCAAACCCTTTTTAGGACAATAACTTGCATATTAGCCTTTAAAATTAGCACTTTTGATTCTGAATGTTCGAGTCCCATAGAAGTTAACTGGGTTCGATAGTTCGCGCAAACTTTCGGTTCGTTCGCAGGTTCTGGTGCAAACCGAACCGGGGGGTGTTCAGCTCATCCCTAGAACAAATTAAATAGGATTGGTCCCAGCACAGAACCCTGGGAGAACCCTCTTTCCACCCCTGACCATTCCGAGTACTCCCCATTTATCACCGCCCTCTATTATGACCTTCTTCATGGGAACTGCATTGTTGGAGGAACAGAGATTTCTGTGGACACAGGAGGACAGGAGAGAGGCCTCACTTATATATATAAACGTATAACTAAGATCAAAAACATTTTTATTTTTATTTTATAGTGTGCAGAGGGATTAGAACGATTGTCAGTGTTTTCTGCTGTCTGTGGCCCGGTTAGGGAGATTCACCCTATCTATTTGTCCTGTTTACCACTATCATTGAAAGTGAAAGTAAAAGAAAATCCCAAATTTTGGGTTGTCCCCAGAACAGTAATAACAGGGAAATCTTCACTAGTTCTGGTGAGCTGGGGCTCCCCAAGAAATGCCCTTAATTTGCAGGGATTTCCTCTCACTTCCTGTTTGGCTATGGGACAGGAAGTGAAGGTAAATTTCCACAATGGGACTCAGATGGCTAAAAATCTGACACCCTCCCTTCCTCTATCCAAAAAAATAAGTTTTGCCTATAGTTATACTTTAACCACTTAAAGACCACCTACCGCAGATATACTGTGGCAGGGCACCTCTATTGTGCGAAACGGCGTAACTGTACGTCATTTCGTGCAATAGACAGTGGGGGCACACGTGCGATTGAAGGGGTTAATCACTAGGGGGTGCTGAAGGGGGTGCTGAAGGGATTAAAGTGGTTGTAAACCCACTTTTGCAACTTGCACCTACAGGTAAGCCTAGATTAAGGCTTACCTGTAGGTGCAAGAAATATCTCCTAAACCTACACAGTTTAGGAGATATTTACTAAAATCACAGGCACCGCTGTCTACGGCGCATGTGCGCCGTAGATAACGGCGCATTCATGGGGTTAATCCCATTCACAAATTCGGCTAAGTCCCAGCAACGCTTGGGCTTAGCCGAATTTGACGGCTCCCGCGTGCATGTGCGGAGTCACGTCTTCGCCGCTCCGGTCAATCACAGCGCCGGAGCGGCGCTGTGATTGGCTGGAACGGCGATACCCGGAAGTAACATTCCGGCTATCGCCGCAGCGATGGCTGCGACTGGAGAGAGGGACACGGATGGCTTCGGGGGCCCCGATCTAAGGTAAGTGGTACATAATGAGCTAGTATGCTAGTCATACTAGCTCATTATAGCTTTGTCTTGCAGGTGGGCTAAAAAGAAAAAACAAATTTATATGGGTTTACAACCACTTTAAGTGTGACCTAGGGAGTGATTCTTACTGTTAGGGGGTGTGGCTTGCCATGACACGTCACTGATCGTTGTTCCCGATGAGAGGGAACACGATCAGTGACAGTGTCCCCTAGGCAGAACAGGGAGACAGGGTCGCAAGCGCGCCGGCGGTGGCGCGCGCGACCACACGGCCGGCAATTTAAAGGGGACGTATATATACGCCCTTTTGCCTGTCCGTGCCATTCTGTCGACGTACATCTGCGTGCAGCGGTCGGCAAGCGGTAAAGGGGGTAAAACCTTCCGGGGCTGAAGTGGTTAAAATGGTTGTAAAGGCAGGAGGTTTTTTATCTTAAAGCATTCTATGTATTAAGATAAAAAGCCTTCTGTGTGCAGAAATCCCCCTCAGCCCTCCTAATGCTTACCTGAGCCCCATCTCTATCCAGCAATGTCCACGAGTACCTCGGCCATCTGGGACTCTCCCTTCTGATTGACTGAGACACTGCAGTGGTGCCATTGGCTCCTGCTGCTGTCAATCAAACTCAGTTAGCCAATCAGGAGAGAGAGGGTGCTGGGTCTGCAGCTCTGCATCTGAATAATTACACAGAGCTGCATCTCGGCTCATCTCGCATCTCGCATCTCGGCTCAGGTGCCCCATAGCAAGCTGCTTGCTGTGGGGGCCATTAAAAAGGAGGGAGGGACCAGGAGCTCCAGCCAGGGACCCGAGAAGAGGAGGATCCGGACTGCCCTGTGCAAAACCACAATACAAAGCAGGTAAGTATAACATGTTTGTTATTTTAATAGAAAAACAAACAAGACTTTACAATCACTTTAACATGTACCAACTTTATCTATCCCACTTCCTTGCTATTGTTTTCCCTCATCTTTTCTCTACCTTCTTTATTCTATTATTCTTAAAAATGTTGCACACAGTGACTCCATCAATTGTACATATGGAATCCAGTGGCGGCTGGTGCTCAAAATTTTTGGGGGTGGGCGCAAACAAGCTGAAAAATTCTGAAAAAAACCCATCACTTGCAGCCTCACTGTGCCCATCATTTGCAGACACTGTGCCATCAAACGCAGCCACTGTGCCCCATCAAATGCAGCCATTGTGCCCCTTCAAATTCAGCCACTGTGCCCATCAAATGCAGCCACTGTGGAAACAAATGCAGCCACTGTGCCCATCAAATGCATCCACTGTGCCCATCAAACGCAGCCACTGTGCCCATCAATTGCAGCCACTGTGCCTATAAAATGCAGCCACTGTGCCCATCAATCGCAGCCACTGTGCCATCAAACGCAGCCACTGTGCCAACAAACACAGCCACTGTGCCCATCGATTGCAGCCACTGTGTCATCAATTGCAGCAACTGTGCCCATCAAATGCAACCACGGGTAATGCTTCCTGATTGGCGGAGAGGCGGTTCAGTGTTAGAAAAGTGAATATTCATTCGCTTTTCTGACACACCTGGGTGAACTGCGAGCTTTGCTCTCCGAGTTCACCTTTTTTGAAGCCTATTAGAGCCTATGGCTCTAATAAGGTGCTTCAAAAATACACCCCCACAGCTGGAATTCAGGCGTCCAGCGTTCAAAAAGGGGTCGGACGCCTGAATAGGGGGTGGCAGCGGCGGCCATGGATAGATTGAATCTATCTATTATTCATATAGGGGGTGGCTGGAGAGAGGGGGTGGCGCCCGTGAGCCCTTAATGGACGCACCGCCACTGATGGAATCACAGAAATGTATTTTCTAAATATACCTATTCCTCCTGGGCTTCATGGTGGCCAGTCACCAGCCCTGCACTTACCCCATCCAGGTCACGGGCAGCGCTTCGTCCTGGCGGCAGCTTCACCCTGCGTCTCCTCCTCCTGGGCTTCATGGTGGCTTCCTCTGTGTCTCCTCCCTCCTCCTCCTCTGCGACCAATAGGATCGCTTCTCCTCTTGGCCAATCGGGTGACGGGTCTCAGGACTCGCTTCTTGATTTGCTGGGAGGAGAATCAGGAAGACCATAGCGAATATTAATTCGCTATTGTCACACAATTGGGTGGGTTAGGGGTGTAGTGCTCTGCGCCCTGAGCCCACCTTTTTTTGAGGCTCTGAGGCCTATTACAGCCTCTGGCGCTAATCACATGCTTTTAAAAAACAAAACAAAAATAAATACTTAGGAATACATGCGTCTGGCGCCCTGCATATAGATTAGGGGCCAGACACATGGATTAGAGGGGCGGCGCCCTGTGCCCCATATGGACAGGCCGCCACTGCTATACCTATTTATTTCAATACTGTGTCACATAATTCTAAATACAAGTGATTTATATGGTTTATGATGAGTCAACCTCCATGATGAACCATTCTTGTGGTTATGTATATGATATGAAGCAGTTTGTTTGCAACTTTATGCACTGTATGTCGTTATTTATAAAGACTGTACAAAAAAATGAAGAACTTTATTGTTGGAAAAAGTACAGCAAAGCAATCATAGCAAAAGCTGCTCTTCCACATATGTGTACACAGACTCCTTTATTTCAGATTGATCCATTGGGACACTAAATAGCGGATACAAAACTTAACATGCTCCTACTTTACTCCAACCAGATGGTAGATTTCTGGTGTGCTCCGTACATCAAATAGAAACAAAAAACAATGTAACTGTTAAGTGTCATTATACAGAGCAATACCTGTCATGAGGTTAATGCATTTCTATTATGCGTACAGGAATTAGGCATCGCCCCAGCTGCCTGCCAGTCATTCTCAATGTACAATTTTCTTGACATCACAAGGAAAAGCTGAAAAACAAGCATTGAAAGCTACAATGTACAATACAGTAAAACCTTGGATTGCGAGCATAATTTGTTCCAGAAGCAAGCTTGAAATCCAAAGCTCTTGTATATCAAAGCAAATTTTCCCATAAGAAATAATGGAAATTCAAATGATTCGTTCCACAACCATTTATAGGTCTTTCAGTTTATAGTCCATATAAAAAGATTATAGCAATGTGATAAATTGGAAAGGGGATTAGAAGCAAAATCCAGCAGGAGCTCCAGAGTATCAAAGAGAAGAGAGGCACCTCTAAATGCCGCATACACACGCTCGGAATTTCCGACAAGAAATGTTCAATGGGAGCTTTTGGTTGGAAATTCCGACCGTGTGTAGGCTCCATCGGACATTTTCTGACGGAATTTCCGACAACAAAAATTTGAGAGCTGGTTCCGACAACAAAATCCGTTCTTGTAAATTCCGAGAGTGTGTAGACAATTCTGAAGCACAAAATTCCACGCATGCTCTGAATCAAGTACGAGACGGAAGCGCTCGGTCTGGTAAAACTAGCTTTCATAATGAAGATAGCACATTCGTCACGCTGCAAACACATCACGGCCTGAAAAGCACGAGGCTGAAAAGTGCAAATCGTCTCTTACCAAACTTCTACTAACACGAGATTAGCAGAAGTAGCCCAAAGGGTGCCGCACTTGGTATTGAACTTCCGTTTTATTGTGTCGTCGTACGTGTTGTACGTGACCGTGTTCTTGACGTTCGCAATTTCCGACAACATTTGTGTGGCCGTGTGTATGCAAGACAAGTTTGAGCCAACATCCGTCGGAAATTTATCCACGGTTTTGTTGTCGGAATGTCCGATCGTGTGTACGCGGCATAAGTGTAGCAATATGGTTACATTTAACCACTTAAGCCCCGGACCATTTCGGGCCATTAGGACCAAGCCTGTTTTTGGGATTCGGCACTGCGCTGCTTTAACTGTAAATTGTGCGGACATGCAATGTTGTACCCAAATGAAATTTGCGTCCTTTTCTTCCCACAAATAGAGCTTTCTTTTAATGGTATTTGATTGCCTCTGCGATTTTTATTTTTTGCGATATAAACAGAAAAAGACCGAAAATTTTGAAAAAAAATGATATTTTCTACTTTTTGTTATAAGAAAAATCGAATAAACTCAATTTTAGTCATACATTTAGGCCAAAATGTATTCAGCCACATGTCTTTAGTAAAAAAAATGTCAATAAGCGTATATTTATTGGTTTGCGCAAAAGTTATAGCGTTTACAAACTAGGGTACATTTTCTGAAATTTACACAGCTTTAAATTTATGACTGCCTATCTCATTTCTTGAGGTGCTAAAATGGCAGGGCAGTACAAAACCCCCCCCAAATGACCCCATTTTGGAAAGTAGACACCCCAAGGAAATTGCTGAGAGGCATGTTGAGCCCATTGAATATTTATTTTTTTCGTCCCAAGTGATTGAATAATGACAAAAAAAAAAATTAAAAAATAAAATTACAAAAAGTTGTCACTAAATGATATATTGCTCACACATGCCATGGTTATATGTGGAATTGCACCCCAAAATACATTCTGCTGCTTCTCCTGAGTACGGGGATACCACATGTGTGGGACTTTTTAGGAGCCTAGCCACGTACGGGACCCCGGAAACCAAGCACCGCCTTCAGGATTTCTAAGGGCGCAAATTTTTGATTTCACTCCTCACTACCTATCACAGTTTCGAAGGCCATAAAATGCCAAAATAGCACAAAACCCCCCCAAATGACCCCATTTTGGAAAGTAGACACCCCAAGCTATTTACTGAGAGGCATGTTCAGTCCATGGAATATTTTATATTTTGCCACAAGTTGCGGGAATATGACAAACTTTTTTTTTTTTGCACAAAGTTGTCACTAAATGATATATTGCTCACACATGCCATGGGCATATGTGAAATTACACCCCAAAATACATTCTGCTGCTTCTCCTGAGTACGGGGATACCACATGTGTGGGACTTTTTGGGAGCCTAGCCGCGTACGGGACCCCAAAAACCAAGCACCGCCTTCAAGGTTTCTAAGGGCATAAATTTTTGATTTCACTCCTCACTACCTATCACAGTTTTGAAGGCCATAAAATGCCAAGATGGCAAAAAAAAAACCAAATGACCCCATTTTGGAAAGTAGACACCCCAAGCTATTTGCTGAGAGGCATATTGACCCCATTGAATATTTTTTTTTTTTGTCCCAAATGATTGAATAATGACAAAAAGAAAAAAAAAAAAATGTACAAAAAGTTGTCACTAAATGATATATTGCTCACACATGCCATGGTTATATGTGGAATTGCACCCCAAAATACATTCTGCTGCTTTTCCTGAGTACGGGGATACCACATGTGTGGGACTTTTTGGGAGCCTAGTCGCGTACAGGGCCCCAAAAACCAAGCACCGCCTTCAGGATTTCTAAGGGCGTAAATTTTTGATTTCATTCCTCACTACCTATCACAGTTTTGAAGGCCATAAAATGCCAAAATAGCACAAAACCCCCCCAAATTACCCCATTTTGGAAAGTAGACACCCCAAGCTATTTGCTGAGAGGCATGTTGAGTCCATGGAATATTTTATATTTTGCCACAGGTTGCGGGAATATGACAAACTGTTTTTTTTTTGCACAAAGTTGTCACTAAATGATATATTGCTCACACATGCCATGGGCATATGTGAAATTACACCCCAAAATACATTCTGCTGCTTCTCCTGAGTACGGGGATACCACATGTGTGGGACTTTTTGGGAGCCTAGCCGCGTACGGGACCCCAAAAACCAAGCACCGCCTTCAAGGTTTCTAAGGGCATAAATTTTTGATTTCACTCCTCACTACCTATCACAGTTTTGAAGGCCATAAAATGTCAAAATAGCCCAAAACCCCCACAAATGACCCCATTTTGGAAAGTAGACACCCCAAGCTATTTGCTGAGAGGCATGGTGAGTATTTTACAGCTCTCATTTGTTTTTGAAAATTAAGAAAGACATTTTTTTTTCTTTTTTTTTTCTTTTTTTACATTTTCAAAACTTTGTGACAAAAAGCGAGATCTGCAAAATACTCAACATACCTCTCAGCAAATAGCTTGGGGTGTCTACTTTCCAAAATGGGGTCATTTGGGGGGGTTTTGTGCCATCTGGGCATTCCATGGCCTCCGAAACTGTGATAGGCAGTGAGGAGTGAAATCAAAAATTTACACCCATAGAAATCCTGAAGGCGGTGCTTGGTTTTTGGGGTCCCGTACGCGACTAGGCTCCCAAAAAGTCCCACACATGTGGTATCCCCGTACTCAGGAGAAGCAACAGAATGTATTTTGGGGTGTAATTCCACATATGCCCATGGCATGTTTGAGCAATATATAATTTAGTGACAACTTTTTGTACATTTTTTTTTTGGTCATTATTCAATCACTTGGGACAAAAAAAAAAAATATTCAATGGGCTCAACATGCCTCTCAGCAAATAGCTTGAGGTGTCTACTTTACAAAATGGGGTCATTTGGGGGGGTTTTGAACTGTCCTGGCATTTTATG
The DNA here is from genome assembly GCA_029206835.1 of Rana muscosa. NCBI lineage: Eukaryota > Metazoa > Chordata > Amphibia > Anura > Ranidae > Rana > Rana muscosa. The sequence goes on along the minus strand of CM055118.1, from coordinate 144,650,409 downwards.
CACAACATTAGGAAGCTTATGTCACACATCATCCACTCTTCTAACCACTTGAAGACAAAGCCCTTTCTGACACTTTTTGTTTACATGAAAGAAATTTTTTTTTTGCAAGAAAATTATGTTGAACCCCCAAACATTATATATTTTTTTAAAGCAAAGGCCCTACAGATTAAAATAGTGGGTGTTGCATTTTTTTTTTCCACACAGTATTTGCGCAGCGATTTTTCAAACGCATTTTTTGGGGGAAAAACACACTTTTTTTATTTTTAATGCACTAAAAAACACTATATTGCCCAAATGTTTGATGAAATAAAAAAGATGATTATAGGCCGAGTACATGGATACCAAACATGACATGCTTTAAAATTGCGCACAAACGCGCAGCGGCGACAAAACTACATTCATTTTTAAAAGCATTTAAAAGCCTTTACAGGTTACCACGTTAGATTTACAGAGGAGGTCTACTGCTAAAATGACTGCCCTCGATCTGACCTTCGCGGTGATACCTCACATGCATGATGCAATTGCTGTTTACATATGACGCTAGACCGACGCTTGCGTTCGCCTTTGCGCAATAGCAGGGGGGGACAGCGGTGCTTTTTTTTTTTTTTTTTTTTTTTTATTATTTATTTGGCTTTTTTATTTTATTTTTAAACTGTGCCTTCCATATTTTATTTTTTTACCATTTTTATCGTTATCTCAGGGAATGTAAATATCCCCTATGATAGCAATAGGTAGTGACAGGTACTCTTTTTTTGCAAAAAATTGGGGGGGTTAGACCCTAGATCTTTCCTCTGCCCTCAAAGCATCTGACCACACCAAGATCGGTGTGATAAAATGCTTTCCCAATTTCCCAATGGCGCTTTTTATATCCGGGGGGGGGGGACATTCCCTCCCACTGCTTGTAAAAGCAGTCTAGAGGCTAATTATCTGCTAGAATTGCTTTTACATGAAAGCCGGCTGCTGGCTGAAAAGAATGATACCAAGATGATACCTAAACCCGCAGGCTGTTGCTGTCAAGATAAATAATTCCGCGCTGCAGTTGAATGGCGCACCTGAAAACAAAAAATTACATACCTGAAAAGCAAGCATGATAAAACATTGCAGAATAGAATACAGTAAAAAAGAGCAGAACAATAGAGAGAAAATAGAGAGAGAGAGAACAATAAAACGACAACTATTTTTGGTTTTTTTATTTTATATTTTTTTTGTGTTTTGTTTTTTACGTTTTTTTTTTTCTTTTTTACACTTTTTTTTGTAACTTTACAACTGTAATGGTTCGGGTCTCTCAAAATGTAATGGCATCTTGGGAGACCCTGTGTAAGTGTGTCCTAGTCTGTGAAATGCTGTACCCTACGCTAAAACTTCACTTTTGAGTGGTAGCGTTCAAAACATTCACCTTGGCAAAGACCAGGCTTGTCAGGACAGCGTGGACAAAAACTACGGGTGTCACGCCTAAATCCGCGCTTGCTACAGACACGACATCTTTTTTGGGGGTGGCTTTGGGTAGGGGTACTCGGGAGGACATACGAATAATGCCTCTCATGCAGCCGGCTTACTGCATTTGGTTGGGGATGGTGAGGTGCAGAACCGCCTGGATACAGGAGTTCTGTGACTATCTCATTCTGGAATTTTAGAAGAGATAACGTCCCGCCTGAAGCTCTGTATAGCACATGAGCGTTCAGCAAAGCCAATTGGAATAATGATAGAGACACTTTTTTGTACCAGCGTCTCGCCTTACGGTCAATTAGATACGGCGCCATCAACTGGTCGTTGAGGTCCACCCCTCCCATATTTTGGTTATATTCGTGGACACAGAGGGGTTTCTCCACAACACCAGTCGCCGTAGGAATTTGGACTGTCGTGTCTGCATGAAGGGAGGTAAGAAGGAAAACATTCTTATTGTCCCTCCACTTCATAGCGAGCAAGTTATTACACTTCAAGCAGGCTCTCTCCCCCAGCCTAAGACGGGCATCTACAAGCCGCTGGGGAAAGCCCCGGCGATTAGGTCGCACGGTGCCACATGCTCCAATCTTATGATCAAACAAGTGACTAAACAGTGGCACGCTCGTGTAATAATTGTCCACATACAAGTGGTACCCCTTTCCGAATAAGGGTGACACCAAGTTCCACACTATCTTGCCAGCGCTCCCTATGTAATCCGGGCAGTTGACCGACTCAATCTGACTGTCTTTTCCCTCATAAACCGTAAAGTTCACTACATAGCCTGTTGCCCTGTCACAGAACTTGTAGAGCTTGACCCCGTATCTGGCACGCTTGCTGGGAAGGTACTGCTTGAAAGACAAGCGGCCAGAAAATTTAATCAGGGACTCATCAACGCAGACAACTTGATCGGGAGTAAACAAGGCTGCAAAACGTTCGTTGAAGTGGTTTATGAGGGGCCGAATTTTATAGAGCCGGTCGTATTCAGGGTCCCCACGTGGACGACAAAGTTCATTGTCGTTGAAGTGCATGAACCGCAAAATCTGCTCGTATCGTGCCCTGGACATGGAGGCAGAGAACACGGGCATGTGGTCAATTGGGTGCGTGGACCAATAAGCACGCAATGACGGAAATTTATGTGTGCCCATGTTGAGGGAAAGGCCCAGAAAGGTCTTAAATTCGGAAACCGTAATTGGTTTCCAATTTCTGGCAATTTTAGGCAACTGGGGGTTAGCGGCGATGAATTGACCAGCATATAAATTACTCTGGTCCACAATAGATCTATAGAGATCTTCCGTGAAAAACAGCGAATAAAAATCGATTGGCATAAAATCAGCTGTTTCCACCTGAATACCGGGTTGGGCAGTGAATGGGGGAAGTACGGGTTCTGCAGAAGTGGTGGGGGCCCAATCAGGATAGGCGAATTCTGCAGGAAGGGCAGTATGGGCACGACGGGCCTGCCTTTGTCTTCTTGGTGGCAGCGGGACACTACTTGTGCTTGCCACCTCGCCAGCTTGAACTGCACTTATGGGACTCGCCACGTCACCAAGTGTTACTGCAGTGCTGGATGTACGTCCAGGCTGTACTAGAGACCTGCGGTTCTTGCTCCTCAACAACCTCAGAAGATCGGGATCGGGTACGCCTCACCATAGCAGGGACCTCAACTTCGTCGTCAGAGCTATCTGACGTGGGGCCGCTGACGTCACTGTCTTCTACGGGAAGATATTCTGAGCCTGAATCTGACAGATACGTGACCTCCTCTTCACTATCTGTCATGCTCAGAATCTCGTAGGCCTCTTTACTAGTGTACCTTCGACTTGCCATTTTGGGCTCTAAATTTAGGGGTACACTAGTAAGATTCACAGGAAAAAAAGCACCTGACTGTCGTCAGCAAATATATCAAACGCTACAAAAAAACTGTTAGCGATCGCAGGGATCAGGCCTGTCTCTGCGAACGCTGCAGTTATGTGTGTTGTGTTTGGTAAGTGACAGTGATCGATCGATACTGCACTTGGGTGGGCTGGGCTGGGCTGGGCGGAGGGGCTAAACGCAGGTACTAGCAGGTATCTGGGCTGATCCCGCTAACACTGCGTTTTTGGGAACCCTAAACCGCTGGGGATGCTAGTATAGATCTGATCAGATACTATACCACTAAGGGGGGTGTATGCTTTGCGCGTGGGTGTTAGCGTTACTGGCACTAACCTAACACTGCCTGGGGCGACGCAGACCCTCTCTGGCGCTAAAACCTAATTGATCTCACCCGCCGGGCGATCAGGGGGGTTAAACCTTTATTGGGTTATATACGGCGGGTGCCCTGATGCTATAAAAAGCAAACTAATCAACCAGCGTCACCCGTAACCTTTATATGGTGATCACTGGTGAAAGGGTTAACTAGGGGCAATCAGGGGGTTAAAACCTTTATTAGGATAAATATGGGGGTACCTGACACCAATAAAAACCTGCGGCGAACCTAAAAAAAAAATAACTGCCTATCTAAAACACCAGCGACACGAATACAGCGATCGGAAAAACAATCGCTTAGTGACGCTGAAGTTAGGGGGTGAAAGGGTTACCTGGGGGGTGATCAAGGGGTTAAACCTTTATTAGGGGGGGTTAGGGGGCTACCCTGGACCTAAAGGGGCCTAATCCTAACTGCCTTGCAACTTTTTACAATCACAGATGACACTAAATGCAGTGATCAGTAAAATAAATGATCACTGCAATCAGTGACACTGTGATTGGGGGCTTTGGGGTGACCTGGGGCGTGATCTGGGGGTGACTGGGGGGTGATTTGTGTGCCTATGTGTACCTACGTGTCAGTGGACTGTTGGAGCACTAACCTCTGTCTTCACTCCTCGGCGCCGGGAACGAAAAGACCGCGGCGAGGGAGATGACATCACTTCCTCCAGCCTGTGTTTACATCACATGGCGGAGGAAGCAATTTCATTGGCCGGGAGCGATCGCGAGGGGGGGGGCGGAATCGAGCGGCCGCCCCCTCATGCCTGATCGCTCCCGAACACTTAACGGCCGCTCACTGCAGTGAAGGGGGGTCCGGATGGACCCCCCAACTGCACAAAGGCGATCACGTAGATCTACGTGATTCTGCCTGTCCGTGCCATTCTGCCGACGTAAATCGGCGGTGGGCGGTCGTTAAGTGGTTAATGAAGGTACAACATTTAGTAACTCACATGGATGATGATTAAAAGAGGCACATCTAAGTATGCAGGCATCGCCGGTTCTCACCGCTATCAGTCTGCAATCATGACCGGGAAGACTACCCTCCCAGTAAAGCGATCTGAAAGCGAGGCTTGAACCGCTCGTGGAAGGGACGACATCAATGGCAGTGCGGAGGATGGTCTATGTGGACAGCTTTACCCCGGATGCCTCCATACTTAGATGTGCCTGTTTTAATCATTAACCATGTGAGTTTCTAACTGTTGTACCTTCATTAAATGTAACCATTATTCTACACTTAGAAACGCCTCTCTTCTATTTATACTCAGTTGTGACATGACGCTACTTTTATATCAAGACATTGCTTGTATATCAAGTCAAAATGTATTTAAAAATGTTGCTTGTCTTGCAAAACGCTCTTAAACCAAGTTACTCTCAAACCAAGGTTTTACTGTATACTACAGATTATAAAACAAGTACTGGATAGAGCTGCACAATACTATACAATGTACATTATAACTCAATGACTGTTGAAACCAGAGCTACACTACATTATATATGATAGCACATTAACCATTTCGCATCCGGGTCATTGTAATTTGACGGCCACAAGGTGGCTCTACAATGCTGGGAGGCCGTCTGTTGACGGCCTCGGGCCGCGCGCCGCTGGGGGATGCGCACACCGCGTCACTCAGGTGCCAAGGCACGGCCTGGCGGCCGCGATGTCCGCCAGGCACCCGCGATCGGCAGTTACAGAGCCAGGACCGTGGATCTGTGTGTGTAAACACACAGATCCACGTCCTGTCAGGGAGAGGAGACTGATGGTGTGTCCCTTGTACATAGGGACAACCATCAGTCACCTCCCCCAGTCAGTCCCCTCCCCCCACAGTAAGAATCACTCCCAGGGAACACATTTAACCCCTTGATCGCCCCTAGTGTTAACCCCTTCCCTGCCAGTCACATTTATACAGTAATCAGATCATATTTTATAGTACTGTTCGCTGTATAATTGTGAATGGTCCCAAAAATGTGTCAAAAGTGTCCGATGTGTCCGCCGTAATATCGTAGTCCTGACAAAAATCGCAGATAACCGCCATTACTAGTAAAAAAAAAAAAAATAGAAAAAAATGTCATAATTCTATCCCCTATTTTGTAGACGCTATAACTTTTGCGCAAACCAATCACTATATGCTTATTGCATTTTTTTTTACCAAAAATATGTAGAAGAATACGTATCAGCCTAAACTGAGAAAAAAAAAATATTTTTTTAAAAATCGGGATATTTATAAAAAGCAAAAAGTAAAAAATATTGTGTTTTTTTCAAAATTGATGTTTTTTTTTGTTTATAGCGCAAAAAAAAAAAAAAACGCAGAGATGATCAAATACCACCAAAAGAAAGCTCTATTTGTAGGAAAAAAAAGACGTCAATTTTGTTTGGGAACCATGTTGCACGACCACACGATTGTCATTCAAAGCGTGACAGTGCTGAAAGCTGAAATTTTGCCTGGGCAGGAAGTAAAATAGCCCAGTAAGCAAGTGGTTAAAGAGAAGCCTGGAGCAAGAATAAATAAAATTCATGGCCGGAGGGCTGGTATGACTAAGGAAACAGGGTACTGCATAGTAGGGAGTTTGGGATTGGTGGGTTAGTATGTGGGAGGGGGACAGAGAGAATAAAAAGGTGTGACTCCTCCCCCCTGGCAACACAGCGCAAGGGGAAAGTTCCCGCCCACCCTCCCCTAATTTAATGGCTAGAGCTGTATGTATGTCTGTTTTTTTTTTTTTTTTTTTAAAGATATTTTTATTGAGTTTCAAGACAAACAAACAGATAGACATACAGAAAAGGAAAAAACACAGCAGCCCCAGACAATCTGGGCACACTCATGTATTACCCATACATCAATTTGCACAAATACAAAGGAATATACAAAAATAAAAATTTAAGTGCAGTATTTGAACACAAGGCACAAAAGGAGAAAAAGGAGCAGGCATATTGTCACTGAGGCAGATCAACAAGAGAAAATAAAAACTCAAACACTTGAAATCTTCAGGGCAAGGCCTAGTAGTGTCTGGCAAGGATAAATTATCTGCGTTGTGAGAGAGTCAACGGGCTAGCCAGCCATTTACCCCAGATCTTATGGAACGTTTTATCCCGCTTTCGGAGCTCAAAAGTGAGTTTATAAAGCGGGGTAGCATCGTCTATAAGTTTCAGCCATAGGGACTTCAGAGAGGACTGTGCTCCCGTCCAGGATAATAGGATGGCTTTCTTAACATAAAAATAGAGTATGCGTAGCAGTCTCTTGGCATGGGTGGAAATATGCAAGTCCCCAAAAATGCAGAGAAGGCAGTTCTTGGGATGAATAATGTTTGGGAGGCCTAACGCTGAGGAGACAAAGGCACCCACTTCCTCCCAGAAATCTCGAACAATCGGGCACAACCAAAAACAATGTAGGAAGTCGGCTTCCTGGCCACAGCCGCGAAAACAGCTAGCCGAGGGCAGGAGTCCCATTTTATATAGTCTAGCCGGGGTAAGGTGAGTCTGATGGAATACTTTAATCTGTATAATTCAGTTTTGGGAGGCAATGACAGAGGTTTTAAATGTATCCCTAAACTCTGACCAGTCCTCATCATCCAGTGAAATATCTAGGGAAGTCCATTTCACCTGGGCCTTGCGAAACCTAGGGTTAATGTCAGTCATCAGGGCAGCGTAGTATGTAGAAATAAACTTAGTGGGGTCTGGTTGTCTGAGCAGCTTTTCTAGAGGGGGCAGATCTGTAGGATCATCCAGAGAGCCGAACTGGGCTTGGATAGCATGCCTAAGTTGGTAATAGTAAAACAGGTAGGACCTTGGCAGGTCAAAGTCTACACTCAACTGAGAGAAAGTTTTAAATCCTTGGGCATTATACAGGTGGCATAAATATTTAACCCCCATTGAATACCAACGGTTGGGATCCAGGATAGAGTACAATTCTTGTAAATTGGAGTTAAACCACAGGGGGTTGTTGGGAGATTTCAGCCAAGTATGAGTGGAGACCTTCTTAACTATATAACGAAAGACTGAAAGTGTATTGGTTATGACTGAGGTACCAGGGAGGTCAGGAGCCAGTCCCCTATAAATAACATTATGTAAGGTTTCCATGGAAGATACAATGGCTCCCTCCATGGATTTACAAGCTTTAGCTGGGACTGGGCACAACCAGTTATGGATATGCACCAACTGAGATGCTAAGTAATATAAATGAAAGTTAGGAAATGCCAACCCTGCCAGATGTGTTGGCAGCCTCAGCGTTTTAAGGGCCACTTTAGCGGTTTGCGTGTTCAAATACATTTTTTGCCTGTTCACATAGTCTTCTGCGAACCGAACTGGGGGGTGTTCAGCTCATTCCTGGTCAGGAGCATATAACACACAGAATGCAGGGGTCAGTAGTGCATAATGCACAAAATGCTTGGGTCATGTGCAGGGGTTAGCAGTACAAAATGAAAAGAGAACAGAGATATGGTTTGTGTTACCTCCTAGCAAACATCAAACCCCACCTATATTCCACCTTCTAGTACAAATCATCTCCCAACCCAAATTTCACTTCCTAGCATAAATTCACACCCAAAAAAATCCCTGCCTCCCAAATCCCCCATCCCAGCACTAATCCTGTCCCCTCCAAATGCTCCTTCCCTAGCAAAAATCCCCCCAGCACTAGCCCCCCAAATCTCACTCTGAGCACAATTACACCCCCCCCATTCCTTCCTTGGGACAAATTGCCGCTCCCTCCAAAATTATCCCTCCTTAAATTTCAAATTACACCACTTAGCATAAATCCTTCCCGCTATCCCCCAGCACAAATCATCTTCCCCTTATAGCATAAATCCTCCCCCTATCCCCAGATTTCACCTCCTAGCACTAATCCTCTCCCCACCTAAATCCCCCTCTCCAGCACAAATCCTCTTCTTCCTCAAATCCCCTCCCCCCAGCAATACCCCTCTCCTCCCCAAATCCATCCTCCCAGCACTATTCCTCTACTCTCCTAAAAGTCCACCTTCCCTCCAGCTCAAACCCCCTCATCCCCTCTAAGCAGCAAAAATGTTTTCCCCCAGAACAAATCCTTTCCTCCCAGAGATCATAATGCCATCAAACTCCCCCTCAGCACAAATCTTTTCGGCCCCCCAAACATTCTTACAGCACAGATTACCCCCCGATCCCCACTCCCCAACATATATCCACTGGATTCAGCACAAATCCTTTCTTCCCCCAAATCCCCCTCCAGAATTAATCCCATTCCCCCCCAAATCCCCTCCAAATTTCAGCTCCCCAGCACAAATCCTCTCCGATTCAACCCACTCCTAGCACAACTCCTCCCCCCTTACAATTTCCCTCCCCACCAATCCTCTCCCCCTCAACACCCCCCCCAGCACAAATCACCCCCCTCCCCAAATTTCACCTCTGGACACAAATTCTCTCTCATCTAAACTCTCTAAATCCCCCAGCACAGATCCTCTCTTCCCCAAACCCCCCCCCCCCAGCACTAATCTTCTCCCCCACAATCCCAACTTCCAGCACAAATCATTCTTCCCAATAAATTCCCTCTCTTACCACAATATACCTCCATCCATATCCTCTCTTAGAACATAACCCCCCCCCTCCCACCTCCCCAGCACAAATCCTTCCCCCTAAATCCCTTCTCCTAGCATTAATCCTCTCCCTTCACCTTCAAGCACAAATGCTCTCCTCCTAAACCCCTCCCCCCCCCTTGCCAGCGCCAATTCTTTCACTCCCCAAACATGCCCCCCAGCAAAAATTACCATCTCTCCAATCCCCCCCAGCAAAAAATTCTCCCTTAAATTACCCCCCAGTAATAGTGGATCACTTGGATCATCTGAAATTGCGAGATTGCATGGGACTAAAGGGCCACCTGCAAACTGTGCAATCTCTTGAGACTGAGGAGCCATTTGGGGCTTTGAGCCCACATGTAACTGTAGATCACTTTGGACTATGGGATCACCTGAGGCTAAAGAACCACATGGAATTGTGAAATCACCTGGATCTATGGGGTCTCCTGAAACTATGAGGCCACCTAGAACAGTAGATCACTTGAGACAATGGAATCATCTGAAACTGCAGAATCTCCTGAATCTATGGGGGTTGGTTTAGACTGTGGGATCACCAGGGACGATTGAGTCTCCTGGGACTACAGGGTCACCTAGGACTATTGGGCCACCTAGGTCTATGAGGGTTTCCAGTGACTATGAGGTCACCTAGGTCTTTGGGGGTCTCCAGGGACTGTGGGGTTTTAGGCCACGGTCACCCCAGACTCATAGGTCAGTTAACCTCTTGCACCTAACAGCTGCTGTGCGCTGAGCACGTTATTCGGGACGTAGCTCCCATCCCTTGATTAGATACACAGCCTCCCTTGTTCTATTTAGTGTGTCATGTGATCTGCTGTAGGAGCCCTCTGGCTCCCATCCCTCCTGGGAGCTGTGATGCATACCGCAGACCCTCCTCCTCCCCTTCTACTTAAGATGGGTGGACGTTCATGCGCCCTGCATCGATGTCACCTTCTGTGTGTTGCAGGTGCGGTGTCACTGCTGTGGCATCCCCCCTCCTTTCCACGGTAGTACCATCTGACAGCTAGATGGAGGAGTGTAATGGCACAGACGGCGTGCAGTTCTCTGCCCAGCCAAGGACGCCTCCCTCCTGCAGTGCACTCCTACGTGACGTTGGTGGTCGTGTGATGGCCGTGCCTTTATAGGCTTCACTCAGGGACGTCAGATTCACTCTGGTGTGTCGTCGCTCACTTTGGTTCACTACATGAATCACCTTGGATCCCTGGACCCTATGAACTGATCACTGTCTAATTAGTAATCAGAATTCACCTCTAGTTCCACTGCACTTTTAGATTGCTTTATTCAACCTTTCTTGGTGATGCGTTTATATTCTTTTCACTTTTCAGCTTTTTACACCTTTTTATTCAACCTTTCTTGGTTATGCGTCTATATCCTCATCACTAGGGATAAGCTTTGAGTTCGAGTCAAATATAAGTTCAACTCGAACATCGGGCGTTCGATCGTTCGTCGAATTCCGAACTTTAAGGGTCGTTTGCGCCAAATTTGAGTGGAGCGTCACGGCCCATAATTCACTGCGGCATCGCAGTACATTGCTGGCTGATGATTGGCCAAGCATGCACTATGACCCGCATGCTTTGGCCAATCACAGCGCTGTAAGAACAGAGAGCCATAATTGGCCAAAGCCAGGGTGCCTTTGGCCAATTATGTCTCAGGGGGTTTAGTACACGCCCCACACTATATAAGGCCGCCTGCGTGTCGGCCTTGTGTAGTGTGCTCCGGGTGGTGACTGAGATAGATAGAGAGAAAGAGACAGTGTCATTTCATTTGAGTTAGATAGAGCAGGCAGGCGAATCAGTTAGCTGCAGTTACAGTGTATGCAGTATATATATGCATCCCAGGTGTTGTATATATATATATATATATATATATATATATATATATATATACTGTATTCAGTTTAGCTAGATCCGTTCCTGTTATTCTCTTCCTAATATACTGACAGGCAGGCAGTTGATTGTGGTAGCTGCAGTGTTTTCAGTCAGTATACTGCATCCTGTGTAGAGTGTGCAACTAAAGCTAACTGCAGACAATTCCTGGTGTTCTCTTCCTAATATACTGACAGGCAGGCAGTAGATTGTGGTAGCTGCAGTATTTTCAGTCAGTGTACTGTATCCTGTGTACAGTGTGCAACTAAAGCTAACTGCAGACAATTCCTGGTGTTCTCTTCCTAATATACTGACAGGAAGGCAGTTGATTGTGGTAGCTGCAGTATTTTCAGTCAGTGTACTGTAACCTGTGCACAGTGTGCAACTAAAGCTAACTGCAGACAATTCCTGGTGTTCTCTTTCTAATAATACCAATCCTTGTTTCCCTAAAAAAAACAAATTTCCTAAATACAATTGTCATTGGGACGGAAAGTGAGGTGAAATCGTCTGAACAGTAGCACAGCAAGCAAAACAAGGGGTGTTACAGGGGTGATAACCCTTCCCTATGTTTTCCAAGAAGCTTAAAAATACATTTTTTTGCTGGAGCTACACTTAAAAATGTACCTGTTCCAAATTACAAACAAATTCTACTTAAAGCGGAGTTTCCCCTGAAAAAAAAAATATTAAAAGCCAGCAGCTACAAATACTGCAGCTGCTGACTTTTAAGATTAGGACACTTACCTGTCCTGGAGTCCAGCGACGTCGGCAGCAGAAGACGAGCGATTGCTCGCCACTCTGCTGCCCCCACCGCCATCCTCGGTGAGGGAACCAGGAAATGAGGCCTTGCAGCTTCACTGCCCGGTTCCCTACGGCTCATGCGCGAGTCGCGCTGCGCCGTTCTCACTGGTCCCTGTTGTGTTCTGGGAGCCGAGTGTCTCCCAGAACACAACGGGTATTCTGCGGGAAGTGACGTACTACCCGCAGAGAGGACTCCCGGAAGTGGGTGCAAATACCTGTCTTAGACAGGTATCTGCACCCCCCTGAAAGGTGTCAAATGTGACACCGGAGGGGAGGATGGTTCCGATGAGCGGAAGTTCCACTTTAGGGTGGAGCTCCGCTTTAAGAACAAACCTACAGTCCCTGTCTTGTTTGCACCGCCTGTATACTGCTGTTCAGAGTATATAGGGCATGGGGGCCCCACGCCTTTCCTTTTTTTTATTTGGGTGCGGGATTCCCCTTAATATCCATACAAGACCCAAAGGGGCTGGTAATGGGGGGGGGGGGTACCCATGCCTTTTTCTCAATGATTTTCATCCATATTGCCGGGACCAGACATGACATTAAAGCCGCAAGCAGTTTTAAATTACTTTTTTTCCTTCAGAAATGTCATTTTGTGCAGGGACAGTTCTAAGCACGAAAAACACATGTCACTTCACAGGCATGCTAAAGACACCCCCCAGGCACGATATTTAAAGGAATATTTCACTTTTATTTTTTCACTTTAAGCATCATTAACCACTTAAGACCCAGACCATTATGCAGCTTAAAGACCTGGCCACTTTTTGCGATTCGGCACTGCGTCGCTTTAACTGACAATTTCGCAGTTGTGCGACGTGGCTCACAAAGAAAATTGGCGTCCTTTTTTTCCCACAAATAGAGCTTTCTTTTGGTGGTATTTGATCACCTCTGCGGTCTTTATTTTTTGCGCTATAAACAAAAATAGAGCGACAATTTTGAAAAAAATGCAATATTTTTTTCTTTTTGCTATAATAAATATCCCCAAAAAATATTGCAATAAACGTTTATTGATTGGTTTGCGCAAAAGTTATAGCGTTTACAAAATAGGGGATAGTTTTATGGCATTTTTATTAATTTTTTTTTTTTTTTACTAGTAATGGCGGCGATCAGTGATTTTTTTCGTGACTGCGACATGATGGTGGACACATCGGACACTTTTGACACATTTTTGGGACCATTGTCATTTTCACAGCCATCAGTGCTATAAAAATGCACTGGTTACTGTGAAAATGACACTGGTAGTGAAGGGGTTAACCAGGAGGGGGCGCTGTAGGGGTTAAGTGTGCCCTGATGTGTTTTACTTACTGTGGGGGGCGCGGTTTAGCGTGTGACGTCACTGATCATCGTTCCCTATGACAGGGAACAGACGATCAGTGACAGGCTCGCTAGGAAGCAAGGGGAGAGGTTTGTTTACACTTACCTCTCCCCGTTCTTCCTCTCTGTGACCCGATCGCGGGACATCAGCGGCGATCGGGTCCGCTGTTCCCGCCGGGACGGTCACGGATAAGAGGACCGGGTCACGAGCGCGACCCACGGCTGGGCTCTTAAAGGGGACGTACCTGTACGCCCATGTGCCCAGCCGTGCCATTCTGCCGACGTACATCGGTGTGCGGCGGTCCTCAAGTGGTTAAAATCACTGCTCCCGAAAAAAACTTCAGTTTTTAAAACTTTTTTGCATTGATACATGTCCCCTGGGGCATGACCCGGGTCCCCAAACACTTTTTAGGACAATAACTTGCATATTAGCCTTTAAATTTCGCACTTTTGATTTCTGACGTTGGAGTCCCATAGACTTTAACGGGGTTCGAACGTTCGCGCAAACTTTCGGTCCGTTCGAATGTTCTGATGCAAACCGAACCGGGGGGGTGTTCGGCTCATCCCTACTCATCACTTTTCACTTCTTATGCCGCGTGCACACGACCGTTTTGTATGACGAGAAAAATGCAATTTTTTAAATTGGTCATTAAAAACGACCGTGTGTGGGCTCCAGAGCATTTTTCTCAACGTGAAAAATGGGCATTAAAAATTTAGAACATTTTTCTCGTCGTTTTTCACGTCGTCGTTTTTCTCATCGTGAAAAACGGCTGTGTGTACGCTTTAATGACGGAAAACACGCATGCTCAGAGGAGTTATGAGACGGGAGCGCTCGTTCTGGTAAAACTAGCGATCTGAATGGAGATAGCACATTCGTCACGCTGTAACGGACTAAAGAGCACGAGGCTGAAAAGCGCGAATCGTCTCTCACCAAACTTTACTAACACGAGGATCAGCAAATGCAGCCCAAAGGGTGGCGCCATCCGAATGGAACTTACCCTTTATAGTGCCGTCGTACGTGTTGTATGTTTGCTCGAGCATTTTTTTCACAATAGTGTGTAGGCAAAGCAGGCTTGAGAAGAATCACGTCGAGAAAAACTTAGTTTTTTTCAATGACATTAAAAACGGCCGTGTGTACGCGGCATAACACCTTGGCTACCACCAATACTTTCTAATACTTCAATCTTTACCGAGCACAGGACACCTTGCACGTGTCATACTATAAATATATAAATTATATATATATTTTTTTTTTTTCAGAAGTCCTTTATTGATGGTCACTCTGACTATTTCAAATTCTTGAAATCTGTCTCCCCTGGATGATTTTCTTGCTGGACAGCAGGCCACTCACACCACCTCAGCTCCCGTTGGACATGCCCCCCTTTTGGGGGTCCCTGATCTACAGTGCCACACTTTTATTATTTAGTCAACCTGGTAAGTATGGTAGAGAGTGGTGGCTTTTTATACTTGGTTTTATTAAATTTTTTATGATTTTTCTTTTTTCCTTGGGTAGGATCAGACCATACAGCAACTCCTTCTACTATATTTTTTATTGAACTCACGTGCCTGCTCCTAAAGAGTGGATCAATCCACGAAATGCATAGAGCTATTATATGGCGTGTCCCTATGATTCAATTGATATCTATCAGATCGTATAATTTTTCATATTAATCATTTATAATCATGTGGCAACCCATCTATATTGTATGTATAGATATACATTTTTGTGAATTGTACCAGGTATTATAATTGTATTGAATATACACTTACTCATGATTATGCGTCCAGCCGGCAGAACCATCACTTCTGGTTGGACTGCAAGCCGCAATCCCAACCCTGTACTGCTCTCTTGCTTCTGGATAAGCCCTAAGACAACCTAGCAATCAAAAGTGCCTGGGATAGGCCCCATCTCCGGCTTAGCAGTCCAAGCAATACGACACACGTCCACCCAGACAGCCGTCCAGGTGGCACAGAACACAGATCACCTGACCTTACCCAAATATATAGGCTCTCCCAGCAGGCCAAGGGATTCAAGAAAACCCCTGCCCATTGGCTGAGACACCCCATATACCCATAACCTGACCTTAATTTGCCCTTCTCATATCTAGTACCATCCAGTACCCGGCCACCTAGTGGTAAAAGTGCTACCAGGCCAATCTTAGGGAGAAATCAATGGATCTCTAACAATCAACCAGGATAGTTAATTCTGGCAAGTAAATTTGTGAGAAGCAACCCTGTCTAATCTCCAGGGTGCTACACTATTTTATATGTATTATGATATTATGCATGATTTCTAGTCATAATTTATGGTATACCTACCAGACACTTTTATGTCGTTAAAAACGACCGTGTGTGGGCTCCAGAGCATTTTTCTCGACGTGAAAAATGGGCATTAAAAATTTAGAACATTTTTCTCGTCGTTTTTCACGTCGTCGTTTTTCTCATCGTGAAAAACGGCTGTGTGTACGCTTTAATGACGGAAAACACGCATGCTCAGAGGAGTTATGAGACGGGAGCGCTCGTTCTGGCTTGAGAAGAATCACGTCGAGAAAAACTTAGTTTTTTTCAATGACATTAAAAACGGCCGTGTGTACGCGGCATAACACCTTGGCTACCACCAATACTTTCTAATACTTCAATCTTTACCGAGCACAGGACACCTTGCACGTGTCATACTATAAATATATAAATTATATATATATATATTTTTTTTCAGAAGTCCTTTATTGATGGTCACTCTGACTATTTCAAATTCTTGAAATCTGTCTCCCCTGGATGATTTTCTTGCTGGACAGCAGGCCACTCACACCACCTCAGCTCCCGTTGGACATGCCCCCCTTTTGGGGGTCCCTGATCTACAGTGCCACACTTTTATTATTTAGTCAACCTGGTAAGTATGGTAGAGAGTGGTGGCTTTTTATACTTGGTTTTATTAAATTTTTTATGATTTTTTTTTTCCTTGGGTAGGATCAGACCATACAGCAACTCCTTCTACTATATTTTTTATTGAACTCACGTGCCTGCTCCTAAAGAGTGGATCAATCCACGAAATGCATAGAGCTATTATATGGCGTGTCCCTATGATTCAATTGATATCTATCAGATCGTATAATTTTTCATATTAATCATTTATAATCATGTGGCAACCCATCTATATTGTATGTATAGATATACATTTTTGTGAATTGTACCAGGTATTATAATTGTATTGAATATACACTTACTCATGATTATGCGTCTGTATGTTAATTTATATAATAAACTACATTTTTTATACCTACGTGCTTCATTCAAAGTCCCAATCCCCTTTCACATCACTAGACCCACTGATTCAATGTCACTGAATCCCTTGAGCTCCTTCAATATTCACGGTGGTATCTTCCTCAAGCGTCACCCCTGCTTCTCTGCTGGGTCCCTAGCTTGGCACTCTAGATACCTCTCAAGATTCACCCCCGCTGGCCTGCTCGGTCCCTTGCTTGACACACAAGGCTGCTCTGCAAGTGTCACCTCCGCTGGCTGGGTCCCTGGCTTGATTCCCATTTTCTCCAGCCGGCAGAACCATCACTTCTGGTTGGACTGCAAGCCGCAATCCCAACCCTGTACTGCTCTCTTGCTTCTGGATAAGCCCTAAGACAACCTAGCAATCAAAAGTGCCTGGGATAGGCCCCATCTCCGGCTTAGCAGTCCAAGCAATACGACACACGTCCACCCAGACAGCCGTCCAGGTGGCACAGAACACAGATCACCTGACCTTACCCAAATATATAGGCTCTCCCAGCAGGCCAAGGGATTCAAGAAAACCCCTGCCCATTGGCTGAGACACCCCATATACCCATAACCTGACCTTAATTTGCCCTTCTCATATCTAGTACCATCCAGTACCCGGCCACCTAGTGGTAAAAGTGCTACCAGGCCAATCTTAGGGAGAAATCAATGGATCTCTAACAATCAACCAGGATAGTTAATTCTGGCAAGTAAATTTGTGAGAAGCAACCCTGTCTAATCTCCAGGGTGCTACACTATTTTATATGTATTATGATATTATGCATGATTTCTAGTCATAATTTATGGTATACCTACCAGACACTTTTATGTCGTTGGGTCTCCTTGGCTGCATGTTTCACATAAAGTCCCAAACCCTGCTCCCATTTATTCCTTGTCAAGTTTCTTCAACCAATTAATGAGACTACTGTAGCGCCCCCCCCCCAATTTAGGGGGCGATATGTTCAAATTTAGGGGTTAGTCTGAGCCAATAGTTGGGCTGAGACTATTAATTTCCTAAAAACTTGCTTCTGCTCTGGTGTGATATTGCCTGGCTGCAGTGTTCCCTGTTGCCTTTAGGTGGCACTGTCATCTCCGGCTCAGGTGGAACCACAGGGGGTATCGCAACACCATTGGGTGTCCTCTCTCAGCAGCTGTACAGTGGGCGTGGTCAACCCGCTGTGCATGCTGGGAGAGGGTACTTAAGGGGACCCCTTGGTCCTGTTCGGCACGTACCCCACCTTCGATGGCCCTCATGGCCGGGGGTGCGTGCGTGTGTTTCGGTCTCGGGCACCTTTAGCCCGAGGCTGCATCGCTGCAGGTAGGCCCAGCACCTTTGGCTGAGGCCTACACCCGAAGAGGAGTCCCAGGGTACCCAAGTGAGGGGTTACCCGCTCTGAAGGAGAGGAAGCCAGGGGAGGATCGGTCCCAAGGGGATTAGTGAAAGATTCGCTGTCTCGGGAGAGGCCTGGCTATCTGACAGAGGGAAGGATTACAATCCACCAAAAGCCTGGTAACGTGCCCCATTGGCACCTAAAGGCCGGGAAGTTCGGGACTTAAGGATTCTGAGGTAGAAGACCCCCTGATCGTATCCCAGGGAAGTCGCAAGTAGTTGTTTCGTGCTCCACACCGGCTGCTAGGACCACTGTAAGAGGGACTATCCGGGTGAGCAAAACCCACTCAGGCTTGAGTGGTGACGAGTGTTGCTTAAGTGTTGCATGCCTGAACCTACCTCCCTGTTCATATTCTCTCATTCCAGCTTTCCTGTCAAGTTCCTGAAGCAACGTATAAAAAAAAACCTTTTTTTATTGGGGTTTAACCTAATGTGTGGACATTGGCCTTCTTAGAGTAAAGAAAGAAAATAGACTTCTTCCTACACACTAGGGCAGCCATTCTCAACCAGGGTTCCGTGGAACCCTAGGGTTCCTC
The DNA here is from genome assembly GCA_029206835.1 of Rana muscosa. Lineage (NCBI taxonomy): Eukaryota > Metazoa > Chordata > Amphibia > Anura > Ranidae > Rana > Rana muscosa. The sequence goes on along the minus strand of CM055118.1, from coordinate 144,632,014 downwards.
CAAAGGTGGCTAGGGGTTCCTTGAGCTGTGGCTGGTTTACCTCCTGTTTGATGGTGCCTACATAGTTCTGAGCCAATTCCATTTGGAGGAGCCAGTGGTATGACACCAATGATCTTTATAGCTCTCTGTAAAGGGGGCCATTCTTACCACCACTGCAAAAAAGGGCATTCTTCTCACTGACCACCAAAGTAAGGGGCATTGTTCCCACTGACCCCCAATAAATGGGTTTTATCAGGGGTTCCCCGAGACCTGAAAATTATTTTAAGGGTTCCCCTGGGGTAAAAAGGTTGAGAAAGGCTGCACTAGGGTGAAGACTCCAACGGAGAGAGATAATTCGCTGCACGACCTAAGAGAAAGAAATCAGCGGCCCATACTGTCTGAGGAGAGACATAGAGGTATCGCTACACTACCCTGTACGATCCATAAGGGGCCTTGCAAGTTATGCTGCGCTTTAAAGAGGGACTTGATGTTTCAAAGAAAATCGAGTCCAGGACATCGAGGACTCAACTTCACAACCTTATCTGTTCTGTTCATTCTATGGAAATTGAGTCAGCAGAGGTTTGACATTCTGTGGCCTCTCTGACTTGAAGATGATAGACAGGACTGAGACTTTATTTTTCTTACACACGTATTGTATTGTATTGCTTCCATTGCATGTTGTCCCTTCTCTCTTGTATCCTATAGGTCCAAGGACAAGTAATCTATATGGACTTATGTCATGTTGTACAGTGAAATCTAACGATTTCAGACAGATATTGCTATGATCCACCTGTGATGTTATTTTCTGTTACTACTTTGTATTGCATTCATGTTACTAATGTTCAAGTCTATGGTGACGTCTAGTATTAGATTAGTGCCATATCAGCGTTTTAGGTAGAATTTGGTATGTTCCTTCTGATTTTCCCTCCTGTATAGTGCTATAAGAGCACAGACTTAAGAAGGCCATAGACGGTTTAAATCCCGACCGATTCAGTAGGGACTTGCAGAGATTGGAACCATGTATTGGAAGGCTAACTGTACCAAAGTTGATCGATCGATCAGTTTAGGTACAATCTGTACAATCTGTACAGCCTGTCAGATTTTTATACGATTATTGCAAGCGGCCTAGCAATTATCACTGTGTGTTCACCTGGCCTTGATGGGAGAACATAATAGCTTCACGGGAATGAATCCCCCATGAACACAGTAAGTGTTCCCGTGGTTGCAGGAAAGAAAATTGCTCCATCTATGGCAGGCTTTACAGTAGTTGATTTCTTCCTGTCTTCTTCCATGCCTTTTTCCCAGATTGGGATCTAAGGAAGAATGCCAATGCATAAAGCTGTATTTGAAATATAGTACCTAAAAATGGCCAGAAATAAATAACGAGATTAGACTTCAATGGGGTTCACTGCAAAGTTTAAGCAAGTGTAGCAATACCCCCAGCTAAGAGGGCTGCTGGTTGATTTTTTTCGGGCCTGTGACACACCGCTGTCAACCCCCAGTAATCGGCTCTACCCTCCCCTGGCACAGCTAGTAATAACAATAGGATTGTGAGACCCGATGGCTATGGGTATCACAATGCGGCAATAAACACACACACAGTAATTTTAAACTGCTGGCACTAACCGTCTCTGCTGCACAGTTACACACCACACAAGGTTTTGAACTCTTTTACTCAATAGGATAAGATATCAGATTAAACAGTAGTACATCAGTCTATGCAGGGCCCTGCGATAAGAATTATTAGCATATAAAACAGGTACACAATCCTATACACATCTAACCAATAGACTGCGCTTGCAAGCTTTCTCCTCGTGGGCAAGATGGCGCCCAGCAATGTTCCTACTCTATTTAGTCAGGCCTGACTACTAAAGTTCACAATGTCTCTGTAGAGAAGAATCTTCACTAGCAATGGTGGTGCACTTTACTTGATAAGTTATTTGTAATCCACAGGGTGTTTGTAATAGTTAGCTGCTGAATGTGTAACAAAGGATTTAACTAAACTGCACAGCACACTGTCCTTCTGGTGTGCAATTCAAACTTGGTAACGATGGGCCCTGACCAAAAGGCACTGTGCCTAGAGATTAAGCAAGAAATCTTCGAGCAAGTGCTCTCTCACCCAACCGAACCAGTCCGTGCGGCCGACTTCCACAACCGTGCTCTCCTCACACAGTCTCACGATACCCGGAGTCTCCGATCCTCCCGACAAGCCTTGGAAGGTAGATGGGTGAGACGTCTCTGGGGTTTCTCCCATGAAAGGTGGAAGGCTCTTTGGATCCACAGGGTCTAACTCTCAGGCCCAGTCAGGAACAACAGGCCCAGCACAGAGTTCCACTTGCTAGGCGGGCGATGTCCAAAGAGACCCGCTTGCAGGTCCGCCCCCTCTTAAGTAGTCCACCCCAGTAGTCCTTGCGCTGGGAAAAGCACCCTGGGTGCCCCATTGCACCCTGGGTATGGTATTCTCTGGGTTCTTAAAGTGACACCCCGCTACACAAGATTCACAATCGGTGAACTGAACCAAGGTAGATTCATTTATCCCTATGGTGGAATTCACACAGGTATGACAAACAGGCGGCTGGGTCATGTTTTTGCTAACAATGCCACTCATAATTGTAAAACAGCTAGTGGATGGAGGTGTACATATGGAAGTGCAATCCTTGACATGTTTTGCGGCAAGGCAAAAATAACTCTACATGCGGAGTTCAGCAGGCATTGGCACTTTGCAATCGCTTCCATTCACTTCCATTGAAATGCACTGTAAACCCATTTACAGCACGGTTGCAAAACATCAAAGGTGATAATTTCCCATTTACCGGTAAGTATTGTAAAAAAAAATCTCACTATACATTACCATGCGTAGTGGTGCACCGCATTGCAACACACATTAACGCAGAAAAAAAACAGCATAGGCATTGGAGCTGCGATGAAGTGGCATTAAAAATGGATGGCACCACACTGTGATGACACAGAAAGTTGTGACTGGCCCCCTTAAAGCCCAGCCCACCCTTTTTCCTTTTGCATTTTACCAAAATGGTTACATTTTGACGAAATCTTTTCTTTATAACTGTAATTTCAAGGAAATGAAAACTCTCAACCTGGCTAATCCTTATTTACCATCACCAACTGCTCTCTGACAGTAAATATTCTTACTATCAATATATTATATAACTCTTGAAATCCAGCAGGTGGGCACTCCTGGCTAATGATTGCTTGGGGCGATTGTTCTCCCTGACTGCTGATACCATTCAAGGTTCCAGCGCTTGGCGTTCGTCCAGATGAAGATTTGCGTTCTGCCTGTCGGGTGACCTCTGATCAGTTGGGATCTGTCCACTTAACAAGTCAGAGAGGGATTTGACTGAGTGTGTAATGCTTTGTGTCAGGTAGTGGAGCCATAAGCCTGGGATTATCCCATAAAGAGGGCCTGTCTCCATCCTCTTATGTCTTAGCAAGGCCAGAATACGGGAGAGAGACAACAGTCGCATCAACATAGGGAATATTTAGGCTGTGGATTGAGCTGTCATGCCTCTGAGCAGATCCCTGTCTGTCACTTCTCTGAATGGCCTGCCACAGTGGGATGAAGAGGACCTGCCTATTGAGGATCTGCTCCTCTTTGAGATCTCATGGGAAGTCACCAATAAAGGTCGGTAAGCTGGTTTATATCAGGGGGATCTAGGATTAACCCGTTAACTGTCACCAGGGGTATTTTTTTTGTACCCAATACCAAAAAGGCTCTGTTATAAAGGATTTAAAGTTTTATTTTATTATCATTTTGACAACTGCAAACAGTGCTTTTCTCTTTGTCCCTGAAAGTAAGGACTGAAGATGCCGATAGAGTTTTATGATAAAGCAATGCCTTTGCAACACTGCTTTGTCAGGTGATCATTGGCAAATGACAGTGATCATCTGTAGGGAAGCCAATTTGGAGTGCAGCACCTACAAAATACACTGTATTGTCAAAAGTATTGGGACACCTGCTTTTACACACACATGAACTTTAATGGCACCCCTGTCTTAGTCCGTAGGGTTCAATTTTGAGTTGGCCCACCCTTTGGAGTTATAACAGCTTCAACTTTTCTGGGAAGGCTGTCCACAAGGTTTAGGAGTGTGTCTATGGGAATGTCTGACTATTCTTCCAGAAGAGCATTTGTGAGGTCAGGCACTGATGTGGACAAGAAGGCCTGGCTCACAGTCTCTACTCTAATTCATCCCAAAGGTGTTCTATCGGGTCGAGGAGAGGACTCTGTGCAGGTCAGTCACGTTTTTTCCACCCCAAACACGTTCATCCATGTCTTTATGGACCTTGTTTGTGCACTGGTGTGCAGTCATGTTGGAACAGGAAGGGGACATCCCCAAACTGTTCCCACAAAGTTGGGAGCATGAAATTGTCCATAATGTCTTGGTATGCTGACACCTTAAGAATTCCCTTCACTGGAACTAAGGGGCCAAGCCCAACCCCTGAAAAACAACCCCACACCATAATCCCCCCTCCACCAAATTATTTGTTCAAGGCACAAAGCAAGGTCCATTAAGACATGAGCTATGATTAAGAATCCATTTGTGGTGTGAAACATGTAAGCCTTGCCTTGTCCTTTTCCTCTGGAATCGATGTGATCGTTTGTGACTATTTGGATTTTATCTGACTTCAATAAAGGTGTCTTAAGGAAGTGCGGTCGTCCAGACATTTTTTTCTCTTTCTATCCATAAAGACATGGATGAGCGAGTTTGGGGTGGATGAACTTGACTGGCCTGCACAAAGTCCTGACCTCAACCTGATAGAACACCTTTGGGATAAATTAGAACGATGACTGCGAGTCAGGCCTTCTTATCCAACATCAGTGCCTGACCTCACAAATGCGTTTCCGGAAGAATGGTCAAATATTCCCATAGACACACTCCTAAACCTTATGGACAGCCTTCCCAGAAGAGTTGAAGCTGTTATAGCTACAAAGGGTGGGCCAACTCAATATTAAACCCTACGGACTAAGACTGGGATGCCATTATAGTTCATGTGGGTGTAAAGGCAGGCGTCCCAATACTTTCTAAACTATAGTGTATATAACCGTGGGTATGTGAGACAATGGGCAGTGCTCTTACCGTTGTAATAAAAAAGGAGGTGGAGGTGCAGAACAACACCTCCGCATGTGAATGAACTGCACATTAATGCCGCGTACACACGGCCGTTTTTCTCGTCGAGAAAAACTAAATTTTTTCCTTTCGACGAGAAAAACGATCGTCTGTGGGCTTTATGTCGTTTTTCTCGACGAGAAAAACGGCATTAAAAACGACGAGAAAAATTAGAACATGTTCTAATTTTTCTCGTCGTTTTTGTCCGACATTTTTTCCGCGGCAGTTTTCCCATAGGGAAACACTGCCACGGAGCCCACAGACGGTCGTTTTTCTCGACAAGAGAAAAAACGACGAGAAAAACGACCGTGTGTGGGGAAAAAGCCGTTCCCTCGTTTTTAATGACATTATTCACGGCGTTTTTTTAACCGCCGTGAATAATGATCGTGTGTACGCGGCATTAGGCTCAGATTTCCACTCCCTAGTCATTCTGGTAAGAAAAGGGTCAGTAATATAAACTACCATAATCACACAACCTCCAATAAAAATTGACAGCAGAAGGTTGTGAATAGTGTTGGAGAAGTCACTGCAGTTTTTATCACTAATGCCTCGTACACACAAACGGTTTTCCCGTCGGAAAAACTGCGATGAGAGCTTTTGGCCGGGAATCCCGTCCGTGTGTATGCTCCTTCTGAGTTTTTCTGACGGGAAAACTGCCGGAAAAAAAAGAGAGCAGGATCTCTTTTTTCCCATAAGGAAAAAATCCTAGCGGGAAAACCATTTGTCTGTATGCTTTTCCGACGGGAAAAAAAACACGCATGCTCGGAAACAATTCGACGCACTCTAGGAAGCATAGAACCTAATTTTGTCGGCTCGTCGTAGTCTTTTACGTCACCGTGTTCTTGGCAGTCAAAAGTTCACCGGACTTTTGTGTGACCGTGTGTATGCAAGGCAGGCTTGAGAGGAATTCTGTTGGGAAAACCATCAGTTTTTTATCCGATGGGAAAACCGGTCGTGTGTACGAGGCATAACACTTTGACACAGGAAGAGCTCTTACACACGGGTGTTAAATTTTAAAATATTCTTAAGGGCTCATTCACCCCACAAGACATTGTTTTTTTGAAATATGTTTGCGTACATTTTTCAAGAGTTGTGTTTGGTTTTGTGCCTTGTTTGCCTTGATTTGCCCTGCAGTGTGTCGTGATTCTGCACATTTGTGCATGTTTGAGTGCATCTGAACACATTGCTTTGCACTGCGCTGAAAAAAAGTAGCGCATGCTGTGATTTTTTTTCAGACCTGGGCAAATGTGAAGCAACTTAATGCTCTGGTGTGAACTGCATTCATAGGGAACCATTATTTTTTGGTTGCCATGCGTTGGACATGCGCTCACAAATGCACCCCAGTGCATCTGGTGTGAATGAACCCCTAAAAAACACTTTACCCTACCTATATATAGCACTCATGAGCATTTCAAAACAGATTGCACAAATGTCAGATGACTGCTCCTGACCGTGTGAGATTTTTTACAATGGGAATTGACCACATTTGACACTTTGGGGTTTATTTACTAAAGCTGGAGAGTGCAAAATTAGTCTCAATTCTGCATAGAAACCAATCAGCTTTCAGATTTTATTGCCAAAGCTTAATTTCACAAGCTGGGGTTAGAAGCCGATTGGTTTCTCAGCAGAAGTGTGACTAATTTTGCACTCTCTAGCTGCTAGTTCACACCAGATGCAGTTCCATTCGCTTTTTTTCTGCACTAAAAATGCATGCAGTGTTTTCCATGTATTCCAATGGCTCTAGTTCACACCAGTGCAGTCAGTTTCCGATGCAGAAAAAAAGTAGAGTGTATGGCATTTTTACTGCACAGAACTGTATCGGAACCTAGAAAATTGTAATAAAAATGCACAGGAGCTGCGTGTGGTGTGAACTGTAAGCTAAGGTGACCAGATTTTTTTAATGAAATCTGGGGACATATTTTTTTCTTTTTACTAGTAATGGCGGCAATTAGCGACTCTCTGCCCATCGCCACCACCCGCCTCAAAGCCTGTCAAGTTTTACTCTCCGGCCCGGCTACTACTGGGTGGGGAGCGGAGGAAGATCACTCCGCCAGGGAAGGCAAGGAGATAAGCAGGCAGGTGGCTGGCCGGGACTTGAGCCAAGGCAGAAGAACACGCGAGCAGAACTGAATGGGCATGCACCCGAAACTGAAGAAATATTCCCTCCGCTCCAACCAGCACATGATCATTAGAAAGGGGCACAGATGATGGAAAAAATGTACACCCCCCCTAAGCTAGTAGGCGCGGCGGAGCAGGGGTGTGTAATTCAGAATTATTTTTTTTTATTCTGCACTGACTGTCTTTGAAATTGCCCCAGCCCCTGTTCAAATCCAATCTGGGGACAAAACTGGGGACAGACTTGGTCCGGGGACAGTGTCCTCAATCCGGGGACTGTCCCCTGAAACCGGGGATGTCTGGTCACCCTACTGTAAGCGATAACTGATCCGGAACGTATCCGGAGTGTATTATTGTGGTGTGAACTGGCCCTAAAAATGCATACACAGTGTTTTCCATGTTATTTCAATGGCTTTAGTTCACACCAGTGCAGCCAGTTACGGTCAGTTTCCAGTGCAGAAACTGACCAGAAACTGACTGCACTGGTGTGAACTAGAGCCATTGGAATACATGGAAAACACTGTGCATGCATTTTTTGTGCAAAAAAAAAAGCGCACAGAACTGCATCTGGTGTGAACTGGCCCTTTGTAACTGCACCTGCTAAGCACTGTAAAGACCATAAACAGTGCATTTACCGTGGTTTGTGACGCATTTCAATAGAAGTGAATGGAGGCAGTTACAAAGCGTAAATGCCTGCCAAATAGGGTGACCACATTTCCAAACTACCATTCAGAGACACCCTCCCTTCCCAAAAATCATCTTGTGCTGTAACGAATCACAGCACAGTGATTGGGCACAAGAGGCGGGATTTATGATTTCTCCAATCACAAGCAGGGGGCGGGATTGTGCTCCTCAAGACATTCCCGGCCAGGACAAGTACTGTCAGTGAGTAAAGCGGTGATGTGGCGCCCTTTTTTGGGGGCATCAGATTGGCCCGGGGGGATGTCTGTGTCAGTTTCATTCCGGGACACTGTATTGTCCTGGAATTGAGGTGCCCGGGACAGACCTGCAAAATGCGGGACTGTCCCGGGAAATCCGGGACACGTGGTCACTAGGGATGAGCTCAGGCATGTTCGCATTGAACACATGCAGAGCCCTCCAAGGAAGTCGGCACCGTCGGAACCGCGCTGCGCTAATCACAGGCAGGGAGATATTTCCCAATCTCTGCAGCCGAGCATCGGTACAATGTCTCCCTGTCTGTGATTAGCGCAGCGCGGTTCCGACGGTGCCGACTTCCTTGGCGGGTTCTGCACGTGTTAAATGCGAACATGCCTGAGCTCATCCCTAGTGGTCACCCTACTGCCAAAATAAGCAGGCAGCATTATTTTTGCCTCACTGCTACGCAAGGCTAAGCTATTTTCTCTTCCACACAGAGGCGGTAAAACCAGGTGGCTAAGCCATAAATTTTATGTACCCCTTCCATCCCCCGGCCACCCACCACAATTCTAACATTGCAGCCTGACAGGGCGTACATATGGCACAATGCCTTGTTTTGCGGCTGTGGCATTTTTAACTAAGGCTGCCGAGTCTAACACCTGTCAAACTCTCCCTTTGAGTTCAATGGAAACGCACTGCAAATGTGAGGCAAACACTCTGCTGCAATCTTTTTTTTTTTACTACAAAAACTCCATTGGGATTAAAAAAAAAAAAAAAAAAGATGTTTAGGAAGCGGCAGGATTGCTTTGTGAATGCCTGTCACCTAGCTACTATGCCACTGTCTAAAAGGTGATCTACTGCGGATTGCTTTTTAGAGGGCAGTAAGCATTACTCCCAGTGTGCAAGAAAACTTACGCTGCAGAGCAGTGGCGGCTGGTGCTCAAAATTTTTGGGGGGGGCGCAAACAAACTGAAAAAAAAAAAATCAATTGCCGCCACTGTGCCCATTAAACGCAGCCACTGTGCCCAAACGCCACCAGTTTGTCCCCTCAAATACAGCCAGTTTGTTTCCATATACAGCCAGTGTGTCCCCATATACAGCCAGTGTGCCCCATACATATATATATATATATATATATATATATATAGCCAGTGTGCCCCCATATACATCCAGTGTGTCCCCATATATATAGCCAGTGTGCCCCCATATACAGCCAGTTTGTCCCCATATACAGCCAGTTCCCCCCATATACAGCCAGTTTGTCCCCATATACAGCCAGTTCCCCCCAAATGCAGCCAGTTTGTCCCCCATATACAGCCAGTTCCCCCCAAATGCAGCCAGTTTGTCCCCCATATACAGCCAGTTCCCCCCAAATGCAGCCAGTTTGTCCCCCATATACAGCCAGTTCCCCCCAAATGCAGCCAGTTTGTCCCCCATATACAGCCAGTTCCCCCCAAATGCAGCCAGCGTGTCCCCCATATACAGCCAGTTCCCCCCATATTCAGCCAGTTTGTCCCCCATATACAGCCAGTTCCCCCCATATACAGCCAGTTTGTCCCCCATATACAGCCAGTTCCCCCCAAATGCAGCCAGTTTGTCCCCCATATACAGCCAGCTCCCCCCAAATGCAGCCAGTGTGTCCCCCATATACAGCCAGTTCCCCCCATATTCAGCCAGTTTGTCCCCCATATACAGCCAGTTCCCCCCAAATGCAGCCAGTTTGTCCCCCATATACAGCCAGTTCCCCCCCAAATGCAGCCAGTTTGTCCCCCATATACAGCCAGTTCCCCCCAAATGCAGCCAGTTTGTCCCCCATATACAGCCAGTTCCCCCCAAATGCAGCCAGTTTGTCCCCCATATACAGCCAGTTCCCCCCAAATGCAGCCAGCGTGTCCCCCATATACAGCCAGTTCCCCCCATATTCAGCCAGTTTGTCCCCCATATTCAGCCAGTTCCCCCCATATTCAGCCAGTTTGTCCCCCATATACAATGCAGCCAGTTTGTGCCCCAAATGCAGCCAGTTTGTGCCCCATATTCAGCCAGTTTGTCCCCCAAATGCAGCCTGTTCCCCCCCCAGCCCTGCACTTACCTTCCTCGGTCCGCGCCGTCCTCGATGTCTTCTCCCGCCCTCGATGTCGCTTCAGCCAATCAGGTTACCGGTAACCAGATCCGGTGAACCTGATTGGCTGAAACCTCCACACAGTCTTCTTCCAGGAACGCACCCCCGTGCGTACCTGGGAGGAGTTTTTGGAAGCCGAATACAGCGTGAGAGCTGTATTCGGAAAGCCTATCAGAGCCGCTGGCTCTGATAGACACTTCCAAGTCACACCCACCGCCGGCCGCCGCTCTAATTCATACGGCCGGCGCTCACCAGGAGGCCGGCCATATGAATAGTGGGCAGCGCGGCAGCGGTGACAATACACAGATTCATGCAATGCATGAATCTGTGTATTGTCTTTCAGTGGCGGTGCGGGAGCGAGAGGGGGCGGCGCTCCGGCGCCCTCTATGGACGCACCGCCACTGCTGCAGAGCATATACCCATCCACCTATTTTCAAGGCCAGTGTGAAAGAGCCTGAAGGTGCATGGGGATATTTTTTTTTTTTCATTTAAATCGGACCACACGTGAAACTGTGTAGTTGCCTTTGGCAAACAGATTTACGTTCTCTCTCTGCAACATGTTCAGAAAAATGAAGCAGATTTGGATGGTTTTCTTCTTTTGCTCGGCACAGATGCAGTTTATGCTCCAATGTGATTAGGGCTTATTAAAGCATCTCATTTCAAAAATGTTTCTGAATTGTTACCTTTACATTCAGACCTGATTCACACCTATGCAGATTGCAGTTTGCATATTTCAGGTGCATTTTGCGTTTTTCAATACACATCTTTAAACCATTGAAGTCTATGGAACCAAAAACCCGAAAAAAACAAAACCCTGGGCCCTTTCCATAAAATGCACAGATGTGAACTACATCCATAGGAAACCATGTTAAATGGACTGTAGTGTGTTTCTGCAAAACTGAAAATGCACTTAAAAATGCATAGGTGTGAACCAGGCCTTAATGCATTGGGGTCATTTCGGCATGCCTTGCAGAATGCTTTTTTACAAGTGTGTGCCCCATACAGAAAGAAGAATGGATGTTTACATAAATAGTAATAAGAGCATTTGGACTAATTATCTTTTATAAAATGGTTGTGACTCCGATGCTCAATCCAGAGAGATGTCACTAACATAGATCTAAAGGTAAAACTTAATTTTTTTTAAGTTTTGGCGGAGCCGAGAATAGTAAGAACCTGCCAGGTTTGTCTGTGTCCCATTGGTGGGGAGGGGGTGGGGCTTATCATCACTTTGTATATGGGAGACCATAGGATATGCGCAAGATCACTTTAAATTGTATTTTATCATTACTTCCTGTTCCATAAAAACAATAGGAAGTGAGGGGAAATCTGTCCAAAGTGCGTGACCCCCCTTGTTAGACAGTTGACACGAGAACGAGGGTCCCCATTGGAAGATTTTCTCTCTCCCTCTGCTTCAGGGACAGCTGTAACATTTTGGATTTCCCATTACTATCTTTCTTTCTTTTTTTTTTGCATAAACATTTTATTGAATGTGTTTGAAAACAGTACAATAAACACAAAAGAGAAATGCCACATACATTGTACAGTCATATAAATGGAGAACGATAAGTCAGAGAAGACAAGATATTAGCAATATCTATCAGTGGGTAAGAATAGGGTCTCATACCATGAAGACCCCACAGTAATGCCCTGTACACACAATCGGATTTCCGATGGAATAAAATCCGATGGATTTTTCCGTCGGAATTCCGATGAAGCTGACTTCCACCAGTCTTGCCTACACACCATCAGACCAAATTCCGACCGTCCAAAACGCCGTGACGTAAAACACTCCGAAGAGCCGAGAAAAATTAAGTTCAATGCTTCTGAGCATGCGTCGACTTGATTCTGAGCATAAGGAGAGAGTTACCGCTCAGATGTGACTGGTGACCCATTCACAAGATCCAGAGCCGTGGGTGCAGGCAATGCATATGACAATGCAAAAAATCTTAGGAAAACGCTTGGACAGCCGCACTCCAAAAAAGGTTCTTTTATTTAAAACAAAAGCACAAATAACATGCCACAGCAAAAAAACAGCAAGTATGAGCTGACGTTTCGCACTGCGATTCAATGCGAAACGATTTAGCTATGATTAAAGGAGCACTATACCTTTTTTTTTTTTTGCTTTAAAATAACAAACATGTTATACTTACCTCCACTGTGCAGCTCGTTTTGCACACCGTGGCCCCGATCCTGGTCTTCTGGGGTCCCTCGGCGGCTGTCTTGGCTCCTCCCCGCAAGGACTCCACACCTTAATGCGAGTGAGCTCGCATGGTGTGGAGTGATTGCGGGCGCGCTCCCGTGATACAGCGGCGGCCATAGCCGCCGACTGTATCACTCGGCCCCGCCCCCCGGCGTGCCGCGTCATTGGATGTGATTGACAGCAGCGCCAGCCAATGGCTGCGCTGCTTTCAATCTATCCAGTGTAGCCAATCGGCGGCCAGGCAGAAAAACGAAGAGGATGACGGGGACGAGCATGGGACTTTCGAGGGGCCAGGTAAGAAAAACGGGGGCTCGGGGGGGGGCGGTATTGTCGAATGCTTTTTCACCTTAATGCATAGGATGCATTAAGGTGAAAAAACATGTAACTTTACTACTCCTTTAAGCACTGAATCGCAGTGCGAAACGTCAGCTCATACTTGCTGTTTTTTTTTTTTGCTGTGGCATGTTATTTGTGCTTTTGTTTTAAATAAAATAACCTTTTTTGGAGTGCGGCTGTCCAAGCGTTTTCCTCTGATTTTTTGCATTGATTCTGAGCATGTGTGGGTTCACCGATGGAGTTCCCCACAGACGATCGGAATTTGCTATCATTTTTTTTTCCATTGGTAAAATTTAAAACATGTTCTATTTTTTTTATACCGATGGAAAAAAGACAGATGGGGCCCACACACGATCGGTTTGTCCGATGAAAAAAGTCCATCAGAGTATGGCAAACATAGACAAATTCTAGCGAGCATTTGACTCGTGTTACTGAGTGCAATTACTATCTTTCTTAGTGGCACCAGGATAAATAGAGAGAGTGAATCTCCCCAGCATGGACACAGACAGAAATAAAAAACTGAGAAAGGATCTACCCCTTCTTTACCCCACCCAAAACCTAAAAAGTGATTGTAAACCCTTGCATTGTATAACAACCCATTCAGTTGAAAATAGAAATGAAAAGCATGACATCTCTGTATAGATATAAAAAACAATATAACCCCTCCCCCCTTTTTTATAAGTGATCACATTCCCTCTGTTCTCAGCTGTATAAGAGCGGGGGGAGGAGAAGCAGCAGTACACTGATCTTCCTTGTAAAAGGCTGTGTGTGTGTGTGTGGGGGGGGGGGGGTTGGTTCAGGATAAGTCTGATCTCTGAAGGAGAGCAGGCTAAGTTCCCAGCACAGCTAGAGAACTGTCCACTTGTGTGTTCTCATGCCTAGTGTGGTCATGGTCAGCTTTTAATAGGAAAGGGACTGACAGGAACACCAGGGATTTCACACAAAGGATTTCATACAAAGAGAACAGGATACTTTCTCATACATCAGGCACATATCAGGAATATGAAATGTTGGGTTTACATATCCTTTAAACATGTCTGCCTTTGATCATCTCCATTACATAGTGGATTGATGGGGTTAGTAGTTTACACAAACAAAAACAATGCTATCTTTCTTTTTTATATTCTGTACTTGCTAAAAATGTTCTTAGCCTGAAAAAAATAAACAAATGCAGCCACCACAAGTGTGGACTGGTAAGCTGCTAAAATGTAAGAAAAAATATTTTGGGTTTAATTACACTTTAACTGCAGCAAAAAAAATCAGATAGGGCTGTGCTAATGGCAGAGCTGCATAAATATCAGGACTGGAAGGACAAAAATATAAATCCTTTTGTAGATAAAATAACTCCCATATTTGTATTTCATTTGCGTATTTATCTGTTTGCCTGTGATTCATCTTTCATGGATGAACTGGGACAACCATTCACCTGGCAGGTCTGGAGGAGGCTCCTTTTGTGGCTCCGGTGGGTTAATCATTTCTCAGTTTATTGACTGAAAAGTTGAGAAGGGGTGAAAGTTTTTGACAACATCAACCGGTTCACAGAGAAGTCAGGAGGCAAAGTACATTGAGGTCAGGTCCTCCGATTGATCAATAGATGGACACTGTGCACAATGAATGACCAGTCTTGGTGTTGTATTACCTCATACAGACACTAGGTGGCAGTATAACATCACAGGATGTTATGAAGGAGTTATGTCTGTATCATGGTGTACTATTAACCCTCAACTGGCCAGCAAATAGATGACATTGTTCTCACTGCGCTAAACTGATGAAAGGTGAAATCTGGCTTTCTGTACTTTACAAGCCTGTGTTCCTCTTTGCAGTGCTGTGATGACTCTATTGTGCTTGATGTACACTCACTGGCGTGTGCAGCCTATTGCATTAAAGCTCAAACACACATGTGTGTGTAAAATATATATATATATTATACACATACATACACACACTGTACACACAAACACTCTTATAAATAAATGTGAACAAACATTTTAAAATGTATTGAAACATTTTTTAACACCTAATTTTTAAATTTTAACAATTAATTGTTCACACTAGTGGTTAGGGGCAGTAAAACTCTGCGGTTGAGCCATGCTTTTACCACCCCTCAACCGCTACCACCTTTTTAGCTGTAAAGGCAGCAACTGGGCATATTCACGTGCCGCACCTGCAATTATACCCTGTTGCTTTCAGCAGGTGTAGCACCCACTGACCTTGACCCATTCCAAGTGAAAGGCGTTACTCTGAAAGCAGCCCACAACCATGTGCATTGTGGAGTTCAAAGGGTTAAAGCAGGTGGTGTGGAGGTGATACAACTCCTCACCGCTTCTCAAATGCTCTCTGAAGAGCGATCTGTTTGCAGATTGCTTTTCAGAAATCAAAGCATTTGTGAATGAGCCCCTACATATTCCACAGCGCCCCCCTCTCATCTGAGTCCTCCTTTACATCAGATCCCACAGCAGAGTCAATATCGTTACATCTTATATCACAGCTCCCCCCTTAAATTAGGGTTCTCAGAGAGCCCCCCTTACATCAGAGTCCCCAGAGTTCCCCTTCACATTGGGAAATCTGATGTAAAGAATGCTGTGGACTCTGGTGTAAAGGGGGACTTCGTAATAAGAGGGTCTCTGGTCACCAGAGTCACCCCTTACATCAGAGTTCCTAGCATCCCCTCTTATATAAGGGTACAGAGAGTCCCCACTTACATCAGAGTCCCCCTTTATGTACACTGTAAGGGGGGACTCTGATGTAAGGGGGGACTCAGTTGATCAGAGACCCCTTACATCAGAGTTCCTAGCATCCCCTCTTATATAAGGGTACCCAGAGTCCCCACTTACATCAGAGTCCCCCTTTATGTACATTGTAAGGGGGGACTCTGATGTAAGGGGGGACTCAGGTGATCAGAGACCCCTTACATCAGAGTTCCTAGCATCCCCTCTTATATAAGGGTACCCAGAGTCCCCGCTTACATCAGAGTCCCCCTTTATGTACACTGTAAGGGGGATTCTGATGTACGGGGGGACTCAGGTGATCAGAGACCCCTTACATCAGAGTTCTCCCTTATATACACTGTAAGGGGGACTCTGACACAAAGGGGATCTCTGCGGACTGTGATGTGAGGGACTCTTTGGATACCACAGAGATCCCACTTACATCAGGGTTCCCCTTTACCCCAGAGTCTGCAGAGTTCCCCTTTACACCAGTAAACCAGACAATAATTATTTCTAGAAGGGGGTCAGGTCAGCCATAGCAGCCTCCTCACAGCACAGAGCCTTTTACTTTATATCACCAACCCCCCCCCCCCCCCCCACCCAGTTTGTTTGAGCATTGTCCTCTCCTCCATGGGACTACAAATCCCAGCATAGCAGGCAGGGATCCTATTTCTCAGCTGCTCTCCAGTGCCCCGCACACAATGTGACTGTGAGAATGACTGCACTACACACTCTCCCTGCTTGCTGCAGTGCCGCACACACACTGCCTGAGTCGGTGCACCCACTCCCCCCTTACCTGGCAGTGACATCTCCCAAGTCCCGGCGGGTCCTCCTCACCACAGCTGGTTCCATTGTCTGCAGGGCGGAAGCCGGGGCGGGCACTCGGAGGCAGAGCATGGAGGAGAAAGTTACACTCTTTTCCTCTGCCGGGAGCAGTCCTGGCAACCAGTAATTTTCTCGGCGGTGTACAGAGGGCAGTGATGGGCTGCGGCAGCCCCCGCGGTGGCAGGGGGCAGGACGTGTTCCGATGATTAAAACTGGCTTGCTCCTGTGAGTGCAAGCCACTGGCCATGGTGTAAGCAGGCGGCGGAGTGATATTCAGCTGCCAGGGAGCCGGAACTATAGAGGTAGCATCGGAAAATGCGGCCGCCTGTCGGCTTACTCCGCGACCAGTGGCTTGCACACACAGGAGTTACATAGCCAAATGAAAAATAGTCCCATTCGCAGCACTGCACTGCAGAGATGCCGAAATGGAGATCCCGCACATACTGCCAGAAAAATAGCCCTGGGGTCTGCCAGATGTGCTTGAGCATTAGGGTGTGCCCAGGCACATCCGGCACACCCCGTGCGCACGCCTATGTGTACACTTGTGAAAAGGCTATAGGGTTTGATTTACTAAAACTGGAGAATGCAAAATCAGGTGCAGCTCTGCATAGAAACCAATCAGCTTCCAGATTTGTATTGTCAAAGCTTAATTGATCAAGCTGAAGTTAGAAGCTGATTGGCTACCATTCACATCTGCACCAGATTTTGAACTCTCCAGTTTTAGTAAATCAACCCCAATGTATTAACCACTTCCCTACTGGCGCATTGTAAAATGACGCCGGCAGGAACCTCTCCTCCCTCGTCATGATGCCTGCCCGTTCTTGCCGCTCGCGGCGATCAGGGAAGAGGCGTGTCTCTTGGGTCAAAGCCCATCCCCGATCAGGGTAAAGAGGCAATGAAAATGATTCTTTACCACATGACCGGCTGTGTCCAATCACAGCTGGTCACATGTGTTGTCCTCGTTCACGCCACTCGTGCGGCGATCAGGGATGAGGCGTGTCCCCCGGACACAGCTCATCCCTGATCAGGGTAAAGAAATAAAATTGGTTCTTTACCATGCGACCGGCTGTGTCCAATCACAGCTGGTCACATATGTCAGCAAACGGGGTAACTCGCCATTACTGGGTTCTCTTCCTCACACACTGATCCCGTGTGAGGAGGAGATCTGGAAATGGTGAGTTACCAATTACAGTGCAAAACACAGTACCCAGATTGCCCCCAAAATAAAGAGGACCTGTCTCCAGCCCACAGTACGAGAGTACCTATCTGCAGCCCAGAGTACCCATCTGCAGCCCATAGTACTTGAGTATCTATCTGCAGCCCACAGTACCCAAGTACCTATCTGCAGCCCAGACTATTTGAGTACTGATCTGCAGCCCAGAGTACCCGAGTACCTGTCCCAAGCCCATGAGAGTACCTGTCTCCAGCCCATCAGAGTACATGAGTACCTGTCTCTAGCCCATCAGAGTACTCGAGTACCTGTCTCCAGCCCATCAGAGTACCCAAGTACCTGTATCCAGCCCATCAATGTACCCGAGTACCTGTCTATAGCTCATCAGAGTACCCGAGTAGCTGTCTCCAGTCCTTTAGAGTTCCCAAGTACCTGTCTCCAGCCTATCAGAGTACCCGAGTACCTGTCTCCAGCCCATCAGAGTACCCGAGTACCTGTCTCCAGCCCATCAGAGTAACCAGGTACCTATCTGCAGCCCATAAGAGTACCCGAGTACCTGTCTCGTGGGGTCATGTTGTGGGCGTTTTACATTGTCCTGGTGCTCCAGGGCCTTCACAGATCTGATAGGTTGTCAGGAAATTAGATGTGTAATTTATGATCGTAGAATGCCTGAAGGTGCTACTTGCATGTTGGGCCTCTGTATGTGGCCAGGCTGTTTAAAAGTCCTACACATGTGGTATGGCCAAACTCAGGATGAGTAGCAGAATGTATTTTGGGGGGTAATTTTTGTTATGTACATGTTATGTGTTAGAAATATGTTATAAATTGACAACTTTGTGTAAAATTAAAATAGGTTTTCATTTTCTTTGCACATATTCCAAAAACTTGTGGAAAAAAATGACATGCTCAAAAGACTCATTATGTCTCATAGAATATACGTTGGGGTGTTTTCTTTCCAAAATGGGGTCATTTTGTGGGCGTTTTCATTGTGCTGGTGCTCCAGGGCCTTCAAAATTGTGATAGGTAGTCAGGAAATGATATGTGTAATTTATGTCCCTAGAACGCCTGGAGTTGCTACTTGGATGTTGGGCTTCTGTATGTGGCCAGTCTGTGTAAAAGTCTCACACATGTGATATCTGCATACTCAGTACAAATAGAAGAATGTAATTTGGGATGTTATTGCCGTGTGTAAGAAATAACTTGTTATTATGACAATTGTGTTTAAAAATGTTTTAAAAAATCTTAGTTTTCCTAAGAATTTGAAATTACAACTTTAAAAAACTCACCATGCCTCTTACTAAATACCCTGGACTGTCTACTTTCCAAAAAGTGGTAATTTTGGGGTATCTGTTCTGTCCTGACATTTCAGGGCCTCAAGAAATTAGATAGGCCATCAGGTGTGATCAGGTGTGGTCAATTTTCAATGATTGGCACCATAGCTTGTAGAACCTTCACAAAGACCAAATAATATACACTGATTTGGGTTATTTTTACCAAAGATATGTAGCAGTATAAATTGTGGCCCGAATTTATGAACAAAAAATTAGTTATTTGCAAACTTTTATAATAGAAACAAAAAAAAAAGTGGGGTTTTTTTTCAAACTTTTTTGCTTCTTTTTACTTACATTACAAAAAATCAAAAACTCAGTGGTGATTAAATACCACCCAAAAAAAAGTTCAATTTAGGTGAAAAAAATTATAAAAAAATAGTTTGGGTACAGTGTAGCATGACTAAGTAATTGTCATTCAAAGTGTGAGAGCACTGAAGGCTGAAAATTGGTCTGGGCAGGAAGGGGGTATAAGTGCCCTGTATTTAAGTGGTTAAAGGCTAACTTTCTTGGGGAAAAAATAATATAGCACATACAATTGTGACACAAGTCATAGTGTAATTGAATGTTATTAAAAATTACCTTTCCTTTTCAATATGCAGCCACTGTAATTTTCTGAAAATGCAATGCAATATGGCTACCTGGAGTTGTTCTGTACACAGATTGTGTCCTGACCACTCCCCACAAACATAATTTCCTGCTTGTGCTATTGGGTTTACCAATTTTCCCAGAAGTCTGCCTTAGATACAAGTCAGATTTCAGGCATCCCTTGCAACAAAAATTTAATTTTTGGTGAGATACTCCCAATAGGAACACATCTAAAGGGATGCAGACCCAACAGCTTTCTTCACTAGTGCTCTGCACTTGCTACAGCTGACTGATAATTATGGAACCACTCCCATTAGACCCAGAGGCACAGAGGAACAAACAGTGATTTTTTTCAGAGTAACAAAAGGTAGGAATCTGCAACAAAGGTTGTTATAATCCTTGTAATGTACATAGATCACCCAGAGGGGAATGTTTTTTTCTCAACAAAAGTGGAGTTACGCTTTAAGTTAAAAGTACCAATCAGTTTACAGACACAGAGTTCAGCAGCTAACAGTGAGACATGTTTTTCCACTTCTAAACCTTTGTTAAAATTTTTGTCACATGAATGCTAACCACCAAATAATTTGCACATGGCTAAATTTTCATTATGCTCAAGTTTTTTGCACTGCCACAGATACTGGAGGCGATATTCCAGCACACATTTATCACACCAAAATAACTAATATTAGGTAAGGTGCTAAATCTCAACCTAAATCCTTATCCTGACCCTGACACCCTGACCTTTAACCTCAGATCAGCCTTTGTCAGTGATATTAATTACAACAAAAATTTCATCAGCGATACCACTCAGCTGGAAAATTTCAGAGCCTAAATACATCCAGGCTGTAATATCCCCCCAAAAAAAGAACAAAAGAATCAGCGCTGATTTTACGATGCAAAAAAACTAAGCTGGGATCTCTGTGTACAATGCAGGAGATGTGAGAATGTTGTTATTTGTGTTGAGCATGTGGACAATTAAATACACAGACAAACTACTTACAAGGATGCTGTTTTACTTGCCAAAGCATTTATATTCTTTTTATACATTCTGGGATTTATACAGCAAAGGCAGGCTGGTGACCTGACTTTTCTATGCTGCAATTATACAACACAGCCTGGTCACCTCCCTACCCCCTGCCTGTGATTGGACAAAGAAGGGGCAGCATGTGGCTAGCACATGTGCATACAGTACATCTGATTGGTTCTATGTGCCACTTCTCCCTCTCCTAGTCTGATCACTAGTGTACAGGGACTGCCAGAGGCTGATAACAGGTCAAATTCAGGGACTTACTGTACACTGCTTTTATTAACCACTTCCTCACCGGGCCATAGTAATATGACGCTGGCAGGAACCCTCTCTCCCTCCAGGTGGACGTCATAGGATGTCTGTGCTTCCCGGCCTTTTAGGGGGCGCGCGCGCGCCCGCCGCATCGCTCGGGACCTGGTGCGCATGCCTGGCGGCCGCGATGTCCGCCGGGCACACGCGATTGCCCGCGATCACAGCAGGACCGTGAATCTGTGTGTGTAAACACACAGATCCATGTTCTGTCAGAGGTGAGGAGACCGATGTGTGTTCCCAGTACAGAGGAACACAGATCGGTCTCCTCCCCTTGTGAGTCCCCTCCCCCTACAGTTAGAATCACTCACTAGGGAACATATTAAAGTGGTTGTAAACCCTAATGGGGAAGCTACATCTACAGGTAAGCCTAGATTAAGGCTCACCTGTAGGTGCTTGCAATATCTCTGAGACCTACACGGTTTCGGAGATATTTGCAAAAAAGACTGTACCGATGTCTACGGCGCATGCGCGCTGTAGACAACGGCGCAGGTGCACTGAGCGTGCCGTTTTATGAATGGGGTCGTGCCGTGAAAAGCGGCTCCCGCGGGAGTGACGTCACGCGGCTCCGGCCAGTCACAGAGCCGGAGTTCGCGGACCCCGGAAGAGGAGTGAAGAGGGACATTCACTACTAGCGAGGAAATCGAGGACATCACAGGCTTCTACTGCAGGTAAGTGACACATAATGGGCTACAATGCGATGCATAGTAGCCCATAATGCTTTACTTTTGCAGGGAAACAAAGAGGAAGTAAACCCATCATGGTTTACTTCCTCTTTAACCCCTTGATCGCCCCCTAGTGTTAACCCCTTCACTGCCAGTGACATTTATACAGTAATCAGTGCAGTTTAATAGCACTAATCGCTGTATAAATGTGAATGGTCCCAAAAACGTGTCAAAAGTGTCCGATATGTCCGTCGCAATGTCACTGTCACAATAAAAATCGCAGATCGCCGCCATTACTAGTAAAAAAAAAAAAATGCTATAAATCTATCCCCTATATTGTAAACGCTATTACTTTTGCGCAAACCAATCAATATACGCTTATTGCGATTTTTTTAAATCAAAATATGTAGAAGAATACATATCGGTCTAAACTGAGGAAAAAATATTTTTTTTTTTATATTTATTAAATCAAAAAGTAAAAAATATTTAGTTTTTTTTTAAATTGTCGCTATTCTTTTGTTTATAGCGCAAACAATTAAAACCGCAGAGGTGATCAAATACCACCAAACGAAAGCTCTATTTGTGGGGAAAAAACATAAAGATTTAATTTGGGTACAGTGTTGCATGACCGCACAATTGTCATTCAAAGTGCGACAGCGCTGAAAACTAAAAATTGGTCTGGGCAGGAAAGGGGTAAAAATGCCCTGTATTGAAGTGGTTAAAAAATACATATTATTTTTTTTTAAATGTGTACATAACTGCATTAGCTGGTTACTTATTACCCCTAGGGTTGCCACCTGCCTAGGATTCACCCGGACAGTCCAAGTTTTGAATCATGTGTCCAGGTTTCAGGCAGGTTGAAACCCGGACACATTATTCAGACCAGGCTGTCGCTCCCCAAGTAACCAAGATAGTGACACACAAATCTCTTGCCCTCTGGAAGCTGCGGGCGGCTGTCTGGGGGCAGATATGGCATCACTGGGGAGCAGGGTGATGATGCCATCAAGAGCAATTTGGCCACACCCACTGTTTGCTTCAGCACGCTATGCGCACTGCATTACTACTCTCTTTGGTGTCCCAAGCCACTAAAGTGTTCAGGTTTGGCTTGAAGAAAAGGTGGCAACCCTAATTACCACTGCAGAGTTCTCCTGTTGAACATACAAAAACTGTGTTGGATCTGTAAATAAAGTATTTCTAATTTTGGTTTGGGGCACTGGTGAGACCACCCAGGGGTTTAAACTGCAGGAAAATTATAGGGCAGATGTATCCGGAAATGCTCTGGTCTAAATGATCGTTATATGTGTGTAAAAAGAGTCCCTATAACACAGTAGAGACAACCATATATTAGTTACTAATGATGGGCTCAATTATAAGTTATGGCTTTTTATTATTATTATTTTCAGCAAGGAGAACCAATGAGAGATGAAAATACCAGTCACATGGCTTAGAGTATAACTAAAGGCAAGGCAACACTTTTTTTTTTTAGTTTTGGATAGATTCACCCTCTCTATTTGTCCTGTTTACCATTATCATTGAAAGTGAAAGTAAAAGAAAAACCCAAATTGTTGGTCGTCCCCAGAAAAGTAATAGAGGGGAAATCTTCCATTGGGGACACTAGGTCTCAGGGGCGTACATACAGGGGTCGCAGGGGTCGCCATTGCAACCCGGCCCCCTGCTCCAGGGGGCCCATGTGCCCCCCTGTATGCCTAGATAGGAGGACAGCAGCATGTAGAAGAACTGAATCCTCCTTTCCCTTCAGCAGACATTTAGCGGCTGCAGGAGGGGAAATGGAGGGCATTGGCTCCTCCACATACCGCTCCCGCTGCCTCCCTATCGCAGAAATCTTTGAGGATCCAGTTATCTGAACCACGCCTTTTGATGTATCTGTTTTCTGCACATCTTGAAGGGAACACAGTTAGACTGTGAATATTATGCCTTTTTTTCTAGAGATAGCAGGTGATCTTTTGGAAAAAAAACAAAAAACATATGATTACATTGTGATGGATCTATTTTGCTCTTTTCTGTGTCTCACCATAGTTGGAGGAATCTACACCGTTATCCAGTCTAAAGCCAAGATTACTTCAGACGAATGGGGGGAGAATTACTTCATGATGGGTCCATATTACGATCACAATGTCAAGACGCAGGTGGAGCTCTGTGACCCCCCCATTGCGGCCATCAGGAAAGCAATGGATGCACTGCAGGCTCAGGGCTGCCAGGTAGTGAAATCTGCCGCAATGCTAATCCGCTGTCAAAGGATTACCGTCCCTCTTAACACTTGGGTTTTTATTTTCAGAGGATAAATTCAATGAAAAGTCGAGAAATCCTATTATGTCTTCTTCTTGACACTGATCCAATTACCCACAATGCCTGCAATCCTTCACCAAGGCCTGTCTTTCAATTATACGTTGCACAAATTCCAACACTATTGTGAAATGTCCAGGAACAAGAATCCGTCTATTTCTGATACAAATGCATTCCTCAGGAACATGCATTGCAAATCATTGTTTTTTGTTACACAAGTAAAAAAGTTCCAACCTATGCCTTAGGCCCCTTTCACATGGGGCAGATCCGCTCGGTGGATTCCAGCTCAGCGGTGGTTCGTTCAGTTGATCCCCGCTGAGCCAGCGGATGACAGGTCAGCCTCTGCTCACTGTGCAGGGACGGACCTGTCAGAGCCCCACTCTCCTCTATGGCGAGATCAGATGAAAACGGATCCGCCTGTCTGTTCTCATTAAATCCTATCTGATCCGATCCGCTGGACAGATGGCGAACATATCGCCGTCTGTCTGTTTTGAGCGGATCTTGTCGGATCGGATGGCAGGCGGGTGTCAGCGGACACATCTCCGCTGACATCCACCTGCCCATACAAGTCAATGGGTGGCCTGATTGGATCCACCTGAAAAATGGACAGGTGGATCCGAGCAGGCTGGTCGTGTGAAAGGGGCCTTACTGTCGCACCCCTGATGGATTATCAGGTCACACCACTTCCTCAAACTTAATCTATCCAAAACTGAACTGATCATTTTTCCTCCCCCACGTGCCCCCTCCCCTGATCTCTCTGTCAAAATTGATGGCACAACTATCAGCCCATCCCCACATGCCAAGGTCCTAGGAGGAGTCCTGGACTCTGAACTCTGCTTTAAGCCTCACGTCCAATCACTGTCCAAATCTTGCCGCCTCAACTTCCGCAACATCTCCAAAATACACCCCTTTCTAACCAATGACACAACAAAGCTCCTAATTCACTCCCTGGTCATCTCTCGCCTTGATTACTGCAACTCCCTCCTCATTGGCTTACCTCTGCATATTCTATCCCCCCTTCAGTCCATCATGAATGCTGCTGCCAGACTCATCCACCTTCCCAACTGTTCTGTCTTTGCTACTCCTCTCTGTCAATCCCTCCACTGGCTTCCGCTCACCCAACAAATTAAATTGAAAATACTAACAACTACCTACAAAGCCATCCACAACTCTGCCCCCACCTACATCACTGACCTAGTCTCTAAATACCAACCTAATCGTTCACTTCGTTCTTCTCAAGACCTCCTGCTCTCTAGCTCTCTCATCACCTGCTCCCATGCTCATCTCCAGGACTTTTCCAGAGCCTCTCCAAGCATATGGAACTCCTTACCCCAATCTGTCCGTCTATCTCCTTCTCTGTTAGCTTTTAGAGGATCCTTAAAAACCCTTCTCTTCAGAGAAGCCTATCCTACCCACACCTAACAACTGTATTTTCATTTTGTCCACCTGATTATCCCCCACAGCTACTACCCTTTGTTTCACTTGAGCCTCCCTTCTAGACTGTAAGCTCTAACGAGCAGGGCCGTCTTATCCCTCTGTATTGAATTGTATTGTAACTGTACTGTTTTCCCTGATGTTGTAAATCGCTGCGCAAACTGTTGGCGCTATATGAATCCTGTATTATAATAATAATAATAATAATAATATATGTTTACCAGTTTCCAGATTGCTCAGGTATTGGCCTTGTGCAAACAGGATTTTTTACCAACTCTCCTAGACACAGCAGCTTTTTTGCAGAAAAAACGCGTGATGCTTGTATATGCATGTAACGCGTTCAGGTGCATCCAGTGCTTGGGCGGTAATTCGTTTAACTGGTCAGAATAATTATTCTGACCATTGAAATTTATTAAAACTCAAGCGCTAAACGTACCTAGCGTTAAAGAGCATTTAGCATTTTAGCAACCAAAATGTCAGTGCTCCTGGGCGCACTGGCAGTGGGCTTTTTTTTTCTGCTTCTAAACGCACTTTCCTCTAAACTTCTCTAAACACCTATGTGTGCATGGACACATAGGGATCGATTAATAAAGGATAATAGATTGTGCAATCTGCAAGTACAGTAGCTCCAAAGCTTAGTAATTGAGGCAAAGATTCAGTTTACAAAGAATACCCAATCACATGCAAGGAAAAAATTAATAAAAAACAAAACAAAAAACAACATATTTGCTTGCACATGATTGGATGATGGAAGTCAGCAGAGCTCCTCCTCATTTACTAAGCTCTGGAGCAACTGCACTTGCAAACATGCACATTTGCCTTTAGTAAATCAACCACATAGGCTAATATGTGACATTTAGATGCAACAAAAATAAAATCAAATCTACACGCCCGGATAGTGTCAATGCATAAACATAGGGATTTCAAGGAGTTTAGAGGCAGGGGCATTTACATGCAGAAGAAAAAACCCACAGCCAGTGCGTCCAGGAGCAGCAGAGTTTTGGCAGAAAAAATGCTCGATTAACCACTTGAGACCCGCGCTATAGACGAAAGACGTCTGCAGCGCGGCTCTCAAGTGCTGAGTGGACGTCCCTGGACATCCTGCCTTGTTCACTCCCCCTGCACGCCGCCGAGGGCGCGCGGCAGGGAACAGCTGTTCCCCGCCGTGTCACGCGTTGCCGATGCGCGTGCCTGGAGGCCGCGTTGTCCGCCAGGTACTCGCGATCGGCTGTTACAGAGGCAGGATGTGGATCTCTGTGTGTAAACACAGAGATCCACGTCCTGTCAGGGAGAGAGGAGACCGATGCTGTGTCCCTTGTACATAGGGACACAGATCGGTCACCTCCCCCAGTCAGTCCCCTCCCCCACACAGTTAGAATCACTCACAGGGAACATATTTAACCGCGTGATCGCCCCCTAGTGTTAACCCCTTCCCTGTCAGTCACATTTATACAGTAATCAGTGCATTTTTATAGCACTGTTCGCTGTATAAATGTGAATGGTCCCAAAATAGTGTCAAAAGTGTACGATATGTCCGGCGCAATATCGCAGGCCTGACAAAAATCGCAGATAATCGCCATTACTAGTAAAAAAAATATATATATAATAAAAATTTCATAAATCTATCCCCTATTTTGTAGGCGCTAAAACTTTTGCGCAAACCAATCACTATACACTTATTGCAATTTTTTTTACCAAAAATATGTAGAAGAATATGTATCGGCCTAAACTGAGAAAAAAAATAGTTAAAAAAAAAAAAATTGGGATATTATTATAGCAAAAAGTAAAAAAATATTGTGTTTTTTTCAAAATTTTCTGTCTTTTTTTGTTTATAGCGCAAAAAATAAAAACCGCAGAGGTGACCAAATACCACCAAAAGAAAGCTCTATTTGTGGGAAAAAAATGATAAAAATATCATTTGGGTACAGCATTGTATGACCGCGCAATTGTCATTCAAAATGCGTCAGTGCTGAAAGTTGAAAATTGGTCTGGGTACGAAGGGGGTTTAAGTGCCCAGTAAGCAAGTGGTTAATAAGGACACTTACCTGTCCAAGGAGTCCCCCGAGGCCGATCTGTCCTTTCCAATTAAGAAAAACCGGCAGTGGAGCCTTGCGTCTTCACTACCGGTTTCCTACTGTGCATGCGTGAGTCGCGCAGCGCTTTGTGAATGGCCAGCTTGTCTCCTGGGACACACACAGGTCCCAGAAGAAAGCGGAGGGGCTTGCTGCACAAGAGGACATGACGTCCTGCACCGTGGCCCGGCTGGATCATAAGTACACTTAGTACTTCAAAAAAAGGTACCAAAAAAATAAAAATCTAAATATACAAAAACAATGGGTCTTTCGTTTAAGACCACCTCTCAAAAGTGGGCGGAACTCCGCTTTAAAGAGAAGCTGTCACTTCCTAAATACTATCACACAGCCTTCTATGTGATAGCAATAACATTTATTGTGAAAAAAATGAAAGCGTTCTATAACAAAATTTAAATATATATATATATTATATTAAAGCCACCCGCACATACACACACATACATATGTGAACACATATGCTTCGGGTGCGCCTACGTATCCAAGTGACAATTGTGTTATATATATTAGATATCGCCATGCATGTTGGAGAAATAGCAATAATTCAAGGATCAACTTTCACTGTTAACTAAACTGATGACCTAAAAAGACTCTTAAAGTGTCACCTATGAACAATCTTGGGTACCAAGGTTTGTCACTGTTTCACGGGCATATTCAATTTTAGGGCTCGACATGCTGGATGTCCTAAATTAAATGTAAATGTAAATTTGCGACATAAAGAATTGTAACTACCACCATTATATTCTCCAGGGTCTCTGCTTTGAGAAAATATATATTGTGTGAAAATTTTAACTAATCTTCCAATCTAAAATGTGCATTTTAACGTGTGCAAAAAATGACAAAAATGGCTCTGGGATTGAAGTGGGTAAATTATAAATATTAACAAGTAAATTCTGTGTACTAAGCTAAAAATTAGACATGTGCACTGCAAAAAAATCAGTTCGTTTGAAAATTCCTTTATTTTTTTAGTTTTTGTTTTTCGAGTCATTCGTTATAATCTAAATTCATTATTTCGAATAAATTCGTAACTTTGGAAAAATTTGAATTCGTTATGTTCCATTTGTTTAGATGCAGTATTCGTAAATTTGAAAGATTGTAAATTCGAAAATTCGTAAATTCAAAAATTCGTAAATTTGAAAATCCGAAAATTTGAAATAATAACTAACTAATTAACTAATAATAACTAGCTATTAAATTATAGGTATTGGAAAATCCTTTAAAATTTGCCTGTTTATGAACATAACGATTACGAATTAATAATAATAAATAATAATAAAAAGTTTTTATTATTATTATTTATTATTATTTATTTGTTACATTCCATTTGTTTAGATGCAGCATTCGTTATTTTGGATAATTTGTAACTTTGGATAAATTTGAAAGGAAATTCCAATACCTATAATTTAATAGTTAGTTGTTATTAGTAAGTTAGTAAGTTATTATTTCGGATTTTCGAAATTTTGGAATTTTAGAGTTTTGGGGGGTTTTTTTCGGAAAAATTTGTTAAACGGGTTTTTGTTAAATTGAAATTTTCCGAATTAACGAATTTTGTTGAACAACGAATACGGAATGAAATGAATTGCATATGTCTACTAAAAATTCATATACCTAGAGAGATTATGTTACTAGTTTCTACTAGGGATGAGCTTTATGTTCGAGTCGAACATGAGTTTGACTCGAACGTTCGGCGAACAGCGAACAATTTGGGGTGTTTGCGGCAAATTGGAAAAGCCACGGAACACCCTTTAAAAGTCTATGGGAGAAATCTAAAGTGCTAATTTTAAAGGTTAATATGCAAGTTATTGTCAAAAAAAGTGTTTGGGGGCCTGGGTCCTGCTCCCAGGGGACATGTATCAATGCAAAAAAACATTTTAAAAAAGGCTGTTTTTTTGGGAGCAGTGATTTTAATAATGCTTAAAGTGAAACAATAAAAGTGAAATAAATATTCCTTTGAATTTCGTACCTGGGGGGTGTCTAAATTATGCCTGTAAAGCAGCGCATGTTTCCCGTGTTTAGAGATGTCCCTGCACAAAATGTCATTTCTGAAGGAAAAAAAGTAATTTAAAACCACTCGCGGCTATAATGAATCTGTATTGCCGGACCCGACAATTCATTAATAGATGCAGTAGTTTTAAATTACTTTTTTTTCCTTCAAAAATGACATTTTGCGCAGGGAACCAAAATTAAAAAAAAAAAAATGTGTGGGGGTCCCCCCAAAATTCCATTACCAGGCCATTCAGGTCTGGTATGGATATTAAGGGGAACCCCGAACCAAAAAAAAAAGCGTGGGGGTCCCCCCCAAATTCCATATCAGGCCCTTCAGGTCTGGTATGGATTTTAAGGGGAACCCCGCACCAAAAAAACAAAAAATGGCGTGGGGTCCCCCCAAAAATCCATACCAGACCCTTATCCGAGCACGCAACCTACCATTTCACAAAGAAAGTGTAAAAAAATGTAAAAAAACACAGACACAGTTGGAAAAGTCCTTTATTAAAAAAAAAAAAAAATCCATTCCAGCGATGTAATCCAGTCTGTCAAGCGTTGTTCTCTATGTCCCGCGGGGATTCGATGTCCAGCGACGCTGCAGTCTCCTCCACCTCCAGTCTCCACTCCACATGAAACCCCCATGACGTATGAAGGGGTGGGGTCACCCGTCACATCATAGTGTAAGCCCCAGCTTTCCCCGCTTGTCGGGGAACAGCCAATGACATAGGCAGGACCCCGCCTACGTCATTGGCTATTCCCCGGCAAGCGGGGAAAGCCGGGGCTTACCCTATGATGTGACGGGTGACCCCGCCCCCTCATACGTCATGGGGGTTTCATGTGGAGTGGAGACTGGAGGTGGAGGAGACTGCAGCATCGCTGGACATTGGATCACCGCGGGACAGACTGGATTACATCGCTTTAATGTTTTTTTTATTTTTTTATTTTTAATAAAGGACTGTGTCTGTGTGTTTTTTTACAATTTTTTACACTTTCTTTGTGAAATGGTAGGGGTACAATGTACCCGTTACCAATTCACATGGGGGGGGTGGAATCTGGGGGTCCCCTTTGTTAAAGGGGGCTTCCAGATTCCGATAAGCCCCCCGCCTGCAGACCCCCACAACCACCAGGCAAGGGTTGTGGGGATGAGGCCCTTGTCGCCATCAACATGGGGACATCCTCCCCATGTTGAGGGCATGTGGCCTGGTACGGTTCAGGAGGGGGGCGCTCTCTCGTCCCCCCCTCTTTTCCTGCGGCCTACCAGGTTGCGTGCTCGGATAAGGGTCTGGTATGGATTTTTGGGGGACCCCACGCCATTTTTTTTTTTTTTGGTGCGGGATTCCCCTTAATATCCATAACAGACCTGAAGGGCCTGATATGGAATTTTGGGGGCACCCCCACGCATTTTTTTAAAAATTTTGGTTCCCTGCGCAAAATGTCATTTTTGAAGGAAAAAAAGTCATTTAAAACTACTGCATCTATTAATGAATTGTTGGGTCCGGCAATACAGATAAAAGTCACTGAAAAAAACGGCAGGTGTTCTCCGTAAACGGCAGGGTCTGGTATGGTACGGATTCATTATAGCCGCAAGTGGTTTTAAATTACTTTTTTTCCTTCAGAAATAACATTTTGTGCAGGGTCAATTCTAAACACGGGAAACATGCGCTACTTTACAGGCATACTTTAGACACCCCCAGGTACGAAATTTAAAGGAATATTTCACTTTTATTGTTTCACTTTAAGCATTATTAAAATCAATGCTCCCGAAAAAAATGCAGTTTTTAAAACTTTTTTTTGCATTGATACATGTCTCCTGGGGCAGGACCCGGGTCCCCAAACCCTTTTTTGACAATAACTTGCATATTAACCTTTAAAATGAGCACTTTTGATTTTTCATGTTCATGTCCCATAGACTTTAACGGTGTTCACGCGTTCGAACAAATTTTTTGCCTGTTCGCATGTTCTGGTGCGAACCAAACCGGGGGGGTGTTCAGCTCATCCCTAGTGTCTACATGCTTGTTACACGTTTGTTGTTAATATGTATGGAATTGTATGTAAGCACAGTATGTATGTATTAACGTATGAATAAAAAAGTATTGCTGCTGATTGGATACAGATTAGTGTTAGTGTATGTAAGCTAGCAAAATGCTTGTTATGGTGCCAAGCTACCCGAAGTCATGTGTGGGCAGTGGGAGAAGTGATAATGCCTGGATTTTAGTTCACAGGATAGCTTGGAAGGGCAGAACACCTTGGTACAAGGGGGTACATTTTGCGTCCAGAGGCATTCGGTTTAATCCCTGCATATGGGAAGGCTTCCCTACAGTAAGGGTCTTTAAAAAATGTGGAATAAATTGCCTCATTAGCAAGGTCTAGTCATGCTGTGTACATTATTTAAAAAAATGGTCTGGGTGTGTTTTTAAATGCTCAGATAACTGGTAATTATTGATTATGAATAATAGCATTGTAGATTGTTGATTCATGTAACATTTATAGACATTAGTTCTGTTCAGGAAGGATTTTTTACCTTTCTGGATCACATTTTTTAAGGGCTTTTCTGCCTTCCTATGGATCAATTTCAGGTTTGAGGTGTTGGGAATGCAGTTTGTTTCATTTTTATGTTTTGCCTTTTTTTTTGGACATGTGTCTCTTTTGAACCTAAGTATGTAACTATTATATATCATATTATACAGTATACTACATCATATAATGTAATTAATATATTTCTGATGCAATAACATTATGGAATGGTGGCACACCTTGCACACACACTCTCTATCCATTCCCTCTCTCTTTCTTAGGTGTATTTCGGCCGCTGGCTCATAGAGGGGAGCCCGTACGCTGTGCTGTTTGATATCGGTTCAGCTGCCTGGAATTTGGACCGCTGGAAAGGGGATTTCTGGGAGGCATGCAGTGTAGGAATTCCCTACCATGACCGCGAGGCCAATGATGCCTTAATATTTGGGTCCCTGGTGGCGTGGTTCTTGAAAGAGGTACATTGCTACTTAAATTCATCAACTTATATTCTAACAATTCCATTATTTGATTCAGGAGTCTGTCTACCCAAAATATATTTCCTACTCAGCTACTGCCCAGTAATTCTCATGTGCTCTGTGTGACGGATCTCAGATACCCCAGGTGGGCACATCCGCCAGACCTGTGTCTCCTGTCCTCCAAACGCACCCGCAGCCTGCAGATTCGCCATAACCAGCCCTTAACCCCTCAATCACGAGACAATCCACACAGGTGTTGAGGGTTAAACATGCAGAGCATCAACAGTTTATTAAATCCAAAACATACACTTTTACTCACAGTTAGGGACACTCCCCTTAGCCTTGTCATAGAGGGGGGGTAGGGGACAAGGAAGAACCAATGGGAACTGAACATTGAAACAGAGACTACAGTTAAACATAAAAGGGATTATGGTAAGCAGGCAGCCGTTGTGCCCCCTACCTGGTAAAACCTGGCAGTGCAGCCCATTTGGTCATATTTGTTAATGTTTTCATCCAAACACTTAAAGTGTTACTAAACCCAGAACCTGCATTCACTATATCTGGTCTCCCACAGTACACAGAACATGGAAATGCAATTATTTTAGTAAATATAAACTGCTAAATACCTTTACTCAACAGCAATATATAGCAGCCTTGTGACTTCTATCAGTTCCTACTAAAGCTTGTAGGAGGAGTTTTCATTCTCCCCTGACCTTCTGTCTGGACATGTCTGGACAGTGCTGATTGGCCCTGTGCTGATCACATTCACTCTCCCAAGAAAAAAGAAAAACTCTCTAGCAATACACACCAATCTGAGCATGTACAGCTTGTCCCCGAGCTCTCAATTATCAGGAAATATTTAGGGGACAGTAAAAGGAGGGGGATCAGAGAGACAGGATCACACAGCTCTTATACACAATGCAGAAGATTAAGCCCTTAGGTTCCACAGTGAGTTTAACAAGCATGCTTTACTGCATATACACATTGATTTTACCATTGGGGGTTTAGTAACACTGTAAGATTTATACATTTATCACCTATGATTCAACTAGAAAAGTGGGTAAGATAAATGTGAATTGTGAGTGAAAAAATTGATAAATAAGCTCCTTAGTGAAAATACAGTCATGCTTGAAATTGTTGGCACCCCAGAAATTTTTCCAGAAAATCAAGTATTTCTCACAGAAAAGTATTGCTGTAACACATGTTTTGTTATACACATGTTTATTCCCTTTGTGTGTATTGGAACAAATCAAATTGGACATAATGTCACACAAAACTTAAAAAATGGGCTACTCAAAATTCTTGGCACCCTTTAAAAATTGTGGATAAATAAGATTGTTTCAAGCATGTGATGCTCCTTTAAACTCACCTGGGGCAAGTAACAGGTGTGGGCAATATAAAAAAAACACCTGAAAGCAGATAAAAAGGCGAGAAGTTCACTTAATCTTTGCATTGTGTGTCTGTGTGTGCCACACTAAGCGTGGACAACAGAAAGAGAAAAAGAGAACTGTCTGAGGACTTGAGAACCAAAATTGTGAAAAAATATCAACAATCTCAAGGTTACAAGTCCATCTCCAGTGATCTAGATTTGCCTTTGTCCACAGTGCGCAACATTATCAAGAAGTTTGCAACCCATGGCACTGTAGCTAATCTCTCTGGGCGTGGACGGAAGAGAAAAAATTGATGAAAGGTTGCAACGCAGGATAGTCCGGATGGTGGATAAGCAGCCCCAAACAAGTTCCAAAGAAGTTCAAGCTGTCCTGCAGGCTCAGGGAACATCAGTGTCAGCGCGAACTATCCGTCGACATTTAAATGAAATTAAAGGCTATGGCAGGAGACCCAGGAGGACCCCACTGCTGACACAGAGACATAAAAAAGCAAGACTACAGTTTGCCACCACAACCGCTGGTCGGGGCTACCATGCCAATCTTTCTCTTCGGTGGGGAAAGGGAGTTCAACTTATTTTGTTCATTCAAGAAGAATAAAGGAGTGTTGTGTTACACTATGTGATTATTCTTGCTCTGTGTCTTTAAGATCTGTCCCCTTCTTTCTAGCTGAACTCTCTCTCTCACCGTAGTTCTTTATATGTCTCCTCCACTTCCTGATTCTGGTCATTACTCCTGTATATCTTCCATGCTAAACATCTTACATGTGGCTTACAACTGCAACATTTTTCTACCTATGATTATCCATCATTAAACTGAACATTCGAAAGGATTCATCGTCTGTCGTCCTAACTGTGAGTTTATTCTTTGAGTTAAACTGCCTGTATCGATGCAAGGGATGAATATCAAACCAGCTTGAGTAAGGCCTACTTAAACCTGGAGATGAACTTTATCGCTTTGTAGTTGAGACAGAACAGTAGAAAAACTGAGTTTCACAGCCTAATTACAAGATTTCTGCATGTCAGTACTGAAACAGACAAGATTTACTGCCCTCATAGCAAGACAGAAGGGACAGAGCAGCACATGGCAGCCTTATAGCCTGAGACAATCTGCACAGTGTCATATTTCAGCACACAGATCCTGCCTGCTTTCACAGTCAGTCTGCTATCATGAGTGACCAAGCTTCTGCATGTGAACTCACATCTACCTCCCCACAAGTTCCTGAAGAAACTGAGTTACCCAAACGCTCAGTTAAACCCACTTGGAAAGTAATGGAGAATTATGAAGCTTCAAGGACTGAATTGTCAAATAGCTTGGAATTAGTCTGGGAGAAAATCCTTGCTGAAGCCAATACAGTGTCTGTTGAACGTGAACTACTGACACTAGAGGGCGCCATTAAACAACTTTCTGCCTCATATGAGCTTTATCAGCTTACCAGCATCAAATTCACTAATGTCTTACAAAACATGAAGTCAGAAAGTGCGATGATGCAATTAAAGCGCGTCAATGCTCTCAATATTGAAAGAGACTGTTTTATCCAGCAAACCAGATTAAAGGCAGAAGCAAAAATAAAGCTGTTACAGGACACTGCATCTCACAGATCTGTTTCCACCAGACGTTCTAAAAACTCGTCAAGATCCCATAGTTCAAGATACTCAACACTCAGTGAGCGACTTATTAATGCCCGCGCTGAAGTGGAAGCCAGCAAAGTGCAGGTGGCATATGCAGAAAAAAGAGCAGAGTTGGAAGCGCGGTCAGCACGTCAAAGAGCAGAGTTGGAAGCTCAGAGAGCAGAGTCGGAAGCGCAGTCAGCACGTCAAAGGGCAGAGTTGGAAGCGCAGTCAGCACGACAAAGAGCAACAATGGAAACCTTAAATGAACAGTGTAAACATGACGCAGCTATGGCAAAGCTAAGGGTCCTACAGCAAGCTATCAGTGCAGATGAAGGTACAAGTGAGAAAGACAGCATTAACCTAAACATAGCAGATATGGAAGACCCCCTCAAACACACTAAAGACTATGTCCTAAGCCACTGCAGTGCACACTCCATTGTCTCCAATGCTCCCGACTACATAGAGACTCCTTCACAGCTTCAAGTTAAAGAGGTTCCAGCAACTTCCTGCACTCAAAATCACTCCACTGCATTTCCTACCTGCCTACCTTGCCTGCCTTCATACGTCACAGAGCATCAGCGCAAGCTTCAAGCAAGTCATCAATCTCCAGTCATTGCTACAGCCTTGAATCAACGTACCATTGGAACAACTGACTTCAAGCAAGCAACTCACCTGGATGCATCTGCTGCACCATATTTCCCTGTGTCCTTTAACAACAATGTCAAAGATAACGCAATCAGCACCATACAGCCAACAGCATCTCACATAAAGGCGGAGACAACTGAGACAGAAGAGTTTGTGAGGTACATGCTTCGCAGAGAGCTCACAAAGACTGGTCTTACAAGTTTTGATGACCAACCTGAGAACTACAGAAGTTGGAAATGTGCCTTCAGAACTATAATCAGCAATATTGGCATTACAGCTGATCAAGAATTGAATCTGCTGATCAAATGGCTTGGTCCTCTATCTGCTGCACGTGTTAAGCCATTAAGATCAGTTTTCATGGACAATCCTACTGCAGGCCTCACAGCTGCATGGGAGCGACTAGAGCAAAGTTATGGCAGTCCAGAAGCTATAGAAAATGCTTTGTTCATGCGTCTGGAAACTTTCCCAAAGATATCCGGTAAGGACAACAAGGAGTTCCAGAGACTGAGTGACCTTCTCCTTGAGCTTCAGCTAGCCAAGACAGACCCAAAATTACCTTGACACTCCAAGAGGGGTAAACCCAATTGTCTCCAAGCTCCCATATGGTTTGCAAGAGAAATGGACTGCACTAGGGTCATCATACAAAAGATAGAACAAGGTTTCCTTCCCTCCATTCTCTTTCTTCTGTGAATTCATCAGGAAAATTGCAGAGACCAAGAACGATCCAAGTTTTTCCTACGGTGAGTACAGCCTCTTCTCACCCTTTCCTAAGAGTACCAGTCTTCAGGGCAACTATAGAAACCATAGAGGCCCAGTGTCCATGAAAAAGACTGACATCCTTCCCACTCCTAACACAGTTCTGGCCACGAACAAACAGAGTAGGAAGATTGAAAACCCTAACAGAGAGTGTCCAATACACAAGAAGCCACACCCCCTCAATAAATGTATCGGCTTTAAGAAAAAGCCTCTGGAAGAGCGCAAGGAGCTTTTAAAGACATTTAGGGTATGTTTCAGGTGCTGTGCTTCTACAGAACATTTTGCAAGGGACTGTAATGTGTCCATCAAGTGCATAGAGTGTGGCTCTGAAGAACATGTGCAAGCCCTCCATCCTCTTGAGCCCAGCTCTGCACAACCTGCCAACACTCCTCCCAGGTTAACGCATGGCGGGGAGAATACAGACCAAGTGCCTAATTCTACCATCATTTCTTCATCCTGCACTGAAGTTTCTGGAGAAGACCGCTGTGGTCAGTCCTGTGCTAAGATATGCTTGGTGAACATATACCACAAGGATCAACCAGAAAAGTCTCTAAAGGCATATGCTATCTTAGACGATCAGAGCAATCGATCACTTGCAAAATCGGAACTGTTCAATCTATTTGAAATAAAAGGCGAAGCTCATCCTTACACCTTGGGTACCTGTAGTGGAACTATAGAGGTTTCTGGAAGAAGGGCTCATGGACTCATGGTATCTTCTCTCAAAGGTAACTTGCAATTACCCTTACCTACACTTGTTGAGTGCAATCAGATACCTGCTAACAGGGAAGAAATCCCTACTCCAGCTGCTGCTTTCCATCACCCTCACCTCAAGGTAATAGCAAATGAGATACCACCGCTTGACAAAGATGCTCAGATCCTTCTTCTGTTAGGAAGAGACATTCTAAGAGTTCACAAGGTACACAGACAAGTCAGTGGACCCCCAGATGCCCCATTTGCCCAGTGCGCGGATCTAGGGTGGGTCATCATAGGCAATGTCTGCATAGGCAAAATGAAAAGACCTACCAACATTTCGTCATTCAAGACAAATGTTCTGCCAAATGGCCGAAACACTTACTTTGAGCCATGCCCACATCACTACTGGGTGAAAGAGAAGATAGCCAGCCACGGATGGCAACATGGTATCTCAGGTGACACAAGCCCTTTCTCCTGCCATGATGGCGACTTCGGCTCTACAGTGTTTAATGCAACCAGTGAAGATGACATACTGGCTCCTTCGATGGAAGACAAGGAATTCATCAAGGTAATGGACAATGAGTTCTTTCAAGATGACTCTAATAACTGGGTAGAACCCCTACCCTTTCGTCTCCCAAGAGAGAGATTGCCCAACAACTTACAGCAGGCCATCAGTAGATTCTCCTCCTTAAAGCGAAACTTAAGCAGGAAACCAGAGATGCAAAAGCACTTTGTGGACTTTATGCAAAATGTATTTGACAGAGATCATGCAGAGCCTGCTCCCCCACTAAAGGAGGGAGAAGAATGCTCGTACCTTCCATCCTTTGGCGTGTATCACCCACGCAAACCAGACCAAATCAGAGTTGTCTTTGATTCCAGTGCTCAGCACGAAGGTGTTTCTCTTAACAACATGCTCCTTACGGGACCCAACTTGAACAACAGTCTAATAGGAGTCTTGATTAGTTTCAGACAAGAGCCTGTAGCAGTAATGGCCGACATTCAACAGATGTTTCACTGCTTCATCGTCAGAGAAGACAACAGAAACTACCTCAGATTTCTATGGCACAAGGACAATGACCTCAACAAGGAAGTTATAGATTATCGCATGAAGGTACATGTCTTCGGTAACAGTCCTTCCCCAGCAGTGGCAACTTATGGGCTAAGGAGAACAGCTCAGACTGGAGAAGTTGAATATGGATCTGATGCCCGTCAATTTGTTGAAAGAAACTTCTACGTTGACGACGCACTTAAGTCCTTTCCAACTGCTAAAGAAGCAATTGATCTTCTCACCAGAACAAAGGAGATGCTGTCTGTAGCAAACCTTAGACTGCACAAGATTATATCCAACAGCCAGGAACTTATGAATGCCTTTCACTCTGAGGACTATGCCACTAGTCTAAAAAACCTTGACTTAGGTACAGATGTGCCTCCTGTACAGCGAAGTCTGGGTTTGTTGTGGAACATCAAGCAAGACAAATTCACCTTCCAAGTGTCAACTTGTGACAAACCCTTCACTAAGAGAGGAGTCCTGTCCGTGGTGAATAGCATCTATGACCCATTGCTCCAGTTACCATTCAAGGTAAGATTTTACTAAGACAGTTGTCTACTGAGAACATAGACTGGGATACTCCCTTGCCTAGTGAGAATCAACACAAGTGGGAAAGGTGGAGATATTCTTTGAAGTCACTAGAAAAACTTCAGATTCCCCGTTGCTATGTTCCAGGATCCACTTCAACTGCTAACCGGAGAGAGATTCATATTTTCTCTGATGCATCAGTTGAAGCTATTGCTGCAGTAGCCTATTTGAAGACCTCTGAACTGAATGGAGAATCACACTGTAGTTTTGTCCTAGGCAAGGCAAAACTCACTCCCAAGCCTGTACATACCATACCAAGACTTGAACTTTGTGCAGCCGTGCTAGCAGTAGAAATTGCAGAGGTCATACGAAGTGAAATGGACACTACAATTGATTCTTTCACCTTCTATACAGACAGTAAGGTAGTACTTGGTTACATAAACAACCAAACAAAACAATTTTATGTGTACGTCAGCAACAGGGTTGAACGTATCAAGAGATTCTCTCTACCAAGTCAATGGCATCACATTCCCACTGAACTCAACCCAGCTGACTGTGGGACCAGAGCCGTGTCACCTGCCGCTCTTCAGGACAGCTTATGGCTGTCACCTCCAAGGTTTCTGTGTGAGGACTCTTACTTACTCCCTATTGACACCACCTATGGGCTAGTAAACCCTGAAGATGATAAGGAAATAAGAACTGTGAACACCTCACTCCACACTTCTGTAAGTACAAAACAGAAGCTGCGGTCACACCATTACAAGCATCAATGGAAGCAGGTGCAGCATCTAGCCAATGTGTTCTGGGATCGCTGGAAGAAAAAGTATCTTCACCACCTTCAAGGTCGTAACAAATGGCGAGCATCTAAGCCGAATCTTAAGGTTGGAGACCTCATCCTTCTAAAAGACAAGGAAGTTTGTCGGAATGAGTGGCCTATGGGTCTTATTACTAAAGTTATGCCCAGCGACGATAACAAAGTCCGGAAGGTAGAAGTCAAGGTAACCAAGGGAGGATCGACACGAACCTTTAGTCAACCAATTGCAGAGTTAGTACTCATTTTGCCAGGTGAGTGACTTGTGCAAGGACTAGCCATGCTGTTGGCAAGGCGAGGAGTACATTGCTGCCATCTACAGGTTCTACTCAGAACTTTGGAATTATTTGAAGACATCATACTGTGACTTTATGTTCTTCATCCTGTTGAACTTACGTTTATTATTTGCTTGTTGCATGTTTTTCATTACAGGTTCCAGGACATTCGTCAGTATTGGACTTTTTGAAAATATATATTTTAGTTTAAGGTTATGAAATCTAAAGATTTCAGACGGGGAGTGTTGTGTTACACTATGTGATTATTCTTGCTCTGTGTCTTTAAGATCTGTCCCCTTCTTTCTAGCTGAACTCTCTCTCTCACCGTAGTTCTTTATATGTCTCCTCCACCTCCTGATTCTGGTCATTACTCCTGTATATCTTCCATGCTAAACATCTTACATGTGGCTTACAACTGCAACGTTTTTCTACCTATGAATATCCATCATTAAACGGAACATTCGAAAGGATTCATCGTCTGTCGTCCTAACTGTGAGTTTATTCATTGAGTTAAACTGCCTGTATCGATGCAAGGGATGAATATCAAACCAGCTTGAGTAAGGCCTACTTAAACCTGGAGATGAACTTTATCGCTTTGTAGTTGAGACAGAACAAGGAGTGTTGAACTTTAATGGTGTGGGGCTCATTTCCTAGAAGACATTGTTCAAGGTGACTCTTGGAGGGAGGATCCAGGTGCACAGCACTGACCCGAAGGTAATACAAGAACGTTGCTTATACCGCACTGACACATGTGGTGGAAGCCAGGCGTGGTGTCCCCGCTCCCTCCTCTCTAAGATACCCCTAGACAAGAGACGAGACAAGCTGAAGAGAAAGAGAGGAGTGAGGGGGGTGCTACACACACAAAGGGAATACACATGTGTATAGCAAAACATGTGTTACTGCAATACTTTTCTGTGAGAAATACTTGATTTTCTGGAAAAATTTCTGGGGTGCCAACAATTTCGAGCATGACTGTATTTGTAATAATTTCAAATATGCAGAATTTGTTACGCATTAAA
Organism: Rana muscosa; assembly: GCA_029206835.1. NCBI lineage: Eukaryota > Metazoa > Chordata > Amphibia > Anura > Ranidae > Rana > Rana muscosa. The sequence goes on along the minus strand of CM055118.1, from coordinate 144,591,070 downwards.
TAAGCCAGCGCTAAATTGCTTTCATTTTTGTGCAGTTTTCTGCGTTTATTTAAAAAAATGCATATTTTGGGTGTTTTCAAATACATATCAGCAAAAAGTCACATTGCTGTGAAATTCATTTTGCTATGCAAATTGGTGAAAAATGTAATTGTTCAGTAAACAAAGGCCTATGTCTTACTTACAATCCTGTCAATCCTGTCACTGGTGAGTTCGCGTATGCCTCACTGCCAAAAATGCTGCTGAGCATCAATGGCGAGAACACAAAATATGCTGTGTCCTCCATAGTGACTCGGCCCTTGGCAAGTTCTCTCCAGAGGCAAAATTACAAATGTGTCATCAGCCTAATGCATAAAAAAAGGCTTGGCTTGCTCATGAAGGCTTACTGTATATGTAAACAAACAGATCCCCGTTCTGACATGGGAGTAGAGACAGATCTGCTGTTCCTAGTGATCAGGAACAGCGATCTCTCTCCTCCGCCAGTCAGTACACTCCCCCCACAGTTAGAAACACCTCCCAGGGAACACATTTAACCCCTTGATCACCACTAGCATTAACCCCTTCCCTGCGAGTGTCATTTTTACAGTAATCTAAGCACTGATCGCTGTATAAATGTCACTGGTCCCAAAAAAGTGTCAAAAGTGTCTGTCCGCCACAATTTCGCAGTCCCGCTAAAAATCGCTAGTAAAAAAAAAACAATAATAATAAAAATGTCATAAATCTATTCCCTATTTTGTAGACACTATAACTTTTGAGAAAACCAATCAATATACGCTTATTGTGATTTATTTTACCGAAAATATGTAGAAGAATACATATTGGCCTAAACTGATGAAGAAATTATTATTATTATTTTTTTTTGGGGGGGGGGGGGTATTTATTATAGGAAAAAGTTAAAAATATTGTTTTTTTTTCAAAATTGACGCTCTTTTTTTGTTTATAGCGAAAAATAAATAAACGGCAGAGGTGATCAAATACCACCAAAAGAAAGATCTGATGGTGGGAAAAAAAGGACATACATTTTGTTTGGTTACAAGGTCGCACGACTGCGCATAACTCTCTTTTAAAGGGTGTGGCAAAGTATGTGTCCTATACCTACATACTTTTGTTAATAGATGTCCCTCATCCCCATCTCAAAAAATTGGGAGGTATGCAAAAGGGGCTTGGAGAGGTGGGGTAGAGATTGCAGGGAGTGTGACAGCAGGAGACAGAGAAACAGCAGGAAACTGATCCTCCCAGTGATTGGCTGGGGGGGGGGGGGGGTCAGAAGAAGTCTGACCATTGGAGTACAGGCAGGCTGTGCTACCACATAGAATGTAAGGAAGAAAAATGTCCATGCTGGGATAGCTGTGTTTTAATGCACTGGCGTGGTCAGTTTGAAATAGGAAAGCTGGCTGACTGGCAGGATTATCAGGGATTGTTACACAAAAGAAGCAATACAGAAATAACAGGATACTTTCTCATACAAGTACATGGTACAGCAGACACATATCAAGAATATGAAATGTTGGGGTAACATACACTTTAAGGCGTCACATCGTCAGGCAGTCTTTCTGCTTGTCCCCATTTTTAGCGCAAATTTTTTCATGCCAGACTTTTATAAGGTGGAGAATTTAAAGAGAAGCTTAGAATTATTTTACTGACCCTTTATAGATACTTCCCACATTCTCTGATGCTATATGGTGCCACTGTATGAATAATCGCTTGTGATTTCTGCAGCTGACAGATCAGTTCCAGGACAGCCCCAACATTATTGCTCATTTCCACGAGTGGCAGGCTGGAGCTGGATTGATTCTTTGTAGAAATCGGAAGCTTCCTGTTGCCACAATCTTTACCACCCATGCCACCCTGCTGGGCAGATACCTTTGTGCTGCCAATGTGGACTTTTATAACCGACTGGACCAGGTAAGGAGTCCCCCATGGGGGGGGGGGGGGGAGATGACATATCATTGCATTCTGGTAACTGTAACTAACACCGGCACTTGCTTCCCATATTACCAGCACATTAGCGGGAAATTCATAGCAGAATACACAGGGAACATGAGCGTGTCAGTAAATGGGCATTTAAAGGGTCATGGTATTTCAGTGTTTGATGGATGCTGTAGTTTACAGTTTCTGTAGTCTCTTGGAATGTTTTTTTTTTTTTTTTTTTTTTTGTCAAGACCTTGTAACACCCTTCCTGTTGGGAAACAATTGGTGAATGAAAATGGACAGCCACACTCCAAAAAACCTTTTACGGTTGCCTTTTATTGTAAAACAGAGAAGCTATGAGTAAGCACTGATATTACAGTGTGAAACGCGTCAGCTGATTCCTTGCTTTGCTGTGACCTGTAGTGCACTTGTCTATTTTACAATAAAAGGCAACCGTAAAAGGTTTTTTGGAGTGTGGCTGTCCATTTTCATTCACCAATTGTTTGCCTGCCTTGTGCATCGCCAGCAGCCACGGTTTCCTGAAGATCCAAGTGATTAACATATTCTACTCACCTGGAGCAGTAACTCCCTTTCCCCACCCTTCCTGTTGGATATTGTATTTATTTTATAATAGTTTTAATATAATTTATAATGTAATGATTTTTAATTTTTATAATATGTACATCTATTGTATAATATGGAAGCCAGTGAAGATGGGTGGAAAACAAGACAGGAAAAGATAATAGGAGCCAGAGGAGGACTGAGCCACCAGACTCCACTGAGAACCAAAATGTAACACTTTGGCTGACTAACCCTATAGATCTTTCATTGGCATCCCCGCATGGTGATGTCTGCCTTACATACTGCACCAAATGTGTGAGGGAAATGTCTTGTGCTCAAAATCACAGCATTATATCAGCTATTTACAGAGGTAGAAAACATGGAGTCAATTTACTAATCTACTTTAAAATATGATTAAACTGCTTCTAATGCTTTTCCTTGTTAGGTTTGGATGGAGTAGGGAATGGATAAAAAGCCCTGTCAGGCTGTCTCTACTGGGGAGTTTCACCTCCACTTCCTGTCCCAGAGACATAACAGGAAATTTCTCTTGCATGAGGTCCGGTTCAAACTGGTGCAGCATGCACGTCGACTTTGAGAGCACATGTCGCATGTGCGCGCTCACTCTTCCCCCCTTTTCCTGACCTGCCGGGCTGCATGCTCGGATAAGGGTCTAGTATGGATTTTGGGGGGACCCCACGCCATTTTTTTTCTTTTATTTTGGCATGGGGGTTCCCCTCAAAATCCATACCAAACTGAAGGATCTGGTATGGTCTTGGGGGGGGGGATTCCAAACCGTTTTATTTTTTATTTTGAAGTGGGGTCCCCCTTAAGATAGATACCAGACCCAAAGGGCCTGGTATTGATTTGGGGGGGGGGGGGGAACTCCAACACCGTTTTTTGATAAATTTGGCGTGAGGTTTCATCCATACCAGAACCAAAGGAATTGTTTTCATTGGTCAAAGGACAAGTCACACTCACCTCAAAGTCATTAAAGTTGCATGGAAGTCGTACCGAAGTCGTAGAGCAAAGTGACTTTCATGTCGCACCATTGTGAACTGGTCCGTAGAGGAAAAACCCTCACTGGCACAGGTGTCCTCATTGAAAGATTTCCCTTAGCTTGTTGATCTGGAAAAGGCAGTAACAGTTGGATTTCCCATGACTTCCTGTCTTGGTGACACCAGGACAAATAGAGAGGCAGAATCCCCCCAGCGAGGACACAGATGCCAAAAAAACACATGACAGGGGCTCCAAACTTTCCACAATCTAAAACTAAAACTAAAAATGTTCAGTCATTAGACACACTTTAATATCAGTTTTTATACATTGTGTTGCTGTTTAGATTGCTCGGCTCGCCATAAAAGGTATTATTCTGATTCTCATCAACTATTTGACAAAATAAAATCTTCATTGACAGATTGGTGCCCCCATTGTGTCTGTGGAGGGGGGCGGTATTTACTATAATTTGTTCCTGTCCAGAATTCACAGACGTGGTATTAGTTAGATGCGGAGTGAAGGATGTCAGCAGCTGCCCTTTGTACACGGTCGGCCTTTAAAGGTTAATTCTGGGCGATTCTGCTGCAACCCCATCCCAGGCAATAAATGACTTGTCTGACCTTCGCGGCACAAGGTAGAACATGGCGAGCGCTGCCCTGAACAGGCGACGACCCCCACCTACCCACTCCCTCTGCCTCCCCGGCCTCCACCTTTGTGGCCTTTGGGCTCGGCTGACCTTTCCCGGGCACAGAAACCCTCATTAGGACAATGGATATCTTAACATTTGTCAGAAAGTTCCGTAAACAGAGCCAAAAATGTCCAGTGTAGGATGAGCGCAATCCGCCATCATCTCTTGTATTACTGCCTTGTAAATGTCAGGCGTTCATGTGGGGGGAGGGGGGATCTCCATATTACATTTATTTGGTAATTCAATCCAGTTCAATCTACTTCAGAAAGTCGGGAACTCCAGCCTTCCCTTCAGCCTTGCACAGTTGTACAAGCTCCTCTCCTGTACTGAAATTGCTTACTCTGATTTCACTGCACAATGTGAGCTTCTTATAATGTGCATTAGAAGCTGCAGCATGTCAGTTAGAGCCCTTCTCATTTCTTGGCTTGACATCCATCATCTAGCACTTTCCTCTCGAGCTTGACTTTCCCTGGCTCTCCCCTTTCATTCAATGGATTTCAGTTCCCCCAATCATGAAGGCTCAGCCTCAAATGTAGGTGTTACCTAGGGTGAGCTTCAAAAATATACAGCCTGCCTAAAAACGTAGACTCCAACAGATTGACATTCACCCATCAAGGCGTTTTGATCAGTGGCGGCTGGTGCTCCATCGGTCGGGGGGGTGTCAGACAGACCTGATCACAGACATCTCCCTCCATCTCTCCAGCCTGCCAGCTCACCACACCCCTTTTTTCCAGTCACCGGCTCGCTCGCTTGCCTTCTTACCCCATGCAGGTCATGGCTGCGGCGACGGCATCCACCCTCCGTCTCCTAGGTGTCCCGGCCATCACTTCTCCTCCCGGCCAATCGGGTCTTTGGGCTCCCAGCCAATTGGGTATTAGGACTCGCGGCCAATGGGGTCTCAGGACCCGCTTCCTGATTGCCTGGGAGGAGAAGCAGGAAGACAATAGAGAATATTAATTTGCTAATGTCACACAACAGGGTGGGCTCAGGGCACAGTGCTCTGTGCCCCAAGCCCACCCTTTTTTTAAGCCAATTAGAGCCTCTGGCTCTAATCACTTGCTTCAAATAAAATAAAATAAAACATTGGAATCCATGTGTCCAGCACCCTGCATGTAGATTAGGGGCTGGGCGCATGGATTAGGGGGACAGCGCCCCGAGAAAGTGGCTGCCACTGGTTTTGATATTTGCATAACTCCTCCAAAAAGCCAGTTCACTACCTACTTCAGGGCAGAAGGCTCTTGAGAGGGGTACCTCGGCATCTGGCCAGCCCCTGCCCCTTTTCAGCACCCGGCCAGCTCTTGCCACCAGCCTTGATGTGTCATAAACTGTAAATCCAAATGTTCTTATTAGTGCTTTCTGTTATGTTTCTTTTGATGAAGTTCGATATTGATAAGGAGGCCGGAGAGCGGCAGATCTATCACCGTTACTGCATGGAGCGCGCATCCGTCCACTGTGCTCACGTCTTCAGCACAGTATCACAGATCACCAGCATTGAGGCTGAACATATGCTGAAGAGGAAAACCGGTAAGTTGATCTACAGTCAAAGATCTGATCAGTCATTGGTGAATCAATTTGGGTTCTGCAAAAGTAAATAAATTGCCATATTACTTAAAGTATGTTCATTGGGTTGCCACACATCAGCTGAAACCTGAAACCAGCCTTACAATGGGAGTGCCAGCTGTATAAACTGATGGCTGCAAGAAGGAGGGAACGAACTCTACCAATGATGTCACTCGTAGTCCAAAAAGCAGGCAGGAGGTGGGGCAGTGACACTGATTCTTAAAGTGGAGTTCCAGGCAAAAATGTAACTCCTTTATAAGCATTAGCTCATTTTTGTTTTCATACCTTTTTAAAAAAAAAAAATCGGGACTTCCATCCCACGGCACCGTAACGAGGAACATCACTTCCGCGGTACCCTCCTCCTTCCTCCCATCCAGGGGAGGGCTGGGCCAGGGGGCAGGGTGGCAATTGCCTCCCAGGCCGTCCTAACTTGTGTTCAAAATGGCCGGCAGCCACTGCCAGCTACCATTTTCTTTTTTATTCTGGTCTAGGAAGTTGGGCCGGGGGCATGGCCATGGCGACCGACCACTAGCTGTTGCATTCCGGGAGTTGTAGTCCGCACTCAAGCTTCTGGTGGGTGGAAAACACAGCAGCGCAGAGGAAACTACAACTCCCTGGGACCGGATTCTTGGAAGCAGGCAGAGGCAGGGCGTGCCACGGAGTCGGGACGCAGGGCTGCAGGACTGGGCACTGGCTGCAACTTGACCCCAGGATCAGGAGCGTTACCCCCCCAGGAGACCGTGGCGTGCAAGGACCTGCTGAGCTGAGATCGCTGAGGTGAGAGACCCTGACACCCCTAGCTGACCCCCCATCTCCCCCCATATACCCCATGTACCGTATATACTCGAGTATAAGCCGAGTTTTTAAGCACAATTTTTGTGCTGAAAATGCCCCCCTCGGCTTATACTCGAGTCACCTTTTTGCGCCTGATCTCCCGGACTTTGGAGAGCCGTTACCGGCCGGCCCTAGGTCCCCTGGATCCCAAACCTGGCACACATGTAGCCCCACTCTTCTTCCACAAGTGTGCAAAGTTTCTTGCCCGGGAAACCTACGGCCGGGGAGCACCGATTTTTAAAGACCGGGCACCCCTTCCATAGACTCCCATGTTAAACGTCAGTCTAGTCATGGACATAGTGAGGCATGGGCACAGTGAGGAATGGACACAGTGAGGCATGGACACAGTGAGGCATGGGCACAGTGAGGCATGGACACAATGAGGCAAAGTGAGGCACACCCTAGGCTTCTACTCGAGTCAATAAGCTTTCCCAGTTTTTGTGGTAAAATTAGGTGCCTCGGCTTATATTCGGGTCAGCTTATACTCGAGTATATACGGTAATCTGCCCCAGTAATCAGGCTGCATTGATGGGCACTAGAGTTGGCTGCACTGATGGGCACTGGTGAGGCTGCATTGAAAAACCAGGTGGGCCATGGATGGTGAGCTGATTCGGCGGTTCAATGGGCCACTTGACTGGACTTGCCCCCCAGGCCTAAGGCCGCAAGCCCTCCCCTGCTCATTCTGGGACCTGTTGTGGTATCAACATATACAGTAACATAATGTTACTTGGCAGTATATAGTGCTCAGTGCAATTAAAGTGCAGACAAATAAAGTGCAATCATATAAAGTCCATCCAATATGGTGTGCTGAACTTGTGAAAAAATTAAGTTGAAGTGGTTCTCAGGTGACTTTCCTTGCTCCCCTCCTGGGTCCCCACTCACCAGAAAGAAGCTTTAAATACGCCTGTAAGTATATATAGAGTAGTATCTACTGTCACTGGTTAGAGCTGATGTGTGGTGTCATTATGTAGGGACGACTCCTATCTTCCCCCCGGTATATTTAGGCGTCCTTGATCCTTCCCGGCTTTCACGGTGATCGGACATCCATTTTAAACATATGACAATAAAGGGAAAAGAGTATATATTGTAATACTGCGAGGTTTATTCATAAAAATCCAAAAATATTACACTTACATCAAAAACGTTAAAACGTGCAGAAAAACGCCGCCATGGCATGCAAACAACCATCACTAGGTCTACTCAGCTTGATGCGTTTCGCCCGTACCACTGGGCGTCATCAGAAGTTTCAGATACTGTGGATGGTGTGGTGATCGGTGGTCTACCCCCACACACACACACACATCTCTGTGGAGGGGGTGATGTTGCAGTCAGTGTACACACCTGATTGATCCCTGTCCCCTTCCCCACCTCCTGGATTCTTCTGCTCACTCCCCCCCCCAGGACCCTCACTGACATCAGTAGCAGTTTCCCGGTCCAGACAGCATGCAGGTCCCCTCAAACTCCAAGCCAGTGAGCTTAGCAGCAGTAACCCGGTCCAGGCAACAGGTCCCCTCAGAAAGTACAGCAATAGAGGTGAAGGAGGTAGTTACATCCACCTTCTCTGAATGCCTGGGCTTGCATGCACCTGATTGGTTGCTAGGACACTAGGCAGGCCTAGCAACCAATCGTTTTTACAGGTGGGACTAAATTGGGAGAACGGTAAATCGAGGACAGCTAATCCAGCCATGGTGGTAGTTTCGCCACTGGCATGGGCTCAAGAGGCAGCTGCTTTCGGCCCCACGGCAGCTGCCCCTTTTGCTCCACATTAAAGACAGCCATGATTGGGGTCTGGCTCCTTGGGACGCCTGGGCCCCCTACATGTGTATGGGTTGTCCCCCCTGATGGCGACCATGGTCATCAGAATAGAGATGGTACTGGAAGCCATGGGAGTTTATCAAGTGACCAAGGGAGGTGGTATAGATGAAGAAGAGGAGAGGTCGGAGGACAGAAAGAGGAAATGGAGAGAAGGAGACAGAGTTATAGGTAACACTAAAGGAGTGCTGTGATAGGTAGGAGGAGAACCATTAGAGAACAGAATCTTGAAGGCCAAGAGAGTGGAGTTTTTTGAGGAGTGGATGGTCATCAGTATCAAAGGCCACAGAGAGGTCTAGTAGTATGAGTATGGAGTAGTGGCCATTGGTTTTAGCAGTTATTAAATAATTTGTATATTTTAGTAGGGCAGTTTCAGTGGAGTGTAGTAAGCAAAGGTTGTTGTCAGGGAGCTCAGATGGTTGTAGCTTGACTAATCATTCAAAACGTTTAGAGGTAAAAGGCATGGAGATGGGTCTTAAATTGTTCAGGTTGGTGGGGTCCAGTGAGGGCTTTTTAAATATGGGGTGATCACTGCATGTTTTAGAGGGGAGGGGGAGTTGGCAGTAGAGAGAGATCGAAGATGTGAATGAGGGAGCATAAGATGGCAGAAGATATCGACTGTAGTAGTTGTGAGGGAATAGGGTCCAGCAGCCAGGTGGTAAGGTGGGTTTCTGAGAAAACTTTAGCAACCTCTTTAGTAGTAGCAAGGTCAAAAGAGGAAAGTGTTGAGGGTGGTTTTGTACAGGGTATGTTAAGTGGAATAGATATCTGTGCAAAAGAGATGCCCCCACAAATTGCATCAATCTTGTTTTTAAAGGTGAACTGTTGTAGACAGATGGCCAGGCCAGAGCAGGACAGGGTGTGATTTTGTCATAGAGGTGGTCAGTTGCAGAGTAGAAAAGAGAAGGGTTTAAAGGTTTCTACAGGTAATTGTTTGCTGCTTTGAGGGATAGGTGGTTGAAGACAAGGATACTGTGAAACTGATAAGGTTGTGATCAGAGAGGGGAAAGGGGGTGCTGTGAGGTTGCCAGGAGTGCAAAGATGGAAGAAAACAAGGTCAAAGGTATTAACATCATAGTGATTGGAGGACTGTGTCCATTGTGTTAGGTCAAAAGATAAGGTTAAGTTGAAAAGTTGAGATGTAGACGGGCTGTTAACATCAATGGGGATTTTAAAACCACTAAGAATGATAGTGTGTATATTAGAGGAGAAAAAGTAGGGTAAGAGGCAGAGAAGTCTTCAAGGAAGCATGACACTGGTCCAGGAGGCCGCTAGATCACTAAGATCACTGCAATCCTTAGAGAAATGGGAGAAAACAGATGAATGCAGTGAGTCCTAAAAGAAGAGAAGGATAGAGAGGGTGGGGTAGGAAGGACTTGAAAGGTGCTTGAAAGGTGTGGGGATAGAAGAAAACCAACTCCATCTCTTTTCCAAGCACTGAGTCTGGGTGAGTGAGTCCAGTGGAGGCCTCCATAGGATAGGGCTGTGGGAGAGACAGAGTCAGATGCTTGAAACTAGGTTTCTGTAATTGCAAGTAGGTTAAGGGAGTGGGAGACAAAAAAGGTAATGGACAGAGGTGAGCTTGTTAAAGACAGAGCAGGCATTCAAGAGAAGGGGGAGGGGGGAGGAGGGGAGCAAGGGGATCAAGATTAAACTGAGTGGATCAAGGCTATTGCTGGAGGAAGGAGGGTGTCATGTGGGGGGGGGTGAGATACTGGAGGGCCTGGATTAGGGGGGATATCCCCAGAGATTAGGGGAAGAAAGAGGATGAGGAAGGTAAGATGGGACTGGGATGTTTGTGAGTGCATATACAGTACCTCCCTGTTCTGGTGTTTGGGGCAGCATGTGGTTTAAGTATTTGCAAGAGGTGAACAGTACTAGGGAGAGGGTAGAAGTGGGATTATATGTACAGTACAAGCTTTGGGGTGGAGAAGAGGGGTAAAGAAATAAGAATTTGAGAACAGAGGGTACTAATATGAGAAGGAAGAGTAGAGGGGGTATATTAAAGGGTAGAGGGGAGTAGGTATCAGATTTGTAAGAGATGCTTTCTAAATGTTGGTTTGCTTGCAGTCAGTCAGCCTTAGGCTCCAATCATGTGCTTAACCTCCCTGGCGGTATTCCCGAGTCAGGCTCGGGGTGAAATTTCAGTACCATAAGCGGTAACCCCGAGCCAGACTTGGGCTGCTTCGCAGGATACAGGGAGAGTTACTTACCTTGTCCCCTGGTTCCTGCGATGTCTCCCCACAGTGTGTGTGAGCTGTCTCCTCGCTCAATTCACACCGTTCCCTGCGATGTTGCGGCGCACGGGGGCGGAGATCGGCACCAAATTCAAAAAAGTAAAAACACAATTCACATACAGTATACTGTAATCTTACAGATTACAGTACTGTATAAAAAATTATACATCCCCTTTGTCCCTAGTGGTCTGTCCAGTGTCCTGCATGCACTTTTATATTATAAATACAGTTTTTTCTGCCTGGAATTTGGAGATTGTCCATAGCAACCAAAAAGTGTCCCTTTATGTCAAAAGTGGTTTTAGACCAGCTAGAAAACAGCGCTAATAAATTAGAATCACTTGCAGAATTGAGCGATAGCTATTTGTGGGGAAATTCGTCATCAAACACTAAATCTAATGACAGCGACAATTCTGCAACTGAGCAAATTTCAGTGTTTTTGATTTGATTACATTATTGAATAATTTTTATTATTTTTATATTATTATTTGTTATAATTATTTATAGTTATTTATTATAATATAATTTATGATTTTATGTTTCAAACTTTATCATACCCGGGATGTCTACTAGACTCTAGTTTGGACAGATTTAAGTGAGTTATTCCTAAGAATTGCAGGCCTACAATATAAAACGCCAAATTTCCATGCAAAATAATTGTACCGCTTTCAGCACCTAAAATCAGACAGAATCATACCGCCAGGGAGGTTAAAAAACAAACCAAAAAAAAGGCCATTGCAATCTATGCGTCCGGCGCCCCGCATGTAGATTAGGGGGCCGGACGCATGGATGAGGGGGGGACGTCTGTGGACAGGCCGCCACTGAGTTCCATGTTCATACATAGTGCTGTGTCTATACATATTGCCATGTTCATACATAGTGCCGTGTTCATATATAGTGCTATGTTGTTATAGTTACATATTTCCTCTTACAGATGTCATTACTCCAAATGGATTAAACATAAAGAAGTTTTCAGCCATGCATGAATTCCAGAACCTGCATGCCATGTACAAGTTTCGCATCAAGGAATTCATCCGCGGCCACTTCTATGGGTATTTATCACAAGGTTAAAGTGTCACTAAACACAAGCAAGCAGCTTGAATCTTCTGCTGCTCTTCTTGTCTCTGTCTGCCTGCTGCAGCTATTACATGGGGGCCTTATAGTCACTGCTGCATCTTTCAGTTTCTCTGCACTGCACAGAATGCAGCATGGTGAGTGAGACTTCATCGTCTGACTGCCAATTGGACATAGCTGTGAATGTTGGCACTGGAGTCTGAATGGATACAGCAACTGTGTGCACATATTTCTGTTGCCTTGACTTTCATTTCACAGCACTAAGAAGATATAGAGATGTGGTCATGTGCCTTTCATGTTGTGAAACACCTTAAAATCTTTCTCACTTTAAAATTAGTGATTTTATACCCTGAGTAAATGCAATATAAAATATGATGTAGTCACTCTGCTGGAAGTCTGAACTACTCTTTCTGTAAAATAATACTGTCTAAGGTAAGTTTTGAACTTTCCTCCTGCTAGTTTGAGGTAATATCCCCATATTTAAAGTTTTCCATAATGTCCCCCCTCCACCTTCTTTCCACAAGACTAGGGATGGGCCGAACGACCCCCTGTTTCGTTTACACCAGCACTTTCTAACATCGCAAAAGTTCAGAACCGAATAACGAACCCCATTGAAGTCTATGGGACTCGAACGTGAAAAATCAAAAATGCCCATTTTGAATGCTTATATGCAAGTAATTGGGCCTACAATTGTTGTGGGGGTCCAGGTACTGTCCCGGGGGACATGTATCAATGAAAAAAAAGTTTGTTAACAACGTAATTTTTAAGTGAGCAGTGATTTATTGATGCTCAAAGTGAAAGCATAAAAATTTAAAATTCCTTTCAATATGGTGCCTGGGGGGTCCCCTAAGTCTACCTGTAAAGTAGCACATCTGTACTGTGTATAGAAGCTGCTGCAGCAATAATTGCATTTATAAAGCCAAAAAAAATAAATTTTCCCTGCAAGCTTTCTTTATTGTGTAAGCAACGGCTTGCGGAGCTAGTCTGTATGATGAGGCCACAATGTAGTGCACTGGGACCAAGATTTTTCTTGCACAGACTTTGGATAGAAGTAACAGGTGCAGAAAAATTGGTCTTTGGGTGTCGGTGGTGCCTTCACACCGTAACCTTATAGAGGTACTCTTGATTAAAGCAAGAATTGGCCTTGCTGTCAAAATTTGCAATGATATGCACTTGTCAAACAGGTGCGGAAAAATTGGTCTTTGGGTATCGGTGGCACCTTCACACCATAACACTATTGAGGTAGTTTTGATGAAAGCAAGATTTGGCCTTGCTATCAAAAATTGCAATGGTATGCACCTGTCAAACAGGTGTGGAAAAATTGGTCGTTGGGTGTTGGTGGCGCCTTCACAGCGTAACCCTATAGAGGGGATCTTGATGAACGCAAGATTTGGCCTTGCTGTTAAAAATTGCAATGATATGCGCTTGTCAAACAGGTGCAGAAAAATTGGTCTTTGGGTGTCTTTGGCGCCTTCACACCATAACCCTATAGAGGTATTCTTGATGAAAGCAAGAATTGGACTTGCTGTCAAAAATTGCAATGATATGCACTTGTCAAACAGGTGCGGAAAAATTGGTATTTCTTTGGGTGTTAATTGTGCCCATGAAACCTACACCCAAAAAATTCTTCCAGATTAAATCAACACCCACAATGCTCGGCAGCCTAGAAGTCCTTCAGAGATTCCACATCCCAAAAACACTTAATCAGCATACATCGGCATTAGGGGCTTCATAGCTGCTGGTAATCTGATTCATTTTGATAAATGTCAGACGGTCCACCGAGTCTGTGGACGGACACGTTCTATTATCAGTAACAAAACCTCCAGCAGCACTGAATGCCCGTTCAGATAGCACACTGGATGTAGGGCAGCCCAGCAGCTCAATTGCATCATGGGCAAGTTCTGGCCTGTGGTCTATTCTCATGACCCAGTAAGCCAGTGAATCGTTGACTGGAAAGCTCTCCATCTCTGTTTTTACCCCAAGATAATCGTCCAGCAATCGGGAAAAGCATTAGATTAACTCCTCCTTAAGGTGTGCTCAAGAGATTTCATCTTCTGCACTCTCTGTGGGGATGGGATGAGTTTTGAGACTTTCCCCTTGTAAAAGTGGTCAGGGAGGGTTGCCAACCAATAGTGATCCTTCTCTTTTACGCCACATATTCTTGGGTTCTTTCGCAGGCTTTGAAGCATGAGGGAGCCCATGCACCGCAACTTTGCGGAGGCATGAGAAGCAGACTCCTCGGGGTCACTGATTATAGTATCTGGAACTGCCTCCTCCAGGCCACGTACTACTCCCAAGGGTTCTGGGGATGGAAAACCATCTCTTACTGTTTGACATATGTCTTTCTCTGCTTCAATGCCTCCAAACTGCCAGAATCCTCTGCCTCCTCCTTCTCTTCTTGTGTGTTCTGTGGCATAGGAACAATGGTGTCTGCATAAAGTGGGCCTTAAGAGGAAAGGAAGTCCTCCTTCCGCTGCTCTGCCTCAAGTGCCCTGCCCATAATGCCAAGCAGAGTCTGCTCCAGCAGGAACACAACAGGGATTGTGTCACTGATGCATACATTGCCACGGCTCACCATCCTTGTGGCCTCCTCAAATGGTGACAGTACAGTGCATGCATCCTTTATGAGCATCCATTGGCGTGGGTTAAAAAAGCCGAGCCGTTGTGCCATATTCTCACAGGTACTCGTTGACGGCCCTCTGCTGCTTGTGCAGCCGCTGCAGCATTGCCAAAGTTGAGTTCTACCTGGTGGGCATGTCACAAATCAGGTGGTTTACGGGCAGGTGGAATTCCCGCTGAATTTCAGCCAACCGATCACTGGCTGTGTATGACCACCTGAAATGGCTACAGACTCTTCTGGCCTGCTTTAGCAGATCTTCCAACCCATGGTACCTATTTAGAAAACGCTGCACCACCAAATTGAGGACATGTGCCAGGCATGGCACATGTGTCAACTTTCCCTGTCTAAGGGCTGACAGGAGGTTTGTGCCATTATGACATACGTCACCATTCCTGGCACCAGCTGGCATAGCGTGAACCCCCTCTGGGCCTGCCACTGCAGAGCTGCAAGAATTTCTGCTCCGGTGTGGTTCCTGTCCCCTAGACACACCAGCTGAAGCATTGCATGGCACCTTTTAGCCTGACTCATTGAATAGCCCCTTGAACGCTTAGGGGGTACTTGTGGTTCATAGGACATATCAGCAGATTAGGGCATGGAGGAGGAAGAGGAGGAGGAAGAGGGGTTAGAGCTGACAAATCTCGCATCATCACCACTAGCTGTATGGAGATGTTGGGGGCACAACAAGATACAGAACTGAGCCCTGTCCTGCATCCTTCCGAGTTGCAAGCAGAGTTACCCAGTGTGCTGTGAACGAAATATATCATCCCTGACCATGCTTGCTTGACCACGTGTCAGCAGGACTTTGCGGCTGACTGCCATGCCCAACAATGACACAACTTTGCCTGCTACGTAATGGTACAGAGCTGGAATGGCTTTACGTGAAAAGAAACAGCGACTCGGAACCTGCAAATTCACAGAAGGGGGCAGAATCCATCAGATGGAAAGGCAGAAGTTGTAGAGCCAGCAGCTTTGACAAGCTTGCATTTAGACGCTGGGCATGTGAGTGGCAGTGACTGTAATTATTTTTTTCACTGTAGCAGATGGGGCAGAGTAATTTGTCAGCTATAGTCTAAAGCTGGTGGTGTGCCGCTGGCAGTACCTGGGACACCCTGTGCTATACCGTCATCCCTGTCAGTGGAGGCTGCTGAGAGGTCATGAGGTATAGCGGGAACAGACTGAGGTGAGTAAGGAGGAGGAACAGATTTGTGTCCCATTTGTGTGGCTCAGGTGCTCTTGCCAATGGGCTGAGTGGTGGGAGGTTAAATGCCTTGTCAAGCATGTGGTACCCAAATGGTTGGTGTTTTTGCCACGCTTGATGTGCTTGAGACAAAGTTTGCAAATTGCAACAGTGCGATCAGCTGGACATGTGCTAAAAAGGGCCCAGACAGCTGAGCTGTGGGAAGTGGGTCGGGAGATAACTCCCACAACATGATGGAATAGGGTAGCTGCTCCCTACTCTTACATGATGGCTGTCTCGTTGGGGTTTTGCCTCACCCTCACTTTCCTCCTCTGCTCTATCTGGCACCCAAGTCGTGTCAGTGACCTCATCATCATCATCATCTCCTCCATCCTCATTACCACTGGAGACAACTTGGCAATACGCTGCGGCAGGAGGAAAATAACTGCCAATTTGTAATTTGTGTACCAGTATTTCCCTCTCTGTAGGCTCATGTTTCTGCCTTCCCCAACCTCAGAACCAATATCTGAATCAAGTAACGGCTGCGCATCGTCAAGGAGAAAATGGCTAAGGCTGCTTTTACACTGGGGCTGAACTATACTGCGTTAAATGGAAGATAATGCACTGAAAAATATGGCGTTGGACTTGCAGTAATGCACTGAACTTTACTGCGTTAAGCGGAAGGTAACACACTGAAATATACAGCGTTAAACTTGCAGTAATGCACTGAAATATACTGCGTTAAGCGTGTAGTAACGCACAGAAATGTACTACGTTAAACGTCATGTAACGCACTGAAATATAATGCGTTAAGTGTGCACTAAGGCAGAGAAATGTACTGCGTTAAATGGCACGTAATGCACTGAAATATACGGTGTTAAACTTACAGTAACGCACTGAACTATACTGCGTTAAACGGAAGATAACGCACAGAAATATACAGAATTAAACTTGCAGTAACGCACTGAAATATACTGCGTTAAGCATGCAGTAACGTACAGAAATGTACTGCGTTAAACGGCACGTAATGCACTGAAATATACAGTGTTAAACTTGCAGTAACGCACTGAAATAAACTGCGTTAAATGGCACGCAACGCACTGAACGGCCTTAAATTTGCAGTAACACAATGAAATATACTGTGTTAAACGGTCACTACACTCACACTGACTGAACTATCCTTACATTCACACTAATGTAAAGATGAATGGTGGTCGTACTACACTCTCACTGACTGAACTATCCCTACATTCACATTAATGTAAAGATGAACGGTCACGCTACACTCACACTGACTGAATTATCCCTATATTCACACTAATGTAAAGATCAATGGTCACACTACACTCGCACTGAACTATCTCTAGATTCACACTAAACTGATATTCTACACTGACAATAGAATCAGAATAGCACACTATAGCACACTAATGCCACGTACACACGGTCAGAATTTCCGACAACAAATGTTTGATGTGAGCTTGTTGTCGGAAAATCCAACCGTGTGTAAGCTCCATCGGACATTTTCTGTCGGAATTTCCAACAACATAAGTTTGTGAGCTGGTTACCAAATTTTCCGACAACAAAAGTTGTTGTCGGAAAATCTGACCGTGTGTACACAATTCAACGCACAAAAATTCTACGCATGCTCGGAATCATTGAACTTAATTTTTCTTGGCTCATCGCAGTGTTGTACGTCACCGCGTTCTTGACGTTCGCAATTTCTGACAACATTTGTGTGACTGTGTGTATGCAAGACAAGTTTGAGCGAACATCCGTCAGAATAAAATCCACAGTTTTGTTGTCGGAATGTCCAATCGTGTGTACGCGGCATAACTGTCTAATAGCACTGAACAGAGCACTGTTCTATCTCTCTTTACGCTGATATCACACTGAAAATAGCCGCTATTGAAAGAATACTTTTATAGTGTGGGGTGGGACTAACAGCAATAAGCCATGATTGGCTAGAGTCATCATGACAGCGTCCAATCTGTGCCCTGACTGGGCAAAGCTTTCATTGCTTCAGCCAATAAGGGTTTTTCAATGCACTGTGCGGCGGCACGATGCATTTTGGACATTTGGCGGGCCGAACAAACGGTCGAACACCCCGATGATTCGGTTGTTCTGTGAATGTGAGAACAGCCAATGTTCGGCCGAAAACTCAAGCTCGGGCGAAACTATTCGCCCATCCCTACTCAAGACTGTACACATTACGTTTCTTTCACCTCTTTTTTTTACCTGCTGGGGATCATTCTAGTGGTACACACAACAATTTTACTTGCTTTGCCCACTGTCTGGCCAGACTCGTTGCTCATTTTGCAATCATCTGAAATAGGCACTCCCAAATGTTTTTCCTCAGTAGCTCTGGACAACGCTGTGCCCCCAATATTTTACTATGTCAGAGGATGCCAAATCATGTTCTTGTGTCACAAACACCACCAAGAATATCATGAAAACATGAACATGAACACTACATCATAGTAGTTTGATACAAAGAGATTGAGTTGTTATAAGTTTCAGGTCTTGTGAAGCATAATGTACAAAGTCTTTACTTTTTATCCATGTGATGAGTCTAATAAAGATACAGTTGCATCTCTTATTACCCATAGAATGGTTACATCTGTTGTTATCCATAGGATGAATCGAATAAAGATGCAGTTGTATTTCTTTTACTTCCTCTGTTCAGACATCTGGATTTCAATCTGGAGAAGACTCTCTTCTTCTTCATTGCCGGTCGATATGAATACACCAACAAAGGGGCAGACATCTTCTTGGAGGCTCTTTCCAGGCTGAACTTCCTTCTGCGGGTAAGTCTGATCCTCTGTCATGACTCCACCTGGCACTATCCCAGACAAGGCTGCTGTTAAAAATCACAGGGCCCAGTACAGCCTACCTGACAGCTCCCCTCCTTTTTAAATTTTAATATTTTTTTTTAACAGCCTTGGTGAACAGCCTTTGGCGAAATATCAGGGTTCTGAATAAACCCCCGATGTTTAACCACTTCCTTACTGGGTACTTAAACTAAACTCTTTTGGTGGTATTTGATCACGTCTGCGGTTTATATTTTTTGCGCTATAAACAAAAAAAGACTGACAATTTTGAAAAAAAACACAATATTTTTTACTTTTTGCTATAATAAATATCCCAATTTAAAAAAAAAAAATCTTTTTTCATCAGTTTAGGCCGATACATATTCTTCTACATATTTTTGGTAAAAAAATCGCAATAAGCATTTATTGATTAGAAAAGGAAAAAACTGCGCTAAAGGAATTACATTACAAAAAAAATTATAAACTAAGGCAGCAATAATGGTGGTATAAACACAAAACAAAAATTTGCGCCAATAAAAATAAATAATTGTGGAAACAAATAAATAAAAATTGTTCAGGAGCTGAGTTGTGTCAGGCACTCACACCACAACAAACAATAGCCCAAATAGATGAATAGCACCTTACCCAAATATACTCAATGTATAAGGGACATAAAGAATATAAACCATATATAATTATGTTAAACACCATACAGAAATGGGATTTCTTTACATTGGATTACCCATACATTTGGTATCGATTAAAATATGGGCAAGAATCTCACACCAATATTCTGGGAGTTAAATGAATCCAAATGTCCAGGGGCTGGTTTGTGAAAACCACACATATGGTAATCCTATTCCCAGCCTTTAGGCAGGTCTCAAGGGAGATGTTACAGTCTTTATGTGCCGTGGGTCCTATATCCAGCTAGTGAGTCTCCAAAGATGAAGATAGGAAACACAATTGGAAAGCCAGCACCACCACGTGATAACACAGACCGACAGTGCCCTCCACCACACGAATTGGCAGCTTACCACAAATAAGCCCCCGATACACAGTCGGCTATGACCCAGCCGCGGTCTTTGATTGATTGAATAGACCAAGAGACATCTACAGCACACACCCTTCTCTTTCCTCCGTTCCTCCCGATCATATGACACCGACCCCGGAACCTTTTGAGAGAGAAATAATCCTCTGCAGGCTTGATGGCTCCCTCCCACTTCAGTTCCCTCACTCCGTAGAAACCTATACGGAGTGAGGGAACTGTTTACACACAGAGATCCATGTCCCTGTCTCTGTGACTGCCGATCGCGGGTACCTGGCGGACACTGCGGCCGCCAGGCACGTGCATTGGCACCCGCGTGACACAGCGGGCACAGCTATTCCGCGATGCGCGCCCACGGCGGCGCGCAACGTGGAAGTAAACAAGAGGCATCCAGGGAGGCCCTCCCGGCAGTTCAGGTCCGCGCTGCGGCCGTCTTTCGGCTATAGCGTGGATCTGAAGTGGTTAAGATTTGAGACAGAGAACCCCCAGTCCCTTTCTCTGCAGCTTCAGCTGCACTGAACAGTGAATGAAAGCGCTCTGAGGCTCCCTGTTCATTCACAAACTGAAGCATAGTAAACACCATTTACTATGCTTTGGTGATGAATATACAGTGAGTGATCAGTGCCAATCGCTCTGCTTATAATCCAAAGCACTTGTATATCAAAGTGAATTTCCGCATAAGAAACAATGGAAACTCCGATGATTCCTTCCACAACCATTTATTCATAAGTCTATCAGTTTATAGTCCATATAAAAAGATTATAGCAATGTGATAGGTTGTGTAAACAGAAAATGTCCATCTACAAATGGCAGCCTCCACAAGGGGATTAGAAGCAAAATCCAGCAGGGGCTACAGTGTATAAAAGAGAAGAGAGGAGCCTCTAAGTGTAGCAATATGGTTCCATTTAACCACCTCAATACTGGGCACTTTCACCCCCTTCCTGCCCAGGCCATTTTTCAGCTTTCAGCGCTGTCACATTTTGAATGACAATTGTGCGGGTGTGCGACGCTTTACCCAATCGAAATTTGCGTCCTTTTTTCGCCACAAATAGAGCTTTCTTTTGGTGGTATTTGATCACCTCTGCGGCTTTTATTTTTTGCGCTATAAACAAAAAAAGAGCGACAAGTTTGAAAAAAAATATATATTTTTTACTTTTTGCTATAATAAATATCCATTTATTTATTTTTAATTTTTTTCCTCAGTTTAGGTCGATACGTATTCTTCTACATATTTTTGGTAAAAAAAAACGCAATAAGCGTATATTGATTGGTTTGCGCAAAAGTTATAGCATCTACAAAATAGGGGATAGATTTATAGCATTTTTATTATTTTTATTTTTTTTACTAGTAATGGCGGCGATCAGCAATTTTTATCGTGACTGCGATATTGCGGCGGACACATCGGACACTTTTGACACATTTTTGGGACCATTCACATTTATACAGCGATCTGTGCTATAAAAATGCATTGATTACTGTATAAACATGACTGACAGGGAAGGGGTTAACACTAGGGGGGAGGAAGGGGTTAAATGTATTCCCTATTAGTGATTCTTACTGTGGGGGGAGGGGACTGACTGGGGGAGGTGACCGATGGTTGTCACTATGTACAAGGGACACACCATCGGTCTCCTCTCCCTGACAGGACGTGGATCTGTGTGTTTACACACACAGATCCACGGTCCTGCTGGGATAATGGGCAATCGTGGGTGCCCGGTGGCCATCGCGGCGGCCGGGCACGCGCATCGGGTACCCAGTGATGCGGCAGGCACGCGCCAACTAGTGGATTTTAAAGGCGCAACGTCATATGACGTTTGCCCAGAATAACAGTGTCTTCCTGCCGCCATCATGTGACGGCAGCCGGTTGACAACTGGTTAATGAAGGCACAACATTTAGCAACTCACATGGTTGATGATTAAAAGAGGTACATCTAAGTAGGCAAGCATCCGGGGTAAAGCTGTCCACATAGACCGTCCTCTGCACCGCCGGCTCTCACCGCTGTCAGTCTGCAATCGTTATCGGGAAGACTACCCTGCAGTAGAGCGATCTGAAAGCGAGGCTTGAATCGCTCGTGGAGTGCAGCGTGAAAGGTATAACGTCAATGGTGGTGCGGGGGATGGTCTATGCGGACAGCTTTACCCCAGATGCCTGAATACTTAGGCAGGTCAAAAAATGGGTCGAATTTTTAAATAATTTTATTTCGAAAATCTTATCTAAGAATTTTCATTCATATTTCGAACCATTAGTGGGCTTCAGCAACAGACGATTTTCATGCGGCCATCGAATTTGAGTAATCAGACATGTTGGAATTTTTTTGAAAAAACTAACGATTTTCTAATCATTGATGGGAGAATCATGCGAGAAATGTAATCAAAAAAGAAATGCGCATGTGCAAGAAAAGAAAATTCCCGGAAAGAAAAGAAGATTCTCAGCCACAAAAATTATTTTCTGTAGCAACATGAGGTGAAATTGAACGCTTGGTTGGTCGAATTTCGAAATCAATGGTGGCACCATCGGATCACAAAACGCACAAATTTTCAGATTTTCAAAAGAATATTCTTTCGAAATTCGACCCGTGTATGGCCAGCCTTAGATGTGCCTGTTTTAATTATCAACCATGTGAGTTGCTAAATGTTGTACCTTCATTAAATGTAGCAATATTGGTACACTTGGAGGCGCCTCTCTTCTCTTTTTTACTCAGTTGTGACATGACGCTACTTGTATATCAAGTCATCCCTCGTTTATCAATTCAAAATGTATTAAAACATTTTGCTTGTCTTGCAAAACGCTCTCAAACCAAGTTACTCTCAAACCAAGGTTTTACTGTATTTACTGCACACCCCCCGCTCTCCATCCTGAAACATCCCCATGTGTGCCCTCAGCAGCTGCTGGCGGGAGAGGAGGGAAGCTGGCAATGCTTCAGGACAGGGGGGCACAAAGTAAGACCCAGACAGCAGGGGGGTGGGGATGTAGATACCAATCCCCCTGCAGTGCAGCAGGAGGAAGAAAAAGGAGGAGAAGTCGGCAGAGCTGCAGGGGGTGCCACAAGAGTTGGCAATAAGACAGTGGTGACCGGGCCCCCCTTTTGAACTGCTGGGACCTGGGCCTGGTACAGGAGGGCTGACTGTACTGTCTTATTAACGGCCCTGATCCCAGCAGTGGATACCTGCGAAGACAAGAGGATAACTGGGGATTTTGCCCTTCTTGTTGAAATTGGCATTGTTACCCTATAATGAACAAGTATGTGATTGCCATGAGAGGAGGTCACGTCTAATATGTTACTTTGTTAACAAACAAATGGTTTGGGTTCTTTTTAGAGGTAAGGCTACCTTTAACTGACCATACTTGCCATACTGACCATACTTGCCACTATCTCAGTATACAATCTTCTTCTGACAATAATGTATAGTACAAAGGTCTGCCTGATTGGATACAATTTGAATGCATGGCTTCACTTTGATAACTCTACAGGTGATTGTGAAATCATATTGTTACAATGGGGCCAGCTTTAGTGCCGGTTCACACTACCGCGACTTGGGGGGCGACTTGTTAGACCGCAAGTCGCCCCAAGTCGCTTGACATCAGAAATCACAGCTATGTGAATGAGAGCCGTCTTAATGAACGCGTATGAAGTCGGAGCGACTTCAGAAAAAGGTTCCTGTACTACTTCAAGGAGACTTCTAGGCGACTTGTACCCATTGATTTCAATGGAAGTCGCCTCCAAGTCGGATCCCCCGTCGTAACTGAAGCAACTTTCCAGGAAGTGAAAATTGTTTTCTAAGGCAAACCCCTCCCTCCCACAGAGCAGATAATTATGTGATTGGCCACTGGCAAAGTCGCCTGTCCTGGAGGCGACTTGAAGTCGCGTTGTAAGTCGCTCCAAGTAGCGCTCAAGTCGCGCTCAAGTCGTCTCCAAGTTGCCTTGAAAAGTCGCGCTGGAAGTCGTGTTGCCCCAGTGTGAACCGGCACTTAAGGTTACCATAGAGTTAGCAAGAACAGGTCCAGGAATCAGGATATGTGAAAGGAGCTTCTGTAACCCCTTTAGGAGATCTTTAAAGCTCATTGCCAATGTATTTTGGAGAGGATTGCTTTGCTCATTCCTATTTGTGACGTGTGTAGGATAGTGAATGAAGCTATAGAAAAATGCAGTATAATAGATTGTACACAACACCAGAGACCCATCTATCATTGTTATTCTCTCTGTCCAGCTCTGACCCAAAGCAATCAGACTGTTTTTTGCTGCTGGCTTAGACATACCATGATGAGAGACCTTTTGCAGTGCTTGCAGATTTTTCTCTTTATTGGTTTGACTTTAAATCTTTATTCATAGCAGCATTTTTAGGGCCAGTACATAATCATATGGAATTGACTAGCCTGTGTCCTCCTTGACAAAAGAAATACAATGCAGATTTTCCAGTCAATAATATTGTGGTGTGAATAAAACTCATGACAGGATACTTAAGGATCCTGCCTTTCACCACGAGACTGGCTTTTCTGATATATAAAGAGGCCACCACAGTGATAAGACTGAGCCGAGGGGAGAATCATAAAGATAATCAGTGCGCAGGACAGAGAGATCTCTCAAAGAAGACGCACAGCGCCCTCGGCTTTGTGACGCAGACTGCGTAGTGTTCAGAGACAGATCACTACTATGTCTTCTGAATCTCCGGCATGTGGGGCAGAATATAACAATGTATCAATACAAGCAAAAGGAATAAAAGACCCAGGCTCTTCTTCAAATATTTCATGGTTACAAATAAAACAATGAAGCCAAAAGTTAAAAAGAAACGGCTTATTCAATGCACATTCACTGCCTTAGATCCACTGTACGTGACGTCAATCTATGCGTTATGTGTCCGCATTGTGGGAAGGTTAGATACCAGGGAATGCAAAAAGGAAGCTGAAACCTTTATATTCTGGGCATCAAATGTGCATTGAATGTATAAAGCAGCAAGCATGTGCAAGTGAGCGTGTCCTCCATGGAGATCAGAGGATAAATTATTGAGGTAAAAAGATTAATCATCTTCTCCAAATGATGAATGTTAAATTCAGATTGGCCCAAACAACCGTTCGCTGTTTTTATAGTCTGAGGAAAAAAAAACATTCCTTAGATAGGTTAGTTATGTGCAGAGCTTTTCCCCACTTTCTCCTGAATCTCCCAATTGGGTCCATGAGGCTGTCCCTGAGGCTGTCCCATCACAATAAAGGCCAAAAGAGATGCTTTGGAAGTAAAAGATGGGGCCAGGCTTGACTATTACAAGAAGAGTTGCACATAACTTCAGCTGCTTACTGATTAATCTTACATGTGGATTTGTCAGGAACCATAAACCAGGCAGAGACAAAAAATGCAGGTAAAATCACACCTAAAATAGCAAAAAATAACACAGGAACGTATTAAAAAACTGAAGCCATGGTTTGGATGCCAGAGTAGGTAATCAGACGAGCCAGGGTCAGGAAGCCAGAAGTCAGCAAAGTAAGGAGCAAAAACAGGAAAAGGTATCGGAAGAGAAGTCAGCCAGGCCAAGTCATACACAGGAACACACTGGAGGTCATAGACCATGCAAGGGCATGTAGGAAATGAGCAAAGCTGTTTAAATAGCCAAAAGGGGCTTGAGTGTAGGCTGGACTAATGAGGCAGGTAATGGTAACCAGGTGAGTCAATGTGGAAACAATGAGTGGCTGGTAGATAACTGACAGCTGAGCAACTTCTGAGCACTGAGGTTCCATTCAATCTATTCATACCATTCACAGCCCTTGCGATCCCCACTATTTTGAATGGCACCAAATTGCGGCACAAATTTGCGACAGTTGTCACCCGACGAATCGCCATAAAATTGCAAGCAGAATCGGGGAATGCCCGATGCCCAAAAGAAGTACAAGAGCTTTTTCTGGGTGTCAGGCATTCTGCGATTCGGTTCGCGTGTTTTTACTGTGATTTTACAACGTTTCATCAGGCGACAATTGCGACAAAATCCCGTCGCAATTTGGTGCCATTCAAAATAGCAGGGATCGCAAGGGCGCTTCCAAATCGCGGGCAGAATCGCAGCGATTCCGCCCGCAAAACACAACGCCAAGGTGTGAATGGAGCCTGAAAGAAAAGAGCTGCTCGTAAGAAGCAGGAGCCCAGCCCTGACAGGATTTCAGTCAAGATCATATCTGCTTACATCATTTTTTATTGCATGATTTATTTATATTGCCTAAGTAAGTTTACTTTAAAGAAAGATGTCCTTTTATTTCATATTTCCAACCAGCAATAAAGGGAGGGATTAATTAGTCAGTACACCTAAAAAAGATATTTGATGCTTCTTGTAGTAGACTTTTTCAATGTAAAGACATTTTGTAGCTTATCCAAGCCACTTTTTCAGTCCTGTTAAACTGAAGTAGTATCTTGGATAAGCTATGAAAAGTCTTTAGCATTACAGAACAAGGCCATTTGAATGTGCCTAACTAATACTAGATATACAATACCATGACCTGGATAAATGAGATCCACATAGACATACAGTGGGGATAATAATTATTTAATCCCCTCCAGATTTTGTAAGTTTGCCCGCTTGCAAAGAAATGAGGGGTCTATCATTTTTATCATAGGCGTATTTTAAATGATAGAGACAGAATGTCAACCAAAAATCTAAAAAAAACACGATACAAATGTTCTAAATTGAGTTGAAAGGAAAATGGTGTGAACTTATGCGCTACTCAGTGTATGATTAATATTGTGAATATTATTTGAAAAATAAAATAACCAAAATGTGTACAGTAATCAAATTGATAAAGGTGCCAACTCCCGTAGTGTCACCACATAAATCAACAGTATAATATTATATTAAGGGAGCTGTGCTAAATCTAACAATGATTCCTAAATAAACAGCAAAGAGAACTATATCATATGTATTAATAAATGTACTAAAGATGAATATAATATAATGCATAAAAACATAAAATAGTGAGTGTCAAACATAATATCCACAAGAGGCGGTGTTTCAAAAATCCAGTGCAAAAACGTGAATAAACACGATAAGTAAAGTTCTTGATGAAATGCTTAAAGTGGATGTAAACCCGAAATTTTATTTTTTATTTTTTGCTGTCACAATGTACAGTATACGATTTCCTATCATTTGTGCCAGGTCTTGCCACAAAGAGTTAATCCAGCTCTGAGCAATCCTCTTTTATTGTTCAGTGAGATAAAACGGACAAACAGAGAAAAACCTTTGTCCGTTCCGCCCCCTTGCTTTGAGTGACCGGTTATTTACATATCTCGTGCACTAGCTTTAGACAGGCATTATTTTTTAATTCCCACCCCCATTCCTTTTCTGAAGTCATGTGGTTACTTTTCTGGATTTTGACTGGATGTTAGTGATCATAGCAGAAGGAACACACAGGAGAAAATGCATGTTGACAAGGGGAGTGTAGAGGTGGGCGGGGACTCTACTGACATCACGACTCCACCCACCGAGCTCCAGACAACAGATCCACCCACAGAATCTGCAGTTTTTCAGTTCTTATAACAGACAGATAAGGATTCATGCAGGAGGCATCTATATCCTTATAGATCAGCACTATGGCAGTAGTTTAGAAAGGATGAGAGTGGGTTTACATCCACTTTAATAGTGCTTCCAAACAATCCCAGTGAAACATGAATCCAAGAAAAGGGACAAACTCCACCATCATGTGCCATGGCTGCTCACCTTTAATTAAAAGGTAACACGCATTAATTGCAAACTCGATCTCTGTATAGTGTATGTCATTCAGTAGTTGGTAGCAATCAATCAGTTTACAACATCCCTACAGTCAAGCAAGGAGATGGAAACATTATGCCTTTAGGACTGTTTGGGACTATTTCTCTGCTAAAGGTACAGGCCGACTTTGCCGCATTGAAGGGCCAATGGACGGGGCCATGTATTGTAAAGTCTTGGATGAGAACCTTCTTCCCTTAGCCAGAACACTGAAGATGCGTTGTGGATGGGTCTTCAAGCATGACAATAACCAAATCATACTGCCAAGGCAACAAAGGAGTGGCTCAAAAAGAAGCACATTAAGGTCATGGAGTGGCCTAGTCAGTCTCCAGACCTTAATCCTATACAAAATGTATGGAGGGAGCTGAAATTTGGAGTTACCAAGAGACAGCTAAGAAACCTAAGGATTTAGAGAAGATCTGTAAAGAATTGTGGACCAAAATACCTCCTGAGATGTGTGCAAACCTGGTCACTAACTACAAGAAACGTCTGACCTCTGTGCTTGCCAACAAGGGTTTCTCCACCAAGTACTAAGTCACGTTTTGCTTGGGGATCAAATACTTATTTTACTCACTGAATTGCAACCTAATTTATAGCATTTGTTTTGTGTTTTTCTGGATTTTTGGTTGATATTTTGTCTCTATCATTTAAAATACACCTATGATAAAAATGATAGACCCTTTATTTCTTTGTAAGTGGGCAAATATTCTAAATCTGCAGGGGATCAATAATTATTTCCCCACTGTATTCTTCATGCGTTTCTAAGGGACTCCAGTACCCGGCTTGTCCCCACCTGCTGAATATTTCAACGTAAATGCATTATTTAACAAGGATAAACAGATCATTTTATAGTGGCCAGGGCTGGTGGGAGGAGCTGGGAACACAGTGGAGGAGCGATCCAGGAACCATAAAAGGTTGTCCTTCAAATGTCAGGACTAAACACAAGGCCACATTGTAAAGTGTGCCAATTGTTTTAGAACCTCTGCCTTGTTTTTCAGGTTCATCGGAGTGATGTGACTGTTGTGGTGTTTTTTATAATGCCAACAAAGACAAATAATTTCAATGTGGAGACACTGAAAGGTCAGGCAGTGAGGAAACAGCTCTGGTGAGGACTCTTCCACTTATTTTGTGTTGTGGTATTTTGTACAGAGAACACTGAGCCAGTCACATAAGTCTCTGCACCAGAAGAGCTTACACTTAAATGTCCCATTGAAGTCACAAACTATTATTATTAATATTATTATTATTCATTTACATTTATATTGCTCTGAAATATTCCATAGTGCTGTACAGAGAACACTGAGACATTCACATCAGTCTCTGTACCAGAGGAGCTTACATGTTAACCTCTTCCCACTGTCCTAACTCATATATGCGGCCTCTCAGCGGGTGGGCTTTAATGTTGAAAGGACAAATATATGTGGCCCTATGTAAACATCTTTCTGTGCTAAGAGCGCACGCCCTGCGCGCTCCCAGCTCAGAGACTGCAGGGTACCGGAATACTCCCAATGCATACTTGTGATCGGGAGCTTCCGATCATGTGACCACTGTAACAGCCAATCACAATGGTCACGTGATTAGAATGCCCGCCTCCGCCTCTTGGCATTTAGAACCTTTTAAAGGGCCGGAAGGTGGCAGAAGGAAGGGGTTAATGTCCAATCACAAACTATTATCATTAGTATTATCATTAATAATAAACATTTATATAACTCTGATATATTCAATAGTACTGTAAAGTAAACACAGAGCCAGTCATATAAGTCTCTGCACCAGAAGAGCTTACACTCTAATGTCCCACCACAGTCACACACTATCATTATTCTTATTACTTCTGTTGTGCTTTTCCAGGGACACAGCTCAGGCAGTGAAGGAGAAGTTTGGAAAGAAACTGTATGCAGCATTGCTGAAGTACGTATAACAGTAAATTCAGTCTTGTTCCTCATCTATCTCTAAAAAGTAAATGTAAACCTTAATTTAGTTTCCTCTGTGCACTATGCCATTTTTTCATAAATTCCTGTTTTCCAAAAATTCATTTTTTCAATCTTTGTTACATCTCAATGCTGCTGATCTCCTGCAACTTCTTTACAGACACTTCCTGACTACATGCACTTCAGAAATGGCAGCATGGGATTTCTTGGGGTGGGCTAACTGATTGTGATAATAGTGGACCATGCCTGTGTAATGTTTGCTGAAACAGACACTTGTAGTTTTCTACCTGGTGGTGACAGTGCAGGAGAACAATTGAGCAATGACACTACCATGCACAGCTGCACCAGATTTTGCACTCTCCAGTGTTAGTAAATCAACCTCACTATCGCTCTCTTCCTTTGTTTCACTTATCACATAGAAGCTTTTTTCTCAGTAATACAAAGCTCCGGGCCTCACTCTGTGTGTATCAACTACTGTAAGTCTCAAAGCAAAAGTACAAACTTCAGCTACAGACTCTGTACTCCTGCCCCATTGCCCAAGCCCCACTGATGCATTTCAGCCTAGTTGGGCTTAATTGGTTAAACTCAGTCAGGGTGAAACGCGTTAGTGGGGCATGGTCAATGGGCGGGGACTGTAGTTGAAGCTTGTACTCTCACTTTGAGTTGTGGTTGATACACACAGGTTGCGAGCCCGGGGCTTTGTACTACTGTGGATTCATGGACCAAGACGTGTTCCTTGAGCTACCAGTAGCCTGATATTAAAGAAGCCTTTTTTTTTTTTTGTGCCAATTTAACTTTTAACTCCTAAGGGCCCTTTCACACTTACGGATCCCGTGAGGATCCGTTCCTTTAACCTGCCTAGCGGTATTCCCGAGTCTGGCTCGGGGTTAAGTTTCAGCACCAAAAGCGGTAACCCTGAGCCAGACTCGGGCTGCATCGCAGTGATCCAGGCAGAGTTACTCACCTTGTCCCCTGGATCCTGCGATGCCTCTCCGCTGTGTGATCGAGCTGTCTTCTCGCTCGATTCACACAGTGCCGAGTGCCACCGAGCTCCGTTCCCTGCGACGTTTCGACGCACGGGGGCGGAGATCAGCGCCAAATTCAAAAAAGTTAAAACACACAATACATACAGTATACTGTAATCTTACAGATTACAGCACTGTATAAAAAAAAATGACACACCCCCTTTGTCCCTAGTGGTCTGCCCAGTGTCCTGCATGCAGTTTTATATTATAAAAACTGTTCTTTCTGCCTGGAATTTGGAGATTGTCCATAGCAACCAAAAAGTGTCCCTTTATGACAAAAGTGGTTTTAGACCAGCCTGAAAACAGCGTTAATAAATTAGAATCACTTGCAGAATTAAGCGATAGTGATTTGTGGGGAAATTCGTCATCAAACACTGAAAAACACTTTTATTATTATTATTATATTATTTGTTATAATTATTTTATAGTTATTTATTATATTATAATTTATGATTTTGTGTTTCAAACTTTATCATACCCGGGATGTCTACTAGACTCTTGTTTGGACAGATTTAAGTGAGTTATTCCTAAGAATTACAGGCCTACAATATAAAACGTCAAATCTCCATGCAGAATAATGGTACCGCTTTCAGCACCTAAAATCTGCCAGAATCATACCGCCAGGGAGGTTAATATCCGCTTGCTCAGCGGGGATCGCTCCGTTGATCCCCGCTGAGCAGGCAGATGACAGGGCGGTCCCTGCACACTGTGCAGGGACCGCCCTGTCAGATCTACGCTCTCCTCTATGGGGAGATTGGATGAACACGGACCGTCTGTCTGTGTTCATTCGATCCGCAGACGGATGGAAAAATAGGATTTTCTGCAGAAACGAAGCATAGCGGAGACTGATGAGATCGGATGTCAGCGGATTTTCATCCGCTGACATCCGCAATCCCATAGGGATACATGTTTGTCTGTTTTTCATCCGAAAACAGATGGATGAAAAACGGACATACGGTCCGCAGGTGTGAAAGGGCCCTAACTATAGCTTTAAACCTTTAAACCAAAGACAAAATGTATACTACAGTTATAAATGCTATATTACCAGAGCAATAAATACTTTCAAAGTGATACGAGTAACAGAAATATTGTATATGCGTGGAAAATATCATAAAATAAAAATGTTACAATGCAGCAAATTATCAAAATCTGTTCTCCAGAATGAAATATTTATATTTATATTTTCACCTAGTTGGGGGTGTTACCTGATTGAAGCTTATTTTTTTGTTACATAATAAAATCTTTTCTTCAGAGGAGAAATTCCTGATCTGAGCAAGATCCTGGACAGAGATGACCTGACCATCATGAAGCGGGCGATATACTCCACACAGGTATGATCATCTATATTTCTTTGTGTTTTGATTTTTTCTGAGTTTTGTTGGTACTTGATGGGGTTTTTCACATTAAAAACCAAAAAGCAATCACTCATAAAAAAAGGGGTAAAGGGTATTTACAATGTTTTTTTATATCTATACACAATTGTTTTGCCTTTCATTTCTATTTTGAACTGAATGGGTTGTTTTACAAAGTGATCGTTTACAGTCATGTCCCTTAAGCCCCGTACACACGGTCGGACTTTTGGCCAACAAACTTCATTTTGAGCAAGTTGGACCAACAATCCGACCGCGTGTACGCTCCATCGGACAAACTTTTTTTGCTTTTTTCTTGTTTTCTTCGGACAAAAGTTGGGTCTGCAAACAGACAAACTTTTGCCCAACAAAAGTCTGATGAAGCAAAGTCCGACCGTGTGTACAGAAAACCATCAGACTTTTGTCCGATGGACAAAACAACTAATGTTAAAATCAACCAACAATAGCAGAAGTTGACCAAAGGGTGGCGGTAAAGAGCAGAAAAGAGCTGAAAAACCACGTGATGTTGCAAAAAGTTTTGGGAAAGTTTGCAGAAAAGTTAGAGCGTGTGTATGCTATGGGTGTTCCCGACCAACTCTGTTCGGACAAAAAACATGGTACATTTCAGGAATATAAAATGTTGGGTTTACATATTAATCTTTAACTTTTGGTTATGTTCTTGTATGTTGTGTATTTTTTACACACTGCGTATGATCCTTTCTTTATTAAGTGACTTTTTTATGAATTTGGCCCTGCAAAGTAAGACTAGAGGTAAATTTTAATTAAAATTTCACTAATATGACATTAGTCATTTCTCAGTGAAATCAAGAAATGAAGGTTAAATTTCACAACTAAAGCTGCTGTCAGTTATATAGACAGCATAATGCTTGAACATGGTCTGGCATAGAGTAATATCTTTACAGACAATATTTAGGAATGAATGGAGTGGATTCATAAAAATTGGTGATTTTTTTCAATTTTGCCACCAATGCAAAACTCTCAGTTTTGCTCATTGGACTACTTAAGTGAAGTTTGTTTTGAAAAAGAAATTAAATCTTCTTTTCTTGTTTGAAGGAGCTGTTTTAGGGATGGTTTATTTATGGTAGTTTATTTTCTTTACTTAAAGTGATTGTTTTTGTTAAAAATAACAAACATGTTATACTTACCTGCTCTGTGCAATGGTTTTGCACAGTGCAGCTCAGATCCTCCTCTTCTCAGGTCCCTCTTTGGCACTCCTGGCCCCTCCCTCCTGTTGACTGCCCCCACAGCAAGCAGCTTGCTATGGGGGCACCCGATAAGAGCCAAAGCTCCCTGTGTCCATTCAGAAACAGAGCCACGGCCAAGCCCCTCTCTCTCCTCATTGGCTCACTGACTTTGGGTGACAGCAGCAGGAGCCAATGGCGCTTCGCTGCTGTCTCAGCCAATGAGGGGGGAGAGTCTAGGACAGCTGAGTCTCTCGCGCAACATTGCTGGATCGAGATGGGCTCAGGAAATTATTAGGAGGGCTAAAGGGGGCTGCTGCACACAGAAGGCTTTTTATCTTAATGCATAGAATGCATTAAGATTTAAAAAAAACTTCTGCCTTTACATCCACTTTAACTGTTTTTTGTTTTTGTATTTGATTGTGATTTTGTCTTTAAATGTATTTTGTACTTTTTCCTGCTGTATGTTTTTCCTTAAATAAGGCTAAAAAGGGGCCTTTTTTGGCACATAAGTCAAGTCAAGCTTTATTGTTATTCTACTACATATGCGGTAAAATGAAATGTCGTATCTTACACGTATCTTACATACTTACAGCCGAATATTGCTACATACTAATTAAACATAATTATAAATATACAAAGAATAAAATACAGAAAATAACTTAAAAATAAAACATTATAAACCTATACACATCTGGGAACTATGCAGCGTATTTATCGGCGTATAACACGCACAGGCGTATAACACGCACCCTAACTTTAAGAGGGAAGTTTCAGGAAAAAAAACTTTCCACATCCCCCTGTGTATAACATGCAGGCACAGTTTACCCTCTATTTTCAGGATAAAAAAAGTGAGTGTTATACGCCAATAAATACAGTAACTGTACATATACAGTTGCTCCAGAGCTTAGTAAATGTGGTAAAGGTTCGCTTTGCAAAAAATACTTAATGACATGCAAGGAAGAAAAAAAAATTGCATTTTTGCTTGCACATGATTGGATGATGGAAGTCAGCAGAGCTTCTGCTCATTTACTAAGCTCCAGAGCAACTACACTTGCAGAGTGCAAAGTACACAGTCTATTTGCCTTTAGTAAATCAACCCATCAAAGCCCATTGCAACCTTAAAAAACATCTTAATTTCAACAACATTTGACTCCAATACATTTTACCAAAATGGAGAAATTTTTCAGAAATTCGATTTTTGTTAAAATTTTATGGAAATTAAAACCCTCAATTGCCCTCATCCCTAGTAATATTTTGTATTGGGACACCCAGCTGTCTGCGTTAAAGAGGAAGTAAACCCATGTTTTTTTGTTTTTTGTTTTAAAAACCCCTGCAAAAGAAAGCCATAATGAGCTAGTATGCATAGCATATTAGCTCATTATGAATGACTTACCTGAGATCGAAGCCCCCAAACTGCTCATCGTTCCCCTCCACCACCGCCGCCATCTTGCCTCGATGTCCCGTCAGTGCCGTCAGTGTATCGCCGCTCCGGCGCTGTGATTGACCGGAGCGGCGATGACGCCACACGCATGCGCGCTCGGGCCGGCAAGATCCCATTCAGAAAACCGTCAATGATGCCGGCCCGCTAGTGCGCATACGTGTGACGTCATCAGTTCTGTTTTTATAGTAAATATCTCTGTAGCGGGGTGTTCCCCTTTAATGCAAGAGACTACATTACCCAGAACCCCATTCGGCAATGTTCCGCCGCAGAGACTCATGGGAGGGGTTAATAAAGGAGGAGGTGAGGCTGGGCTCGGTCTCTTTGGGACACGAGACTTCAGAGACTGATCCTCCTGTGCGGACGTGTTGGAGTGCAGGGCCTGAAGCCTGAGGCCTTGCGCAGCACCAAAGAGCCTTCCACCCCTCTGCGAGCCTGGGTGGCATCTGACTTCGCTCGACTACAGCCTTGTTGGATCGGGGACCCGATCGCTGAAGAGACGGAGTGTGTGTGTGAGGACACAACAGGTGGAAGTTCCCGGACTGGGACCGTAGTCCGGGCGGGTGAGAGGGCATATGCCCAACCGATATACTGTTACTGCATCTAGGCCTATAGACTGCCGTGGCCTATGAGTTGTTCTTAGTGCTCTTATTGAAGATTCCCCTTGTTAGAACTAAATCTACCGTTCGCATAGTCAAGTTCTACTCCATCTTTACCTACCCCATTGGATTACAAAGTTTGTACTCTATTAATGTGCACCACCGTTAAAGACCTGCCGGTGAAGAAAAAAAAGAACTAAGTTATAGATACTAAAACCAGGCCTGGTGGAGTTTCTAGGGTGGTTTGGTTACTGCGCCACAGGGCACTTAGCTAACGGTCGCCCGCGTGGCGCACTTGTTATGTGTTAACCCTATAGTGTGTTAGTGTGGCTAGGCTTTACATTACAAATAATTATTCTGTAAACTGTTATTGATGTTATCTTCTTTTCCTTTACCAAGAGCTTAAGTAAAATCTTACATTTATTTAAATTCAGTATTGTTTCAGTGCTCAGTTATTCATACAGTAATAGACATACAATTTACTGTCAGTACTAGCTGAGCCAGTAGGGGGTAGAGCATATTGCCGGGGGTTGGCGGAGCTGTATTCAGGGCCCAAACTAAATCAGCGGCCTTCTTAGTTGGAGGTATCGCTACACGTGGGGGTTCTCGTCCGGGATCCTGATGCAGCAAGTGAACGCCAGAGGTGCCGGCATGGACCCCATGGATCCACGAGCGGTAGAAGAATGGTGCAAAGCCTCAACGCAGAGCCAAACCAGTCGATAGTCATCAGCCTCCCTGGGGAGACATGGTCGACTGAAACGGTAGAGGAATTGATGAAGTCAGTGTCCCCAAATCACACACCGTGGGTGACGGAGATAAAGTCAGACCCAGACACCTCATATCAGTATGCATTAGCGGAGTACTGGAACGGGATGCCAGAGGCCTGTAAGCACAAGTGTGTGTGGACGCCAGACAACAGAACTTATAGGTTGGCGCACGCAGTAACTGAAAGAAAGGAACCATCACCAACGGGATCACCGCAGGCTGCGGCCCGTACCCCACCGGGAGAAAGGGACAGGGCGACGCCCCCGGTGGCGCCTGCACCTGCCACTGTTATATCACCAGAACTGATAGGTGCGATAGGGGATCTGCTAACCAAGTGTCAGAAGGCAAACACGGTGCATGTAGAGACTAGCTACCGGAGACTAAAGACATTCTCAGGGAAGCTCCCTGTCCCCGCAGGGGAAGAAGACTTTGACACCTGGGTGGAGCAGGCATTGCAGGCAGTAGAGGCATGGGAGGTGCCTGAAGCGCAGAAGAGGCAACGAGTGATGGAAAGCCTTAAAGGCGCAGCAGCAGAAGCAGTGAAAAGCTTTCGGTTTGGGAACGCAGATTGCACGGCTCAAGACTGTCTAGCTATGCTGCAAGAAGAGTTTGGTCAATTGGAAAAGGTGACTGAGATGGTCTACCAGTTTGAACATACTTTCCAACAACCGGAGGAGAAACTTTCCGAGTATGTTAGAAGACTGAACAGGTTGTTGTGTAAGATTGTGTTGAAGAAGGGGATGAGGCCCCAAGACACAGATGCGGCAAGAATGAAGCAAGTCTTAAAGGGAGCGCTGCGCTCGGATCCAGTCTGGTTGCACCTGAAAACCTCAGGAGGAGGAACATTGCTGACTTATGCTGACTTGATAAAAATCATCAGAGATGAGGAGGCACTGCAACAGGACCAGCAGTTGATTAGGACAAGTGTTAGTCAATCCAGTAATGACCCCTGAAAGAGATTCGGAGATAGACACCCTGAAAGCTCAAATGTCCAAGGTGTTAGAGATGTTGACCTCTCTGATGGAAAAAAACACAGAGGGTCCCAAGAGAGAAGTACCAAGGAAGGAATTATTCCCAGTTGCCTCAGCACCCGCATCTTTACAAGAATGGGGAGATATCGTCTGCTTTAACTGTGGAGGAATTGGACATATTGCGGCTACATGCTCCAGTCCCAAAAAGAAGAAAATAGACAACTGCAAGCCGGCGGGAAACTTCAGAGGGCCCCGGTGAAGGAGTCAACCGGGTGCCCATCACCTTCAGTGAGCTCCAAACTGAAAGCAAAGCAGAAAATAACAGGAGATAAAACGCCTCGGGGGAAACACAACATTCCTAAAGAGAGATACACCCCAGAGAAAGGGGGTAAGACCCCTCAGAAGAGGCACAGCACTCCCCAGAGGGGGTGCACACCTAAGAAAAACATTAGTATCCCTCAGCGGGTCCCTACACCCAGTAAAGGGGGGGTAGTCAATGCATACCAGGCTCAAGAAAGACTGAAGTCCAAAGGGGATTGGACGAGAGGAGGTTCAAAGAAAAAAAGTCTGAAGGAAGCGACCCCTGCCGGGCCTTACCCGGAGAAGCTGGTAGGCCCATCTTCTATAGTGTCCATTCAAGTGGAGGGAGTATACACCAGAGCAATCTTGGATACTGGGGCGCAAGTAACCCTGCTATACAGAGACTTTTACGATAAGTACTTGAGTCACCTACCCATCCGGAAAATAGAGGGACTAGAGATATGTGGGATTGGAACCCAGAACTTCCCCTACGATGGCTATCTGCCTGTCAGGATGACCTTTGACCCATCTGTGGCTGGAAAAGCCGAAGTGTTTGACACTCTGGCAGTTGTGTGCACTTGGCCACCAGGAGCCAACAAGAGCTCCCTGATAATAGGGACAAACACGGACCTGGTCCGAAGACTTCTGACCCCTCTAGTGAAAGAGCAAGGGGCAGCGGTCACCAAGATCCACCCCATGCTGAAGACAGCTTACCAAAGGCTGGTCTTAGAGCAGAAGACCGCAGGAGAGGGGATAGGGAAGGTGTGGAGACTTGGAAGAGGAGGGATAGTGCTGCAGCCCGGTGAAGTAACCTGTCTCAGAGCCACTGTGAAGCTTACTTGGGAGCAGCCTGGACCCTTTGTCATGTTGGAATCTGATCCAAGAGAAGGGTCCCACGGTCAGGAAGTGATACCAGAAGTGATTCCGCTGAAGGCCCTAAAGAAGGCCCATTGTAGAGTCCCAGTGAGTGTTAGGAACAATACGGATGGCCCCATGGAGGTCCCAGCCAGGATGCTGCTAGGCCAGGTGAGCCCTGCTGCTCCTGTCAACCTGTCAGAGGTGGGCGAAGGAGGAGATGCTTGGGAGAAGATATCCATGGAAAACCCGAATCTGCCCAGGGCTTGGAAAGAGAGAGCCAAGGCCCAGCTGAACAGATGGGAGAAGATCTTCTCTAAAGATGAGTTCGATGTGGGGTGTGCAAGGAGTGCCACCCATCGGATCCACCTCCAGGAAGATAAGCCCTTCAGAGAGAGAGTCAGGCGGGTCCCCCTAGCAGATCTGGAGGATCTAAGGGAACAACTCTCAGAACTCAAAAGGACTGGAGTGATACGGGAATCTAGAAGCCCCTATGCATCCCCGATAGTGGTGGTCAGGAAGAAGAATGGGTCATTGAGGCTCTGTATCGACTACAGGACTCTCAACAGGAGAACCATACCCGACCAGTATACTACTCCAAGGATAGAGGATGCCCTACAGAGTTTGTCTGGAGCCAAGTGGTTCAGTGTTATGGATCTCAAGAGCGGGTACTATCAGATCCCCATGCACCCAGAAGACAAGGAGAAGACAGCTTTCATAACCCCAGTAGGGTTCTTTGAATTCGACCGGATGCCTCAAGGTCTGTCTGGAGCCCCAGCTACTTTCCAGCGTCTTATGGAGAAGACTGTAGGAGACATGAACCTATTGAAGTCCTTGTGTACCTAGACGATGTCATAGTCTTTGGAAGAACCCTAGAGGAACATGAGGAGAGGCTGGAAAAAGTATTGAGGAGACTCAGTGAGGAGGGACTCAAACTTTTGCCTGAAAAGTGTCGGTTCTACCATCTTCTGTGAACTATCTGGGGCACATAGTGTCCGAAGAAGGGGTGGCCACAGACCCCGAGAAATTGGAGGCAGTTACCTCCTGGCCACGACCCACCACAGTAACAGAACTCAGATCCTTCTTGGGTTTCTGCTCCTACTATAGGAGGTTTGTGGAGGGATTCGCCCGAATTGCTAGACCATTGAATGAACTGCTCAAGACTGAGGGGGAAGAGGACGACTCAGGGCCCAGGAAGCCGGGAGAGTCAGTCAGAAATCAGTGGAACCAGAAGTGTGAAGAGGCCTTCCAGGCATTAAAGGAGAGCCTAACCACTGCCCCAGTCTTGGCCTACGCAGACCCAACCAAGCCCTATGAACTACACGTAGATGCTAGTCATGACGGTCTGGGAGGAGTACTTTATCAAGAACACGAAGGGCAACAACGGCCTGTTGCCTATGTGAGCAGGAGCCTGACCCCCTCTGAGAAGAACTATCCCACTCACAAGCTGGAGTTCCTGGCCCTCAAGTGGGCGGTAGTAGACAAGCTCAAAGACTACCTGTATGGGGCGGAGTTCACTGTGAAGACCGACAACAACCCCCTTACCTACCTTTTCACCACGGCCAAGCTGGACGCCACTGGACACAGGTGGCTGGCCGCACTGTCTGGATTCAACTTCAGCCTAAAGTATAGGCCAGGGGCTGGAAATAGAGATGCAGACGCTCTGTCCAGGAGATCTCATGCCCCCACCAGTGATTTGGAAGATTGGACCCAAGTGGCACCGGACGGGGTCCGGGCCCTTTGTCAAGGAGCTGAATTCCAGGCCAGAGGAGGCTCCAGAGCAGAAGAAATAGGAGTTACCATGGTGGGAGTCCCAAAACACTACTGTGGAGTGACTCAATTGGACGAAGACAACCTGCCGAGATTGTCCAAGAAGGATTTGAGGAGTGACCAATTGGAAGACCCCATGGGGAGAACTGGTCCTGGAGGCCCTGGAGAATCAGGATCCAAACAAACTCCTGTGTCATCCCTCAAAGGAGGCTCGCCTGTTGAGGAAAGAATGGGACAGGTTGCAGGTACATCAGGGAGTGGTCTACCTAAGGGGCCCCTCTGATGACTCAGAAGATAAGTGGCAACTGTTCCTCCCAGAGAAACATCGAGAGACTGTTCTGATTGCCCTGCATGACAATCATGGCCATCTAGGGGCTGAAAGGACCTTTCAACTTGTCAGAAGTCGGTTCTATTGGCCCTGCATGAGGGCAGAGGTAGAAGAGTACTGCCACTCATGTGCACGATGCATCCAGAGGAAGACTTTACCCCATCAAGCTGCCCCAATGGGCCATCTACAAAGTCAAGGCCCAATGGATCTGGTATGCATTGACTTTCTCTGCCTTGAACCTGACCTGAGTGGACTAGGAAATGTTCTGGTGATAACCGACCATTTCACCTGGTATGCCCAAGCTTTCCCAACCAAAGATCAGAAGGCCTCCACCGTAGCCAAGGTACTTATGGAGAAGTACTTTGTCCATTATGGGCTGCCACAGCGGCTTCATTCAGATCAGGGAAGGGACTTTGAGAGTAAACTGATCCGGAAACTCCTGGATTCGTTGGGAATCAAGAAGACTCGAACTACACCTTACCACCCACAAGGGGATGCTTGCTCAACATGTTGGGGACTCTGGAAAGTGAGAAAAAGCAACATTGGAGCAAACACATAGCAGCCCTAGTACATGCTTACAACTGCACCATCAGTGATGCTACAGGTTACTCCCCATATCGACTCATGTTTGGGAGAGAAGCGAGACTACCTGTGGACTTGGCCTTTGGCACCTCTCTGGATCATTCCTCAGCCACATCCCACAAAGGATATGTGGACAGGCTCAGACACAGCTTGAAAGTAGCCTATGAACAAGCTCAAGCGGCCTCAGATCAAAGGGGAGCTCGAAACAAAAGAAACTTCGATTTGAAGGTCCGGGTGCAAGACCTACAGCCCGGGGACTGAGTACTGTTATGCAATCTGGGGGTCCCTGGGAAGCACAAACTTGCAGATAGATGGAGATCTGAACCTTATGTCATCTGTAGGAAGTTGCCGGGCCTGCCTGTCTACAAGTTGAAGCAGGAAGGAAAGGTGGGCCCTCTGATGACGTGGCATCGAAACCACCTGCTCCCTCTTGCTGAGGCAGTTAGAATACCTCCCGTGGGAGATTCCCCTGAACCGGCCTCTATCCTGGATACTCCTAGGCCGAATACTCGGTCGCAGGCTTCCCGAGATGAAGATGGAGAGGCCTCTCAACTTAGTGAACATGAGGATGGAGAACTTAATTGGCTGTGGCCTTCCCCAACTCCAGGAACTTCTACCATAGACCTTCCAATCACTGAGGACACCACAGATGAAACACTGAACCCAGAAGCCACAGAGTTCATCCCCTCTAGTCCTTCAGCAGATTACTGGGAAGATGCCCATGATGGTTACTCAGAGGAGGAGGAGACTGTGGCACCAGAGCCAGAAATCCCAAGAGAGCAAAGGGCTCGAAGAGTCATCCGGCCTCCTAAGAAGCTGACCTACCCACAAATGGGGAATAGCTCAGAGGATTCTGTAGTTACTGCTAGGAGGAATGCTGAAAATCCGGATCCCTCCACTGTCCATTTAGTGGAGGGCAACCCCAGCTCACTCTCTGGCACAGCTAGGCAGGCCACCCATGATAATGTGACCTGTGGGCAAGGGAATTCTACTCCTCAGTTTTGGTGGGAATTCCCTATGCCAACATCGTTTGTAGAATTGTCTAGAGTTGTACATAGTCTTTGTTAAGGTTTATCTTTGGGGACCAAAGAGTTCAAGTGGGGGGAGTGTGTAGCGGGGTGTTCCCCTTTAATGCAAGAGACTACATTACCCAGAACCCTCATTCGGCAATGTTCCGCCGCAGAGACTCATGGGAGGGGTTATAAAAGGAGGAGGCGAGGCTGGACTCGGTCTCTTTGGGACACGAGACTTCAGAGACTGATCCTCCTGTGAGGACGTGTCGGAGTGCAGGGCCTGAAGCCTGAGGCCTTGCGCAGCACCAAAGAGCCTTCCACCCCTCTGCGAGCCTGGGTGGCATCTGACTTCGCTCGACTACAGCCTTGTTGGATCGGGGACCCGATCGCTGAAGAGACGGAGTGTGTGTGTGAGGACACAACAGGTGGAAGTTCCCGGACTGGGACCGTAGTCCGGGCGGGTGAGAGGGCATATGCCCAACCGATATACTGTTACTGCATCTAGGCCTATAGACTGCCGTGGCCTATGAGTTGTTCTTAGTGCTCTTATTGAAGATTCCCCTTGTTAGAACTAAATCTACCGTTCGCATAGTCAAGTTCTACTCCATCTTTACCTACCCCATTGGATTACAAAGTTTGTACTCTATTAATGTGCACCACCGTTAAAGACCTGCCGGTGAAGAAAAAAAAGAACTAAGTTATAGATTCTAAAACCAGGCCTGGTGGGGTTTCTAGGGTGGTTTGGTTACTGCGCCACAGGGCACTTAGCTAACGGTCGCCCGCGTGGCGCACTTGTTATGTGTTAACCCTATAGTGTGTTAGTGTGGCTAGGCTTTACATTACAAATAATTATTCTGTAAACTGTTATTGATGTTATCTTCTTTTCCTTTACCAAGAGCTTAAGTAAAATCTTACATTTATTTAAATTCAGTATTGTTTCAGTGCTCAGTTATTCATACAGTAATAGACATACAATTTACTGTCAGTACTAGCTGTGCCAGTAGGGGGTAGAGCATATTGCCGGGGGTTGGCGGAGCTGTATTCAGGGCCCAAACTAAATCAGCGGCCTTCTTAGTTGGAGGTATCGCTACATCTCCTTAACCATGTAGGTTAAAGGGGTTGTAAAGGTTTGTTTTTTATTTTCTAAATAGGTTCCTTTAAGCTAGTGCATTGTTGGTTCACTTACCTTTTCCTTAGATTTCCCTTCTAAATATTTGTTTTCTTTGTTTTCTTTGTCTGAATTTCTCACTTCCTGTTCCTCCTCAGTAAGCTGTTCAGTAAGCTGTTCTGGCTGACTCCACATCACTCGGATGATGGTGTGAAGTTTAGTGAGGAGAAACAGGAAGTGAGAAATTCAGACAAAGAAAAAAAACATTTAGAAGGTAAATCAAAGGAAAAGGTAAGTGAACCAACAATGCACTAGCTTAAAGGAACCTATTTAGAAAATAAAAAAACAACCTTTACAACCCCTTTAAGGAGATATTTCTTGCACCTACAGGTAAGCCTTAATCTAGGGTTACCTGTAGGTGCAAGTTGTCTAAGTGGGTTTACAACCACTTTAATGTCCTGTATTATTTCTTCATCTAAATATAGTATATGTATGACTGTGCCGAATATTCCCTGCAGCGCTATAAAAGTTTCTCTCTGTATTTTCCATCACAGCGCCAGTCCCTGCCCCCCATCACGACACACAATATGGTGGATGACTCGACGGACCCGATCCTTAACACTGTCAGAAGACTTGGTTTGTTTAACAGTCGGACGGATAGAGTGAAGGTCAGTGTGATAAGTATGTGTAATGATGTGACCAATGATCCGGGAAATTTAATTCTCATTCAGGATATTAACATTCACTTCCTAAACGCTCCAGACATATCTGCCCACATATATAGACAGGAAAATATATCAATATAAATCCCAATTCATGTAATGAATATTGGATTACTGGAGCATATGACAGAGGCTGAATAATATGGATCTTGGGCAGATATTTAGAAATGACAGATGACTGTGAGATGCACAGAAGTGATTCTCCTGTTAGTCAGAATAGGGAAAACGTTCCAGGCTCTTACTTTTGACGTTTCGCCTCCATGGTGTATATTCATTTCTATCCTGTCCCTTTAACCACTTCAGCCCCGGAAGATTTGGCTGCTCAATGACCAGGCCATTTTTTTGCGA
The DNA here is from genome assembly GCA_029206835.1 of Rana muscosa. Classification (NCBI taxonomy): domain Eukaryota; kingdom Metazoa; phylum Chordata; class Amphibia; order Anura; family Ranidae; genus Rana; species Rana muscosa. Next base: position 144,547,711 of record CM055118.1, on the reverse strand, counting down.
TACAGCACTGCGTCGCTTTAACTGACAATTTCTTGTTCGTGTGACGCTGTACCCACAAATAGAGCTTTCTCTTGGTGGTATTTGATTATCTCTGCGGTTTTTATTTTTTGCACTATATACAAAAAAAGAGCGACAATTGTGAAAAAAACACAATATTTTGTACTTTTTGCTTTAATAAATATCACCAATTGTTTTAAAAAAAAAGCAAATTTTTTCCTCAATTTAGGTTGATATGTATTCTTCTACATATTTTTGGTAATAAAAATCGCAATAAGAGTATATTGATTGGTTTGCGCAAAAGTTATAGCATCTACAAAATAGGGGAAAGATTTATGCCATTTTTATTATTATTTTTAGTTTTATTTTATTTAGTAATGGCGGTGATCAGCGATTTTTATCGGGACTGCGACATTATGGCAGACAGATCGGACAAATTTTTGGGACCATTGACAATTATACAGCAATCAATGCACTGATTACGGTGTAAATGTCACTGGTAGGCAAGGGGTTAACACTAGGGGGCGATCAAGGGGTTAACTGTGATCCCTCGTGTGTGTTCTAACTATAGGGGGATGGGAGACAGCTAGTAGGAACACACAATCCCTCTCTCCTCTCCTCACAGAACAGGGATTTGTATGTTTACACACACACGTCCCTGTTCTGACTCTCGTGCCTGTGATTGACCTCCGGCCACGCACATCGGCACTGCGGGGGTGTGCGCGCGCGCACGCCTGCTATCCCGCTTCAAGAAGCCGATGTGCAGCTACGACGATTCGCGGGAACGTACCGACCTGCCGCCATATAATGATGGTGGCTGGTCGGCAAGTGGTTAATTCTACTATCCCACACTCAATACAGAATATTGGGAGATGAATAGAGTGCATTTTCCAGCCATCATTGACTGCAAATTAAGCAAATTAATTATCCTCCAGTCACCTCTTTAATATAATACACTGAAGTGCTCAGGGAAGAGGACCTGTCATTGTGCTGTGCTGTAACCCATAGCAGACAATTACAATTTATGACCATGGATGCACTTTCTATCACGCAGGTCATTGTGCACCCAGAATTCCTCTCTTCCACCAGCCCGCTCCTACCAATGGACTATGAGGAGTTTGTCCGAGGGTGTCATCTGGGGGTCTTCCCATCCTATTATGAGCCCTGGGGATATACACCTGGTGAGTAACTATAAACTGTGAATGACCCAAAACCTATTGAGTGACTCCTACCTACATATTAATTAATATACTATCTGCACACGTATGCCCATGGGTGCCCATCAAGTAGAATAGGCATAAATATAATCCATATTAAATAATATTAACTCTAATTAAATCACTCTTTCTCTCTTTATACAAATAAACAGATACTGTATACAAAATGTTATTTATTGGTATGGTGCTAACATATTTTACAGTGATGTAAAGAGAACACTGAGCCATCTGTGTCAGTCTCTGCACTAGAGGAGCTAACAATGTAATGCCCCCACCACAATCACACACTATTATTATTATACATTTATAGAACTTTGACATGATCCAAAGTACAGTACAGAGAATACTGAGCCAGTCACATCAGTCTCTGCACCAGAGGAGCTTACAATGATGTCCCTCCACAATCACACACTATTATTATTGTTGTTATTATTATAATTATTATAGAGGATTTATATAGCGCCAACAGATTGCTCAGCGCTTTACAATATAAAGGGAGATAGTACAGTTACCATACAATAAAATACAAGAGGCCCTGTTAATAAGAGATTACAATCTAATAGGGTAGGATAAGTAGTAAAAAAAGTTATAACTGGGGGGAAGAGCTAATGAAAGTGATAAAAGTTCAGTTAGTTGGAGGCGTGATAGGCTTCCCCGAAGAGATACGGTACGTTTTCAGGGATCGCCTAAGGGCAGCCAGAGTAGAATATATCCAGACAGAGGTAGAGAGATCCAGAGTATGGGAAAGGCTCTGAAGAAGTCCTGGAGACGAACATGGGAGGAGGAGACAAAGGAGCTAGAGAGCATGAGGTCTATGGAGGAGTGGAGTGTGTTGTGGAAATAAATATACGCTATGCGCAATCAACTTCGCTTGCGCTAATAAGCACACTTTTCACCTCTTTTGGATAATGTAATTGAGTGCACTCACGCTTGCCAAGTAAGACAGACACAATAGTTGTTCTCACATTGGAAGCACCTCAGACAGTCCTGGGTGACAATTGGAGCTCTGTTTATTTATAGGACTTTAAACAGGGATAACAAAAGAGACTTGGTGACTATTCAGTTCAACCAATCAAGCCCATGCATTCATTGAAACAGTATAGGTGTTATTGAAAAACTCAACCAATGAAAACAAATGTGTATATTCAAAAAGAACAGTGACTAGGCGAGTGTCTGGGCGTGCCCGTACAAACCAGTGTGCACAATTTCCCACCCTTTGTACCTGAAAACTGTGCTTCTACAGTTAACAAAAGAACCCACGTGTAGTGAGATTGGCGCCTAAGAAATCGTGAACGCTGTTCCGACCAAGCTCACGTACACATTCCCACTTCTACCATTGCTGCGAATTCTTATTCTGCATTGTTCAGAGAACAATGCATAGCCGGATTATACTACCGTTCCTATGGACGCGAGGCTATCTGCGGGGACATGCTAAGACCTTTCCACGTGGTGATCAGACACATACAAAGACACAAGCGTACATCCCTCCACAAAAGCAGATAGGTATCAAACCGATAACGAGAGCGAACATATCCCCACCAACAAACAAATCTGCACATAACACAGGGGCCCTTGCTGGCGGACATATCTTTGCATGGCGAACACCTCTCCACATCCACAAGAAGCTTTTCACTACCAATGGTCCTTCACTGGTGCCCGTTCGCTCCGGTTTGTTCTTATGAGCGAGCCGCAAGTAGAGCTAACACTGGGAGACACTGTGACAATACATATTGAATACATCATAATAACATTTCTACAAGAGGACAATTTGGGTGATATTTGGAGACAAGATTGGTAATGTAGTTAGGGGTAGAGTTGTGAATGGCTTTGTATGCTGTTGTTAGTATTTTGAATTAAATTAGTTGGGCGATGGGAAGCCAGTGGAGGGATTGGCAAAGAGGGGTGGTGGACAATGAGCAGTTGGTAAGGTAGATAAGTCTGGCAGCAGCATTCATGATAGACTGAAGAGGGGATAGCCTACGGAGAGGTAGGCCAATGAGAAGGGAGCTGCAATCATCAAGGCGAGAGATAACAAGGGAGTGAATGATTAGCTTGAAGGTTTAAAAAGGGGCGAATTTTAGAAATGTTACTGACATGGTTAAATTTCCACATCATTACAGAGGTGAATTCTACAAGCTTTTGACAGCAATTGGATTTGGGGCTGAAAGGACAGGTCAGAGTCCAGGATTACACCTACATACCTCCCAACTGTCCCTGATTTGGAGCAATGTCCCTCTGTCCCTCATTCCTCCTCATTTGTCCCTCATTTTGGTTTGATCTATATAGTTGTATATAAAATGCACTTTCTTTTTCGTACATCACGGGACACAGAGCGACTTAGTCATTACTAATGGGTTATATAGATTACCTTCAGGTGTTGGCACTGGCCAATTCCAAACCGGAAGTACCCTCCCCTATATAAGCCCCTCCCATCCGGGAGCACCTCAGTTTTTTGCCAGTGTCTAAGGTGTTGGCCAAAGAGTAACATGTGTTTTCACTGGGCTTGCGTACAGGTTCTTTTGGGCCTTAGTAAGCTGTTCCGGATCCCACCAAAAAAGCTTCATAGCTAAACGGTCGGTACCCGGGCCTTGCAGCAGAAGAGCAAGGTTTTGCCTGTAATGCTTCTCTTAGGAGGGCTGGACCCTGGGATCCAGAGCTCTGGTCATACCCACGACCAAGATGTTGTCTGTGCAGGGTGCTATACAGGTCCAGGGGAGTGGAATCCTTGGGAACCCGGTCCCTGAAGGTTTAATTACAATGCCTGCCGTGATAGGTGAAGTTTGGACTTCTGTGGACCAAACAAAGTCCTGCGGCGGGGATCAGGTAAGTGGGGGCCCCCAGGAACTTGGTTCTATTGGGGGACCCCCAAGCCTAATTTGTCTTTCTGTCTGTTACCTAAACGGTATTCCCGCTAAATATCTGTGTTTGCCTGTAACTACTGAAAATGTAAAATTTTAATAGTAGTCAAGAAAAAAAAAAAAAAAAGGGACCGCGGTACCTGTGTTAAACCACTAGAGGCCGCTGTAGTCCATTTTTCTTGTCATGTGGATCTTTGGTTTTCTCAAGTCAAAAGATCCAGGCAGCTGGTAAGTTTCTCTGTGGGAATCCACTTCCTCTGCCCTGTTGCTGCGCTCATCCACCGCACAGGCCCTCCGGCAAAAAGGGCCCTGGCTCCTAGTCCCCTGTTTGATTTCGAAAAGGGCGCCAATGGTGCACGGGCGCGCGCGGGCGCGTGCACGCGCCTCCTATGAAAAAAAAGGGGCGGGGCGGGTGGATGACGCTCGATGCGCGCCGCGGCGCTTCTGCGCATGTGCGGGCGTCCCAGCATGGTTAAAAGACACAGTACAAGTGTCAGCTGGATGCAAACAGAGCTAGCAACAAACAGTGGCACACAGAGGCGGTTGATGCAGGCATCCCCATAGAAAGGCACTTTAGTGGACACCAGCTGGTATATAGCAGCAACTTTGTTAGACTATTACCAGCAAAATTGGTGTATGACGACGGGAATACCTCAGCTTTGTGCTTAAAGGATATGTCATCCAGACGCTCCGGAAATAGATCTTCCAGGAAGCCAAAGGGGTCTCCATCGGGCTCTGAGGATATTGGGCATGCTTGTACTGCACCAATCTCCCCTGAGAATTCAGAGGTCAGTAGCCGTAGAAACCCCGCAGGAATGCCTGGTGCTGCGGCTGTCCCCAGTCCACCTGCTCCTGTATATATAACAGAGGAGGTTTTATCCTCAACTCTGGGAGGATTGGAAGAGAGATTAACAGCATTGATCGCTGCTTCCCTGTCACAGGAAAAGCGCGTCCGATCTCCGTCTCCTCCTTCAGAGTGCCTGTTAGTGGAGGAACAGCCCCACACAGAGATCGACCTACCTGAAGGGGATCAGGATGAGGTTGATTCAGTTATGGAGGAATCAACAGTGGAAGAACCTTTCTCAGCATCTCAGGCTGAAAGATTATGGGTTCAGTCTCTGACTAATATGGTCCGATCAGCATTTAAAATGCCTCTGGCGGAACCACCATCCACTACGGTTTCCTCGCTGGGGTCGCTAAAAGCTCCCCAGGCTGTCTGTTCCTTCCCAATCCACCCTTTATTAGAAGGGCTTATTTACCAGGATTGGCAGCATCCTGATAAAATATTTGCTCCCCCCAAGAGATTTCCGGTGATCTATCCCATGGAGGATAAGTTCATAAAAAAATGGAGGGTCCCTACAGTGGACGCAGCCATCTCTTCTGTTAACAAATCACTGACATGTCCAGTAGATAATGTTCCAATGTTCAAAGACCCAATAGATAAAAAATTGGAGTCTTTACTAAAATCTGCTTTCTCTACAGCAAGCATGGTGACACAACCTGCGGTAGCAGCGATTGGAGTCTGCCAAGCAGTGAAAGATCAGTTGAAACAGGTCTTAAGGGACTTACCAGATCAGCAGGCTCTTGCCCTAGCTGACCTGCCTAGAGCCTTGTGTTTTGCGGTAGACGCCATAAAGGATACAATCCAACAGGCCTCCCGCTTTACGCTGTCTATAGTACATATGCGTAGGCTTCTGTGGCTCAAAAACTGGTCTGCTGAAGCTCCCTGTAAAAAACTGCTGGTTAGCTTCCCATTTCATGGAGAACGCTTATTTGGAGAAGATCTGGACAAATATATCCAGAAAATTTCTGCCGGTAAAAGTTCACTCTTACCGGTTAAGAACAAGAGTAGAAGTCCTTCTTTTAAGAGGCCTACTTCTCCAGTCCCGGGCACATCGGCTGTGAAGCAGTTCCGACGGCCTCCGCGGTCAAATTCAGGGGGCAGAAATCAGGGACAATCACAGGGTAACAAGAAGCCCTGGATCAAGAGAGGTACAAAACCTCCCCCCAAGGCATGAAGCGTTGCCCCCACTCAATGGGGTGGGGGGAAGACTTCAGTTGTTCACAGAGACCTGGCGGGACACCATCAGAGACAGATGGGTGCTCTCCGCAGTAAGTCTGGGATGCAAGCTGGAGTTAAAAGGTACTCCTCCTGCCCAATTTATGAGGTCAAACGTGCCAAGAGATCCCCAAAAGAGAGGATCCCTCCTTCTGGCACTAGAACAACTATTGCTCCAAGGTGTAATCATGAAGGTTCCCCTGGAAGAAAGCGGATTCGGGTTTTACTCGAACCTTTTCACAGTCCCCAAACCAAATGGGGACGTGAGGCCCATATTAAATCTGAAAGGGCTAAACAAGTTCCTAAATATCAGGACTTTTCGGATGGAGTCGATCCGATCGGTGGCCACCGCCCTACAAGGGCAGGAATGGTTAGCCTCGATCGACATAAAGGATGCTTATCTGCATATTCCCATCTTTCCGGCCCACCAGAAATTTCTACGCTTTGCAGTAGAAGGGCGCCCTTTTCAGTTCAGAGCCTTACCTTTCGGTCTGGCCACAGCACCACGAGTGTTCACAAAGATTCTGGCCCCACTATTGGCCATTCTAAGAACACGGGGTGTAACGATAATGGCATATTTAGACGACCTGCTACTAATAGACCACTCAGTGGAAAAACTGGAAGTAGCTATTCACGAGACAATCAAGCATCTGGAATATCACGGTTGGATTATCAACCGAGACAAGTCAGCTCTAAGACCAGTCAAAAGTCTGGAATACTTAGGGCTAAGGCTGGATTCAAATCAGAGAAAGATTTTCTTACCTCCAGAGAAGGTGTCGTCTTTAAAAGATTTGACCCACTTAGTGGGTACAAAAAGAAAACCATCCATACGCCTCTGCATGAGGCTGCTGGGAAAAATGGTGGCTTCATTCGAAGCGGTACCCTACGGTCAATTCCATTCAAGGAATTTGCAAAGGGCCATACTGTCAGCCTGGAACAAAAAAGTTCAGGCTTTAGACTTACCAATGTCCCTGTCCCCTTCCGTTCGCAAGAGCCTCCATTGGTGGTTGGGCCCCAGAATCTGGAAAAAGGGAGACCCTTCAGTCCGGTTTCTTGGAAGGTAGTCACTACAGATGCCAGCCTCATAGGCTGGGGGGCAGTACTGGAGCAATGGTCTCTCCAGGGCAAGTGGTCAGAAGCAGAAAAGGCCCTGCCCATCAATCTCTTAGAGATACGAGCAGCCCGGTATGCCCTAGTAGCATGGACATCCAAACTCCAAGGGTCCCCTGTCAGAATTCAATCAGACAATGCCACAGCAGTGGCATATATCAATCACCAGGGTGGCACCAGGAGTCGTGCAGCCCAGAGGGAAGCAAATTGCATCCTGGAGTGGGCAGAAAAATATGTCCCAGCCATATCCGCGGTTTTCATCCCAAGAGTGGAAAATTGGAGAGCGGACTTTTTAAGTCGCCAACAATTATGCCCGGGGGAATGGTCTCTTCACCCCGAGGTTTTCCAGGCAATATGCCAGCGGTGGGGAACACCGGATGTAGATCTGCTAGCATCCAGATTCAACGCAAAGGTGGACAGATTTGTGTCTCGCACAAGGGATCCTCTAGCTTGCGGCTCGGATGCCCTAGTGTTCCCTTGGGATCAGTTCAAGCTGATATATGCATTCCCACCGCCACAATTGTTACCGCGATTACTCCGCAGAATCAGGGTAGAAAAGAAACCAGTGATTCTGGTGGCTCCAGCGTGGCCCCGAAGGGCATGGTACGCGGAGATTGTAAAAATGTCAGTGAGGAGTCCTTGGACCCTCCCACATCGTCCGGACCTGCTGTCGCAGGGACCGATATACCACCCTTCCTTACCAGCCCTAGGTTTGACGGCCTGGCTATTGAAGCCCACATTCTGAAAAAGGGAGGGCTCTCTAATTCTGTGGTATCTACCATGATCAATGCCAGGAAGCCGGTATCCAGGCAGATCTATTATAGGATCTGGAAAGCGTACATTACGTGGTGTGAAGCCAAGAAATGGCATCCACGTAAGTACGTGATAGGGAGGATTTTGGACTTCCTACAGTGGGCTGTAGATAGGAAGCTGGCCTTGAGTACTATCAAGGGGTCAGATTTCGGCCTTGTCAATATTTTTTCAAAGGCCCTTGGCTTCGCATTCACTAGTCAAAGCTTTCATACAAGGAGTGATGCGTATTAGCCCTCCGGTTAGTGTTCCCATATGTCCTTGGGACTTAAACCTGGTTCTGTCAGTTCTACAGAAACAACCGTTTGAACCATTGCAACACATTTCCTTGGTTCTTCTCACCAGGAAATTGATTTTCTTAGTAGCCGTTTGTTTGGCTAAAAGAGTATCGGAATTAGCCGCCTTGTCCTGTAAGGAGCCATATCTGGTTGTCCATAAGGACAGAGTAGTATTACGTCCTCATCCAGCCTTTCTTCCCAAGGTGGTATCGAGGTTTCATTTGAACCAAGATGTGGTTCTTCCTTCTTTTTTCCCCAAACCTAGCTCGGTAGAGGAAAAGTTATTACATTCTTTGGATGTAGTAAGAGCAGTTAAAGCTTATCTAAAAGCCACTGCTCAGATTCGCAGAACGGATACTTTGTTTATTCTGCCGGAAGGCCCTAAAAAGGGTCAGGCAGCATCAAAATCCACTTTAGCCAAGTGGATTCGACAGGTCATAATACAAGCCTATGGCTTGAGAAAGAGACCGCCTCCGTTCAAAGTTAGGGCGCACTCCACAAGAGCAGTTGGAACTTCATGGGCAGTGCATCACCAGGCCTCCCTGGCTCAAGTATGTAAGGCCGCAACATGGTCTTCGGTACACACGTTTACTAGATTCTACCAGGTAGACGTTAGAAGTCAGGAGGATGTCGCCTTTGGGCGCAGTGTGTTGCAGGCCGCAAAAGATCCTCATGCCTGATGGCGCCCAGCTTATGTATCCCTCCCCTCATTTGGCATTGCTTTGGGACGTCCCATTAGTAATGACTAAGTCGCTCTGTGTCCCGTGATGTACGAAAAAGAAAAAGGGATTTTTATAACAGCTTACCTGTAAAATCCTTTTCTTGGAGTACATCACGGGACACAGAGCTCCCACCCCTCTTTTTGGGACACTTATTGCTTGGCTACAAAACTGAGGTGCTCCCGGATGGGAGGGGCTTATATAGGGGAGGGTACTTCCGGTTTGGAATTGGCCAGTGCCAACACCTGAAGGTAATCTATATAACCCATTAGTAATGACTAAGTCGCTCTGTGTCCCGTGATGTACTCCAAGAAAAGGATTTTACAGGTAAGCTGTTATAAAAATCCCTTTTTTTATCTATCAAAAAGTGTTTTCCAGTGCTAAACCTTTCATCTGATTTCTAAATTGCTGCATTTTTAAATTCCAAAAGCCAATATAAAAGAATAGTAGTGCTAAAAACAGCACTTGTGGGTTTAACCAATCTTATTTTTTTGTACAATTCTCTTTTAAGGGGGTGTGGCAGGGTGTGTGTCCTATGCCTGCATACTTTTGCTGATAGGTGTCCCTCATTGCCATCTCAGAAATTTGGGAGGTATGCACCTAGTACCCTGGCATGAGGGGAGAGATTGGTAGTGGCATTATTGATCTTGAATATGAGTTCAGTTTTAAAAACATTGAGTTTGAGGCAGAGGCGTACTAAGTGGGGGGGCAGGCCGCACCGGGGTGCCACACACTGGGGATGTCAGGCCGGCGCCCCCCCCCCCCTCCGTGACTTAAGCAGTGACAGTGCCGCCGTCGCTCCGTGACTTTAGGCAGCGCCGCGGCAAATAAGAGCTGCAGTGAGACTCCAGGCACAGGCAGATATCGCGATACAAAGGGGGTGGGGGCTGTGCGGGGTGACATCGCTGCACCATCCATCCCCTCCTCTCACGGCCGCGGCTAAGCTGTCCTGATTAGCGGTGTTCGGCACTTCTCCACAGAACACCTGATGTCACACAGGCACAGCCGAGTGAAGCCGCCTCCCCCTCCTTTCTGTTTATGTGTACAGAGGGGGAGGGGACCTTCTGTGCATGTGCTGCCGCGCGCTGATCTGAGGTACTGAATGGGAGGGGGTTTGCACTTGGGAGGGTTTGCACTGGGGGGTTTGCACTGAGGGGGGGTTTGCAAGGGGGGGTTTGCACTGAGGGGGGGGTTTGTACTGGGGGGCTCTGCACTGAAGGGGGGAGGTTTGCCCTGAGGGGGATCTGCACGGAAGGGGGGTGAACTGAAGTGGGGTCTGTGCTGAAGGGGGTCTGTGTAACATGCAGGGGGTCCAGAGCTGTGGGGTGCTGTTTAATGTTAAGGGGTGCAGGGTGCTGTGTAATGTAAAAGGGTCCAGAGGTGCAGGGTACTGTGTAATGTCAAGGCGTCCAGAGGTGCAGGGGGCTGTGTAATGTAAAGGGGTGCAGGGGGCTGTGTGATGTAAAGGGGTGCAGGGGTCTGTGTGATGTAAAGGGCTGCAGGGTGCTGTGTAATGTAAAAGGGTCCAGAGGTGCAGTGGGCTGTGTGATGTAAAGGGGTCCGGAGGTGCAGGGGGCTGTGTAATGTAAAGGGGTCCAGAGGTGCAGGGGGCTGTGTAATGTAAAGGGGTCCAGTGATGCAGGGTGCTGTGTAATGTAAAGGGGTCAAAAGGTGAAGGGTGCTGTGTAATGTAAAGGGGTCCAGAGGTGCAGGGTGCTGTGCAATGTAAAGGGGTCCAGAGGTGCAGGGTGCTGTGTAATGTAAAGGGGTCCAGACGTGCAGGGTGCTGTGTAATGTAAAGGGGTCCAGTGATGCAGGGTGCTGTATAATGTAAAGGGGTCCAGTGATGCAGAGTGCTGTGTAATGTAAAGGGGTCCAGTGATGCAGGGTGCTGTGTAATGTAAAGGGGTCCAGAGGTGCAGGGGTATGTGTGATGTAAAGGGGAGCAGGGGTCTGTGTGATGTAAAGGGGTGCAGGGTGCTGTGTAATGTAAAAGGGTCCAGAGGTGCAGGTGGCTGTGTGATGTAAAGGGGTCCAGAGGTGCAGGGGGCTGTGTAATGTAAAGGGGTCCAGAGGTGCAGGGGCTGTGTAATGTAAAGGGGTCCAGTGATGCAGGGTGCTGTGTAATGTAAAGGGGTCCAGAGGTGCAGGGTGCTGTGTAATGTAAAGGGGTCCAGAGGTGCAGGGTGCTGTGTAATGTAAAGCGGTCCAGAGGTGCAGGGTGCTGTGTAATGTAAAGGGGTCCAGTGATGCAGGGTGCTGTGTAATGTAAAAGGGTCCAGTGATGCAGGGTGCTGTGTAATGTAAAGGGGTCCAGTGATGCAGGGTGCTGTGTAATGTAAAGGGGTCCAGTGATGCAGGGTACTGTGTAATGTAAAGGGGTCCAGAGGTGCAGGGTGCTGTGTAATGTAAAGGGGTCCAGAGGTGCAGGGTGCTGTGTAATGTAAAGTGACACAGAGGTGCAGGATGCTGTGGAATGTAAAGGGGTCCAGAGGTGCAGGGTGCTGTGGAATGTAAAGGGGTGCAGGGTGCTGTGTAATGTAAAGGGGTCCAGAGGTGCAGGAGGCTGTGTAATGTAAAGGGGTGCAGGGTGCTGTGTAATGTAAAGGGGTCCAGAGGTGCAGGGTGCTGTGTAATGTAAAGGGGTGCAGTGGTGCAGGGTGCTGTGTAATGTAAAGGGGTGCAGAGGTGCAGGGTGCTGTGTAATGTAAAGGGATGCAGAGGTGCAGGGTGCTGTGTAATGTAAAGGGGTCCAGAGGTGCAGGGGGCTGTGTAATGTAAAGGGGTGCAGGGTGCTGTGTAATGTAAAGGGGTCCAGAGGTGCAGGGGGCTGTGTAATGTAAAGGGGTGCAGGGTGCTGTGTACTGTAAAGGGGTCCAGAGGTGCGTTGCTATGTAATTTAAAGGGGTGCAGAGGTGCAGGGGGCTGTGTAATGTAAAGGGGTCCAGAGGTGCAGGGGGATGTGTAATGTAAAGGGGTGCAGGGTGCTGTGTAATGTAAAGGGGTCCAGAGGTGCAGGGACTGTGTAATGTAAAGGGATGCAGAGGTGCAGGGGGCTGTGTAATGTAATGGGGTGCAGGGGGCTGTGTAATGTAAAGGGGTGCAGGCGGCTGTGTAATGTAAAGGGGTCCAGAGGTGCAGTTGTGGAGAGGGGTACACAGTAGTAACAAAGAGATATTGAAGGATGCAGAGGTATGCAGGGGGCACAGTGGGGTGTTTTTACATTTTAACGTGGGGGGGGGGGTGCCATATATTGGATCCGCCCCGGATGCCAAATGCTCTAGGTACGCCCCTGGCTTGAGGAAGTGGTGTGACATCCATGCTGATATGTCAGTTAGTAATGCGAGAGGAGACTAAAGAGGTGAGGTAAGGAGTAGATCAGGGGTCTCAAACTGGCGGCCCTCCAGCTGTTGCGGAACTACAAGTCCCATGAGGCATTGCAAGGCTGACAGTTACAAGCATGACTCCCACAGGTAGAGAAATGATGGGACTTGTAGTTCCACAACAGCTGGAGAGCTGCCAGTTTGAGACCCCTGGGTGTCATTGGCGTAGAGGTGGTATTGAAAGCCGTAGGAGGTTATTAAGTGTTGTACATTTATATAGCTCTGATATATTTATTCTGTAAAGATGTAAATATGGTTTCATTAAGTAGTATGAGATTTTAATAAACAAAAGTTTACACTCTAATGTCCCCACCACAGTAACACACTATTATTATACATTTCTATAGCTCTGACATACTCAGCAGTGCTGTACAGACAGAGAACACTGAGCCAGTCACATCTCTCAGTAGCAGAGCAGCTTACACTCGAATGACCCACCACAGTCACACACTATTATCATTACATATTCACATCAGTCTGGACCAGAGCAGCTTACACTCGAATGACCCACCACAGTCACACACTATTATCATTACATATTCACATCAGTCTGGACCAGAGGAGCTTACACTTTAAAATCCCCACTCCAATCATAGACACCATTGAACAAAAAGGAAGTGAGAGACTTGCAGAAATTATACCTGTTTGATTTTTTTTTGCTGACTGGGATTCCCTTTCCCTTCCTGCCTTGTCACCATCTCTGAATAAGGAATCCTGATGCCGAGTCAGGTGATGGAGATTCCTTAGCGCTGTTAATGATTAATTCCTCATACTTCATTTCATTTAATGCGATATTGATTCATCAGCTCAGTGCACATTAATGTGGTAGTTATAATTTATAGCAGGGAAATCCCTGCAGTACAGGGGACAATTAATTGGCAAATGGGGAAGATTTTTACATTAATAAAATATCCATTTGAAAGGTGTCTTTTGGAAACTACAGTGTTCAAATTGCTCAGTGTCTGACAGCTGATCAGTGCATATGGCAGATAGTGACCAGGGAGCCTCCAAGCATAGCCCCAACATCAGGCCCGTGGACATAGGTGTGCCCAGCCTTTGGCATTAGGTGTGCACCCCAAAGCTCTAACACACTCTACCAATCACTCACAATGTTCATTCAGAAAGGGAAGGGGCCGGTAAATGGCATATTTACTGGCCCCTTCCCCCACTCATCCAAAAACATCCACAGCAACAGCCGGTGGCAGAGGAGGGAAGCCGGAAGTGCTGTGGGGGGAAGGAGGGGGAGCCAGGTCAGTAGGGGAAACTGTTCTGCACAGGGTGATTAGGGTGTTCCTGGGCACACCTGGCACACGCCTATGCCCGTGGATAAGACAGTACAGCCGGCCCTCCTTTATGGGGCCTGGGCACCTGACGAGCAGGAGGGCTGGCTGTACTGCTTTATGCCTGTAGCACCCTGATAGTAGGCAGGGTTGCTAACAAATGTAGCTGGCTAATTGATAGGGGATTCACTGGCTTTCTCCCTAACTCTGGATTTGATGCACCTCTCTCTTCTGTCACTATGCGACATTGTTGCTTGTGGCAGTAGAATGATAAGGGCATAGGAAATCCAGACTAGGAGTGAATAGGTTGACTCAGCCAATTGGCAGGGGTTTCTTTGGTCCCTTGGCCTGCTGGGAGCGCCTATTTATTTGGGAGGAGTCATGTGATCGGGGGTTCTGTGCCACCGGGTTGGCTGTCTGGGTGGACGTGTGTCACAAGGCTCCAGGTTGCTAGGCCAGAAGCCTGAGGCCTATCCCGGGAGCACCTGGCTGCTAGGCTGTCTGAGGCCTATCTAGGTTTGAGAGCAGCAGCGCGGGGTTGGGGCTTCAGGCTGGAAGCCCAACCAAGTTGCAGAGGTTCCACCAGATGGGGGGAACTGGATAATTGCCAGCAGTGAGGGAGAAGCAGTTGCCACAAGGGACAACCATTCCTGTCGCCAGTGGCAAGTGATGATCAAGACCAGAGGTAAAGGGAGAAGTAGTCACCAGCAAGGGACAACCATTCCTATTATCAGAGGCCAGTGTATGGAATTCTTAAGAAGTACCAGAGCAGCCTTTTCACCAGCCGGGGACAGTGAAGAAGCAAGAAAGCTTCAGCAGAGTGCCAAGCCAGGGACCCAGCGGGTTAGCAGGGGTGACGCTGGAGGAATATACAGCGGGTTAGCTGTGGAGGAGCTCAGGGGAGCCAGTGACGACTGGAATCTTGAAGTCTAGTGAGAGACCGGGAGCTCAGTGAGTGAAGATCTACAGTAGGATACTGTGAGATGTGAGAGAAGATCTATAACGGGTTACTGTGAGTTACGTGTATGGATCTCTATTGACTGTTCAAAGTTGAGTTGCCATAGGAGACAGCAGTTCTACAAATAGAATTGCTGCATCCAGCTTCAAGGCCCTCTACCTATATTCCTGCATCCCTATTATTTTTGCTTTGGAGTCTGACAATTACTATTGTATCTGCCTAAGGGTGTCCTGGCCCTTACCCTCTCTCCCCCAGTTCTGTTTAACCACTTCCATACCGAGTCATTGTAAAATGATGCGGGCAGGAACCCTCTCTCCCTCCAGGTGGACGTCATATGACGTCCTGGGTTTGTGGGGGGATATCTGAATGATGCCTGCAGCTAGAGGCATCATTCAGATATCCTTCTCTTCAGCCGGCGATTCTGCGCACCATAAGAATGATCATAGATCGTTCTTATAGGCGGCGGGAAGGGACATCCCCTCCCGCCGCCATCTGGTGCTTCTCCGAGCTCTCCCGTGCCATCGGAGGCCCGGAGAAAGAATCGTCCGGCGCCGGTGGTCACATAACGAGCATAGAGATGACTGGTGACCAGATGGTCACCAGTCATCTCTATGACCGTCGGAGGCCCGGGCGCGATGTGATGACGTCACGCCCGGGTTCTCAAATGTAAACAAAGCCGCCATTGCGGCTAGTAAGCATGAGATCAGTGAATTTTTTTTCACGATCTCATGCTTTCCAGCCTGGAGGAGAGATGTGGGGTCTTATTGACCCCGCATCTCTCCATAAAGAGGACCTGTCACACACCATTTCTATTACAAGGGATGTTTACATTCCGTATAATAGGAATAAAAATAATCAAAAAAAAAAAGTGTAAAAATGAAAAAAAAATAAGTAAAATAAAAAAAAAATATATATAAAAAAAATATATTTAAAACACCCCTGTCCCCAATAGCTCGCGTTCAGAAGCGAACACACACGTAAGTCCCGCCCACATATGTAAACGTCGTTCAAACCACACGTGAGGTATCGCCGCGTGCGTTAGAGCGTGTGCAACAATTATAACACTAGACCTCCTCTGTAACTCTGACCTGGTAACCTGTAAAAAATTTCAAAGCGTCGCCTATGGAGATTTTTAAGTACCGAAGTTTGGCACCATTCCATAAGTGTGCGCAATTTTAAAGCGTGACATGTTAGGTATCTATTTACTCGGAGTAATATAAGCTTTCATATTTTACAAACAAAATGGGCTAACTTTACTGTTTTGTTATTTTTTAATTCATGAAACCATTTTTTTTTTTTTTTAAAAAGGCGTTTGAAAAATTATTGCGCAAATACCGTGCAAGATAAAAAGTTGCAATGACCATCATTTTATTCCCTAGGGTGTCTGCTAAAAAAACATATATAATGTTTGGGGGTTCTGAGTAATTTTCTAGCAAAAGAATGATGATTTGTACATGTAGGAGAGAAGTGCCAGAATAGGCCGGGTATGGAAGTGGTATAAAAAGCCCTGTATTGAAAGGGTTAAAAGACAATAAATCTCTTTTCTTGCATTCCAAAAAGTGACTGGCGCCCGTGTTTCCAACTTGCAATACACCCACCATGCCTAATAACCCACACTACAAGGAAGGATGTCAGCTCTCCCTGACTCTGGAGGTCACCATTAGGAGGTTGGGGATGCCGCTACATCCCTAAAACTGATCCCCCCTGTGGCTCTCCTGCAGTTCAGCCTGATTCTCCTCCTCTCTCTCCCGCCAGCTTTCTGCTGCTACAGGGGGAGTCACAGGGGGAGGTCAGTTTTAGAATCTGCGATCCTTTCCACTGCTCTGGCTCCAATCAACCCCCTTACCATTGCTTTGATGCCCTGTGTGCCCCCCCCCTCCCCGCAGCGCTGACACCTCTCCTCCTCTCCCTCCCACCAGCTGCAGCTGTGGCAAGGCACAGGGGATCAGGTTCAGATTGGAGAGTGGGGGGGCCAGTATTTACCAGCCCCTTCCTCTTCTGAAGAACAAAGTGAGTGATTACTGTGTTCTTTCATAGCTGAGGCATAGTAAACAGTTTTACTATGCCTTATTTTGAGAGTAAAGAGAAAGTCACTGTACAGAGCACACCTTGTTCATTCATCTACAGTGCAACTCAGGCTGCAGAGAAACGATTAGGGATCTGTGTCCTCAATTCTTTTTTTCTTTTTTAAAAGTGAGACTTCAGGGGTCTGTTTAGACCCCTGATATTTCACAAAGCTCCCTCCAACAGGGCTGTTATTTTTTTTTTTAAACTATAATTTCAAAAATGAAGGGTTCGTTCATACATGCTTTGCTCTCTAAAAAGTAATCTGCGTTTGGATCACTCTTCAGAGAGCATCTGACAGGTGGTGACAGGTGGTGAGGATTGTATAACCTGCTTTAACGCCGAACTAGCGCACTGCAGCTGCAATTCACTTAAATGGGACCTAAAGGGGGAGCAGTAAAAGCAAGCTAAACCATGGGGTTTTACTGCCCCCAACCTCACATGTGAACGATTTAGATTTAGAAAGAATGTTGTAAGTTATGTTGTGCCCACCAATAATATTTGTGTATTTGTAGCAAAAATATTGTTTTTATTTTTTGAGGTGACCCTAGAGGGTATGGTGTATGGGGCCCCATTTCTAACAGCAGCCCAACATAACATACAATACCCAACATATACAGTATATTTATTAAACATGTATATACAATATCTGTCAGTGTTTGGTGGATGCTGGAATGTTGAATGTTTCCTTAAATGGAAAAAGCTTGACTCCTGGGGTAAGGAGGGGCATAGGCAGGGCTTCTGGACTAAGAAGGGGCATGGGAAAGGGGGTTATTGAGATAAGTAGGGGCACGTGTGAAGTGTGCAGAATAAAAAGGAGCACAGATAATTGAATGGAAAACAAGTGACCCAATGGGTCTCCCAGAATAAGAAATGTCGCCGGGGGGGGGGGGGGGGGTCAGGGCTCTCTGGATAAAAAGGAGCACAGATGGGGCTGCTTAAATAGGAAGAGGCACAAGTGGGGTTCCCAGAATAAGAAGCAGAACAGATATGACCGCTAGGATATGAACGTGGACAGGTGGGTCTCCCAAGATAAAAAGGAGAACAGGTGGGTCTCCCAGGATAAAGAGTACAGGTGGGTTTCCAAGGATAAGAAGGAGCACAAGTGGATCTCCCAGGATAAGAAGGAGTACAGGTGGATTTCCAAGAATAAGAAGGAGCACAGGTGGGTTTCCCTGGATAAGAAGGAGGTGGGTCTCCCAGGATAAGAAGGAACACAGGTGGGCTTCCAAGGATAAGAAGGAGCACAGGTGGGTTTCCAAGGATAAGAAGAAGTACAGGTGGGTCTCCCAGAATAAGGAGGAGTACAGGTGGGTTTCCAAGGATAAGAAAGAGCACAGATGGGTCTCCTATGATAAGAAGGAATACAGGTGAGTTGCCAAGGATAATAAGCAAAAAAGAGAGGGGAGTTTGTGGGACTTTAAATGAAGCATGGGGGAATGCTTCCATCCCGGTTTGCTGAAAGCAGAGAAAAGGGGGGGGGGCAGGCAATGGGACTTTAAATGAGGAAATTGACAGAATGGGGTGGGGATGAAAAAACATAATGTTTATTGCAAAATTACAATACTGGTGCATAACATGTATGACAGGTGACTTGTGCATGTGCAACAATAGAACCTACATGCATGCATAACAGTGACCATATAAGATCAAACAAAGACTGTAATTCATCATAAATACATATATGAAAAGGAGCAGCACAGGAAAGCATGATACAGGGTGTGAAATCGTAATTGTCATAAAAATTATCATAAAAACATATCAGAGTGTAGTCCCATTGCAGCAATTGGCTGCATCCTTGATGCCCGACGCGTTTCTGTGTTTCTGTGTGAACACTTCCTCAGGGGCGGATGCTAGGGACATCTAAAATAGTGAAGTATGATAACATGCGATTAGAAACGTATATGCACCAAAAAGGACAAAATGTCAATTTAGGTACTTACAGTGTATGTCAAGCCAAGGTATTGTGTGAAAGGTGGACCAAGGGATAATGTCTCTCCCAGGAGCTGGGGTGGTGAATCATCCAGCACACAGCGAGCACACACAGGCATCATCTCCAGAGCACAGACCGCCATCTCCACAACACAGCCAATGATGAATATATGTGGGGAAAGGGTATCTAAAAATGGATAAGGGGGTCCATTAAGGTTGACCAGTGATGGGAGTATAATCAAAAGTGGTCGATGTGCTTAAAGCAAAGGGTATTACCTGGATGTTCAAAGGATAAAGGTCTATCACAACTGTGGCGTCCAGACATGTGTGTGGGGATGGCTGCCGTGCCCGGATAGACGCCATATATGCGCCCCGCGCGCACCAGACGTCACCACCGACGTCACGTGTGTCAGGCAGTACATGGGGCGGGGCTCCAGCCTGGGCGGTGACGAACACGCCCAGACAAGGCGCCACTGCGTCCAAGTCAGCCGGCTACGATGGATAGGCGTTCACGCAGCGACGCCAATGAGTGACATCACATGGGGGAACGAGACGTGATGCTGATGCGGTGTGGGCATCCACCTGACTCCTCATTTCCTCATTTAAAGTCCCATTGCCTGCCAAGGATAATAAGGAGCACAGGTGGGTCTCTTAGGATAAGAAGGCGTACAGGTGGGTTTCCAAGGATAAGAAGGAGTACAGGTGGGTTTCCAAAGATAAAAAAGGAGCACAGGTGGGTCTCCCAGGATAAGAAGGAGTACAAGTGGGTTTCCAAGGATAAGAAGGAGTACAGGTGGGTTTCCAAGAATAAGGAGTACAGGTGGGTTTCCAAGGATAAGAAGGAGCACAGGTGGGTTTCCAAGGATACGAAGAAGCACAGTTGTTTTTTCCAGGATAAGAAGGAGTACAGGTGGGTTTCCAAGGATAAGAAGGAGCACAGGTGGATCTCACAGGATAAGAAGGAGTACAGGTGGATTTCCAAGGATAAGAAGGAGCACAGGTGGGTTTCCAAGGATAAGAAGGAGCACAGGTGGGTCTCCCAGGATAAGAAGGAGGTGGGTCTCCCAGGATAAGGAGTACAGGTGGGTTTCCAAGGATAAGAAGGAGCACAGATGGGTCTCCCAGGATAATAAGGGAGTGCAGGTGGGTTTCCAAGGATAAGGAGTACAGGTGGGTCGCCCAGAATAATAAGGAGTACAGGTGGGTTTTTAAGGATAAGAAAGGAGTACAGGTGGATTTCCAAGGACAAGAAAGAGCGCAGGTGCGTCTCCTAGGATAAGAAAGAGTACATGTGGGTTTCTAAGGATAAGAAAGAGCACAGGTGGGTCTCCTAGGATAGGAAGCAGTACAGGTGGGTTTCCAAGGATACGAAGGAGCACAGGTGGGTCTCCTAGGATAAGAAGGAGTACAGGTGGGTTTTCAAGCATAAGAAGGAGTACAGGTGGGTCTCCCAGGATAAGGAGTACAGGTGGGTTTTCAAGCATAAGAAGGAGTACAGGTGGGTCTCCCAGGATAAGAAGGAGTACAGGTGGGTTTTCAAGTATAAGAAGGAGTACAGGTGGGTTTCCAAAGGTAAATAGGAGCACAGGTGGGTCTCCCAGGATAAGAAGGAGCACAGATGGATCTCCCAGGATAAGAAGGAGCACAGATGGGTCTCCCAGGATAAGGAGCACAGATGGGTCTCCCAGGATAATAAGGAGTGCAGGTGGGTTTCCAAGGATAAGAAGGAGTACAGGTAGGTCTCCCAGAATAAGAAGGGGTACAGGTGGGTTTTTAAGGATAAGAGGGAGTACAGGTGGATTTCCAAGGACAAGAAAGAGCACAGGTGGGTCTCCTAGGATAGGAAGCAGTACAGGTGGGTTTCCAAGGATACGAAGGAGCACAGGTGGGTCTCCTAGGATAAGAAGGAGTACATGTGGGTTTTCAAGCATAAGAAGGAGTACAGGTGGGTCTCCCAGGATAAGGAGTACAGGTGGATTTTCAAGCATAAGGAGGAGTACAGGTGGGTCTCCCAGGATAAGAAGGAGTACAGGTGGGTTTTCAAGTATAAGAAGGAGTACAGGTGGGTTTCCAAAGGTAAATAGGAGCACAGGTGGGTCTCCCAGGATAAGAAGGAGCACAGATGGATCTCCCAGGATAAGAAGGAGCACAGATGGGTCTCCCAGGATAAGGAGCACAGATGGGTCTCCCAGGATAATAAGGAGTGCAGGTGGGTTTCCAAGGATAAGAAGGAGTACAGGTAGGTCTCCCAGAATAAGAAGGGGTACAGGTGGGTTTTTAAGGATAAGAGGGAGTACAGGTGGATTTCCAAGGACAAGAAAGAGCACAGGTGGGTCTCCTAGGATAGGAAGCAGTACAGGTGGGTTTCCAAGGATACGAAGGAGCACAGGTGGGTCTCCTAGGATAAGAAGGAGTACATGTGGGTTTTCAAGCATAAGAAGGAGTACAGGTGGGTCTCCCAGGATAAGGAGTACAGGTGGGTTTTCAAGGATACGAATGAGCACAGTTGTGTTTTCCAGGATAAGAAGAAGTATTGGGGAGCTCCTGGGATTATAGGGGCACAGGTGTTTTTCCCAGGATACAAAGTGGCTCAGTGGGTTTCCAGGATAAGAAAGGTCACAGGCAGGGTCCTCTAATGGGAAGTGGTACAGGTAGGGCTCCTGGGATAAGAATGTGCACTGGTGGGGATCCTAGGATAAGAAGAAGCACAGGATGGTTAGAGAGTGGAGCCCCCTCTGTTTTTTTTACTTAGTTGCTTTGCTCTGTTCCCTCACACTAGCAGTCCTTTATCCAAACAAGTCTTCTATTATATGGTGGTGACCGTAGAAAGGTGCCAAGGAAGTGAATGTGGATCAATTGTTCCATGTATTGGAGGTGGATGTAAATCTGTGATTGGAAGTAAAGCTGGTGACAGAGATAAGAATCCAGACTGAGAATTGGGAGGTATGTGAAGAATTCTTGAGTGATCAGAGTTGACAGAAGAGGAAGCTTTGGCACTTCAACAGGAGAGGGATACAAAAATGGCAGGGCACGGACGCAACCTATGCTGCTAAAGTAGTTCACCGCTGATGAAGTGAGGGGGGGGGGGGGTGCACAGTTTGGATTTTTTTTCCTTGATTGCTAAAGAACTTTGTCCCATCACTGATTGGAGTGCAGAAAGATAATTTAAGCTGCAGCTCAAGGCAGGGAAGACCAGACCTTCCACTGTGTTGGTGACAGAGCCCAAACTGTCAATTCACATATCCCTGTCCTGGGATCATTCAGTTCAGGTGGGTTTTACTGATTAACAAACCTGTTCCATTTCATCGAGACCAGATCTGTGGGTGCTCCACTATCAAATGCTTACAGGAATGGCATTGCAAAATCACTGTACAAAGTGCAACACGTTACCATGCATTGAAGTTTGATAAAACATGTGTTACTGCGCAACACATGGGTGTAAAGGGGCCCTTGACCTAAACCTCAGAGCAAATCCTGAGCTCTCCCTTTAAAACTGCTAATGGCCTGGCTTTCACAATATTCCTTTATCATTTTCACATCTCTGACTCGCAACAGGTAATATGCAAATCAGGCGTTCTGACACCATACTGACTTTATTTGCTGCATGCTTGTGGTGGGCAGGGGTGACGCTGGAGGAATATACAGCGGGTTAGCTGTGGAGGAGCTCAGGGGAGCCAGTGACGACTGGAATCTTGAAGTCTAGTGAGAGACCGGGAGCTCAGTGAGTGAAGATCTACAGTAGGATACTGTGAGATGTAAGAGAAGATCTATAACGGGTTACTGTGAGTTACGTGTATGGATCTCTATTGACTGTTCAAAGTTGAGTTGCCATAGGAGACAGCAGTTCTACAAATAGAATTGCTGCATCCAGCTTCAAGGCCCTCTACCTATATTCCTGCATGCCTATTATTTTTGCTTTGGAGTCTGACAATTACTATTGTATCTGCCTAAGGGTGTCCTGGCCCTTACCCTCTCTCCCCCAGTTCTGTTTAACCACTTCCATACCGAGTCATTGTAAAATGATGCGGGCAGGAACCCTCTCTCCCTCCAGGTGGACGTCATATGACGTCCTGTGTTTGTGGGGGGATATCTGAATGATGCCTGCAGCTAGAGGCATCATTCAGATATCCTTCTCTTCAGCCGGCGATTCTGCGCACCATAAGAATGATCATAGCGGCGGTTCCGCCGCTTGATCGTTCTTATAGGCGGCGGGAAGGGACATCCCCCTCCCGCCGCCATCTGGTGCTTCTCCGAGCTCTCCCGTGCCATCGGGGGCCCGGAGAAAGAATCGTCCGGCGCCGGTGGTCACATAACGAGCATAGAGATGACTGGTGACCAGATGGTCACCAGTCATCTCTATGACCGTCGGAGGCCCGGGCGCGATGTGATGACGTCACGCCCGGGTTCTCAAATGTAAACAAAGCCGCCATTGCGGCTAGTAAGCATGAGATCAGTGAATTTTTTTTCACGATCTCATGCTTTCCAGCCTGGAGGAGAGATGCGGGGTCTTATTGACCCCGCATCTCTCCATAAAGAGGACCTGTCACACACCATTTCTATTACAAGGGATGTTTACATTCCGTATAATAGGAATAAAAGTAATCAAAAAAAAAAAAAGTGTAAAAATGAAAAAAAAATAAGTAAAATAAAAAAAATATATAAAAAAAAATATATTTAAAACACCCCTGTCCCCAATAGCTCGCGTTCAGAAGCGAACACACACGTAAGTCCCGCCCACATATGTAAACGCCGTTCAAACCACACGTGAGGTATCGCCGCGTGCGTTAGAGCATGTGCAACAATTATAACACTAGACCTCCTCTGTAACTCTGACCTGGTAACCTGTAAAAATTTTCAAAGCGTCGCCTATGGAGATTTTTAAGTGCCGAAGTTTGCCACCATTCCATAAGTGTGCGCAATTTTAAAGCGTGACATGTTAGGTATCTATTTACTCGGCGTAATATAAGCTTTTTAATATTTTACAAACAAAATGAGCTAACTTTACTGTCTTGTTATTTTTTAATTCATGAAACCATTTTTTTTTTTTTTAAAAAGACGTTTGAAAAATTATTGCGCAAATACTGTGCAAGATAAAAAGTTGCAATGACCATCATTTTATTCCCTAGGGTGTCTGATAAAAAAAACATATATAATGTTTGGGGGTTCTGAGTAATTTTCTAGCAAAAGAATGATGATTTGTACATGTAGGAGAGAAGTGGCAGAATAGGCCGGGTATGGAAATGGTATAAAAAGCCCTGTATTGAAAGGGTTAAAAGACAATAAATCTATTTTCTTGCATTCCAAAAAGTGACTGGCGCCCGTGTTTCCAACTTGCAATATACCCACCATGCCTAATAACCCACACTACAAGGAAGGATGTCAGCTCTCCCTGACTCTGGAGGTCACCATTAGGTCTTTGGAGGTTGGGGATGCCGCTACATCCCTAAAACTGATCCCCCCTGTGGCTCTCCTGCAGTTCAGCCTGATTCTCCTCCTCTCTCTCCCGCCAGCTTTCTGCTGCTACAGGGGGAGTCACAGGGGGGGTCAGTTTTAGAATCTGCGATCCTTTCCACTGCTCTGGCTCCAATCAACCCCCTTACCATTGCTTTGATGCCCTGTGTGCCCCCCCCTCCCCGCAGCGCTGACACCTCTCCTCCTCTCCCTCCCGCCAGCTGCAGCTGTGGCAAGGCACAGGGGATCAAGTTCAGATTGGAGAGTGGGGGGGGGCAGTATTTACCAGCCCCTTCCTCTTCTGAAGAACAAAGTGAGTGATTACTGTGTTCTTTCATAGCTGAGGCATAGTAAACAGTTTTACTATGCCTTATTTTGAGAGTGAAGAGAAAGTCACTGTACAGAGCACTCCTTGTTCATTCATCTACAGTGCAACTCAGGCTGCAGAGAAACGATTAGGGATCTGTGTCCTCAATTATTTTTCTCTGTCTCAAAAGTGAGACTTCAGGGGTCTGTTTAGACCCCTGATATTTCACAAAGCTCCCTCCAACAGGGCTGTTATTTTTTTTTTAAAACTATAATTTAAAAAATTAAGGGTTCGTTCATACATGCTTTGCTCTCTAAAAAGTAATCTGCGTTTGGATCACTCTTCAGAGAGCATCTGACAGGTGGTGACAGGTGGTGAGGATTGTATAACCTGCTTTAACGCCGAACTAGCGCACTGCAGCTGCAATTCACTTAAATGGGACCTAAAGGGGGAGCAGTAAAAGCAAGCTAAACCATGGGGTTTTACTGCCCCCAACTTCACATGTGAACGATTTAGATTTAGAAAGAATGTTGTAAGTTATGTTGTGCCCACCAATAATATTTGTGTATTTGTAGCAAAAATATTGTTTTTATTTTTTGAGGGGACCCTAGAGGGTATGGTGTATGGGGCCCCATTTCTAACAGCAGCCCAACATAACATACAATACCCAACATATACAGTATATTTATTAAACATGTATATACAATATCTGTCAGTGTTTGGTGGATGCTGGAATGTTGAATGTTTCCCTAAATGGAAAAAGCTTGACTCCTGGGGTAAGAAGGGGCATAGGCAGGGATTCTGGACTAAGAAGGGGCATGGGAAAGGGGGTTCTTGAGATAAGTAGGGGCACGTGTGAAGTGTGCAGAATAAAAAGGAGCACAGATAATTGAATGGAAAACAAGTGACCCAATGGGTCTCCCAGAACAAGAAATGTCGCCGGGGGGGGGGGGGGGGGGGGGTCAGGGCTCTCTGGATAAAAAGGAGCACAGATGGGGCTGCTTAAATAGGAAGAGGCACAAGTGGGGTTCCCAGAATAAGAAGCAGAACAGATATGACCGCTAGGATATGAACGTGGACAGGTGGGTCTCCCAAGATAAAAAGGAGAACAGGTGGGTCTCCCAGGATAAAGAGTACAGGTGGGTTTCCAAGGATAAGAAGGAGCACAAGTGGATCTCCCAGGATAAGAAGGAGTACAGGTGGATTTCCAAGAATAAGAAGGAGCACAGGTGGGTTTCCCTGGATAAGAAGGAGGTGGGTCTCCCAGGATAAGAAGGAACACAGGTGGGCTTCCAAGGATAAGAAGGAGCACAGGTGGGTTTCCAAGGATAAGAAGAAGTACAGGTGGGTCTCCCAGAATAAGGAGGAGTACAGGTGGGTTTCCAAGGATAAGAAAGAGCACAGATGGGTCTCCTATGATAAGAAGGAATACAGGTGGGTTTCCAAGGATAATAAGGAGCACAGGTGGGTCTCTTAGGATAAGAAGGAGTACAGGTGGGTTTCCAAGGATAAGAAGGAGTACAGGTGGGTTTCCAAAGATAAAAAAGGAGCACAGGTGGGTCTCCCAGGATAAGAAGGAGTACAAGTGGGTTTCCCAGGGTAAGAAGGAGTACAGGTGAGTTTCCAAGAATAAGAAGGAGTACAGGTGGGTTTCCAAGAATAAGGAGTACAGGTGGGTTTCCAAGGATAAGAAGGAGCACAGGTGGGTTTCCAAGGATACGAAGAAGCAGTTGTTTTTTCCAGGATAAGAAGGAGTACAGGTGGGTTTCCAAGGATAAGAAGGAGCACAGGTGGATCTCACAGGATAAGAAGGAGTACAGGTGGATTTCCAAGGATAAGAAGGAGCACAGGTGGGTATCCAAGGATAAGAAGGAGCACAGGTGGGTCTCCCAGGATAAGAAGGAGGTGGGTCTCCCAGGATAAGGAGTACAGGTGGGTTTCCAAGGATAAGAAGGAGCACAGATGGGTCTCCCAGGATAATAAGGGAGTGCAGGTGGGTTTCCAAGGATAAGGAGTACAGGTGGGTCGCCCAGAATAATAAGGAGTACAGGTGGATTTCCAAGGACAAGAAAGAGCACAGGTGGGTCTCCTAGGATAGGAAGCAGTACAGGTGGGTTTCCAAGGATACGAAGGAGCACAGGTGGGTCTCCTAGGATAAGAAGGAGTACAGGTGGGTTTTCAAGCATAAGAAGGAGTACAGGTGGGTCTCCCAGGATAAGAAGGAGTACAGGTGGGTTTTCAAGTATAAGAAGGAGTACAGGTGGGTTTCCAAAGGTAAATAGGAGCACAGGTGGGTCTCCCAGGATAAGAAGGAGCACAGACAGTGGCAGCTGGTGCTCAAAATTTTTGGGGGGGCGCAAACAAACTGAAAAAAAAAAATCAATTGCCGCCACTGTGCCCATTAAACGCAGCCACTGTGCCCAAACGCCACCAGTTTGCCCCCTCAAATACAGCCAGTTTGTCCCCCATATATATAGCCAGTGTGCCCCCATATACAGCCAGTTTGTCCCCATATACAGCCAGTTCCCCCCAAATGCAGCCAGCGTGTCCCCCATATACAGCCAGTTCCCCCCAAATGCAGCCAGTTTGTCCCCCATATACAGCCAGTTCCCCCCAAATGCAGCCAGTTTGTCCCCCATATACAGTCAGTTCCCCCCAAATGCAGCCAGTTTGTCCCCCATATACAGCCAGTTCCCCCCAAATGCAGCCAGCGTGTCCCCCATATACAGCCAGTTCCCCCCAAATGCAGCCAGTTTGTCCCCCATATACAGCCAGTTCCCCCCAAATGCAGCCAGTTTGTCCCCCATATACAGCCAGTTCCCCCATATACAGCCAGTTTGTCCCCCAAATGCAGCCAGCGTGTCCCCCATATTCAGCCAGTTTGTCCCCCATATTCAGCCAGTTTGTGCCCCATATTCAGCCAGTTTGTCCCCCATATTCAGCCAGTTTGTCCCCCATATTCAGCCAGTTTGTCCCCCATATTAAGCCAGTTTGTCCCCCATATTCAGCCAGTTTGTGCCCCATATTCAGCCAGTTTGTGCCCCATATTCAGCCAGTTTGTCCCCCATATACAGCCAGTTTGTCCCCCATATTCAGCCAGTTTGTGCCCCATATTCAGCCAGTTTGTCCCCCATATTCAGCCAGTTTGTCCCTCATATTAAGCCAGTTTGTGCCCCATATTCAGCCAGTTTGTCCCCCAAATGCAGCCTGCCCCCCCCCCCCCAGCCCTGCACTTACCTTCCTCGGTCCGCGCCGTCCTCGATGTGTTCTCCCGCCCTCGATGTCGCTTCAGCCAATCAGGTTACCGGTAACCAGATCCGGTGAACCTGATTGGCTGAAACCTCCACACAGTCTTCTTCCAGGAACGCACCCCCGTGCGTACCTGGGAGGAGTTTTTGGAAGCCGAATACAGCGTGAGAGCTGTATTCGGAAAGCCTATCAGAGCCGCTGGCTCTGATAGGCACTTCCAAGTCACACCCACCGCCGGCCGCCACTCTAATTCATATGGCCAGCGCTCACCAGGAGGCTGGCCATATGTATAGTGGGCAGCGCGGCAGCAGTGACAATACATAGATTCATGCAATGCATGAATCTATGTATTGTCTTTCAGTGGCGGTGCGGGAGCGAGAGGGGGCGGCGCTCCGGCGCCCTCTATGGACGCACCGCCACTGAGCACAGATGGGTCTCCCAGGATAAGAAGGAGCACAGATGGGTCTCCCAGGATAAGAAGGAGCACAGATGGGTCTCCCAGGATAATAAGGAGTGCAGGTGGGTTTCCAAGGATAAGGAGTACAGGTGGGTCGCCCAGAATAATAAGGAGAACAGGTGGGTTTTCAAGGATAAGAAGGAGTACAGGTAGGTCTCCCAGAATAAGAAGGGGTACAGGTGGGTTTTTAAGGATAAGAGGGAGTACAGGTGGATTTCCAAGGACAAGAAAGAGCACAGGTGGGTCTCCTAGGATAGGAAGCAGTACAGGTGGGTTTCCAAGGATACGAAGGAGCACAGGTGGGTCTCCTAGGATAAGAAGGAGTACATGTGGGTTTTCAAGCATAAGAAGGAGTACAGGTGGGTCTCCCAGGATAAGGAGTACAGGTGGGTTTTCAAGGATACGAATGAGCACAGTTGTGTTTTCCAGGATAAGAAGAAGTATTGGGGAGCTCCTGGGATTATAGGGGCACAGGTGTTTTTCCCAGGATACAAAGTGGCTCAGTGGGTTTCCAGGATAAGAAAGGTCACAGGCAGGGTCCTCTAATGGGAAGTGGTACAGGTAGGGCTCCTGGGATAAGAATGTGCACTGGTGGGGATCCTAGGATAAGAAGAAGCACAGGATGGTTAGAGAGTGGAGCCCCCTCTGTTTTTTTTACTTAGTTGCTTTGCTCTGTTCCCTCACACTAGCAGTCCTTTATCCAAACAAGTCTTCTATTATATGGGGGTGACCGTAGAAAGGTGCCAAGGAAGTGAATGTGGATCAATTGTTCCATGTATTGGAGGTGGATGTAAATCTGTGATTGGAAGTAAAGCTGGTGACAGAGATAAGAATCCAGACTGAGAATTGGGAGGTATGTGAAGAATTCTTGAGTGATCAGAGTTGACAGAAGAGGAAGCTTTGGCACTTCAACAGGAGAGGGGTACAAAAATGGCAGGGCACGGACGCAACCTATGCTGCTAAAGTAGTTCACCGCTGATGAAGTGAGAGGGGGGGGGGTGCACAGTTTGGATTTTTTTCCTTGATTGCTAAAGAACTTTGTCCCATCACTGATTGGAGTGCAGAAAGATAATTTAAGCTGCAGCTCAAGGCAGGGAAGACCAGACCTTCCACTGTGTTGGTGACAGAGCCCAAACTGTCAATTCACATATCCCTGTCCTGGGATCATTCAGTTCAGGTGGGTTTTACTGATTAACAAACCTGTTCCATTTCATCGAGACCAGATCTGTGGGTGCTCCACTATCAAATGCTTACAGGAATGGCATTGCAAAATCACTGTACAAAGTGCAACACGTTACCATGCATTGAAGTTTGATAAAACATGTGTTACTGCGCAACACATGGGTGTAAAGGGGCCCTTGACCTAAACCTCAGAGCAAATCCTGAGCTCTCCCTTTCACAATATTCCTTTATCATTTTCACATCTCTGACTCGCAACAGGTAATATGCAAATCAGGCATTCTGACACCATACTGACTTTATTTGCTGCATGCTTGTGGTGGGCAGAAGCCACAGACAGCCAGTTATTGGTATTTTAAGAAGAAGATCAGATATATCTTTGATAATAATAAATAAAAAATGTAGTTAAAATTTGCTGAAAAAAAACCTTAAAACTATGATAACCCCTACTAGAAGGCTTCCGGTGTATTTACCTGTGCTCTATTTGTCATGTTCCAGCGGAGTGTACAGTGATGGGTATTCCTAGCGTCACAACCAACCTATCCGGATTTGGCTGTTTCATGCAGGAGCACGTTGCTGACCCAGCTGCTTATGGTAAGAAAATACTCAATATACAGAAAATTCAGAAAACATCTGAATTTCATAAGGTTGATGTTACGTGGAAGCTTTTGGGGCAGAATAGGAATTTAAAACTTAACCCCGGGATAAGCAAATATTGTCTAAATACAATAGTCATATCATGTATTCTTACTTGAATCTTGGTGTATTTCTTCCATATCTGTGCAGTACTCCAGTGTGAAACTTGCAATTCCTGTGCAGAAATTTCCAGTAATAAAGACCTGTCATTGCTACTCTGTCCTTGTGCAGGTTGACTGGTCTTGTCTCCGCCACCGCCTGTAGTTTTCCGCAAGCATCTATATACATTTTCACAGCGTTATCTACAAATAATTTATCACCAATAAATCAATAAAATAAACATTTTAATATAAGAAAGCGATAAAATGAATAGAACATGATCAGTTTCTTCACAGATAAAGTGCTCAATAGTGCAAACGTGTAAATATTTCAAAGTGAGCCACTTGAATCTCTGCTTTATAGCAAAAAGTGTCATGCGCGCTTGCAAGAAAATCAGATGGAATCTACGGATCGTCAGAGTGTTTTACGTCACCGCGTTTTGGACGGTCGGAATTTGGTCTGACAGTGTGTATGCAAGACAGCTTGAACGGAATTCCGACGAAAAATTCCATCGGATTTTAGACCATCGGAAATTGCGATCGTGTGTACAGGGCATTAGAGTCTGCTACAATTGTCACTACTGAGTTCTAGAGACCAACGCAGTGTTACTAGAGACTGATGTCTTGTTACAGAGACTGTTAGACTCTACTGCAGTGTTAACCTCCCTGGCGGTAATCCCGAGTCGGGGTGAGTTTTAACTACCAAAAGCCGTAACCCCGAGTCAGACTCGGGCTGCATCGCAGTATCCAGGGAGAGTTACTTACCTTGTTCCCTGGATCCTGCAATGTCTCCCCGCAGTGTGTTTGAGCCGTGTCTCGCTCCATTCACACTGCCGAGTGCCGATCTCCGTTCCCTGCGACGTTGCGACGCACAGGGACGGACTTCGGCGCCAAATTCAAAAAGTGAAAAACACAGTGTAGATACAGTACACTGTAATCTTACTGATTACATTACTGTATCAAATAGATACACATCCCCTTTGTCCCTAGTGGTCTGTCCAGTGTCCTGCATGCAGTTTTATATAGTAAAAACTGTTCTTTCTGCCTGGAAACTGGAGATTGTCCATAGCAACCAAAAAGTGTCCCTTCATGTCAAAAGTGGTTTTAGACCAGCTAGAAAACAGCGATAATAAATTAGAATCACTTGCAGAATTGAGCGATAGCGATTTGTGGGGAAATTCGTCATCAAACACTAAATCTAATAACAGCGACAATTCTGCAACTGAGCAAATTTTAGTGTTTTTGATTTGATTACATTACATTATTGAATAATTTTTATTATTATATTATTATTTGTTATAATTATTTATAATTATTTATTATATTATAATTTATGATTTTGTGTTTCAAACTTTATCATACCCGGGATGTCTACTAGACTCTGGTTTGGACAGATTTAAGTGAGTTATTCCTAAGAATTGCAGGCCTACAATATAAAACGCCAAATTTCAATGCAAAATAATTGTACCACTTTCAGCACCTAAAATCTGACAGAATCATACTGCCAGGGAGGTTAATAGAGATTTCTGGATATTGCTGCAGTTACTATAGACTACTGCAGTGTCACATCAGAGTGCTTGAGACCAATGCAGACTTTAGCCAAATTACAGGATAGGTAGAGACTAGAGACTGATGCCCCGTTACCAGAGACTGCAGAAACTGATGCCATGCCTCTACAGAATTCCAGAGATCAGTGCAGTGTTACTAGAGACATCAGCCTTCCTACTAACTAGAGACTGCTAGAGTCTACTAGAAACGACTGCCAAGTTGCTGAACAGGAGCACAGGGAAAGGGGAGCCTTCTGCATAATAAATACAAAGCAAATACCAGCCCTGAAACCAACCACTGCACTGCAAACAAACGCATGGCCCAGTTCATGTAAAACCATCCCACCCAAAAGGTGCAAATAATCACAGGAAATAGTGAATATGAAAATGGTAACGGTTGGTTCTTCCCACTTAATTTTCAGGGATTTACATTGTGGATCGGAGGTTCCGCTCACCTGATGAATCATGTAACCAGCTGACCCAGTTCTTGTACACCTTCTGCCAACAATCCCGACGCCAGAGAATAATCCAGAGAAACCGAACAGAACGATTGTCAGATCTGCTAGACTGGAGATATCTGGGCCGGGTAAGTGTTGACTAATATCTGGACTTCTTCTTTATATTAAATCATTGCATGGTGCCATGTCTCTTGTCCGGTATGTTGGGTGCTCATCTCTTGTAGTTCTACATGCATGCTGGGAGTAATTCTCAGTATTTACACTCAAAGACTGCATACTATAAAGTTCTGGAAAAAAAATCCCCAAAAAACTGTAAACACAGAATAAATGTGAAAGAAAAAGCAGCACCACCAATGTGAGATATTTTCACAATAAATGTCCAATAGCAATAAAAGTGTTGCGCTAATAAGATGTGAACAAAAGGGGGAACAAAAAATCTATACATTATAGTCCGAAGTGATCAGTCCTTCAGATAAACAATAAAATTTAAATATCAGGTTCCATAACGATATTGTAGATAAGTGAATCCAAATTCCCTCCACCAGGTGAGTATACCACCACCACAATGCAAAATACACTCTTACCAAAGAGCCTGGATCCTTTGCTACAGAGGGTCAAACAGGCTTGATGTAATATCCTCAGCATAAGTCACCAATTTGGGATAGAAGAAGGAAACACCTGACGATCAATAGCAAGGTATCCAAAGGACTCCTCTTCCAAATTGTCCCAATGGCCTGATATTTCTTTACATTGTCCACCGTAAAATTAAACCAGACATGGAAGTGTGGACTAGATGTATCAGGTCTTATAAACAGGTCATACTCAAACGCTGTGTGGTAGTCTACTCTGCCCAGATTGTCAAGATTCCTCTGGAAAGTGTGCTTCTAACTCTAAAGCCTCGTACACACGGGCGGGAATCCCGTAGAAAAAAAAACTTTGGTTTTCTCGACGGGATTTCTGGCAAGCTTGTCTTGCCAAGCCCTGTGTACACACGTGCCATTCAAAAGAACCGCCGTTCTGTTGAATGGCAAGAACGCGGTGACGTCATCGACTACGACGAGCCGGCGCTCGTCACATTCGATGCCGTCGCCGCCATCTTGCTACACCCTACATCCAGAGAAATCCACACACATGGTCAAGCGTAACGGACGTGTGTGACAGGAGCTCTGGCCTCACTGCTTCACAGAGCAATCCACACACATGGTCAAGCGTAGCGGACGTGTGTGACAGGAGCTCTGGCCATCCGACCATTCAGGACTCATCCATGGATCGCCAGCGTTCTATCCCCCAGCAAACCTGAACCGGGCGGTCTGTGGCTTCCCCTGGACCCCACTCTCCCCCCAGCTCAGCTCCCCAAGCCTCACCATCGCGCCGCCCGCAGCCGCCGCCTGCCACCATCCGGGCGCCCCTATTCTAGACTGCTAGATGTGCAGGACAGACCGCCGCTGCGGCCTATCTCCAGCCATCCAACTATCTTTTTCTCCAATTCTCTCTACAGCGGGGCCGTGTGCCCCCTCCGACTCCGGAGCCCCCCCAGCCGTCAGCGGACCTCCCCGAAGCCGCACCAGTAGCCACCAGGCTCTCCAGGACAGACCGCGGCTCCGGCCACGGTGGCCATCTTGGTCCACCCAGGTAGGTACATTGGTGCACCAACCATAGGAAGTTGATCCAGGGTTCACCCGATCGCCTCTCGGGGGAGCAGAGAGGATTTTTTTCCCCTGTGGTAGAAATTGGCCTAGGCTCACCTGGGGTTTTTCGCCTTCCTCTGGATCAACGGGGGGGGGGGGGGCGGTTAGGTCGGTTTTGGGTCCCATCACCTTCTTTTTCACCATCATCACCATTATCATCATCATCATCATCAGCTGCATCTTCAGGATCATCCTCACCTCGTCATCCTCATCGTCGCTTCATCAGTATTATCATCGCATCATTCCATCACCATCAACTTTTTCCCACCATGTGCAACTTTAAATACTCAGCGGACATCCTACACAGTCTAAGGAATACCGCCTCAGCACTACCAACCTCCACCCAAAAAATACTACGAAAAGAACAACTTCTAAAGATCAATCGACCATCAAAAACAGGAAGGCACCACTTCAACTACAACACGTATCATGCGCCCTGATCAACGCCAGATCTGCAGTCAAGCACAGAGAGGAAATCCACGACTTCATCACCCAAAACAAAACAGATTGCCTCATTATCACGGAAAGCTGGCTAACACCTGACTGTAACACCATCCTAACAGAATTGGTACCTGAGAACTACTGCATCCTAACCGAGCATAGAATAGGACAAAGAGGAGGAGGCCTAGCAGTGATCTTCAAATCCCACCTCTCTCTCATCAAACCAACTCTACAGAACTCATTGCCTTTCATGGAGACACTCACTCTGCATCTTCAAACAACACCCCAGGACACCGTCCACATACTGCTATGTTACAGACCACCAGGGCCAAAGACAAATCTCCTCACAGCCTTTACTGAATTCATCTCGACATACACCTTGAAAACCAAAAACGTTTTGTTACTTCAACCTCTGGGCTAACTCCACCCAGGACCCCATCGCCACCTCCTGCATCAACCAAATGGAAGAACTAGGTCTGCAGCAACTGATAAAAGCCCCCACGCATGGCTCAGGTTACATTCTTGATCTCTTCTTCAAACAAAATATGGACATCAACACACTGGACAACATGCCTTTACCATGGACGGACCACCACGCTATCAAATTTAAAATCACCACCAACACCATCTCCCAAAAACCGAAACACTCAATAACAACACACTGGACAAGATCTCAGAGGAAACTACACTCTGAACTCTTCAAAACCACACTATCAAAAAACATAAGAATGTTAACTCAAAACCAATCAACTCCTTAAACAAAGCATTACTACAAACAGCAGACACAGTCGCTCCGAAACGTAGAGCACTCATCCGCAAAAACAATTCGGGCTGGTTTAATGACACTCTTACTTTACTGAAGCAAGAATGCAGAAGAGCTGAAGGAGCCTGGAGAAGAAACCCAACAAAGGAAAACCACACAAACTACAAAGCACTCACTAATAAATACCACAAAGCAATATTCAAAGCAAAAAAAGAACATTTCTCAAACATCATCTCAAAAGCCCTAAACTGACATTGTGAACTTTTCAAACTAGTCGCTCAGACTATGAACCCTACCAGCCTAGAACCTCCAGCAAACAAAACTCAAGAATTCTGTAATGAGCTATCGGATTTTTTTATCAACAAAATCGAAAACATTTGTGAAATAATTCAACAGAAAAAAACAACCAACCTCACTCAGTCAAAGCAAGAAGAGGAAATCAATACAAACATTATACAATCGACAAAATTTTCGCTGGTCAAGATCACCATCGACACCACCAAAAACATCATCAGAAGCCTCTGTGACAGCACATCACCAAATAACATCATTTCTACAAAACTCCTGAAAGAATGTACCGACATCTTGGCACCCACCATAACACATCTCATATACCAATCGTTCAAAGAAGGTATTGTTCCGATCCCCCTCAAGCAAGGCATAATCAAACCCCTCCTAAAGAAACCCAACCTCGACCCCAAAGACCCAAATTACCGCAGACCGGTAACAAGTCTTAACACCTTCTCCAAGATCATGGAGAAAGCAGTAGTACAACAGCTACAACTCCATTTGGACACCCACAAACTCTTGGACCCACTACAATCAGGCTTCCGCCTAGGCCATGGCACAGAAACAGCACTTCTCAAAATATGGGATGACGCCCTCGAAGCAGCAGATGACGGAGAATCATGTCTCCTGGTGCTGCTGGATCTCAGTGCAGCGTTCGACACTGTAGGCCACAAAACTCTACTCATTCGCCTTAAAGAAGTAGCAGGAGTCACAGACTCTGATCTACCCTGGTTCGCATCCTTCCTAGAAAATCATTCCCAGACAGGGAAACTAGGAGCCTTCACCTCTGAAACTCATGCAATTTCCTGCGGAGTCCCTCAAGGATCATCCCTGTCACCCATGCTCTGCAAACATCTACCTCCGCCCACTCCTCAAAATCATCAGCAAACAGGACCTGTGCTACCACTCATACGCTGACGACACTCTACTTTCGCATCACCGGAAAAAAGACCAATATCTCGGACTACAAAAATGCCTCAGGTTGATCGATGATTGGATGATTGGATGATTGATAGCTCCCTCAAACTCAATGGATCCAAAACAGAACTTTTTCTCCTCCACGCAAACCGAAAGACAAATGCTAAGACTTCATGGACACCACCCACCATCCTTGGACAGACCATTTTCCCTGAGCACCAAAGTCAAAAGTCTCGGAGTCATCTTTGACTCTGAGATGTCGTTGGATGCACAAATAGGATCAGTAGTAAGCGGATCTCACCATCTCCTCCACCTGCTGTGTAGACTCATCCCCTTCATCCCAGAAGAGGACATAGCAGTAGTGGTTGGAACAATCATCAATTCCCGACTCGACTACGCAAACTCCCTCTACATAGGACTACCTAAATACCAGATTTCGCGCCTACAAGTCGTCAGAACACGGCAGCCAGACTGGTAACGGGGAAAAAACCCTGGGAATCCATCACCCCTTCCCTGAGGACCCTTCATTGGCTAACCGTAAAGGATCGGGTCATATTTAAGACCCTCTGTCTCACCCACAAGTGCACACAAGGAAACGCTCCTCAATACTTGTGCGAGAAAATAAAACACTACACCCCCAATCGCATTCTCCGATCAACAAACCAAAACCTCCTCCACATCCTCAAGTCCCGCTACAAATCGAAGGGAGAACTAAGATTTGCAGTCCAAGGACCACAGCTATGGAACGCTCTACCCATAAACATCCACATGGAAGAAAACCATCGGGCCTTCAGGAAAAAACTTAAGACCCACCTCTTCTGAAGGATCAGGACGACACTGGATGGAAATAAGCGCCTTGAGGCGATTAGGTTCGCATTTGCAGCGCTATACAAATTATTCACTCACTCACTACACTACCCTTGTATGCTACCGCGCATGCGTCAAAGTCTCATCGAGCATGCGCGGGTTTCCCTGGACAAGTAAGCATACAGACGACCAGGTTTCTCGGCAGGAAACACAATAGAGCGAGTTCTCTATTTTTCTCGTCGAGATTCCCGGCAGTTTTCCTGCCGAGAAACCATACACACGAACGGTTTTCTCTGCAAAAAGCTCTCCCAGCTGTTTTCTTGCCAAGAAAACCGGTCGTGTGTACGAGGCTTAACTCATTATAAAGTTCTGGAGTCAATGATAAAAAGTCCACAGTTACATGGGTGCCTGAAAACATAAAGCGTAAATCCCAATAAAACACAAGGGGAGAACGCCTTATACTGACCCACAATAAAGGTTACATATAATTCTCAGTATCTGTTCCTTTTTTGTATGTATAGACTGTGCACATTAAAGCCAGCCATACATGGATCGAAATTTGTCTAGTTCAACAGGGACCAGGCGAGATTCAATCCATGTATGTGCAGGCTTATTTTACCCAAGTCGATCCATCGATCGACCTGGGAGAACCCAGCTTGTCTGATTTTTTATTTTCAATTATTGCAGGTGGCTATAGCCGCCAGCAGTAATCCTTGTGTTCTGCCAGCCAGGAAAGGCTCCCTGCGTGCAGAAAACAATAGCGCTGCGGGGGCAATTTCGATCAATTTTCCTTCCTTCCACCCATGGTAGAAGGAAAGAAAATCGAGTTATCTATGGCCTGCTTAACACTTCTCATTTCCCTAAATGTTGGGTGTAATTCTCAGTATCTGTTCTTATTCTGTATGTATGTACTCTGCACAGTACCTCTTCTCTTGTCCTGTATGCTGGGTGTAATTCTCAGTTTCTGTTCTTATTCTGTATGTACGGACTCTGCACAGTACTACTTCTCTTGTCCTATATGCTGGGAGTAATTCTCAGTATCTGTTCTTATTCTGTATGTATGGACTCTGCACAGTACCTCTTCTCTTGTCCTGTATGCAGGGTGTAATTCTCAGTATCTGTTCTTATTCTGTATGTATGGACTCTGCACAGTACCTCTTCTCTTGTCCTGTATGCTGGGTGTACTTTTCACCATCTGTTCTTATGACCTCTGCCGGGTTAGCCCCCCCATATCAAAAAAAAAAAAAAAAACGTATGCAGTTTGTTAGATCTTTGTTAGATCAGATCAACCTTTTTTTGCGTTAGATCTCACACAGAAGAAGGAATATTAACAGTTATTTGCTGGGGGCTCTAACCCGTCATCAGCCCCCCCCCCCTTATCAAAAAATTGGCCAAACAGTTAGCTCTTTTGGAAGCTGTTTGTTAGATCCGGTAAGATCAAGTGGTTTTAACGTTAGATCTCACATAATTTCTGAGATATTCCACATACAAATACAGATATTAGGTGGTACATAAGGATGGGTTGGCCCCCCCTTATCAAATTTTCTGGCCAAAAATCATTCAGGCTAATAGATATTTGTTAGATCCGGTAAGATCAAGTGGTTTTAACCTTAGATCTCACATAATTTCAGAGATCTAACGTTAAAACCACTTGATCTTACCGGATCTAACAAATATCTATTAGCCTGAATGATTTTTGGCCAGAAAATTTGATAAGGGGGGCCAACCCATCCTTATGTACCACCTAATATCTGTATTTGTATGTGGAATATCTCTGAAATTATGTGAGATCTAACATTAAAACCACTTGATCTTACCGGATCTAACAAATATCTATTAGCCTGAATGATTTTTGGCCAGAAAATTTGATAAGGGGGGGCCAGCCCCCCCCTCATTAATCACTTAATAAGTCTCTAATTATGTGAGATCTAATGTTAAAACCACTTGATCTTACCGGATCTAACAAATAGCTTCCAAAATAGCTAACTGTTTGGTCAGTTTTTTGATAAGGGGGGGCTGATGACAGGTTAGCCCCCCCAGCAAATAACTGTTAATATTCCTTCTTCTGTGTGAGATCTAACGCAAACAACGGTTGATCTAACCTGATCTAACAAAGATCTAACAAACTGCATATGTTTTTTTCAAAAATTTTGATATTGGGGGGCTAACCCGGCAGAGGTGTTCTTATGCAATAATTAATTTTCTCGTCTCTTATAGTTCTACATGCATGCACGCCACCTGGCTCTCTGCCGAATGTTTCCAGACAAGTTTAAGATGGAGCCTAGCGCACCGCCAAAGGTGAGTACCGGAATATATACACCAATTTCTGGATACACAGAACCCTGTACCATCCATGGCTTTAGTACCGGTAATTACATAATTTAGATCTTTATATGTCATGCAGTTTGTAATTTGTGTGAGGGCAGGGCTGCAGTGAGCTCAGAGAGGGGGCAGAGCTAGAACCAGGGAACACAGGCCCTAGATTCTGGGCCAATCAGAAGAAGGAACTGTCAGAAATAGGGCAGCCAAGTGGGGAAAATGAATGCCAAGATAAAATGAGAGACACATGGAATGCAGGATGTTGCCCCCCCCCCCCACACCCACCACCACACCCACCACCACCATCACCACCACCAGGTGAGATTAACCATTCTACTATCAAATTTCATATAGATTACATTACTAGGCAAGTCGTGGTCATCATCATCAGTTAATAGTAAGACTTCCTCTCTGCTGTACTGGAACTTCTGCAAATCAGAATTCAGCTCAGCGATCTGTCTTCCAGCCCCGGCTCCATCTTTCTTTATCTCTCCTGTAAATATCATTTTATTGTGTCCAGATCAATAATATCATAAAAGGTGTGCGAAGAGGAAGTGCTGACATTGCTTCAACGCTGACAGCCGCTCATAACTTATACACCAAAGTGGATATAACGCCAATTAACTTCCATGTAGTGGGTCATAAAAAGTGACAGATGGATTGGAGGATGGAAATTATGTTTTCTGGGTTTTGGAGGCGCAACTCAACAAGAAATAATCCGCTTTATAATAGATTCAGATGGCTGAGGGGAGAGGGGGCTGGGTACCAAGAATTTTAGCGCATTTTCATACAGTAGTAAGGACAACAGTGATTATTTATAAAAATTCACAACATCCTTGTTTTTACCTTTTTTTTTTTTTGCACGTTCCATGATATTACAACTAAATCTTTAGATACTTCCAAATTGTAGGGCTCACTGGTGCCATGCATTAAGGCACTCATTTAATTTGAATAGTGTGCCAGTGCATTGCGATTTTAACAGATGTAGCAAAGTCCCGGGCCCCCTGAGGCTTAATGGTGACCTCCAGAGTTATGGGACAGCCGACATCCTTCTATGTAGAGTGGGTTACAAGGCATAGTGGGTGTAATGCAAGGTAGATTGATCAGCGCCAGACACTTCTTGAATGCAAAAAGATTTATTGTCTCTTAAACAGAACTGTGGGAGAGAGGGTTAGGACCAGGACACCCTTTAGTAAATGCAATGTTAATTGGCAGACTCTGAGACTTCTATAGGCAGACAGCCATGCAGGGAAAGGCACCCAGCCAGGCATCACATCTGCATGAGTAGGATTGCTGTCTCCTATGGCAACAATATTGTAATGGTTTCTAACAACAGTTGCAACAAACTCCTTCACTTCTTCTACAATCTCCTATTGTAGAACTTCACTCAGTTGAGCTCTCAGTCTTTCACTAGACTAACAGATCCACTCGCCACTGGATCTCCTGAGCTCTTCCAATCTTCTCACTCAGTATCTCCCTCAAGCGTAGGGATGAGCCGAACACTCCCCTGTTCGGTTCGCACCAGAACCTGCGAATAGACAGAAAGTTTGCGCGAACTTTAGAACCCTATTAAATACAATGGACTCGAACGTTCAAAATCAAAAGTGCTAATTATAAAGGCTAATATGCAAGTTATTGTCCTAAAAAGTGTTTTGGGACCCGGGTCCTGCCCCAGGGAACATGTATCAATGCAAAAAAAGTTTTAAAAACTGCAGTTTTTTCAGGAGCAGTGATTTTAATAATGCTTAAAGTGAAACAATAAAAGTGAAATATTCCTTTAAATTTTGTACCAGGGGGGGGGGGGGGGGCGGTGTATAGTATGCCTGTAAAGCAGCGCTTGTTTCCCGTGCTTAGAACTGTCCCTGCACAAAGTGTAACTTCTGAAGGAAAAAAAGTCATTTAAAACTCACTCGCGGCTATAATGAATTGTCGGCTCCCGGCAATACATAGGAAAGTCATTGATAAAAATAAAAAAAAATGGGGGTCCCCCCAAACTCAATTACCAGGTCCTTCAGGTCTGGTATGGATATTAAGGGGAACCCTGCTGCAAATTTAAAAAAAAATGCGTGGGGTTCCCCCAAATATCCATACCAGGCCCTTCAGGTCTGGTATGGATTTTAAGGGGAACTCCACCCCAAATTAAAAAAAAAATGGCGTGGAGTTCCCCCAAAAATCCATACCAGACCCTTTATCTGAGCACACAACCTGACAGGCCGCAGGAAAAGAGGGGGGGACGAGAGAGCGCCCCCCCTCCTGAACCGTACCAGGCCACACGCCCTCAACATGGGGAGGATGTCCCCATGTTGATGGGGACAAGGACCTCATCCCCACAACCCTTGCCCAGTGGTTGTGGGGGTCTGCGGGCAGGGGGCTTATCGGAATCTGGAAGACCCCTTTAACAAAGGGGACCCCCAGATCCCGGCCCCCCCATGTGAATTGGTAATGGGGTACATTGTACCCCTACCATTTCACAAAGAAAGTGTAACAAATTGTAAAAAAAAACACAGACACCGTTGGGAAAGTCCTTTATTAAAAAAACAAAAAAACATTCCAGCGATGAAATCCAGTGTCCCGCGGTGATCCGATGTCTAGCGTTGTCCACGCGAAACATCATTGGCTGAGCCTGAGCGTACCTGATGGGGAACTTCCTCCAAAGTGTAATAAATGAATAGACCCGCCCCTTCTAACGTTCCCCATCAGGTCCGCTCAGCCAATGACGTAGGTGTAAGGCTAAGCGGACCAGATGCGGAACGTGAGAAGGGGCGGGTCTATTCATTTATTACACTGTGGAGGTAGTTCCCCATCAGGTCCGCCCCCTCGTATGTAAGACCCAGCCTACATCATTGGCTGAGCGGACCTGATGGGG
The DNA here is from genome assembly GCA_029206835.1 of Rana muscosa. Taxonomy (NCBI): domain Eukaryota; kingdom Metazoa; phylum Chordata; class Amphibia; order Anura; family Ranidae; genus Rana; species Rana muscosa. The sequence goes on along the minus strand of CM055118.1, from coordinate 144,505,574 downwards.
AACTTCCTCTGCAGTGTAATAAATGAATAGACCCGTCCCTTCTCATGTTCCGCATCTGGTCCGCTTAGCCTTACACCTACGTTATTTCCTGAGCGGACCTGATGGGGAACTTTAGAAGGGGCAGGTCTATTCATTTAATACACTGCAGAGGAAGTTCCCCATCAGGTCCGCTCAGGCTCAGCCAATGACGTTTCGTGTGGACAGCGCTGGACATCGGATCACCGCGGGACACTGGATTTCATCGCTGGAATGTGTTTTATTAAAAAAAAAAAAAAAAACACATTCCAGCGATGAAATCCAGTGTCCCGCGGTGATCCGCGCCATTTTTTTTTAAATTTGGGGTGGAGTTCCCCTTAACCACTTGACCACTGGGCACTTAAACCCCTTAATAACCAGACCAATTTTCAGCTTTCGGTGCTCTCACATTTTGAATGACAATTACTCAGTCATACAACACTGTACCCATATGAATTTTTTGTCCTTTTTTTCACACAAATAGAGCTTTCTTTTGGTGGTATTTAATCACTGTTGGGTTTTTTATTTTTTGCGCTATAAGAGAAAAAAGACTGAAAATTTTGTAAAAAAATGATTTTTTTTTTGTTTCTGTTATAAAATTTTGCAAATTACTATTTTTTCTTCAGAAATTTTGGCCAAAATTTATACTGCTACATATCTTTGGTAAAAATAAGTACAAATTGGTGGATATTATTTGGTCTTTGTGAAAGTTATAGAGTCCACAAACTATGGTGCCAATATCTGAAAATTGATCACACCTGAAGTACTGACGGCCGATCTCATTTCTTGAGACCCTAACATGCCAGAAAAGTACAAATACCCCCCAAATGACCCCTTTTTGGAAAGAAGACATTCCAAGGTATTCAGAAAGAGGCATTGTGAGTTTTTTGAAGTTGTCATTTTTTCCCACAATTCTTTGCAAAATCAAGATTTTTTTTTTCTCTTTTTTTTTTTCCACAAAATTGTCATATTAGCAGGTTATTTCTCACACACAGCATATGCATTCCACAAATTACACACCAAAACACATTCTGCTATTCCTCCCGAGTATGGCGATACCACATGTGTGAGACTTTTACACAGCGTGGCCACATAGAGAGGCCCAACATGCAGGGAGCACCTTCAGGCGTTCTGGAGCACCCAGGCCAATTCTGACATTTCTCTCCTACATGTAAAAATCATCATTTGTTTGCTAGAAAATTACATAGAACCCCAAAACATTATATATGTTTTTTTTAGCAAAGACCTTAGAGAATATAATGGTGGTTGTTGCAACTTTTTATCTCGCACGATATTTGCGCAGCAATTTTTTTAACGCGTTTTTTACGGAAAAAAAAAGTTTTGTGCTTAAAAAAAAAAAAACAGTAAAGTTAGCCCAATGTTTTTGCATAATGTTAAAGATGAAGTTACGCCGAGTAAATAGATACCTAACATGTCACCCTTAAAAATTGCACACACTCGTGGAATGGCGCCAAACTTCGCTACTTAAAAAATCCCCATAGGCGACGCTTTAAATATTTTTACTGGTTACATGTTTTGAGTTACAGAGGAGGTCTAGGGCCAAAATGATTGCTCTCGCTCTAACGTTCGCAACGATACCTCACATGTGTGGTTTGAAAACCGTTTTCATATGTGGGCGGGACTTACGTATGCGTTCGCTTCTGTATGCGAGCTCACGGGGACAGGGGCGCTTTAAAAAAAAAAATATTTTTTTATTGTTCATTTTACTTTATTTATTTTAGTTTGACATGTTTTTCCGCCCCAAAAATTTTTTTGATCACTTTTATACCTATTACAAGGAACGTAAACATCCCTTGTAATAGGAATATGGCATGACAGGTCCTCTTTACAGTGAGATATGGGGTCAATAAGACCCCACATCTCACCTCTAGGCTGGGAAGCCTGAAAAAAAAACAAAAAAAAACAACAATCCTGGCTTTGATCGTAGCGGTGAGTCGGTAGAAGCACCGGAGGGCAGCGGGAGGGGGGGGGCATCCCCTCTCACCTCCCGTAAGAATGATCAAGCGGCGGAACAGCCGCTATGATTGTTGTTATGGTGTAGGGAATCGCCGGCTGAAAAAACTAATATCTGAATGATGCCTGTAGCTGCACCCATCATTCAGATATCTCCGCACAAAGTCAAGGACGTCATATGACGGCCGGCGGGCGGGAAGTGGTTATTGCAGAGTATTGCCGGGCATTGCGGAGTATTGCCGGGCATTGCGGAGTATTGCCGGGCATTGCGGAGTATTGCAGGGCATTGCGGAGTATTGCGGACTATGACAGGGTATTGCGGAGTATGGCAGGGTATTGCACGGGGGATTGCACAGGGGGTATTGCACAGGGTATTGCAGGGTATTGCAGAGTATTGTGCAGGGTATTGCAGAGTACTGTGCAGGGTATTGCAGAGTATTGTGCAGGGTATTGCAGAGTATTGCGCAGGGTATTGCAGAGTATTTTGCAGGGTATTGCGCAGGGTATTGCAGGGTATTGCACAGGGTATTGCAGAGTATTGCGCAGGGTATTGCAGAGTATTGCGCAGGGTATTGCAGAGTATTGCGCAGGGTATTGCGCAGGGTATTGCAGGGTATTGTGCAGGGTATTGCAGAGTATTGCGCAGGGTATTGCAGAGTATTGCAGAGTATTGCGCAGGGTATTGCAGGGTATTGCACAGGGTATTGCAGAGTATTGCGCAGGGTATTGCGCAGGGTATTGCAGGGTATTGCGTAGGGTATTGCAGAGTATTGCACAGGGTATTGCAGAGTATTGCACAGGGTATTGCAGAGTATTGCGCAGGGTATTGAGCAGGGTATTGCAGAGTATTTTGCAGGGTATTGTGCAGGGTATTGCAGGGTATTGCAGAGTATTGCGCAGGGTATTGCAGAGTATTGCGCAGGGTATTGCAGAGTATTTTGCAGGGTATTGCAGAGTATTTTGCAGGGTATTGCAGAGTATTGCGCAGGGTATTGCAGAGTATTGCGCCAGGGTATTGCAGAGTATTGCACCAGGGTATTGCAGAGTATTTTGCAGAGTATTGCGCAGGGTATTTTGCAGAGTATTGGCAGGGTGTATTGCAGAGTATTGGCAGGGTATTGCACCAGGGATGGCTGAGCAGGGATGGATGGATGGCTGGATCTGTGACTGCAATTGTCACAGATCCAGCCCACAGAGCTGCTGCTGCCATCCGCTCTCTCCCCCTCCCCTCTCACACTGTACCGATCGGTACAGAGAGGGGAGGGAGGAACCGGCGTCATCACATGACGCCGGTCTGTTTACAAGTGATTGCTCCGTCATTTGACGGAGCGATCACGTGGTAAACGGCCGCTACCAGCGGCAATTTACCGCGATTCGTGATCCGCCGGATCCTCTGGACCCAGGGGTCACGGAGTTTCCCGTGTGCGCGCCCCAGGGGGCGCGCGGGAGCGCGATTCTGGGAGGACGTTATATAACGTCCTCCCAGAGTTAAGCAACCACCTTGTCGACGTTATTTGTTAACTGGTTAAAATCCATACCAGACCTGAAAGGCCTGGTATGGATATTTCGGGGGAACCCCACGCATTTTTTTTTAAATTTGTGGCAGGGTTCCCCTTAATATCCATACCAGACCTGAAGGGCCTGGTAATTGAATTTGGGGGGACCCCCCACACATTTTTTTATCAATGACTTTTCTCTATATTGCCGGGAGCCGACAAGTCATTATAGCCGCAAGTGAGTTTTAAATGACTTTTTTTTCCTTCAGAAATGACACTTTGTGCAGGGACAGTTCTAAGCACGGGAAACAAGCGCGACTTTACAGGCATACTATACACACACCCCAGGTACGAAATTAAAGGAATATTTCACTTTTATTGTTTCACTTTAAGCATTATTAAAATCACTGCTCCCGAAAAAACTGCAGTTTTTAAAACTTTTTTTTGCATTGATACATGTCCCCTGGGGCAGGACCCGGGTCCCCAAACACTTTTTATGACAACAACTTGCATATAAGCCTTTAAAATTAGCACTTTAGATTTCTCCCATAGAATTTTCGAATTTGCCGCGAACACCCCAAATTGTTCGCTGTTCGGCGAACAGGCAATGTTCGAGTCGAACATGAGTTAGACTCGAACTCGAAGCTCATCCCTACTCAAGCGTCACCCCTGCCTCCCTGCTGGGTCTTTGGCTTGGCATTCACAGATACTCCTCAAGCGTCACCCCGCGCTGACCTGCTTGGTCCCTGGTTTGACACACAATAATGCTCCGTAAGCATCACCTCCACTGGCTGGGTCCCTGGCTTGGCACCTGCTGAAGTTTTCCCAATTCTTCACCGTCCCCGGCTGAAGAGAACACTGCTCACAATGGCCTCTAGTAGTAAGTCCCTTATTTGCGACAGCTTTCCTTTTACCTCTGACCACAGCTGGTTCTTCGGCTGCTTCACTGCATATGCAGACTGATTTTACTGTTGTTTTTAGTAACACTTTGGTTTAGGCATTAGAACCACTTTGGTTTAGGCATTAGAACCACTTTAACCACTTCCGGACCGCCCACCGTCGTTATACGTCGCTACTTTGAAGAGGAATACTGTTGTTATGGTAGCAGCTAGCCTGTACCCTCTTCAAGAGCGGGCGGTTCTCTTTCAGATAAAAGTGGTCTCTGAGGCGGCGGGAGAGGACTCTGCGGTGCCCTCGGCGGCTCTCCGGTGCCCTCCGCCGCTTACCGGAGTCGTCGGCAGCGGCGAAGGGGATCGGATCTTCTTCCGTTAGTGGCCTGGAGACGAGTGAGGGGAAGATGGCCCCCACCAGTCTTTATACCACTGCAGGGCGGAAGCGACGTCAAAACGTCACTTCCGCCCAATGCTCTTAAAGGGCCCTTTTTTTTTTCAGAATGACATAAAACATTTTTTTTTTTTATATTGCATTTTTGTCTGAATGAGGTCTTTTTTCTATTACAAGGGATGTTTACATTCCTTGTAATAGGAATAAAAGTGACCCAAATATTTTTTTTTTAAAAAAACAGTGTCAAAATAAAATAAATTTGGTAAAATAAATAAGAAAAACATAAAAAAAAAAATTTAAGCGCCCCATCCCAATGAGCTCGCGCGCAGAAGCGAACGCATACATGAGCAACACCCGCATATGAAAACGGTGTTCAAACCACACATGTGAGGTATTATCTTTCACCATATAAAAAATTGGGCTGTTGTCTTTTTTTTTTTATTGAAAAAAGTGATTTTTTTCCCAAAAAAGTGCGCTTGTAAGACCGCTGCACAAATACAGTGTGACAAAAAGTATTTCAACGACCGCCATTTTATTCTCTAGGGTGTTTTAGAAAAAAAATATATAAAATGTTTGGGGGTTCTAAGTAATTTTCTAGCAAAAAAAACTGTTTTTACCTTGTAAACACCAAATCTCAGAAAGAGGCTCGGTTAAATATTATTTTCTTAATATTTTTTGCCACTTTTCTAACCATTAGCATAAAGAACCCATTTAGGTCTATGCATATTCATTAATGGTGCGTTTTTTGTGTTGTTAGGCATGTGTGTTGTTATGCTTCAACATGTGTTTCATTTTTGCGATAGCATGCATTTTAAAGTGCATTTTCAATGCACTTTTTGGTTATTTCAAATTTGCAGTAGATAGGGTTACGGGGAATGACCAAAGCTTACTAATACGTATTGCCAATGCATCAAACTGCAACATGTTAGGATGCTTGGATGCATTTCTATTCATGTCTATGGGCCTCCCAAAGTACTAAAACACTAAGGCCTTGTACACACGGCCGAGATTCTCGTTGAAAAAAACATGTCGTTTTTTTCAACGAGATTCTTGGACAAGAAACTTGTCCCGGCCGAGTGTACACACGCTCGTTTCAAAGAACCCGCGGTTCTTTGAATGGAGCGTACGCGGTGACGTCATCGACTACGACGAGCATGCGCTTGTCACATTCGATGCCGTCGCCGCCATCTTGGTATACCCTACGTATGCCTAGGAAGCTACCGCGCATGCGTCGAATTCATTTCGAACATGCGCGGGCTTCCAGGAGGACAGGTAAGTGTACACACACTCACTTTTCTCGTCGAGAAACATGCCGAGGAGAATCTGGACGAGAAAATAGAGAGCAGGTTCTCTATTTTCTCGTCGAGGTTTCTTGTCGGTTTTCTCGACGAGAAACCCGATAGCCGCGTACACACGACCGATTTACTCGGCAAGACCTCTCTGCCAGCAAGTTTCTTGCTGGTTCTTGCCGAGAAAATCGGCCATGTGTACGAGGCCTAAGGCTGGTTTCACACTGGGGCGGTGGGGGCGGTGGCGGTATAGTCGGGATTGCAGAGGTATTCGGCCGCTAGCGGTGCAGTTTTAAGCCCTGCTAGCGGCCGAAAAAGGGCTACAGCCGTGGTTTGCGGGCGGTATTACCGCGGTATCCCATTCATTTCAATGGGAAGGAGTGGTGTAGGAGCGTAAACACACACCGCTCCTCTCACCGCTCCAAAGATGCGGCTAGCAGGACTTTTTTTCACGTCCTGTTAGCGCACCGTTCCAGTGTGAAAGCCCTCGGGGCTTTCACATTGGAGAGAAAGGAGCCGCTGTTTAGGCTCGGTTTGCAGGCGCTATTTTGCGCCTGCAAACCGCCCCAGTGTGAAAGGGGCCTTCGAAAAAAGAAAAATACATATTTTTCAATATGCACTACACTGTAGAAATTAGATGGGAAGAAACATTATTTTTATTACGGGAAAGACGGACACATTTTAGCATGCTGAAACATGGGCATCGAAATGCAAGTGTAAATGGGCATTTCGTCCTTTCTTCTTGTTTTTTACATTGCTTTGTTTGCATAGGTGTGCGCAGCCTAATGCATTAGGGTGTGCACCCTTAAGCTCAAACACACATGTATGTGTATCTACATATACATGACCCCAGGACATTGATCTCCCTGCTGGCACAGTGAAAGAGAAGAGCATAAATGCTTCTCTTATGGCAGAACCGGTAAGAGGGAGATCTTTCCCAAGTTCCTGTTGCTACACAGAGCGATAACACTAATGCCCATGGGGTGATTAGGGGGTGCCTGGGCACAACCGGCACACCCTGTGCGCACGCCTATGTTTGTTTGTTAAATTGTCACATTTAACAGAAAGCACAAAAGTGAAAAAATATATATTTAAAGTTATTGCAGAACAGGCCCATAGCAGAAATGAAAAAATTCACTCACAACCATTAAATGAAGTTCTGCTATTTAGCACTATCCATGAAAGATCCAATCCGAGTGTGAAAGGATGATAAAAAGACCAACTAATAAACATAAATTAATAAATGACAAAGAAACAGAGATAAAATAGTGGTTTTTTTTTTAATTTGTCCTTTATGTCTACGCCCCCTTTTGGATTTAATTTAACTTCCTGTGTGGTCACAGGGACAGGAAGTGAAGAAAAATCTGCTCAGTAGGGACACTGACAGCAATAAAAACCTAAGACTCCAACTTTTCCATTTAAAAAAAAAAAAAGAGTGGTCTGTTATTCCACGTAAAATCCATATATTTCTAATAATTTATTACAGACGGAGGGGTTCCGCTTCCCCAGACCTTCGTCAGTTCCCCCCTCACCAGCCACCTCCCGGCCATCCAGTCCTCATTCTAGTGATGATGAGGATGAAGAAGAGGATGAGGATGTAAGATATGATGAGGATGAAGAAGCAGAGAGGGATCGCCAGAACATTAAGTCGTCATTTGGTGAGGGCCCGGTGCCTCGCGGGAGGAAGAAGCAGCACGGGGAGTACAGGAATTGAAATATCACACAGCAAGAAGCAGATATCTGCCTACACCTGTGCAAATGGGAGGGCCTGCAACATGGTGGCACACAATGTACAGTGCCCCCCAGTGGCTGGGCAGAGATCAGTCATTTTGTGATGTCTGTAGTGTAGATGTGTAATGTGTAGGGTGACTTCTTCCATGATTGTATATTTGTAGTAAATAGACATTCTTGTGTTCACTCCGTTGTGCTTCTCCTCTTTTTACATTTCCAGATTTCCAGGAATTTTCAACAAAACCACAAAGATTTCACAATTGGCTGGATCTGATGCAGATCTTACCAGAAATTCTGAAGGCCTATTCACACCATAATGCAGTGTGCTGAAATGTTTGCTATGATGTGAGCTGAGGTGCATTGGGTTAGGCAGTTTGTTTATTTTGAACACACTGAAAAATAGGCCCCGCAGCCCATTTATTTTGGTCTTAGTACAGCAGCGCTATTCCAGGAGTTTGACCAGGGAATCCTGAGAATTACAAAATCAATGAGGGCTCCTTAACAGATGCCGCATTTGCAATGCTTTGCTTCAGGGCATTTTTAACATTGTTTGATAGGTGGCACAGCCTGTCAAACTCGCTCATTGAGATAGATGGAGTTGCACTGCAACCATGAGCCAAATGCTTGGCTCGCAGTTATAGCGCAGCCCCACAATGTAAAATGTATATTTGGAAATTTTAAAAAAATGTAAAAAAACAAAAAAAGCAGGCATCAGAAGGCGGCAATATTGCCTCCTGAATGCCTGCTAGCTGCTGCTATACCACCCTCTGAAAAGTAAGCCATCTTGACTTGCTTTTCAGAGGGTGGTAAGCATTACCGCGAAAGAGTACTGACAGAGACAAAGCCACTAAGCCTGGATTCACACTAGCGCAATCTCAGAGATCACATGTGATTCGCACATGCACCGCAGGTGCCGATCACAGCCTGGATCAGCAGGTATTTAGTACAATTTGTAGGGGGAAGCACAAAATTGTACAAGGGAGTATCTTTTTTATGCTGAATAACAGTTCTACCATAAACAATTCTGAAGTTATGGAAAATTATCAGACTAATGCCTTCTCATGGTAGTAAACCACAACACTACATTGTGAATGTTTCAGAACGGCTAAAGGAGTGCATGACCCCTTCTAAACCTGCAGATGATCCCCAAATCCGTCATTAACAATCTGATGACAAAATGTAAACAAACAGCTGAGATGAAATTTATTCTCACATTTCTGCTGATATAAAATACATTTTACAATCATTTCCTGGCTGGAGAGTTTAATGATTGTTAAAACAAAGAGAAGGAAAATCAGAAGGTCTGAAATGAAATATTCTGTACAGGGCAGAGAGTTTGGAGGTGAGTAATTAGAGCTGGGTAGATGCCCGCTGGGGGCACGTGGTTACAGCGGGTGCTGAAGGGGGCTTGGTTTCACATAGAGAAGCAGTGTAGTCAGCGGGCTTCAGGGCTCCTTGCAGCTTTTTCACCAACTGAACAGTGACTCCGGTAAATACCCAGCCTGGTCCACCGCACTATCTTCAGCTGCACATCAGGGAGAATAAAAATGCGTATTAGAAATTTAAAATGAAATACAAAATATTTCAGGAATCACCATGCTACACAAAGGCTGAGTGGTCCTCAAACTGACAAAATTATTAAATGATCACTCTACTTAAACTGTCACTAAACCCGCATCATAAAAACTATACATAAACACTGTATTACAAGCTGTTCATACTCAGACAGGCACTATGAGATTCGTTTTCTGTATTAGGTAAAAAACCTGGTTGATCTTGCTGCTCTCTATCTCCACCTTCTGTCCATGTTCCCAATTCAGCTAGAGATTTTGCAGAGCAGTGTTGGCAGCTAGTGCACATGTTCAGTTTTCAGTGAGTTTCTATGTTGAGCAATTCCTCCCTATCACATCTGAGCAGCCCATGTGACTACAGAGTCACCATGTGGTAAACCAAACAGTGGTAAATGACAGCCCACTCCCTCCCCCCTCCTTAATGCCCACTAACCAGCTAAACACAAAGGGGCGAGATATTACAGGTAGATTAATGGAGGCTTCACCTCCCTCTTATTCTAAGACACAGGCTGGAAGGGCATGACACAGCCTGTGACTGGCAGAAATCCACCCACGCCATGTTATTACCAAAAAATAATAAATATTTGATTTCAAATACCTTATATATTTGTATGGCCATTTAAAACTGTTTATTGATATTATTTATTTATTTTTACTCTGTATTCCAAAGGCTGTATTTTCTAAATTTTGAACATGTGACCAGCAGCAGAGGACTAGAAGCTCCTCCTGCTTACGTCAGGTCCATAAATATTGGGACATTGACACAATTCTAATATTTTTTTGCTCTATACACCCATACCTCCCAACTGGCACGGATTCTGCGGGTTTTACCCGCAATGGCTCCTCCTTCCCGCAGTCCCGCGAGAGTGTCATCTTTCCCGCACAGCAGGAAGGATGAAGAGCAGGAAACAAGAACCAGCAGATAAGCACCCTCCCCCCCCCCCCAGATTTGTTGTCAAAACAGCTTTCCGGGCCCCCCCCCCCCGCGATCGGGGGAGAGGGGAGATCTTGAAAGTTGGGAGGTATGTACACCACCACAATGGATTTGAAATGAAACGAATAAGATGTGCTTTAACTGCAGACATTCAGCTTTAATTTGAGGGTATTTGCATCCAAATCAGGTGAATGGTGTATGAATTACAACAGTTTGTATATGTGCTTCTCATTTTTTAAGGGACCAAAAGTAATGGGACAATTGGCTACTCAGCTGTTCCATGGCCGGGTGTGTGCTATTCCCTCATTATCCCATTTACAAGGAGCAGATAAAAGGTCCAGAGTTAATTTTAAGTGTGCTATTTGCATTTGGAATCTGATATGAGATCCAAAGAGCTGTCATTATCAGTGAAGCAAGCCATCATTATGCTGAAAAAACAAAACAAACCCATCAGAGAGATAGCAAAAACATTAGGTGTGGCCAAATCAACTGTCTGGAACATTCGTAAAAAGAAAGAACCCACCGGTGAGCTCAGCAACACCAAAGACCCGGAAGACCACGGAAAACAACTGTGGTGGATGACCGAAGAATTCTTTCCCTGGTGAAGAAAACACCCTTCACAACAGTTGGCCAGATCAAGAACACTCTCCAGGAGGTAGGTGTATGTGTGTCAAAGTCAACAATCAAGAGAAGACTTCACCAGAGTGAATACAGAGGGTTCACCACAAGATGTAAACCATTGGTGTGCCAAACAACGTCTAAAAAAGCCTTCACAGTTCTGGAACAACATCCTATGGACAGATGAGGCCAATATCAACTTTGTACCAGAGTGATGGGAAGAGAAGAGTATGGAGAAGGAAAGGAACTGCTCATGATCCAAAGCATACCACCTCATCAGTGAAGCATGGTGGTGGTAGTGTCATGGCGTGGGCATGTATGGCTGCCAATGGAACTGGTTCTCTTGTATTTATTGATGATGTGACTGCTGTCAAAAGCAGCAGGATGAATTCTGAAGTGTTTCGGGCAATATTATTATCTGCTCATATTCAGCCAAATGCTTCAGAACTCATTGGACGGCGCTTCACAGTGCAGATGGACAATGACCCGAAGCATACTGCGAAAGCAACCAAAGAGTTTTTTAAGGGAAAGAAGTGGAATGTTATGCAATGGCCAAGTCAATCACCTGACCTGAATCCGATTGAGCATGGATTTCACTTGCTGAAGACAAAACTGAAGGGAAAATGCACCAAGAACAAGCAGGAACTGAAGACAGTTGCAGTAGAGGCCTTGCAGAGCATCACCAGGGATGAAACCCAGAGTCTGGTGATGTCTATGTATTCCAGACTTCAGGCTGTAATTGACTGCAAAGAAGGCTGTAATTGACTGCAAATGATTTGCAACCAAGTATTAAAAAGTGAAAGTTTGATTTATGATTGTTAATCTGTCCCATTACTTTTGGTCCCTTAACCACTTAAGGACCGCCTCACACCGATATACGTCGGCAGAATGGCACGGCTGGGTACAAGCACGTACAGGTACGTCCTCTTTAAGAAGCCCAGTCGTGGGTCGCGAGCGCGCACCACCGGCGGCGCGATCGTGACCCGGTCCTAAGCTCCGTGACCGCACCCGCGGGACCCGCGGACCCGATCGCCACCGGTGTCCTGCGATCGGGTCACAGAGCTGAAGAACGGGGAGAGGTAAGTGTAAACAAACCTCTCCCCGTGCTTCCTAGTGTGAGTGTCACTGATCGTCTGTTCCCTGTCATAGGGAACGACGATCAATGACGTCACACGCCAAGCCACACCCCCACACAGTAGTAATCACTCCCTAGGAAACACTTAACCCCTTCAGCGCCCCCTACAGGTTAACCCCTTCACTGCCAGTGTCATTTTCACAGTAATCAGTGCATTTTTATAGCACTGATCGCTGTAAAAATGACAATGGTCACAAAATGGTGTCAAAAGTGTCCGATGTGTCCACCATAATGTCGCAGTCATGATAAAAATTGCTGATCGCCGCCATTACTAGTATAAAGAAAATGAATAATAAAAATGCCATAAAACTATACCCTATTTTGTAGACGCTATAACTTTTGCGCAAACCAATCAATAAACGCTTATTGCAATTTTTTTTACCAAAAATATGTAGAAGAATACGTATCGGCCTAAACTGAGGGAAAAAAAAAGTTTTTTTATATATTTTTGGGGGATATTTATTATAGCAAAAAGTTAAAAATATTGAATTTTTTTCAAAATTATCGCTCTATTTTTGTTTAAAGCGCAAAAAATAAAAACCGCAGAGGTGATCAAATACCACCAAAAGAAAGCTCTATCTGTGGGAAAAAAAGGACGTCAATTTTGTTTGGGAGCCACGTCGCACGACCGCGCAATTGTAAGTTAAAGCGACGCAGTGCCGAATCTCAAAAAGGGGCCTGATCCTTTAGCTGCAAAATGGTCCGTGGTTAAAAAGTGGGAGGCACATATACAAATTGTTTTAATTCCTACACCGTTCACCTGATTTGGATGTAAATACCCTCAAATTAAAGCTGAAAGTCTGCAGTTAAAGTACATCTTGTTCGTTTTATTTCAAATCCATTGTGGTGGTGTATAGAGCCAAAAAGATTAGAATTGTGTCGATGTCCCAATATTTATGGACCTGACTGTATGTTTCTCTGCAGACAGGCTGGGAAGGAACTGGGTCATGTGACAGCTTTATATCAATTAGGAAAAAGATGTTAGATGTTTTTTTTTGTTTATTAAAATATTTACAGTGCCATCATCCACATACAGAAATAGAAGGGACAATGTAAATTAAACAGTGTGTGTTTAGTATCACTTTAAAGTGGAAAAGAAAAAATTCACAAAAAACCTGCAAAAAAAATAGAAAAAATAAATAACATTTTTTACTCACCAGAAATACCGGTTGCTATGCGGAAGTCTCTAATCTGCCTCGTCCTTATCCACAGCTGGTCTTCTTCTGCATCCTCCTTGCATTGTTTTCTGGTGAATGGGGCGCGCTGCCTTCTGGGAACTGTGTGTATCCCAGAGAGCAAGCCGCCCATTCAGAAAACAATACGAGACTCGCGCATGCGCAGTAGGAAACGGGCAGCTTCACTGCCTGTTTCCCTTACTGAGGATGGCAGCGCCGGGAGCTGCCAGGATAGAAGGATTGGCCTCGGGGGGGCTGACATCGTGCGGGCGAGTAGGACAGGTAAGTGTCCTTATTAAAAGTCAGCAGCTACAGTGTTTGTAGCTGCTGACTTTAAATTTAAAAAAAAATTGTGGGTGGAACCCCTCTTTAACTACTGTTTCTGCTGGAGGCTGGGGAGTGAAGCTGGCCATACACTTATAGATTTTCAAACCACATTCATATGAAAATTCACATGAAAATTTTCATCAGCACATTAAAATTACTTTAGAAAGGCCATTTGAAAGTGCTATTAAAAAAAAAAACGTTGATTTTGCTGTGAATGTAATATCCTGAGCGCAAACCACATTCACTCTTAAAAATTCAAGTCGAGAAAAATTTTCAATCCTGCTGCTTCAAATTTTCTCATCACTGCTGTCGAAAACAAATGTTGACTTGACCCCACTTATGATCACAAAAACAAATAAATGTTCTTAAAATGAAAATTTTCCACTGAAATTCTACTAGTGTATGGTCAGCTTTAACCTTTTGTCGATCAGCCACCGTCATTATACGGCGGCAGGTTGGCACGGCTGCGCATACTGCCGTAGCTGTACGTTGGCCGCGACGCCGGAGCCAATGCTTGTGGCCGGCGTCCTCGATGTCTGCCGGTGACCCGCGATCGCTCCTGAGAGAGACAGAATGGGGATCTGTCAATGAAAACAGACAGATCCCCATTATGTCAGGGAAGTAGAGAGAGATATGCTGTTCCTAGTGATCTCTCTACTCTCTCTCTACTCCCTGTCAGTCCATTCCCCACACAGCTAGAAACACCTCCCTAGGGAACACTTAACCCCTTAATCACCCCCTAGTGTTAACCCCTTCCCTGCCAGTGACATTTATGCAGTAGTCAGTGGCTATTTATAGCTCTTATCGCTGTATAAATGTCAATGGTCCCACAAAAGTGTCCGATCTGTCCGCCGCAATGTCGCAGTCCAGCTAAAAATCACTGATCACCACCATTACTAGTAAAAAAAATTATAATAATAGAAATGCCATAAATCTATCCCCTATATTGTAGACGCTATAACTCTTGCACAAAATTGACACTCTTTTTTTGTTTATAGCGCAAAAAATAAAAACCGCAGAGGTGATCAAATCCCACCAAAAGTAAGCTCTATTTGTGTGAAAAAAGGACATCAATTTTTGTTTGGGTACAACGTCGCACGACCGTGCAACTGTCAGTTAAAGCGACGCAGTGCCGTATCGCAAAAAATGGCCTGGTCATTAAGGGGGCAAATTCCTCCGGGCTGAAGTGGTTAATGGTACCACTACTCTCTTAGCATGTCTGGAAGTGCATTCACATTTGTGAGCGGAGTGTACTCTTAGGACTTGTTCACACTAGTTTTGCTCTGTAAAGTGTGATCCGTGTCTGGATCGCCCTTCAGAGAGCATTTTACAGGCAGTGAGGAGGCGTTGCATTGCCTCCTCGTTGCCTGCTTTAACCCCCTGAATCCTGCATTAGAATTGGTCATGTTCGGCAGTTGCTATACCAGCTAAAAGTGACAGGGGGTATAATTCCTGCTGTGGCCAGGAAGCATGTAGCATATGTGGACCCCAGCCACTGCCTCTGCATCTAAATAAGGTAACCATTGGGGTGGGGGAGGGTTTACTGCCCCCCAACCTCACGTGTGAACAAGCTTTTATAGCGGTCCCATTCCTTGTTGGAGGGTAAGACCCCTGGCTTGGGGTTACGTTAAATTTTTTAATGTAATTTGTATTTAACTGGAGAAATCGTTGCATGAGTACATGCGAGACACATGCCAATAATGGAGTGGCATTCTAAGAAATGTGCCCTGTGACCCTCAGAATAAGTTGCTGCCTGCAATGTCCTCTCTTCCCTGCAACTGAGCATCCAAATTTTTTGGAGCACTCCAAACCAACGTGAAGATTTCAGAAACCCCATATACAAACTTTGCAGGCTATCGCTACTTCTGAAAGGATAGCACTACATTATATCCAGTCTTCAATCGAAATATTCAGTTATCCTCCTGATTCTTAAAGTTAAAACAAAATAAAAAACATAAAAATTTAGTTCATTTGCTCCATCTCTGGCTGCTGCAGCTTTTGTTCATTCTCTTTTATTTAGTCCTGTCAAAGGGGGTCACTCACGTGGCACCTCCCCTATTCAGAAAAAGCTTTGTATTTTTTTCCAAAAACTGCAAGGCATTCTGTGAATGAATGAGGTGAGGATAAACAACATGGTCTCCCCTCCTCAATTCACATAACGCCTTTGGAGCAGGGGAATTTGAGAAATCTCTATGGACACTTTGCTGGTTGTATGGCCCTTTAAAAAGCCCCAGTGGTGGCTGGTGCTCAATATTTTGACCCCCAGCGGGAGACAGACGATCAGAGCCCTCCTTACTTTAGGAGGCAGATTACAGGGATCTGGGGTAGGGCTGCTGCTCCTCACTCCAGCTACTCGCTTCTGGGCAGTTGCTTCTCCTCCCAAACGAACAAGAAGTGGGTCCTGAGACCAGATTGTATTGGCCGGGAGGAGAATCAGAAAGACAATAGCGTATAATAATTCACTATTGTCACACAACTGGGTGGGCTCAATGCACAGCGCTCTGTGCCCCGAGCCCACCCTTTTTTTGAAGCCAATTAAAGCCTCAGGCTCTAATCATGTGCTTAAAAAAAAAACCAGTTGAAATCCATGCATCCAGTGCCCTGCATGTAGATTAGGGCCGGGCGCATGGATTAGGGGGGCAGGCCCCTGCACCCTGTATGGACGGGCTGTCACTGAAAGGCCCTTTGCTAGATTACAAAATTCCCTGCCACCCATTTCAGTAACTTCTACCTTTAATTTTTTACAAACTGACAGAAGCTTCTATTTAAGGAATGGTAACCTGCAGTATATTATTTTTTTCTTTTTGTGTTTAATACCACTTTAATAAACTGTTTCACAATTTTAGGTTACCAAGGTTTTTGTTTGCAAATACATGTGACACTGCACAGCCACATCAAGGCACCTTTGCCAATTGTGCTCCCTCACTCTGAGTTACCGGTGTAGGACATACACTACAGTATATTGTCAAAAGTTTTGGGACACATGCCTTTACACACACACACATGAACTTTACTGCCCTCCCAGTCTTAGCCCAGGTTCACACTGGGGCTGCGGGAGTGAAGCCATGCGAGTTCAGCTGAACTTGCACGATTTCACTCCTGCCTGTCAGTCCCGATTTCAGCTCGATTACAGAGACATCTGACACAGATGTCAATGTAAATCGCGGCTGAAATCGCAAAAAGTAGTACAGAAACTACTTTTTGAAATCGGCGCAGCGCCGCACATGCGGCGTTGCACCGATTAGGACGGTGCCATTGCCCGCAATTTGCGGCAAATTTCGCCGATTTGACATGTCAAATCGCACCAGTGTGAACCAGGGATTAGTCCATAGTGTTTAATATTGAGTTGGCCCACCCTTTGCAGCTATAACAGCTTCTACTCTTCTGGGAGTGTGTCTATGGGAATGTTTGATCATTCTTGCAGAAGCGCATTTGTGAGGTGAGGCACTGATGTTGGACGCCTGGCTCGCAGTTTCTGTTCTAATTCATCACAAAGGTGTTCTATCGGGTTGAGTTCAGGACTCTGTTCAGGCCAATCAAGTGCCTCCACCCCAAACTCGCTCATTCATGTCTTCATGGACCTTGCTAAAGTTCATGTGCGTGTAAAGGCAGGTGTCCCAATACTTTTGACAATATAGTGTATATCTATCGCTGAGAACGTTGAAAGTAGACATATCATGGTGATTCCCCTTTCCTCCTTAAAGAGGAGGTTACATGAAAAGGTTTGCTTTGCTGATACCCTCCAAGAAAAAAATAAAACTTTTTGAAAAAACGAAAAAACCCCAGAGCCCTGACTTCCATCCGCTTTCTGGAAGTGTTGGTAATGGTAAAAGGAATGCTGGGTGATGGAAATCCTATGAGAATGCGCTCCTGAAAGGTCCATATTAAAGCAGCATAGTGGCTTCACATGCATTTCCAAATGTCCGTTTCCTATCTAAATATTGGAAGCAGTTTAGTTATAGGAGAATTTTGGATTGCCCCTCTTATTTTGGCTCAGGGGGGTTTTTCCAATTTGGAAGCTACAAAGTTTATCAGTTTTTGTGTTTCCAAGATTTGCCCTTTTCTTGTGTCAGAGTGAAAATCAAATTTGTATTTTCTTTAGAAGAAAGTATTTACCTTCCTCCTGGGCCTTCTGCAGAGAGCTCAGAAACATGGCTGCCGCCTCCGATATGGTGATGGGACTGGTATTCCGACTGCGGGTCTCTAGAAGAGGAGAACATTCACTGGTTACAGGGATGGTCCACCAATCAATATTGGGCTATTGCACCCACAGACAGGCACATGACACACCTACCCATCATCCGACCCATCACAATGTTACTGATGGTTCAGATCATACACATGAAGAATACAATTCTTTCTCTTTTCTTTATTGCAAAAGGAAAGATTGTGCCCATAAAATCTCTGTGTACCACTGGAGAGAAGACCAATGTGATCAAAGCATGATAATCTGTCAGTGGAAAAATTCCAGGTATTTATTACCACTTACAGAGATAATATCCATGGCAATGCCTTTATCTGCTTTTCTCTACAGAAGAACGGCACCATCTTTGTCCAGCCATCACCCTGGGTCACTTCCTGGACAAAGATGCCCACTCAAAGATGGCAGAATCATGTTTATCCTGGTGTCTTTGCTGTTCTTGGCTGTGTTCACAAATGTCTGATACAGATCAGTCCCTGCTGCAGCCTCTGATCACTGTGGGAGAGGAGACTGAGGAAATGCTTCTTCCTGCCTGCAGCAGACTAATGACATCATGTCAGCTTAGGCAAAGTCACAGACTAGACCAGTGTTTCTCAACTCCAGTCCTCAAGGTGCCCCAACAGGTCATGTTTTCAGGATTTCCTTCAGATGAAACGGCTGTGGTAATTACTAAAGCAGTGAAACTGATCAAATCACCTGTGCAAAATAATGGAAAGCCTGAAAACATGACCTGCTGGGGCACCTTAAGGACTGAAGTTGAGAAACACTGGACTAGAGCATAACACGGTCAGACTTTTGGCCAACAAACTTCATTTTGAGCAAGTTGGACCAACAATCCGACCGTGTGTACGCTCCATCGGACAAACTTTTGTTGCTTTTTTCTTGTTTTCATCGGACAAAAGTTGGGTCTGCAAACGGACAAACTTTTGCCCAAAAAAGTCAGATGGAGCAAAGTCCAACCGTGTGTACAGAAAACCATCCAACTTTTGTCCGATGGACAAAACAACTAATGTTAAAATCAACCAACAATAGCAGAAGTTGACCAAAGGGTGGCGGTAAAGAGCAGAAAAGAGCAGAAAAACCACGTGATGTTGCAAAAAGTTTTGGGAAAGTTTGCAGAAAAGTCAGAGCGTGTGTATGCTATGGGTGTTCCCGACCAACTCCGTTCGGACAAAAAACCACGGAAAAGTCAGATGGAAGTCCGACCGTGTGTACGGGGCTTAAGAATGGCTTTTTAATGATACAAAGTGGGGTTTTTCTAAAAAAAAAAAAAAAATCATTCCTAAAGCAGCCCAGTCACTCAGTAATAAATATAAATCTCACATTTGAAGGTAGTGACCGTTCACACACATAAACTATTGATTACCTCATACACTGTCCAACAAAATCATCTGATGTATCCACATTGATATTCTGTTACCCTGAACGTTTTGATTACATCTAATTGCTGATTGATGCCACCATATCAAACATAATCATGAGTTACCTTACTGCTGGATTGTCATATGTATAGAGCTATCTGCAGATCTACTTTGGGGGTGACTTATTAAAACTGGTGCACACATCAGCTTCCAGGTTTCAGCCCAAGTTCACACTGGGCTGCGGGAGTGAAGCCGTGCGAGTTCAGCTGAACTCGCACAATTTCACTCCTGCCTGTCAGTCCCTATTTCGGCCGCGATTACAGGGACATCTGTGCAGGTTTCTGCACAGATGTCAATGTAAATCGCGGCCCGAAATCGCAAAAAGTAGTACAGAAACGACTTTTTGAAATCGGTGCAGCGCCGCAGATGCGGCGTCGCACCGATTAGGACGGTGCCATTGCCCGCAATTTGCAGCAAATATCGCCGATTTGACATGCGATTTGACATGTCAAATCGCATGTCAAATCGCACCAGTGTGAACCAGGGCTCATTGTCAAAGCTTAATTGAACAAGCTGAAGTTAGAAGCTGATTGGTTACTAAGCACAGCTGCACCAGATTCTGAGTGCTCCAGTTTTAGTAAATCTCCTTCACTGTGTCACAGATGCAAGTGTTTTCAGATGACACAGATCACTGTTGTACTAATCATCAGGTTGTTTAGTTTTGGATGGAGTGGAGTTATAACCTCTGTCTGGTTTTTATTTCTGATTTCTGAAATGAGGGCAAAAAAAACATTTAATGGTTGTCACCGAAACAGGAATTGAGGGCAAATCTCCCCAATGGTAATGAATTAGTTATAGGAACATGACATGGGAAATTCCTTCCCCAGTCTACTCAAAGCTAAAGACAAAATCTGACTTAAAGTGGTTTTAAAACCTCAGACATAAAATATGAACAAAGTATATCTCTCTCTAGTGTGTACTTATCTTAATCCAGAGCACTAAGTGTAATTTCTGTCTGCTGCTTTGTTTCTCTGCTGTCAGTATGAATCACTTCTGACAGGTTTTCCTGACACCAAGAGAAAAATGGTGACAGGAGAGGGAGCTCCAGCTGATTAACAGTCTCAGCTCTGTTCCTGTGTGCTGTGTGAAGGGTGGGGTCTCTTCCCTCCAATCAGCTCTCAGAGCTCTCCTCACTGAGCTCTGCAGAATGTAATTTCAGCTCTCTGCCCCCTTTTTATGAACTCCCAGACAGGTTGATAAATTCTGCACTTTGAATGGAGGTAGAGAAGAGAGGGCAGCAGATAGACAGGTACAACTTATGTAGGAGGATTTGTTTAATCTCTGTGTATCACCCAATTCCAGTCACTTCACTGGGTATATGTAAGGATTACCAACCACAAAGTTCTACTTTATTTTTTTCTGGTTTCTAAAACCCTTACAGCAAAATGCGGATTTGGTGGCAACAACCAATCAGCGTCTCAGACAATGAGATCAGTCACTGGCTTCTTCTGTACAATATTAGCAGAGAAGATAAGGAGAATTACCCAGCTGGAGTCTGTCAAAGAGATCCTTCCTCTGAGTCTCATCGGAAATGAATCGCCGGCCCTCTGCAATGCACAATCACAGCACAGTTAATGGGGTGGAAGGCTCCACTTGGACTTAAAGGAGCATTCTACATTCTTTAAAAGATTCAGACCACATTAATCATTGCTACACAAAACATTTCTTAGCAAGTATAGAAATACAAAAAACAAAAACAAAAAAAAAAACAGGCAAACAATTAAAATGTTGCTTCTTTGCAGCCATGACATGCTGAGGTTGATCCATACACTGGCTGTGAGATCGACTTGCTGATTTTCAAGCAAAAAAAAATGTGCAAAGTTTGAAGTCAAATTATAGCCATCCCCTCCAACAGGATGATCATTTTTTAGAGATGTCTTTAGGAATACCCAAACTGATGTTATATTATTAATGGTTTGGGTATTTTACATGTAAAGTAATTTCCTAAAGATTATCACACTCGTTTTGTCACCAATGGACAACCGTAATAATTGGAATCCCCATCCTAGATTTGATATATTAGTGCTTTCTAGCAAATTACTTTTTTTATGTTATGTTCACACCCAGGCGATGCGATTCGGGCAATGGCACTGCCTTTGGCCATCTGTTTCAGGGTGTCGTTAAAAGAGAAGTACGTGTTGTCATACCTACCCCTATGCTGCATCTGTCCCCCGCCGCCTCTGCACTGAGAACCGAGCGATCGGACATCGCCGATTGCTCGGTTCTCACAGCTCCCCGAGCAGAGAGCTGCTGACTGTCAATCAGCAGCTCTCCTCTGTGCTCCCCCGCACTCCCTGGAGCGCTGAACTGTGGAGGAGCGGGGAGCGCCCATCCCAGCGGCTCGCTGAGAGGCTGAGACAGGTGTCAGTCCAGCCAGACTTTATATGTTGTGATGACGCGGTCTCTGGACTGATTTCTATGAAGTCAGCAGAGAGCAGACTTCAGTCCGCTCTCTGCTGAAAACGGGTCACAGGAGTGCAAAACAAATTGCACTCCTTTGACCCGTAGGAGAAGCCCAGCCAAACGAGCTCAGGCTGGACTTCTCTTTTAAGATAACATTGACACCTGCAGCAGATCACATGGACGCTGTGCGATTGCTTAGAGTGGGATGTGGGGAAATGCAGCGAATCTTGTGCGTTTTCTGCATCGCATTAGTGTAAACCAAGACTGAGCTATGGATTTGTACAGGACCCTTTTTTGTCCGCGCTGCGTTTTTCAAACCGATTTCGGGGTGTTGTTAACATACACTCTGCAATTGGTTCCCATGGACGGGATGTGATTTAGATGCAGTGCCGAATCCGCAGCGAATTTGCACTGCATCTAGTGTAAACCCAGGCTCAAAGTGTATCTACAGTCAATCTGTAAAATCATTGTATTAATTTCTACTTTGAATTTCAATTATTTCTAGCCTATTTTTATTAATCTAAATGATCTTAAAGTTTGTAAACTGATTTTGTGAAGATCCCCACACATTTACTTCCTTGAATTCTGTGACACGTAGTCAATATGTCCTGTGGGTAGGCACTGCTGTGTCACACATTTCACAGAGCCTGCCTTCTGAACTACAGAGGAGCTGAGAGGAGGAGTTTCAGGAGGTGGAGTCAGTGCAGGAATCACTGCTTGGAGGCAGCAAGGTACCATGGGATATGTAGTCCTTAGAAATTGAAACTGGTCCAACTTGTGTCGGTCTGACTTTGGAAAAAGTTCCTGTACTACTTTGGTCTGACTTCTATCTGATTTCAGCCCAAAGAATTGAATGGAAGTCGCATCCAAGTCGGATCCTTATCTTAATTGATGTGATTTGGATCCGACATTACAGGAAGATTACACAGGCATTCCCTGAATTTGCTTCTAAGTTGCGTAGAATTTGCGTCAAAGCCGCGCCAAAGTCGCCTGGCAATGTCGGAACAGTGGGAACCTAGCCTTACAGCCTAACATGTCTGCTATGACAGGGAGGGAATACAAATGAATAATAGCACACACAGTTATTCCAGAGGGATAAGATAACCTTATTAAAAACTATATAATTAAGCACAGAACTAGATTTTTACTAATTGTCGATTCTGAACAAAAAATTTCACCAGCTTCTGATTGGCAGTAACTGTAAGATTCTATTAGACACAGAAAATATCTGCAGTTTTGATTATGATTGGATAAGATGGCACAGAAGTCTTGTCTCGGGGGGTATTTATTGCCTATACACAGACACGTTGGATGGTTTCAAGCTCTGCACTGTCATGGCAGCTGTGGACAGGAAATGAGTGACTTACGTGCTCCTTTTAGGTACAGCATGGCCTGCGGGGTCCAGTTCCGTCTCTGAAAATGGCTCTAGGCAGGAGGAGAAGAGACATAGAAAGTAGATACACATACAGGTAATTCCTAGTACACACGATCAGAAAATCGGATGAAAAATACCACTTTCAAAGCGATTGTGCGATAATCTGATCGTTAGTACACAGCTTTCAAGAGCCGATCACGACAGTTCATCCAAGATCATCTGAAGGGACAAACACAAACATTTTTCTTGTACGATACCAGATTGTACAATTCTTGTTTAATCAGTACAGTATTTGTCCAGAAAAAAAAACGGACAACCAAGACCACGCATGTTTAGAAACAACATAATACATTACAGTACAATATATTACATCACTTCTGAAGTTGTATTCTGTTGTACGAGAATTTTTGTAACTTTAGTACCCGCTTCATTTTCAATATGAGACTAACATGCAAAAATAAAACAGACGATCGTTTGTCCGATATTCACATCGCGTGTACTTGGCTTTAGACAGCTACAAAAAAAAAAAAAAGCCAGATCACACAGTGATCACTTACCTGTGGCAGAGACCCAGAGGGAGGGATAACCGAGGAGGACATTATCAGGAGGAGGGTGCAGGCAGCTCGACACCCGCTGTCCTGAGGACACAGAGGACAGACTGATTAGGTAAGACAGTCCCCGGAAGTAGTAGTAGTAGTGTACTGTACTATGTTAGCCATCATCTCATATTTAATAGTTGGAGATGTAATGATTCCCTTAAACTTCCCAAACTTATTACAAATGCAAACTTTCTGGTCCTTCCTCAGTCCTATCTTTAAGAAATTCTTAAACTTGTCAAGAAAAAATAAGTTGCATTTTATTATTGTAGAATGTAATTGCTTCTCTTTCTTACTCTGTGTATAAATATTTGGGTTCCAGGACTGTTTCCAGAATTGTATAATGCATGATGGAAGGTCTCAAGAGCTTGCACCTTAATTTTTATTATTAGCCCATAAAGCAGAGGTCTCAAACTGGCGGCCCTCCAGCTTTTTTGCAAAACTACAAGTCCCTTGAGGCGTTGCAAGGCTGACAGTTACAAGCATGACTCCTACAGACAGAGGCATGATGGGACTTGTAGTCTCGCAACAGCTGGAGACCCCTGCCACAAAGGGATCACTTAAAGTGACACTAAACAATATCATTATTCTCCAAAAATAACACATCCACTACTTAATTGCCCTTTAACCAAATTTTTATGAAATCGCTTCTTACTGTGCTTTTTTGCCTCTGAACATCTCCCTATCCCCCTTACTTCCATTTGTTTGGCATGAGCAGAGCACATTAGATGAGGTCATAGGAACTACATAGGAACTGCTCTATGGATGCTACAAATTCCATAGCCCATAGTCTATAGTCCCTAGCCCATCTCAATAGCAAGCAAGAAAGGGTGGCTATGTTTCTAAATACAGTGGGAGATTAAATAAAGTCAACCTTTAACAGGAAGATGGATCCCAGTGGCAAACAAAATATGTGTATGTCCCACAGTGTTAGGGCACAACACAGTGTGAGACCAATGCACTATGTCAGAGAGCAGCCCTATGTAAAAGTACAGCATAATGGCAGACACGGTGTAAGGGTATTGACCTATATCAGAACATGGCACTGTGTAACAGCACAGCACAGTGACAGAGCAGGGCACTACATCACTTGTCACCTATTCAGACTAAACTGTTCCTATATTTTTGAGACATGCTATTCAGAACTCGGTTAAACCAGCAGTGATTAAATCACATCCACATCTTCAGATGGGACTAGATGCAGTTCTGATGTGGTTTGCTCGGTGTTCTCTGTACAGCACTATGGAATATGTCAGAGCTATATATATATATATATATATATATATAAAATAAAAGTGTGTGACTGTGGTGGGGTCATTAGAGTGTAAGCTCCTCTGGTGCAGAGACTGATGTAACTGAGTTCTCTGTACAGCACTGTACAGCACAGAATATGTCAGAACTATATAAATGAAATAATCATAGCGTGTGACTGTGGTAGAATATTAGAGCGTAAGTTCCTCTTTTTTAGAGCCTGATGTAAATGGTTCAGTGTTGTCTTTACAGCACTGCAAAATATTTTAGAGTTATATAAATGTATAATAATAGTGTGTGCCTGTGCTAGGATAAGTGTAAGCTCCTCTAGTGTGGAAATTGATGCGACTGGCTCAGTGATCTCTGTACACCACTATGGTCAGTGACTGTGGAAAGATATTAGAGTGCAAGCTCCTCTGCTGCAGAGACTTTGACTTGGTCAGTCTTTTCTTTACAACAGCTATATAACTATATAATAATAACAGTTGTGTGACTGTGGTGGGGGCATTAAAGTGTAAGCTCCTCTGTTGCAGACTGATGTGACTAGCTCAGTGTTCAAATAAATAAAATAATAATGTTTAATAATTTTGGTTTTGGATAACCTGTAGGTCATAAAGATGGATGGATCATCCTCCCTGTCCCATTTATAATATATTTTGGAATTTCTCAAAAATAGAGCCCAGCTAACTGACTGTTACCATTTTTTTTTCATGACCTTTGTGCAAGAAGGAAAATCTTGGAATATTAGCTGAAATTATTATTACTGATGTACAAAATATAATTGTTCTTAAATGTTTCAAAACATTTTTTATTGTGAGAAATGGTCAACTATACAGGAAACCTCCTGTTTTAAAATGTCAAGAGTCTGGTTTACAAAATGATCGCTCTCTGGGGAAAAAATAACAATATTCAGTATATATACTGCATGTGTGTGTATATATATATATATATATATATATATATATATATATATATATATATATATCACAAGAGCAAAATATGTATCATTGAGTTTTTCAATGAACTTACAAATTCTTCAGTCATGATCAAGCCAAAAAGAAGAGCCTGATATATTTCCTACAATATATTTTTTTGGAATATAAATGAATAAGACATGGCAATGGGGAAATTGCCGGCATTACCATCCTCAGAAGAACAAGAAGTATAAAACAAGTTATATTTTATTCCAACCCCAAACATTTTTCAGATTCTAGAGCACTTACCTTCATGTTCTGGCTGACTCAGGTGGCTGCTTCTTGAGACTTGGTGGACGATGACACCTCTATTTGGGTCTGGTCTTAAATCTGGTTTTAAATCATCTGCGTGTAGCCCTCCCCCCCCCCCCCCTCTTGTGTCCTGAGGATTCATTCAGACTGGTGGGACCACTTGTCAGCCGTTGATTTGGAAGAGGTGGAACCATGGGTCCTCCTCCGGGAATTTCTCATCTCCTTAGAGTGGGTGATATGATTGAGGGATGGACAGTGAAATATTCCATACTTTGAAGAGATCAAACTCCTCGATACCTACGTCACTGCTGAGGCCGGAGATCAATACCCACAGCTGGAAGCTAAAGGTGATGAACTTAATGAGACTGGATGTGGTCAAATGATAGTAAATCAAGATGTCATCGCTGATTGCCAACAAGACGACGGGGGACTCCAGTCAGTATCAACCACAGAGAGACATATCAAACCGGGAAATGTTACAGAATTTCTGAAATTAAGTACAAATCTGACAGATTTCACCAAAGAACAAGATCTGAACAAAGTAAACAAAAATGTATATTGTATAATTGCATTCAAAATCAAAATGTTTTTGGTTCCAAATCATTTGATTGTAAAAGCAAACACAGAAGAGCCCTTACTATGACTTCACTTTTCAAGGCACCGCCGTCTGCATCAGCGATAGGTTTGATTTGTCTTCAGTTACCGTTTTTTAGATATCATTTCAGATAACACTGTAGATTCTTATAACAACATTCCAAAGGACAAACCCTTTAGCTGGCTGTCAGGGCACACAAATGTTACAAGAAGACAAAATAGGGTGGCTGTCAAAGCGTGTGTATAATAAAATACCAGAAACTCGTCAGAATATATATTTTGTGAGTTTTAAAATATGAGTGACCCTAAATGTTTTATTATGATAGATAGCATAAAGTGACCACAAAATATTATGAGAAAAAGAGAAATAAAGCGATAGAGAGAGAGATATAGCTAGATAGATAGAAAGATCTTAGATAGACCACAAAGAGGTTATTATGAGAGAGAGAGAGAGAGAGAATGAAGTGACCAACCAATGTTATTATGAGAGAGATACCGCAATAAATATATAATAGATAGATAGAATAAAGTGAGCACAAAATGGTATTATGAGAGAGAGAGAGAGAGAGGGAGAGAGAGAGAGGGAGAGAGAGAGATAGATATAGCAATAGATGGATAGATAGATAGATAGAAAAAAAGTGACAAAATGGTATTATGAGAGATAGATACAGCAATAGATGGATAGATAGATAGATAGATAGAATTAGAGAAGTGAGCACAAAAAGTTATTATGAGAGAGAGAAAGAAATAGTCTGGCCATATATATAACAATTTTCTTATAAAATTTTCTTTTAGATTTACCAAAACAATATACTGTATATATTCGAGTATAAGCCGAGTTTTTCAGCACATTTGTTTTGTGCTGAAAATGCCCCCCTCGGCTCATACTCGAGTCACCTTTTTGCGCCTGATCTCCCGGATTTTGGGGAGCCGGTATAGGCAGACCGTAGGTCCTCTGGACCCCAATCTTGGCACACATGGAGCCCCACTCTTCCTCTATAAGTGTGCAAAGTTTGTTGTACGGGGGACCTAGGGCCGGGGAGCACCGATTTTTCAAAGCCAGGCACCCCTTCCATAGACTCCCACGTTAAACGGTAATTTATCCTGTGACTTTGGGGACCCGGTACTGGCCGGTCATAGGACCCCTGGACCCTAACCTTGGCACACATGTAGTCCCATTCCTCCTTTATATGTGTGCAAAGTTTTTTGTCTGGGGGACCTACGGCCAGGGAGCACTGATTTTTCAAATCCGGGCACTCCTTCCATAGACTCCCATGTTAAACGTCAGTCTAGTCATGGGCACAGTGAGGCATGGACATGGACACAGTGAGGCATGCAGATGGACACCCTGGGCTTATACGCGAGTCAATAAGTTTTCCCATTTTTTTGTGGTAAAATTAGGTGCCTCGGCTTATACTCAAGTATATACGGTTATACTGTATAAGGTCAAACTTAAACACTTTCAATGTTTATGCAGTCAGGCAGGCCCTTGCACTACATAGTTGAAGGTAAATCTAAAGAAAATTGAATAAGAAAATTGTATGGTGTATGGCCAGCCATAAAGCGATAGATAAATGTTATTATGAGAAAGAGAGAGAAATAAATGATAGACAGATACAGTGGATATAGAAAAGAATCACCCTCCTTTAAAATAATAAAATGTTGTTGCTTTGCAACCTGAAATGAAGACAGACACGTTTTTTGTTTTATTCAGCTGTATTTACTAGTGAAACATATAACATCCAAGTAAAAGATATAACACCAACATGTTAGAATGTTTTTATTTTTTTTAACAGCTTACCGACCGGTTCACGCCGATATACGTCGGGAGAATGGCACGTACAGACAGATTAACGTACCTGTACGTCGCCTTTAAGACATGGCATTGTAGCCCACCGCGAGCTCCGTGAGTGTGATCGTGGGTCCCGCAGACTCTATGTCCGCGGGGATACCCGCGATCGTCTCACGGAGAGGAAGAACGGGGATATGCTGATATAAACAAGCATTTCCCCATTCGTCCTAGTGACAGGACACTGCTCACAGCTCCCTGTAATCGGGAGCAGTGATCAGTGTCGTGTCACACACAGCCCATCCCCCTACAGTTAGAACACATCCCTAGGACACACTTAACCCCTTCAGCGCCCCCTCCTGGTTAACCCCCTTCACTGCCAGTCACATTTACACAGTAATAAGTGCATATTTATAGCACTGATCGCTGTGTAAATGGTCCCAAAATAGCTCCAAAAGTGTCCGATGTGTCCGCCATAATGTCGCAGTCACGATAAAAATCGCTGATCACCACCATTACTAGTAAAAAAATAAAATAATATTAACAAAAATGCCATAAAACTATCCTCTATATCAAACCAATCAATAAACGCTTTTTGCAATTTTTTTTAATCAAAAATATGAAGAAGAAGAATAAAAAGCAGAATACGTATCGGCCTAAACTGAAGAAAAAAAATGTTTTTTTTTTATATATTTTTTGGGGATATTTATTATAGCAAAAAGTAAAAAATATATATATTTTTTTCAAAATTGACACTTTTTGTTTATAGCGCAAAAAATAAAAACCGCAGAGGTGATCAAATACCATCAAAAGAAAGCTCTATTTGTGGGGAAAATTTTGTTTGGGAGCCACGTCGCACAATTGTCAGTTAAAGCGACGCAGTGCCGAATCGCAAAAAGTGCTCTGGTCTTTGGCCAGCCAAATGGTCCGGGGCTAAAGTGGTTACAGAATTACTGAGTTGGAAAAAGGATCACCCTCCTTATGTCAGTATTTTCTTGAACCACCTTTTGCATTAATTGCAGCCTTTCGTCTGTTGGGATATATCTCTACTAACTTTGCACATCTAGACTTTGCAATATTTGCCTACTCTTCTTTGCAGAACTGTTAGAGTTCAGTTAAATTTGATGGTGACTGTTTGTGGACTGCAGTCTTTAACCACTTTACAACCACCTGCCGACAAATAACGTCGGCAAGGTGGTTGCTTAACTCTGGGAGGACGTTATATAACGTCCTCCCAGAATCGCGCTCCCGCGCGCCCCCTGGGGCGCGCACACGGGAAACTCCGTGACCGCCGGGTCCAGAGGACCCGGCGGATCACGAATCGTGGTAAATCGCCGCTGATAGCGGCCGTTTACCACGTGATCGCTCCGTCGAATGACGGAGCAATCACTTGTAAACAGACCGGCGTCATTTGATGACGCCGGTTCCTCCCTCCCCTCTCTGTACCGATCGGTACATTGTGAGAGGGGAGGGGGAGGGAGCGGATGGCAGCAGCAGCTCTGTGGGCTGGATCTGTGACAATTGCAGTCACAGATCCAGTCATCCATCCATCCCTGCTCAGCCATCCCTGGTGCAATACCCTGCCAATACTCTGCAATACACCCTGCCAATACTCTGCAAAATACCCTGCGCAATACTCTGCAAAATACTCTGCAATACCCTGGTGCAATACTCTGCAATACCCTGCAAAATACTCTGCAATACCCTGCACAATACTCTGCAATACCCTGCGCAATACTCTGCAATACCCTGCGCAATACTCTGCAATACCCTGCGCAATACCCTGCACAATACTCTGCAATACCCTGCGCAATACTCTGCAATACCCTGCAATACCCTGCGCAATACTCTGCACAATACTCTGCACAATACTCTGCAATACCCTGCAATACCCTGCGCAATACTCTGCAATACCCTGCGCAATACTCTGCAATACCCTGCACAATACTCTGCAATACCCTGCGCAATACCCTGCAAAATACTCTGCAATACCCTGCGCAATACTCTGCAATACCCTGCGCAATACTCTGCAAAATACTCTGCAATACCCTGCACAATACTCTGCAATACCCTGCACAATACTCTGCAATACCCTGTGCAATACCCCATGTGCAATACCCCGTGCAATACCCTGCCATACTCCGCAATACCCTGCCATAGTCCTCAATGCCCTGCAATACTCCGCAATGCCCGGCAATACTCCGCAATACCCAGCAATAACCACTTCCCGCCCGCCGGCCGTCATATGACGTCCTTGACTTTGTGCGGGGATATCTGAATGATGGCTGCAGCTACAGGCATCATTCAGATATCAGCTTTTTCAGCCGGCGATTCCCTACACCATAAGAACAATCATAGCGGCTGTTCCACTGCTTGATCATTCTTACGGGAGGCGAGAGGGGATGTCCCCCCTCCCGCTGCCCTCCGGTGCTTCTACCGACTCACCGCTACGATCAAAGCCAGGATTGTTGTTTTTTTTCAGGCTTCCCAGCCTAGAGGTGAGATGTGGGGTCTTATTGACCACATATCTCACTGTAAAGAGGACCTGTCATGCCATATTCCTATTACAAGGGATGTTTACGTTCCTTGTAATAGGTATAAAAGTGATCAAAAAAAATTTTGGGGCGGAAAAACATGTCAAACTAAAATAAATAAAGTAAAATGAACAATAAAAAAAAAATATTTTTTTAAAGCGCCCCTGTCCCCGTGAGCTCGCATACAGAAGCGAACGCATACGTAAGTCCCGCCCACATATGAAAACGGTTTTCAAACCACACATGTGAGGTATCTCTGCGAACGTTAGAGCGAGAGCAATCATTTTGGCCCTAGACCTCCTCTGTAACTCAAAACATGTAACCAGTAAAAATATTTAAAGCGTCACCTATGGGGATTTTTTAAGTAGCGAAGTTTGGCGCCATTCCACGAGTGTGTGCAATTTTTAAGGGTGACATGTTAGGTATCTATTTACTCGGCGTAACTTCATCTTTCACATTATGCAAAAACATTGGGCTAACTTTACTGTTTTTTTTTTTTTAAGCACAAAACATTTTTTTCCGTAAAAAACGCGTTAAAAAAATTGCTGCGCAAATATCGTGCGAGATAAAAAGTTGCAACAACCACCATTATATTCTCTAAGGTCTTTGCTAAAAAAAACATATATAATGTTTTGGGGTTCTATGTAATTTTCTAGCAAACAAATGATGATTTTTACATGTAGGAGAGAAATGTCAGAATTGGCCTGGGTGCTCCAGAACGCCTGAAGGTGCTCCCTGCATGTTGGGCCTCTGTATGTGGCCACGCTGTGTAAAAGTCTCACACATGTGGTATCGCCATACTCGGAAGTAATAGCAGAATGTGTTTTGAGGTGTAATTTGTGGAATGCATATGCTGTGTGTGAGAAATAACCTGCTAATATGACGATTTTGTGAAAAAAAAAAAAAAAAGAAAAAAAAATCTTGATTTTGCAAAGAATTGTGGGAAAAAATGACAACTTCAAAAAACTCACAATGCCTCTTTCTGAATACCTTGGAATGTCTTCTTTCCAAAAAGGGGTCATTTGGGGGGTATTTGTACTTTTCTGGCATGTTAGGGTCTCAAGAAATGAGATCGGTCGTCAGTACTTCAGGTGTGATCAATTTTCAGATATTGGCACCATAGCTTGTGGACTCTCTAAGGGCTCTTTCACACGGAGGTCCGTTCAGGTCCGCCTGTCAGTTTTTTAGGCGGACCTGAAACGGATCCTCCATGCACCCCTATGGAAGCACGGATGTCAGCGGAGACATGTCCGCTGACATCCACTCCGCTCCGCCAAAGTGTGACGGAGGAAAACCCTATTTTTCCTTCCGTCGGTGGAGCGGATCGGATGACGACGGACTCTACGGTCCGTCGTCATCCGATTCCCCATAGGGGAGAGCGGCGCTCTGACAGGGCGGTCCCTGCACAGTGTGCGGGGACCGCCCAGTCATCCGTCGGCTCAGCGGGGATCAACGGAGCGATCCCCGCTGAGCAAGCGGAGCTTCACGGGGCGGATCTGCACGGATCCGCCCCGTGTGAAAGGGGCCTAACTTTCACAAAGACCAAATAATATCCACCAATTTGTACTTATTTTTACCAAAGATATGTAGCAGTATAAATTTTGGCCAAAATTTATGAAGAAAAAATAGTAATTTGCAAAATTTTATAACAGAAACGAAAAAAAAAACATTTTTTTACAAAATTTTCAGTCTTTTTCCTCTTATAGCGCAAAAAATAAAAAACCCAACAGTGATTAAATACCACCAAAAGAAAGCTCTATTTGTGTGAAAAAAAGGACAAAAAATTCATATGGGTACAGTGTTGTATGACTGAGTAATTGTCATTCAAAATGTGAGAGCACCGAAAGCTGAAAATTGGTCTGGTTATTAAGGGGGTTTAAGTGCCCAGTGGTCAAGTGGTTAAGTAATTACACAAATTTTCAATGGGGTTTAAGTCTGGGCTCTGACTTGGCCATGCAAGGACAATCACCTTTTTTCTCCTCCAACCATTGTGTGGTAATTTTTGCTGTGTGCTTTTGGCGTTGTCCTATTGGAAGATAAACCTTTTTCCCATTCACAACTTTCTGGTAGAGGGCAGCAGATTTTCCTCCCATCTGCGGGTGGGGGGCTTATCAGAATCTGGAAACCCCCGGATCCTGCCCCCCCCCAATGTAAATAAGTATGGGTTACATAGTACCCCTACCCATTCACCAAAAAAAATTGTAAAAGTGAAAAAAGACAGTACAAAAGTTTGACAATTTCTTGTTTAAAAAAAAAAAAAAAACTGCCCCCCAACATAGATGCATCGTCAATCACGCTGCCACCGCCGGAACCAAAAAAAAGAAAAAAAAAAAGCATGCTGGGTTGGTGACATCAAACAGGCGGTGCAACCTGGTGATGTCACTGGGTGGCCCCGCCCCATAGCTAATTAAGAAATGTCACAAGGCCAGGCAGCCAGACCACGGGAGCGTTCAGGGCCAGTGAAGCTTTTATTTTTCCAATAACGGCGGATTTGTGATTGATGATGGATCTACAACGAAGATAGATAGATAAAAGTGGCCACAAAAGATGATACACCCAGAAAATGTTTAGGCATTCTCATGTTTATTTATTTTGTTTGTATTGGTATGACACTAATGCGGCGTACACACGATCGTTTTTCATGCCATTTTTTTAACCGACGTTTTTCTCGTCGTTTTTTTTCATGTTTCCTCTCAAGCCTGTCTTGCATCCACACGATCATTAAAAAAAACGTTTGAGCAAAGCGCAGTGATGTACAACACGTACGACGGCACTATAAAGGGGAAGTTCCATTCGAATGGCGCCACCCTTCATGTTAGTAAACTTTGTTGAGCGGCGATTCGCGCTTTTCAGCCTCGTGCTTTTCAGTCCGTTACAGCGTGACGAATGTGCTATCTCCATTACGAACGCTAGTTTTACCAGAACGAGCGCTCCCGTCTCATACTTGATTCTGAGCATGCGCGTTTTTTTTCCCCTCGTAAAAGCATACACACTATCGTTTTTCACGTCGTTAAAAAAAACGACATGAAAAACGATGTGAAAAAATAGAGCATGTTCGAAATTTTTAATGGCCGTTTTTCACGCCGTTAAAAATGCTCTGGAGCATACACACGATCGGTTTTAATGGCCATTTTAAAAAATGGCATTTTTAACGGCATGAAAAACGATCGTGTGTACGCCGCAAAAGAAGTGAAGAATCAAAAAGGGAAATCTGACACATTCCACGCAAAACTCCAAAAATGGACTAAACAAAATTACTACCACCTTCTCAAATTTGTAAGAAATAATTGCATTCCAGTTTGTGATGCTCCTGTAATTTGTAATTAAACTCACCTGTATCAATTAACAGGTACTGACAATATAGAAATCACACTGGCACCGGCAACCAGTTAAAATAGTGAAAAATTGACACAACCTTTCTGTTGTGTGTCTTTTTTTTGCCACGCAGGGATTCGTTGAGTGTATAAAAAAGACCTGGGTTTTCTCATAATAAAGGAGTTCATGTTGAAAAAATACAGAGTGCGTCTCGTTCTTTCGGAAGGATTAATTCCTATGGGAAGTGGTCGTCTGAGTGTGGAGGATCGGCAGTGAATTTGTGTCCAGGAGAGGGAAGATATCTAAAATGGCGTTAGCCCCTTTCATATTTGGGGGTGTCGTTACAGGCACCACCCTTCATGTTAGTAAAATTTGTTGAGCGACGATTCGCGCTTTTCAGCCTCATGCTTTTCAGTCCGTTACAGCGTGACGAATGTGCTATCTCCATTACGAACGCTAGTTTTACCAGAACGAGCGCTCCCGTCTCATACTTGATTCTGAGCATGCATGTTTTTTTTCTCCTCGTAAAAGCATACACACTACCGTTTTTCACGACGGGAAAAAAAACGACATGAAAAACGACGTGAAAAAAATTGAGCAGGTTCTAAAAAAATTTAGGCCGTTTTTCACGTCGTTAAAAATGCTCTGGAGCCTACACACAATCGTTTTTAATGCCCAAGTTAAAAAATGGCACTTTTAACGACATGAAAAACGATCGTGTGTACGCGGCATAAGAAATGCATTGATGGTTACAGAAAGCAATTGATTTCAGGTATTTTTCCAAGTGGTGTGCTACCAAATATCAAATTGAGGGTGCCAATAATTTTGTCCAGTCCATTTGTGGAGTTTTGCGTGGAATGCGTCAGATTTGGCTTTTTGTTTCTACACTTTTTTTGTGTCATACCAATACAAACAAAATAAATAAATATACGAGAATGCCTAAACATTTGTAATGACTGAAATGCTGGAGGGCCAATATTTTTGGCCATGACTGTATACACTGTAGACAGATAAAATAGATAATAGCTAGATATACAGATATATTTATCATCTATCAATAGATTTTATGCAGGGTAAGCAGGGAATTATACAATTTTGATGTAACATTTTAGTTCTTCTAAAATTTCATAACGAAAAGCTAGAAATGCTGTCCTTAGGTATTCTTTCCGAGCAGTGCAGAGTTCTCGGTGTCCGCAGCACTGCAATTTCAAGACAAACTGAGACAATTCAGTTTTCATTAAAAGGTACAGATACTCATTTCCTCCTTTGTAGCACACGAGCATCATCCATCAGCGGTGCACACTTTAAATTAAGTACACGCCAATTGAGTCGTGTAACAGAGCGTCTAAATGGTGGAAGGACTTGGGGCTAAATAATATGACCTTCTGTATTGTCAGGAGTAATTCCAGGCTCTGTCAGAGTGGAGGAGATGGCCCAGGGGGCACACAACACCCAGTATTCCTTCTGTTGCCTGTCAGACATTGATTTGTACAATTTATAAGTCTCTACGAATGTGCTGGGAAGTTACGAGTCACCACAGCTCTCTGTCAAAAAGGTGAAATTATTCTGTTTGTCACGATCTTGAGTCAGGATTTATTTTTTACTTATTTTGTGTTACAATTTTTGGCAGAAGATAATTGGGTAATGATTTCTAGCCAATGGATTCAGACATAACACAGGGACTAAACTAGGGAAAAGTAAATAAGCAATGTTTAGCTATTGCCCATACAGTGCATCCTGAAAGTATTCACAGCACTTCACTTTTTCCACATTTTGTTATGTTACAGCTTTATTCCAAAATTTATTAAATTCAATATTCTCCTCAAAATTGTACAAACAATACCCATAATGACAATGTGAAAGAAGTTTGTTTGAAATCTTTGCAAATTTATAAAAAAAAAAAAAACCCAAGTACATATGTATTCACAGCCTTTGCTCAATACTTTTTTGAATCACCTTTGGCACCAATGGTAATGAGTGGCGCCTGGTTTCCTCTAGACATGATGCTTGCCATTTAGGCCAAAGAGTTCAATCTTTGTTTTCTCAGACCAGAGAATCTGATGAAAGTTTCTTATGGACTGAGAGTCCTTCAAGTGCCTTTTCGCAAACTCCAGGCGGGCTGTCATGTGCCTTTTACTAAGGAGTGGCTTCTGTCTGGCCACTCTACTATACAGGCCTGATTGGTGGAGTGCTGCAGAGATGGTTGTTCTTCTGGAAGGTTCTCCTCTCTCCACAGAGAAACGCTGGAGCTCTGTCAGAGTGACCATCAGGTTTTTGGTCACCTCCCCAACTAAGGCCCTTCTCCCCCGATCGCTCAGTTTGGCCGGTCAGCCTGCCCTAGGAAGAATCCCGGTGGTTCCAAACTTCCTCCATTTACGGATGATGAAAGCCACTGTGCTCATTGGGACCTTCAATGCTGCAGAAAGTTTTCTGTACCCTTCCTTATATTTGTGCTACAATCCTGTCTCTGAGGTCTACAGACAATTCCCTGGACTTCATGGTTTGTGCTCTGATATACACTGTTAACTGTGGGACCTTTATATAGACAGGTGTGTGCCTTTCCAAATCATGTCCAAACAACTGAATTTATACCTCAGGTGGACTCTATAACAGGCCTTCAGCAGAAAGAGAGGAACCCCATCTTTTGCAGAGTTGGCCCGAACCACAACTTGACAGGTCCAACTAGCAATAATGGAACAACATGCAAGGCGTTCCCCATTAGATCCCACCGGGAAGACCGTGGTTGCCAGGCAGTGTTAATTTTGATGTCAAATTTCAATTTAGTTTTAGTTATAGTCTATTTGACTAAAATGCCTTTTTAGCTTTATTCGACTAAAATCTAATGGGTTTAGTTAAATTGTAATGCATTATTTAAGCATTTCTCTAGAACTGACAAACTCATATACTACTGGAGTATTGTATATTACATATTTATGGTATTAAGATTTGAACATTCACTAAAGACATAGATTTATCTGTTGTGATATATAACGTCTTTATAAATAAAACCAAGTTTCATAAACAAAAATATTGCTTTTTGACTAGAGATGCGGCCGAAACATATGGTCCAAAAATGGTGTTTTCTGCATTTTGCTGATAGAGAAAAAAGGTGCAGATAATGGCGCCCAAAATGCACACGATTTTACTGTGCTTATGGTGTGTTTTTTTTATAGGTCATGCGATTCAAAAACTGCATCAAAATCCTAATACGGTTGCGCTATTGATGCATGTTCAATGCATTTTAATGGGAACGAGCATTGTTGGTGCGTTTTTTCTTTTAAATGACCAAAAAAGGCAACAAGCAAGATTTTTAACACCACAACGGAAGCACAGCAGACCAGTGTGAATTTGCACTTTTCTTGAGCCAAAGTGCCTATACTGGCCAACAAATTCATATTCATTATATAATTGGCGTATAAAATCAGGGGAAAATCGTGGGTGCGTGTTATACGCCAAACGGCTGCCTTGGAGGGGGAAGGAGGGAACGAGTACTGTGCACTCGGCTCCGCTCGCAGTCACGGCCAGTCCTGCCATTGGACCCCTGTTATGTCCATCATAGGAGCCGGGCCAAGGGGCGGGACTGGGCAGGACTGCAAGACGAGCCGAGTACACAGGACACGCCGGCTCTGTGTATCTCGGCAGCGCTCGTTCCCTCCTCGGCAGGCAGATGGACACTGATCATGCTTCAATTTTGGGCAAGGCTGCAGATGGACACTGTTGGGCAAGGCTGCAGATGGCACTGATAAGGCTGCATTGATGGGCATTTAAAATGTAAGTTTTTTCCCTAAACTACCCTCCTAAAAGTTTTTTTTCTTAAACTTCCCTCCTAAACTTGGGGTGCGTGTTATACGCCTGTGCGTGTTATACGCCGATAAATACGGTATATATAATTTATTTTTTTCTTTAAACGGTTTCGGCCAAGTGCATCCTGAATTTTCGGTTTTGGTACCAAAATTTCAATTCAGTGCATCTCTATTTTTGTTTCAGTGTTTTTATTGAAGTTTCACATATAACATCCAGTAGGTAATTTACTTTGTCATACATTGAGATTCAGTAGTGCGAGGTTCGCTACACAGGTACATATGACCTATCATGATATGAACATCTGTAAACTTTTTCAACAGTGTTAACAATTATAAATGCTATGCGTAGGGTTAAGAGTGCTGTCTATCATCCTCAGACACCACATTTGGGTGCATACTGTGTCAGGGGGAGGGAGACAGTGCCTCACAACCAAGTGCTTAGGAGGGAAGGAAGGTAGGAAAGGGGAGAACACAAAGGTGGAGTATTCTAATTAATTCAAAGGTTGATGAGTCTTTCGTACCAATTGTTCCAGGGCAGCCATTGTTTAAGAATTTTAGAGTGTGTAAGCGATACATTCGCCATTAAACGCTGGTAGGTGTAATGAGTCTGTACCATAGTAATCACATCTAGCATTGTTGGAACCTTGTCAGTCTTCCAGTGTCTGGCAATCAGTAGTCTTGTTGCTAATAATATATGTGCCATTGTCCTAAACTAAAGTAAGGTAGAATGGAATCAATGTTAATGTTTAAGATGGCTAGTTGTGGGGCGAGTTTACATTGTGTTTGTGTAATTTCAGATATTATGTTGGATATGTCTGACCAGAGCTTATTCAGGTGTGGGCAGGACCAAAATATGTGACAAAGGGTACCCATTTGGCCACAGAGTCTCCAGCAAGTGGGGGTGGGGTTTAGGTGGAATTTTGCTAATTCCACCGGTGTTAAGTACCACCTCAGAGTTAGTTTCTGGGTTAATTCCCAAAGTGACGCGCATTTTGTGGATTTGCATATAGAGCGCAGGGCTGATTGCCATTGTTGTTCAGTAAATTGTTGTTGCAGGTCCTCCTTCCATCGCCTGAAGGCTAATGATTTAGTAAATATTCTCTTTTTCTGTAATGTTGAATAGATTAAAAAAATGCCTTTGCAATTCCGACTGTTGGAGAAGTAGTAGTTCCACAAGTCTGTAGGTATTGCTCCCTCCAGGTGAGGTTAGGAGGTACACCGATTTATTCTGTGGTATATCAAGAAATCTTTGGATGGTGCGTTGTATAAATTTTGGATTTGTGTAAATTACTTATGAGCTATTTTATCGCAGAGTTCTGAAGTAAGGGTTATTTGATCTGTTAACCATCTAGGTAATGTTAAGTCGGGGGTTAGTAAATGTAGCGTTTCAAAGGGGATTGGGAGTGTTTTAGTGGCAAGGTGGGACCAATTAGAGAGGCGTAGTGATTTCCAAGCATTAACAGAGGCCTGGATGGATGGGGGAAGGAATTTTTAAGTGGGAGGATTCACAGCTGTGCTGAACAGCCAAAGTTTAAGATTCCCTCCTGGAATCATGGTAGATTCTGTGCGTCACCATAGAGTTGTGGTAAGTTGCGGAAAGCCATTCTTTCATTTGTGTCAGTAATGTGGCATTGTAGTAATCTTTTATGTCAGTATAACCTGACCCACCGACCAGTCTGTTTGATGAGTTTATCGTGGCCACTTCTAGCCTTTTTGCCCTGCCAGATGAAGTGATGAATGGTGGACTGAAGGGACTTGAGGTATGAACAGGGTAGTGTACGAAATAGGTATAAAATTTGGGTTAGAAGCATTATCTTGAATGCTGCTAGTCTTCCGGTCCAGGGTGCACCTCTATTTTTGCCAAACAGAAGTGCAACTTTAAAATACAAAAAAGCCCAAAAAACTGTAAACTCGATTAGCTGTAATGCCATTGCACTTATTTGCTGAATACATTACCAACATGAAATATTAAGAAAAAAAATGTCCTCCATCGCAAGCAAATATCAAGAATTGGGGTATAAAATAGTCACCCGCTGGTACAGGGTTCAATCCATTTGGGAAAGCTCTACCCTGAATCGTTGAATACTTGTTGGCATTTCAAGGAGGAGGAAGGGTCCATCCTACATATATTCTGGTCATGTAGTAAGCGTACTAACTTCTGGTCCCAGGTTAGAGGGACTATCAAACAGCTGATGGAAGTTGACTTGGGGGGGTGACCCAGCCAGGTATCTTCTGCACCACTCTGACCTATCTAGGAAACAATATAAAAAATTCTCTGGTGAGCCACCTGGTAAATGCTGCCCAGGCATACATACTGCTTCTATGGAAACAGGATACTTCCCCATCGCTCTTCATGTGGTTTACTCCATGGAAAATATCACAGCCTCGCTTCGGAGTAAAGAGGAAAAATTCAATCATAAGTAGTTCTATTGGACTCAATTTACTTCATTCAAATAGGAGACTGGAGATTTCTCCCTAAAAAATGTTTTATTTCAGCAGCTTAATAGATACCCCCCTACTTATTCTTATGTGGTAGTGCAGTGTTAATTTTGACGTTTTCAATTTAGTTTTAGTAATGGTCTTGACTAAAATGCTATTTTAGTTGTCTTTTAGTCATCTGAATTGTTTTAGTCATATTTTAGTTGACTAAAATAGTGTTAATTTAGTCTACAAAAATATTCAACAAACTTAACACTGCTGCTAGGTAGACTAACTGCTCCAACCTCATGCAGAGAATGAAGCACCAGCTCCCGCAGGTGTGTCGGAGCAGGACAAAAGAATGGAATTACTATGCCCAGACTGAGGAGCAAAGAGGACCTTATATTTGTAAACTATCAGGAAGGACACCGTTACAAGATAAAATGTACCCAACAATGACACCCATCTGGCGATGGTGATAGCAATCAGAAAAACCACCTAGCGAGTAAGGCCAGGCAAGGAGATATTCTAAATGGGTTCAAAGGGAGAAGCTTGCAGCACTGAAAGTACCAAATGCAAGTCTAACACAGCCATAAGAGAATGTCGAGGGGGGGACACACACACACACACACACACAATATGCTCAACCCGCCACACAAAAGCATTCATCAGCAAGTGTGATTGATGATGGTCACTGAAAAAGAATAGCCAAGGCTGAAATCTGGCCCTTAAATCATACTCAGGACAAAGTGCTGATTCAGTCCCGGCTGAAGGAACACCAGGATACATACTGGGTAGTAATGGCGAGGACTAATCTTCTGCGAGTCACAAAATCACTAAAGCAGCCAGGCCCCTATCTTTCAGAACTTGGGTTTCAACAGCCAGGCCATCGAAGCCAGGTACCGAGAAGCATGATGGAACACACTGAAAGATACTACCTAGGGGTCCTCACAGCTTTTATTGCCAGCGTCCAATCACTTGAAGCTATCTGCCTACAACTCAGCTGTCTTTAAATCTGCCTGTGTGCTGCAACAAGAAAGTGTTTCTTCATTCT
Organism: Rana muscosa; assembly: GCA_029206835.1. NCBI lineage: Eukaryota > Metazoa > Chordata > Amphibia > Anura > Ranidae > Rana > Rana muscosa. The sequence goes on along the minus strand of CM055118.1, from coordinate 144,464,045 downwards.
GGTCAAACTTCACTTACTGAAAAGAGAAGCGAAATGCAGTCTCTGCGCAGCTCTAATAAACAGGAAGCTGAGTAAGTAATAAGCATGGCTGTCCATGAACATAAAACTTTAACACTCAATGGTAAGTATATTAAAAATTGATACCAAATCTCAAATCAAAACTAAGGTCTTTTAAAATTCGCCCAGACGCTGTCTGGATGGTAGAGGAGGCGTTATGGAAAGATCAATTGATCCCTTGGTCCAGGTTATATCAAATTTTTATACTACAAACAACTAAACCTAGTGCCACCCTTGAGTCTTCATATCTATCCATCGTGCTTAAAAAAGGAGAAGTTTACTTTTAGAGAAGACAATCTTTACATTGCATTAGAAACCCTGGAACCTGTAAGCATCATAATGCTCACATTGGCATGCGGTCATCGCTCAGCACAGCCATGGGCCTTGGCTGACCAATGAGAATCTTGTTCTGTGAGGCTGTTCTGGAAGAAGGAGACTGAGAAAAGATTATCATTGGTTGGCATGATCACTGCAAGCATTATGATCCTTGCTGGCTATGGACTGCCAGCGCAGTGTACTGTGTACTGACCGACTTTTTTTTAAAAGTAAAAAAATAAACTTGCTCTTAAAGCCTTACAGAAGGGGACACCCGCCCTCCCAAAAAAAAAAAAAAAAAAAAAAAAAAAAAGGACATTGACTGTTCTATGTTGTAATTTTGTGAAAAAATATGAAAATGAAAAACACTTTTCTAATGTCAGACTATTTGTGGACACATGAAAAGTCTATAAATGCGAATCTTCAAATCTGGGCCCCCTGTTTTTGGGACACCCCGCTTTTGTTGAGAGCAACCTTAAAAGAGCAACTGAGTTTGATTTATCCATCGATAATTTGAACCTAGTGCCTCATTTCAACATGTTTTGGTTTGTAGACACAGCACACCTGCAGTTGAATCTTACCTTATGGAAGGATCCAGTTCCTTACCCAATAGGGGGAACAATCCAGTATGGCCACTTCAGCTCCGCATAAAGGCCTTATCTATTTCAAGCTCCTTTATTTGCAGCAGGAACTTCAAATGCAAAAGTAGTGGTAGTGTTTCTCAAGTTTCTGCTTTCACAACTAATCACAAAGCAGGAGATGTGGCAAACATTTTTGTATATGAAATTTTATTTCTTCAAATAAAAGCTTAAAGTAGACAAAACTGTGTGGCCCGAGGCGGACTTACTGCATTGTCACCGTAACAGTATCACAGATGGGTCTTCGGAATATAATAACAGAATGGCCCTTATCACAGTTCCAGCATTAGAGTAACCCCCCCGTCACTTTAACAGCAACACAAAGTGGCCCCCAACACCACACAGAGTGGACCTATCACCATATCAACACCACAGAGCAGACCCATAATTGTAACGCCATCACAGAGCAGCCCCATCACCATATCAACATCACAGAGTGGCCCCTTCACTGTACCAACACAATAGAGCACATAGAGTAGTCCCTTGGCTGTCTAAACACCATAGAACAGACCCCATCACTGTACAAACACCACTACAGAGTGGTTACCTGTCACCATACCAGAGTCACAGAACAACCCCATATCACCATACCGTGTCATATAGTGGCCCCATATCACCATGTCAGTGTTTTAGAGAAGCCCCCATTACTGTACCAGCATCACAGAGCTCCCTCGATCCCCAAGCCAGCATTAAAGCTCCCTCCACCACCAAGCAAACATCATAGCGTGGCCCCCATCACTGTTCAAGCATCAACAAAGTGGCTCCCCATCACTGTTCAAGCATCAACAAAGTGTCTCCCCATCACTGTTCAAGCATCAACAAAGCACCCACACGTTTACTGAACCAGTATTACAGCGCGGCCCACAATTACTGTACCAGTGTCACATAATGGCCCCCATCTCTGTACCAGCATCACAGAGTGAACAGCACCCCTTTAATCCTCATACCAGTCTCAACGTGCACCCCCACCTTGACTGTACCAGCCCCTCTACCATAGCATCGTACTAGGAGCACAGAGCAGCCTCCATTACTGTACAGTGTCAGAGTGGCCCCCTATCACTGTACCAACATCACAGGCAGAACAGAGTGCAGCCCCTCATACTCATATCGGTGTCATAAGAGCGACCACCATCACAGTACGAACATCACAGGCAGAACTGGGTCCAAGATAAAAAGTTAAGACAAAAGACACATTCACTAAACACAGAAGCATTATTTGGGGATGTATTTACAAAAATGGTTTATTCACACAGTATTAACCCTATTTTTATAAATCCTTTTTTTTCCTGGTTCTTAAAAATTTCTCCATCCAGCGTTCATGCATGGGCAGTCCCAGTCACAAGGAGTGTGGCTTTTTATTCCGCATCGTTATAAATAAAAATAAAAAGTCCCGTTTTCCTTTGTTGCCAAGAAACAGGTTCCACAGATGAACCAGATTCTGCAGGCGGAGGACCACTGCCAAACAAAACAGTGACATCTTGAATAAAAAAAATAACTCTGTCCTTGAATGTCAGCAACATTTGTGGACCCCAAAACTTTCGAGGCAGAGGCAGTCCTTTGAGCGAGCGTAACAGGTGGATTTAGTGTGATTGACAGCTCCCAGATGTGACCTCCTCAGTTCGTTTGCAATAGATGTTGCGCAGTGCCCAATGACCAACCAACAACCGATCTTATACCATATTGTTACTCTCCCCGGCTCTGTCTACAAGCTGGAAGGAAAAGAGACAAGATCAGAGGAAAAATTCATCCATAGGTATGTAAAACTCATAAAAGACATCTTTGAAGCAAGAAACTCTAGAACCAGATGTAAGCTTTGCAAAATGGACAAGGTACAGTTAATGCATTGATCATTATTGCCTGAGCACTTGGAAATCTGGATGTAAGCTTGGTCACCTTGGTATTCTGGGAAGATGCAAATAAGTCAATTTCTTGCTGGCCCCATTTCCCCACAACCACACTATGTACACCACTGAGATTTGGCTCATATTGGACTTTGACCACGTAATGATCGGTTTAAACCCTGGTACACACTCTTTTTTCCTTCAGCCCATGATGATGCAAGATTCCACCGTAAAATTTAAAACAGAAATGTCCACATAGTGTAAATCCGTAAGAGACTTTTATTAAAAACAAAGTGTAAAACTACTCTTATGCAAGTTATAACAACAGTGCAGTTCATATAAAACATTCCCAAAAAATGTAGCAAGTATCTTCAGATAGTACAGATAGTTCGGACAGATGTGGCGACATCACGCGTGTTAGCTCAGCCCAATGTGTTTTGCCATAATTCACGTCAGAGGGCATGGGTCTATGCTCCTGCTTGCTCTGGTAAGAGTCCATTCCTTACAATGGCGACGGTTCACGTGGTGATTACGGGATTTCTCTCAAGTAAACACCTTCCACCACATATTGGTGTTGCATCATCTGATTGGGACTGTCATTTTTTATTATATGCACTTTGAGTGGACTTACATAATTTCTTTACAATATTTCTAATTTATTGTATTATATCGTTGTGTTTTGTACATCATCGCTATATTAGCGCTGCAAAATTTTGCTTAGCCTTCAGTCTAAGCTACTGCTCTCCCGTATCCATACGTAGAGACAGCTTGATCCTTGATCATCTGGTTGAGGGTCTGAAGAGCATAAAATGTTGCCCTGAGTTTCACTATATACGACACTAAAATCCGATTGACACTGTGTCATGGACAGAGTATGAGCTGAAAGCGCCAGCCATGAAGTGGACACAATTCAATCTAAGCCAAATCTCAATGGGGTAAATATCGGGACCAAAACCACTTTGGCCAACAATGACTGGTCCTAGTGGAAAAATAGGGGATGAATTTATTTACATCTTCCCAGCAACAGCAAAACAACCAAGTTCATCATAAAAATTACCATTGGAAGGGAAATGTCTCCAAATGTTGTTTATCAGAGTGAAGCTAAAGCAGTGTGATGTCCAACCCATTCTGCACATAAAGTCTAGGCCTGCTGTTCTTTATGTAGCTGATGTCAGAAATATTTGGAACTAGAGTGCATTTTCTTTCAAAAAGTAACAGATTTTAACAAATGTCTTAATGACTATTTAAAGTGGACCTGCAATCAGGAATATGGATTCACGTGAAGTGCAATATGCTCAGTAATGTGTCAGTGTAACACTTTCAGGTCTTTATTGCCTTTCACAGGATTACAGCACTCCCCTGCCAATGCCTTCACCTGCTTTTCAGGACAGGACAGGACCATTACTGCTCAGGGTCAATATCTAATTCCTGGACTGAGGTTCTGGCTCAGAAATCACATTAATGAAAATCCTGGTGTCTGTGCAGTTCTTGGCTGTGTTCACAAATGTCTGACACAGGTCGGGCCCCCACTGCAGGCTATCAACTTTATTGTTGCAGTCTCACCACTGGGGAAAGGGAACCTTAGGAAATCTTCCTCCTGGGTGCAGAAAACGAATGACACCATCTCAGCTAGGTAAAAATCACTGACCAGGAGCTGAAGGATGGCTTTGTAAAAGATAAAAAGTAAGTGTGTTCCTAAAAATATATACTGTTGCTGTATATTGTGATATTTCATGGATTTATTTATGCAGAACTGTAAAGCTAACGACAGGTCCACTTTAAGCCCTTTATACTGAAGAGTCAAGTCTAGAAGGATGCACCAAAATGCCCCCGCAGTTACCTTTATTATCCAGGAAAGCCCACTTGGTTTACTTTTATCCCCAGGTACATTTCAGGGATAAGTTCACTTTTGGAACATGTTACATGCTCCATCCTTTTTCAGGGTGGAACATGTAACATTTTCCAGCATCTGCAGCTCTCCCTCCGCTCTTTCCCCCTATGACAGCGGGCCGGGGATCTTCTCCCTGCACTCGCTGTCAATATTTGAAAACAGCGCGGTCGTGCGGGACTTTCCCCCACTTGACCACATCGTTAATTCACAGCTTTCTGTTAATGAATGCCTACAAGTATTGCCAGCCATTGCGGCTGACAGCTTGTAGTTTTTTTTAATGAGCTGACAGGGTGCTGGTGAGCATCCCCGTAGTCCATTGATCTTCCTGCTCTCAGGTAACGGTCTGCTCGTACAGCTTTCCTGAGAGTTTGCCGGAGCTGGACATTGCACTTGTGATCTGCTGAACGTGGGTGTAATGCTTTGTAGGCTCCTTAGAAAAGAAATAAATAAATGCACTTTCCCTGTAAAAAAAAAAAAATTAAAAAAAATCTTTTTTTTTTAAAAGGTGAACATATCCTTTCACTACTAAGGGCAACGTAATCCCACACACCCACTGCCCTACTATCCGATGAGGGAACCCTTACTGAGTGAAGAGGCAACCTAATTATAAAGTGGGATGGTGTTATGGATTTTACCCTAAGCTGTTAGTGTCAGAGTGCTTATTAACATTCACCTGAAAATCTTTTACCATGCGCCTTTTATGTTTTTAAAATCTTGCTCTTCTATATTTCTGCTATGATATCACATATACGGATTGTCCTGTGTCGATAGAGAATATGCATCCAATTACTATCTGTATACCAGGATGTGTATTCTCTATCGACACAGGACAGGTGCTGTGATAAGACCAGTGTCATTGAGAGTTGCATTGCCAAATGAACAGTGAAGCAAATACACAAATAAAGGATTAGAAAACATGCATTGATGAGACTATTCACATTGGAATAATAATATAAAAAAAATATATATATATATATATATATATATATATATATATATATATATATATATATATATATATATATATATATATATATATATATATATATAGTGTTTAGGATTTTTGCGATGCTCTGCGAGCATCAGGAAGGGTTTGATTTGGAGACAGAGTGAGAATCCTCCCCAACACTTGCCACACTCCATCCAGAATGGTGATACGGTGAGAATCCCTACACGCGCCAGGTATCAATTGGCAGATGTTCTAGTAGGATGAGGTCCTACATTAAATATGTATGAAACTCTCCACGAAGGCTGCTCATTAATTAACAGTGCTTCAATTTCCATGAGAAATCTGAGGGCTCTGCTCTGTCTGACCCCTCTCTGGAATTGGATTTTGTGAAACAGACTGGAGATGCTGCCACAGACATTCCGAATAGTAATTTGTGACAGTATCCCCCATAAAAACCAGCCTGTCTTGATGCCGTTGATTTCAGAGAAGTTCCAAGGCTCTGCACAGTCTTTGATTCTCTCTGGGAAGTGAAGGAGCTGATTGTTGTAAATAGATTCTCCTGTAATTTTCTGGACATAATTTAGCCCTTTCATGGAAAATGAAGAAAGAAAATTTAAGTATAGTGAATGCAGATCTCTGTAATGATAGAAACCCCTCCCATACATAAAGTGAAGTAAGAAGGAAAAACAAAGACTGACCATTACTGTGGATTCTTCCCAGCCTATGTGGGCTTTGAATGTAAAAAAAAAAAAAAAAATTTGTAAAAGGCAGCTCTTCATTTGAATCTCATCACACAGTGTCGAAAGTTTAGTTTTTGTGGCGTGCGGTCAACATTTCTGAAAAGTGATCGTATGGGATACAATTATCTAACAGCAGCCAGAGACAGCACGGCAGACATTGTGGACATCTCAGAACAAGATATAGATCTGCAGCTCCCCTGCCATTAGAACTGGTAGAATCAACAGGTAACAAAACTGTGTTAAAGGGAGACATGGAAAAACGAAAACAGATGCCAATGCTACAGACTGCAGCATATGTCACTTTTAAGTTTGCCTAGAGTTTCCCCTTAACAGTAGGGGTGCAACGGATCAAAAAACTCACGGATCGGATCGATCCTCGGATCAGAGCCAGGGATCGGATCATTTTCGGAGCGGCAAAAAAAAAAAAAAAAATGTTACACCCACCGGAATTTTCAATTTCACAGTTATTTTCAACACAAAACTGAGCTTATATGCTTAAATACAGTATTTGTAAATCCAACTGACTCTTTACATGTTACATTTTAAAAGCAGCAGCAAACCTGCTGACCTTACATGGTTGCTAATGTGACAGAACACCTCTGATTTTCACATTTAACTAAATGTTAAAATCAGAGGTGTTCCGTCACATTAGCAATCATGCAAGGTTTGCTGCTGCTTTTAAAATTTAAAATGTAAACAGTCCGATGGATTTCCAAATAATGTATTAAAGCTGATAAGCTCCGTTTTGTGTGGAATCGTTGGGTGTAACAAGATGTCCGCTTGGCCCCTTCTCTCATTACTGTGCAGGAGTGTGGGGTGGAGCAAGATGGCGGCAAAACGTCATTGCCGGGTGTACCAAGATGGCCGCCGCTCCGGAGCTAGGCCGAAGCCGCGGCCTTTCCTACGGCCGAGGCTCCGGAGCGCTCCGCGGATCGCGTGGTGATCCGATTCGAACAGGGTGACCCGTTCGGATCACGGATCACCACCGATCCGTTGCACCCCTACTTAACAGCAGCATTTTTTTGGGTTTCCAGAGCTATATATATATCATAATTTTCTGAAATACATAACCAGGAACTGTTATTTTTACTGCTTGCATCTATAAACTATTTACATGAACAAACCTCTCTAGCTTACAGCAAACGCCAAATTATTATTCAGTCAGGTTTAAGCTGCACACCCATGTTTTCTTCACTCACAGTGTACAGTTTGCCACCAGACAAGCAAACAAAAGTGAGGTTATTCAGACATAACCGTCACTCCATCCAAAGTGGCTCTACCCTGATGTGTTTCGCCCACAATAAGTCCTAGTCATGACTTATGACCAATCCCGGAGTATGGATAAAACAGGTGAGCCACGTTGGGTGAAGTGAAGGATATGTCTGAGTGACCTTGCTTGTTCTTTTGTTTGCTTGCCTGGTATCCATAAAGTACATTGAAAATAAAGAACAAAAACAGCAGTATGCGACTTGATCTTCACATGGTTTGAGGGGGAGGAGGAGGATCCTGGTAACCACAGCCAGCTACTATGCAGATTCTGCCTGGAGGTGTGCCATCTGTATTGTTTGTTGAAATATCACGCTGGGCGTTTTGCCCTCCAATTAAAGCAAGGCTAAACTTACCTTTCTTATTGCCGGCAAACAAATTATTTGACCATCACTTCTTTCCAGTCTTCCTAGAGGTAGACAGACTGGAACTTCTCCCCAGATGGACCTATTTTCAGATCCAACACTTTTAAAATGATGCATGTACACATGAGCATCATACTAGGACCTTGAAGGAATTTGAATGCCTCTGCTGCCCTGCCTCTCCTCAGACATGCCTCAACTCCATGATTTATTGTATCTGGTTTCCTGATAGTCCCTCTGGTGGTGACACCACAAAGGAGGCCTTGAACAGTGACCTTGAGCCATATAAAAACGCCAATCTCCTCAAAGGACCCATTAATGTCAATATTCAGGAAACGAATCACAAACTATATAGCCGATGGTACTGTACCCCAGCGTGCCTTGATGCCATTTTCTCTGATGTTCCCGATGTCTGTTGGCGATTCCAATCTAATAAAGGGCCGCTTTTACACATCTGGTGCTCCTGTCCTTAGATGCCCCCTTTCTGAACTCTACAATTCAACAGATGCCCTTTGAACCAGCTACTTTCCTTTTGGACCATACAAACATGTACCCCTCTAAATATAAATGATCCCCTACCATCCACTTGCTGACTGCTGCCAAAACACTCATCCCTAGACTCTGGAGAACGACTAAGACCCCAGGGCTCTCTGACTGGTTTTATCACATTGATCAGGTGGGGGAGCTAGAGGTCCTGGTACATACAAGTAATGAAACAGACTAATTTTTATCCACATGGACAAAGTGGTTTCTGTTTAAAAGTGTTTGTCAACCCAAAATAAATAAATAAATATATGTATGTGTGTGTGTGTGTGTGTGTGTGTATCCTGGTCCCTTAAAGCAGATTAAACAGCACAGTGCTTTGTAATCTGCCCTCCTCTAAACTATAAAAAAAAAAAAAAAAAAAAACTGCCACTTCCTGTATACCTCTCTGCATTGACCACGATGACCAGGGCTGCTGAACCCTGACCACCGTGGTCAGTTTATGTCCCTCCATCATCTGCAGCCCTGTTCTGCTGTCCTCACCCCCTCCTCCCTGCCTGTCAGCTCCGTGTCTGTGTCTCCGTCCCCTCCCCCCGCCGCTATTGGTAAAATAAAAAAAAATAATGATAAAATGCTCACTCTATTATAGCCTGGGATAGCACACAGTTTTAGTCTTTTATAAAAACGAGGCTTGCAAATACCTGTTTAGAGCGATCTTCAGGCCAGTCACGTTACTCTCGACCGGTTTCCAGGGCTACTGCAGGAGGGGCTGAGCGGCCATGTGACCTCCCCAGCTGACGTCAAAGTGAGATCTCGGCCCCTCCTGCAGAAGCCATCCATCGGAGCTGTACATCGGCCGCGAGTCATGTGATCGGCCTGAAGATAGCTCCAAACAGGTATTTACATGCCTAGATTTTATAAAAGACTAACTCAATGTGCTATGCCTAATGCCAGGCTCTAATAGAGGGGCTGGCATAGACTAAACTTTCTGTTAACACACTTATTGGTTTGCTTTACCGTGTTAAGATTTATGTTTTGTTGTATATTGTTGGACACATTCCCCTCTTAATGCTACTATGTGACACCATATACCCTCTGGTTTAGAACACATTTTGGTACTATACTTTGCCACCTTTGTTGCATGTAACCATATCTGCCAAACGGTCTCTGTAGGGATGGAGGCACTTTGCTTTACACACCTTCCGCCTCATATGAATTATTATTCTCTGTACTATAATGTTTATCAAAAACTTTATGGAACAAATAACTAAACAAAAAAAAAAAAAAAAACATCCCTTCCTGAGACATAAGTGTGCACATTAGTGCTGGGCCACAAGGTGGCATCACAACACACAGTATAATACCAGAGATAACAGTGCTCCTGACCTTTAAAAAGAGTATAGACATCACAGTGTCCCTCATGGATCAGATAAGAGTTACTACAGCAACAATTCTGGTGAATTTCATGTCCATCTTACCGAGCTTATTCCAGGTAAATTCAGGATAGATCCTAATACAGGGACTCTTCGAATGAAACCGACAACCACCGGGAAAAATCCCCTAATTGGAAGAAAAGAAATGATCAATCCAACCAGTGGCATCAAAACACATCATTTTTTCTGGTAGCCTTAAAGCAATTTTTCCCAGCAAGCCCGTTTGGTTGGCTTCTGTCAGATAGGCTGGTGTACACACAGGCCGAATGTAGGCTTGTTTCTGTTGAACCGGCCGACACTCAGCCTTTGTGTACCAGGCTTAAGCAATTTCAGTGCAGGAGAGTTGCCAGTACAACTGTGCAAGACTGTAAGGAAGGCTAGAGGTCAGCTTTTACGTTCATTTTGGGCTTTAAGGGATGCTTCTTCCACTGAAATTAATAGACTAGACAATATTTGGGGTGATGTAGATCTGAGGTCGGCAAGCGGTCGATCTCAAATTGACTGGTCGACCGTGGGGAGCTGACAGGTGGATCGTGACCATGGCTCTGCCTCCCCCCCAGCATCCGCCACTCATGTTCAGAGCAGAGTGGGAGGCAGCATAGTGCTGGACTGAGGGGGCGGAAGGTGCCTCAGTGATTGGTTGTAAGGACTGCCTAGCAACCAATCACCAGCTTGTTAACTCTGGCAGTTCCTGTTTTTTTACGCAGCACTATGCTGGCTCCTGATCCCCGCTCTGCTGTACACACGCTGGCAGGTAGGAGGTGCTTCCTACACAGCTCTGTGTGTATGTGGGGGGGGGGGGGGGGGGGGGGGAAATGATGTAAAGGGGACAGAAAAGACACTGTTGGAGGGGGGACAGAGGACACTACAGTAGGGGGGGATTGTGATGAGAAATGGACAAAGGACACTGCTTTGGAGGATGGGGAGGCAGATGACACTGCTTTTAGGGGCAGAGGGGCACAGGGCACTGCTATGCTATTGGAGGAGGACTACAATGGGGGGGGGGGGGCGGGGGACATTGGACACTGTTTTGGGGGGAGTACACTACTGTGGGGGTATAGGACACTACTGCTGTGTGGGGAAGGGGGGCAGAGGACACTGCGCTGGGAGGGTACAGGACACTACATCTACATCTTTTTATTGGGAGCTTGATTTTTTAAGGGTGTTGCCTAGTACGGGCCCTCCCCCCAGGGAACTTTGCTTTCTTCCATGTTGTCCAGGTAGATCTCAATCTCCGAAAGGTTGCCTATCCCTGAGTAGCTTATAACCAAAATCCTTGGCTCAAGAAAAGTCTTACATAGTTACATAGTAGGTAAGGTTGAAAAAAGACACAAGTCAAGCCCAACCTATGAATTATCAATTAGGGAAATCAGTCTACAAAATAGATTTTTATGAACCTATTATGGGATTATGGAGACCTTCTTGTTGGGAACTGATGGTTACACATGTTTAGGACTGAGAATGACCGCTTGACATTTGGACAATTCCCAGGACCTATATCAGCAGCACGGACACAGTGGTTGGACTCTGCTCACCCTCCTATAAGTGATATGAAAACAATGTCCTTTCAGCACAGTGTTCCCTCTATTACCTGAACAGCAGGAAGAAACCGTAGATCTCAAGAACCATCCCAATGAGTGGCCAGCCGACGAGGACCACAAACACTCCACCGAGAAAGAATGCAGTGGCTTTAACTTTGTGCTTCTGGAAGAAGAAGCGGAATGTTCTCTCCAGTCCGATGACAAAGGCCAACCCGGCCACAAATAGTACCTGGAACAAGAGAAGAGGTCAAGACAGATACTTAATAGGTCACAGCAGCAGATCCTCACTTTCTACATCATTAAAATAGGGACAGACAAGGATAGCTTTCGGTCCAGAAACTACAGAGAAAACTAAAACTAAAAATAAACAGACTCCACCAATAAAAACAGAATAGTGTAATCCCAGAGACCCAAGTTCAGATTACATCCCCCGCTTTCCTGACTATAGTACACTGAGATCTGATTGGCATCCAGGGCAGAACCCTTTGTACTTTCCTATTGAATAAACCAGACAAGTCTTGTGTTCCTTCATCACCGATTCTTACTGATTATAGAGAATACATCACTTTGCTCATTCTGGGAAAGCGAGAAGTCCCCGCCCCTCTTACATACTTGCCCTCCCCACACTAATGACTTATTTTATTTTTTTGATTCGCCGGCAGGCTGATCAAAAAAAAAAAAACACAAGCAAGGTGGACAGAGGAATCCTCGCCATTGAGACATTGCATTGACAGTGGGACTCCTCCCCTGTAAGGATACATCGATCAGTAGCTGCAGCCACTGATCGAGAAAAGTTTTCCAACATTCCCATTCGGCAGAAGTCCATCTAACAATCGAATTCTATCAAATGGGGACAGCCATACATTAATCATTAATTAAAATTTGGCCGGTCCTTGGCTTAAACAGAATTTTGATCTGTCTATTGCTAGATTTAGGCTGGTGGCTTATGTTCCTTTTGTTTCATTCAGCCAGCGGGCTGCACAAAATAAAACAGATTTATCCTTCCAAACAAAAGAAATGGATGGATGAGCCCCCCACCCCAAAGTTGGTTGGTTTTGACAGTGATGGGTGCTTCTGTCAGAATACCAAGTTCCAGGTTACGGTGGGGGTGCTCCTCCAGCCATCTCGTTTGTGTGGAAGGATGAATCTGTTGACTAACATCTGCAGCCGAGAGAAAAGTTTTCCAAGGCTCTCCTTCCACGTGACACTTTAGGGTTAAAGTGATATTAAAGGTTCACATTATACTTATCTGCTCTGTGCAGTGGTTTTGCACAGAGCAGCCCCGATCCTCCTCTTCTCAGGTCCCCCGCCAGTTCTGACTTCTCTTCCCCAAGTGCCCCCATAACAAGCTGCTTGCTATGGAGGCACACGAGCAGGCTTGCTCCCTAACTGCTGCTCCGTGTGTCCATTCGCACACTGAGTGTGGCTCAGCCCCGCACCCACCCTCTCCTCATTGGCTCACAGACTATGATTGACAGTAGTGGGAGCCAATGGCTCCCGCTGCTGTTTCAGCCAATGAGGAGGGAGAGCCAAAGTTCTTGTGCACATTGCTGGATAGACAGGGCTCAGGTAAGTTGGGGGGGCGCTGCTACACACTAAGTATGTCTCAGGACTTTTGCAGGTGAATGTATGTGTGGGTGAGTGTAGGCAAAGTATCACTGGGTAGGGGTTAGGATGCCCTGCCAAAAGGACCTGTCACAATGCATTAAATGTCAAAGTGACAGATTATATTTAATGAGGAAATGCACTTTCTGGAACATCCGTTTTCAGGTATGGCGCAGGGCTGTTCAAACAGATGGATTATATATATTGGGATTACTGCATCTGACATTGGCAAGATATGAGCTCCATCCCAAAAATTCTCACACTGTCACACTTACGTTTCCAATGGCAAGCAGAGCCTTGTCAAAAAACAGCAGCATGCCGAAGAACAGAAAGAAAACGCCAAAGCCAGTCAAGCCCATTCCGATCTCTGCAAAGATCACAACACACAATCAACAATACAGGAAGAGTGACATTGTATTCACATACATAGTACATTGAATATAAACTAAAGAGTAAGAGTGACATTGCACCCACATACCCAATACATTGTATGCAAACTACACAGAAGGAGTGACATTGTATCCACATACCCAATACACTGGGTTTTGATTTACTAAAACTGGAGCTCTGAGAATCTGGTGCAGCTGTGCATGGTAGCCAATCAGCTTCTAACTTCAGCTTGTTCAATAAAATTTTGATACTAAGCCCTAGTTCACACTGGTGCGTTTTTGACTTGTCAAATCGGTGGCATTTTCTGGCAGTTGCCAGCAATGGCGCCATCCTAATCGGTGCGACGCCGCATCTGCGGCGCTGCACCAATTTCAAAAAGTAGTTTCTGTACTACTTTTTGCGATTTCGCCACACGATTTACATGCACAGATGTCTCTGTAATTGCGGCGGAAATCGGGACTGACATGCGGGAGTGAAATTGTGCGAGTTCAGCAGAACTCACACGGCTTCATTCCGGCAGCCCAGTATGAACCTGATCCAGGGTCCATTCACATGGCAATGTGTGCAGTGAGCGCATAAAAACGCATTTGCTTTATCAAGGTATTTGCAAGCTGTGCTGTGTTGCATTTTAAAATGTCCTAAAATACTTTTTAATTTTTTTTTAAACTTCACTAAGCTTTATTAGTAAAGAAAACTGTCACTGACTTTGTTGACTCTTGCGATTATGCTTGTTGCAATGTGCTCACATGCAATTACATTGCGTTGCATCGTGAAAAAAATAAAATAAAAATAAATGTTCTACTTTTTTTTTCTGCACAGGTGTGAACTATTCCTATTGAAATACATTACTTTTACAATGTGTATGCACTGGCATGCATTAATCAATGAATGTCAGTGCATCTGGTTTAAATGGACCCTTATAATATTTACACAGCAGCGCACAGCGTGCTAAATGTCAAAGGGAGGAACACACAGGGGGGTTGATTTACTAAAACTGAAGCATGCAAAATCTGGTGTAGCTGTGCATGGTAGCCAATCAGCTTCTAACTTCAGCTTGTTCAATTAAGCTTTGACAAAAAATAAATAAATAATAATAAATGGAAGCCAATTGGTTTCTATGCAGAGCCGCACCAGATTTTGAACTCTACAGTTTTAGTAAATCCCCCCTCAGTATACAAACTACACAGGAAGAGTGACATTGTATCCACATACCTAACACATTGTATACAAACTATACAGGAAGCGTGACAATGCATTCACAGAACACAAACTAAACTATAATGAAAGAGTGAGATAGTGCTGTTGCTCAAAGCAACCAATTTGCTTCTAGATAAAAAAAATTCCCACACAGCTTGGAAAATTTAAATTTAAAAAAAGGTAAACTTGGCTGCATTCCAGTTGAGACAAAATAGGTCTCCAACACTTTTATTAAAGCGGTTGCAGAGGTTAATTTTTTATTTATTTTTTTTATAAATATGGTATACTTATCTACAGTGGTCCTGGTGCTCCTCTTCTGGGGTCCACCCCATGGCGCTCTTGGCTTCTCATCAAGCCGCTTGCTATGGCGGCACACCTGTGCATACAGCGTGGCTTGGAAACCGCCACCTGATCCCTCCTCATGGGATTCGATTGACAGCAGCTGGAGCCAATGGCTCCCACTGCTGCCTCTGTGTCATGTGAGGTGAAGAACAGAGACTAGTGCCTCTGCAGACAGTCACAGCGTTGGATCGAGATAGGACTCAAGTAAACATATATAGGGAGGTGTGGAGGGCCATACTATTACTGCGACTTTTTTTTTTACCTACGTGCAGGGAATGGATTAAGGTATATAAAAAAAAAAAAAACACTTTAATTGCCCCCCCCCCCCCATTATTAATACAGCATATATACCCTGGACTTGGTTTGCTGGTAAACCACAGTCTGGAGTGAAAACACTCTTTCCAAGACACATCCTTTCGTAAGCCCCATACACATGATCGGATTTTTTGACAACAAACTTCAAAATGAGCAAGTTTTCAAAAAATTCCGACTGTGTGTACGCTCCATCGGACAAACTTTTTCGGTTTTCATCGGACAAAAGTTTGTTCTGCAAATGGACAAACTTTTCGGCAACAAAAGTCCTACGGTGCAAAGTCCTATCGTGTGTACAGAAATCCATCAGACTTTAGTCCGAAGTACAAACACGCATGCTCAGAAGCAAGGACCAGCCGGAAGCGTTCTGTCTTGTAAAACTAGCGTTCCTAATGGAGATATCACATTCATGACGTGGCAAGTTATGAAATCTAGAAATGCAGCGCACATTCTCTTCTTCTTTATTAATGGGATAATAATAAAGCTGCTTTGCTGATGAAACGGAGAAATGACAAACGTATTTACAAAGGATTTGTGTTCTAGTGAAAATGAAAATCGTGAATCAACACTGACCAAACTTCTACTAACTCGAGATTAGCAGAAGGAGCCCAAAGGGAGACGCCGGAGAATTGAACTTCATCTTTTGAAGTGTCGGCAGTACGTTGAAACGGCACTACGTTCGTGTTTGTTGCCGAAAAAGTCCGAGCGTGTGTATGCTATGGGCGTTCACCGCCAACTCCCTTCAGACAAAAATCCACGGAAAAGTTTGTTTGAAGTCCGACCGTGTGTACGGGGCTTAAGTCTATTCTAGACTTGTCCAGTAAGAGGTGTCTAGATCATTCACTTTGATGAAGGGGATCCCTCAAATAAAGAACTTTCCACACCATGGTCAGTGCTTTCCTACCCGCACCCAACACAGATCTACAATATAGGCCGACTCTATGGCCATTTTTCCTAGCAGAGCTGGCAAAAAGAAAAATCTTTCCCTGCTATATGACCCTTCACCAAGAACAGCTACTAATACAAAAAGAAATCCGGCACCCCATACTTCCACTTTTTAAACAATTATAACCTGACAGGGTTCCAAACTTTCACCAATTTAAAGCTAAGAAAACAATGGTCTACACATACACTTTGATACTTTTTTATGTGGAATCGCACAGATTGAGTGTGTGAATGAATGGTCCAATCTGTCATTATAAAAAGGTATCCTGATATTTAAAGGTAAGCAGTGTGTATAGTAAAGACAGTGGACATGGGACACAAAGTGCATATTATAAAAGATTTTATGGGAAGGAGGAGGAAGACAGACAGAATAACACTTCTGGGTGGAGTGGTTCTTCAAATAAAGACAAGCCCTTTTCCCACGTGGGAAGACAGAGGGAAAAGTCCATGACACATGAGAGAATTAACAGTTGTGATCTGCGCTGTGTAGAAAACACCGCCAATGCTGCACAGCTGTCCTGCAGCCTCAATTTTCCCAGAATGACACTGTAGGAAGTTGGAGACTACTATATACGGAGCACACAAGCTCTCCAGTGGAGGATGAACTACATGTCCCAGCAATATGGCTGTCAACACACATACAGAGTGACTGATAAGTGTAATCATATGTGGATTACAGATATATGTTTATCTCAATGTCCCCCTCTGTGTGATATTCCATGATGTACAGTCAGTGGGGTTTGTCCTCCTCCGTGTGCTATGAGCCAATAGATGGTCAGTGAGAATTCTATATAATGTATATTTAATCGGGTGTCCCCCTCCTCTGTGTATGAGATATGGGGTGATGGGCTGTCAGTAATATGTAGATTGGGGTGCCTCCTTCATCTGTATATGAGATGATGGGATGTCAGTAATAGATATATATCTCGGGGTGTCCCCCTCCTCTAGATACGAGATACGGAGTGATGAACTGTCAGTGATATATTTTGGGGTGTCCTTCTCTGTATATGAGATTAGGGGGGTGATGAGCTGTCAGTGATATATATTGGGGTGTCCTTCTCCTCTGTATGAGATGAGGGGGGTGATGAGCCATCAGTGATATATTGGGGTGTCCTCCTCCTCCTCTGTATATGAGATGAGGGGGTGATGAGCTGTCAGTGATATATATTGGGGTGTCCTCTTCCTCTGTATATGAGGGGGTGATGAGCTGTTAGTGATATATTGGGGTGTCCTCCTCCTCTATATATGAGATGAGGGGGGTGATGAGCTGTCAGTGATATATAATGGGATGTCCCCCTCTGTATATGAGATAAGGGAGGTGATGAGCTGTCAGTGATATATATTGGGGTGTCCTCCTCCTCGGTATGAGATGAGGGGGGTGATGAGCCATCAGTGATATATTGGGGTGTCCTCCTCCTCCTCTGTATATGAGATGAGGGGGTGATGAGCTGTCAGTGATATATATTGGGGTGTCCTCTTCCTCTGTATATGAGGGGGTGATGAGCTGTTAGTGATATATTGGGGTGTCCTCCTCCTCTATATATGAGATGAGGGGGGTGATGAGCTGTCAGTGATATATAATGGGATGTCCCCCTCTGTATATGAGATAAGGGGGGTGATGAGCTGTCAGTGATATATTAGGGTGTCCTCCTCTAAATAGGAGATAAGGGGGGGTGATGAGCTGTCAGTGATATATTGGGGTGTCCTCCTCTATATATGAGATGAGGGGGGTGATGAGCCGCCAGTGATATATTAGGGTGTCCTCCTTCTCGATATATGAGATGAGGGGGGTGATGAGCCGCCAGTGATATATTAGGGTGTCCTCCTCCTCGATATATGAGATGAGGGGGGGTGATGAGCCGTCAGTGATATATTGGGGTGTCCTCTTCTGTATATGAGATGAGGGGGGTGATGAGCCACCAGTGATATATTAGGGTGTCCTCCTCCTCGATATATGAGATGAGGGGGGTGATGAGCTGTCAGTGATATATTGGGGTGTCCCCCTCTGTATATGAGATAAGGGGGGTGATGAGCTGTCAGTGATATATTGGGGTGTCCTCCTCCTCTAAATAGGAGATAAGGGGGGGGTGATGAGCTGTCAGTGATATATTGGGGTGTCCTCCTCCTCTATATATGAGATGAGGGGGGTGATGAGCCGCCAGTGATATATTAGGGTGTCCTCCTCCTCGATATATGAGATGAGGGGGGTGATGAGCCGCCAGTGATATATTAGGGTGTCCTCCTCCTCGATATATGAGATGAGGGGGGTGATGAGCCGTCAGTGATATATTGGGGTGTCCTCCTCCTCGATATGAGATGAGGGGGGTGATGAGCCGTCAGTGATATATTGGGGTGTCCTCTTCTGTATATGAGATGAGGGGGGGGGGGGTGATGAGCTGTCAGTGATACATATTGGGGTATCCTCCTCTGTATATGAGATGAGGGGGTGATATATATTGGGTTGTCCTCCTCCTATATATATATATATATATATATACACGAGAAGAGGGGGTGATGAGCTGTCAGTGATATATATAGTGAGGTGTCCCCCTCCCTCCTCTGTATGATATAGGTGTGATGTTGGAGTCAGTCATACATACTACATACAATTCTCTCAGAGCCTCCTGTGATATATAATATAGCGCGTGACAGGCTGTCAGTGATACATTGTATATGTATGGCAGGGTATCTTTCAGCCCCTGGCTGTGTGATATTCGGGTGGCGCCGGTGCTGTGCCCGGTATCTCTTACTCTGGGTGTCGGTGAGAGAGATCATGTTTGCGGTTGTCCGGGCGGCGGCAGTGGGTGTGCCTTCCTCTCCTTTCCTCTCCGCGCTCTCTCGGTCTCCGGGTGAAAGCGGAGGCCACGTCTTCCGGAAACACGCAGCGCCGGGCGCCGCTCCACAAACCAATCAACGCGCGACTCGTTTGATAGCCAATCAATGTCTAGCTCGCCCCTGCCGTCTCTACGGCCAATGAAAGAGCATAGCGGTGCCGGCTGGGCCACCAATCGGGATGCGGCGCGGCGATGACCCAAGGAAAAGGCGCGCGCTGTGATTGGCTGGAGAAAGCCGGATGGTGAGGAGAGGTGAGCAGGTTGTGATAGGGGAGAAGGAGGGATGTGTGTGGCGCCTGACCCCCGGGTACTTCTCCTAGGGTCATGGAGGAGGGTCTGACTGGTTGCCAGGGGTGACACAGCCTCCCCCCCCCCTTTATACTTTTATAATGAGGACCTGTCACCACTGAGCTGGGTAGTCCTAGGAGTTGACTGTCCTCTGAGGTGGTCTCAGGATGTCCCCCTTTTCTTCAGCTGCTCCTCCAATGTGTTCAGTGTGGAGTTTGCAGCTCATAGAGGAAGGGAGCAGTCTGACTATCATATGAGTGTGGTTTGTGCAGCACACCACACACAGTGACAGACCAGGCCCCTCCCCCATTCTTCCCTTATACAGATCTGTATCATACAATCTCTATATGAGCACAGAGCACATTCCTTGATTGGCCTGTGAACTATTCTGTGCCCCCCACCCCTCCAGTCTCCTTCACAGGACCACGTTGCAGTAAGAGTGGCAGTAGCACATCATGCATGCGTTGTTGCTTTGTGGTGGGGCTCGTTTTGTTTGGATTCCTAATGCCCGTCCAGAAGACGTGACCCCACAAAGGACAGGGTGCAGGGCCCCCGGGATGACATCTCAGAGCCAGATCCCCTAAGGAAGGCTCTGGGGGAGTGGACATTTCCATGGAAGGGCCCTGTGATGGAGGTCCCAGAGTCAGGTTCCTTCAGGCTGGGGGTGGTCGGGGTTGGTATTTCCATGGAGGGGCCTTTTGATGGCAATTTCAGAGTCCGATCTCCTCTGGCAGGTTTCTATCATCTTGCAGTAACCCTTACAACTAATTGGCAGCCTACCAATTAAGTGATGCCACCATCTTTCCTATGCTCTTTGTCCTTAAGGGGATTGCAGGCAGAAGAAGTCGCCACCATTATTGTGATGTATACATTTCCCTTCTTGTCCCTGGGGGAAATGTCCACCCACAGTCTGTGGACTGTGGGTTGATTGAGGAGAGGAAAATACATGCCCTAGGGCTCGTTGTAAGTCGTCCGGAGCCTGCAAACCCCAGGCTTTGACATCATCCAATATGGTAGATCTTGGCAGAGGACCTCAGCTGTCCATTGGACATTTACACTAAATTATAAAAATATCGCATTCATGTGACCACTATCACTGCACTCTAGCTGTGGTCACATCATTTTCACACTCCATGCTAGTCTCTGCATATACAGGGACAATGTGTGACCTACTCCAATATTCCTCCATGGAATATACAGTGAGGCTGGATGGGAGGCTTCATTGCTAAGATAAAAGGGAAATCATATCCTGCTGTTGACATTTTGGTCTTCTCTGCTTACAGTGACACAATGACAGAAGAGAACATGGCATCTAATGATCTGTCAGGTACGTTGTCTGCTGATTACTGGGCCAGAGCTGGACAATCATCCAAAACCTGTTCACTGATCCACCTGAAAAAATGTCAGCGGACTCCATGATTGTTATGTTTTTGATATTAATATCAGGGACTGAGACAGGACTGAATTGTTCCAGATTTCTTTAAGAATATGTCCATCCTGGAAGACTCCTTGAAATGGAATGAAGATGAATTGAATTGATTATAGGAAGGAGCACAGTACTTTTGCAGTCAGATTATTTCGGGAGTAGATTCATCCAGCAATCTAAAATATTTTAGGTGAGGAGAATTTGAGGAAGGAGCAGAGTCCTCCAGCAGTGCAGAGTATTTCAGGAGAGGAGAGGAAAATTAGAGGAAGGAGCAGAGTCCTCCAGCCGCGCAGAGTGTTTCGGGAGAGGAGAATTAGAGGAAGGAGCAGAGTCCTCAAGCCGTGCAGAGTATTTCGGGAGAGGAGAATTAGAGGAAGGAGCAGAGTCCTCCAGCCGTGCAGAGTATTTCAGGAGAGGAGAACAGTGTTTCTCAACCTTTTTTAAGTTAAGGAACCCTTTAAAATTTTGCACAATCTCAAGGCACCCCATTCTGAAATGTAAAAATAAAAAATAACCTAATAGCTTTACATATCACAGCAACATCCACACACACAGGACACCCAACATTAGAGATAATTTACTCTTCAAAAACAAATATACCTTTGCACACTGGTACTGACTAGTATACCAATGTTTCTCTTCTCCCTCAGTTTCTCTCCATCACTCAGCTAATGTGACTCCATGAAGAGGGGCAGGGGAGGGGCAAACAAGAATGTTGTGTACGTGCCTGACATTCTTCTTATCAACCGATGATGTCACTGGTTGTTAGGACGCCGGTGGCTGGAAGATTGTAATAGTGCGCAAGGAAAACTTGTGGCTTTGTGTAACTAAAAGGCAGGCTTAATCCATTTTCGGACTTGTCTAAATAAATTGCCCAATTTGTTGGCATTTTGCCAAGGTATGCCTGAAGGCACCCCAGGGTGCCTGGGCACCCTGATTGAAAAAGACTGAGTTAGATGGAGGAACAGGGTCCTCCCAGCAGTGCTGAGTATGTCAGGAGAGGAGAGTTAGACAGTGGGGGGAGCAGAGGATTTCAGAAGTAGAGAGTTAGATAGAGGAAGGAGCAGAGTCCTCTAGCTGTGACAACAGGAGAGGAGAGTTGGCTAAATAAAAGAGCATTGCAGAGAAGTGTACATTATCATTAGTAATACAGTAACATGCATTGTTAATAGTTCTAATTTGTTAGCTGTTTTACAACTGGAATGTGCTAAATGGTTTTCCTGTTTCACGGTCAGTGTATATATTTGTTGATATCCTAAATAATGATGGAGGTGCCTCCTCAGAGGATGGTTCCCCCTCTCAGTGTATCTCTCTCTTTCTCTCTCTGATGTTGCAGCACTGATGGATGAGTTGGAGGAGGTCAGCACAGAATTACAGGCCATCGAGATGCAGATTCAGGAGCTGGTGGATAGGCAGCAGGAACTAATGCAGAGGAAGAAAAGTCTGAAAAAGAAGATCCAGATGCTATCGGAGGATGCTGAGGCCGGGGCCAGCACTCAGTCTACAGAAGATTGGAACAAAGAAGGTGAATTCCACCATCATGCTCCATTCAGACTTTGCCTTTAATTTAAAGAGTATCTGTAGTGGGTTTTTTTTTTTTTTTTGTGACCTTTATTGTAATTTTTCAGTTTTATACAAAAGAGCATGGGGGAGCTCATGTCCATAATGGGGATGGTAGTGACACAGCCCCAAATGATCCACAATGGCTCAAAAGTGATATGGTCCAGAAATATTTAGACAGAATAAAGGTGGATAAAGCACCTGGACCAGATGGCATCCACCCACAGATCCTAAAAAAAATTTAGTTCTGTCATTTCAAAGCCATTGTATCTAATTTTTAGGGACTCTTTAATGACGGGAATTGCTGCAGGGCCAATGGTGCCCATATTTAAAAAGGGAGCAAAGTCTTTACCAAGTAACTATAGGCATGTTAGTTTAACTTCTATAGTTGGGAAGATACTGGAGAGATTAATAAAAGACCACATAGATGAGTTCTTTCTGGAAAAAAATATTATAAGCAACCGACAGCATGGATTCTTGAAAGACAGAAGTTGTCAAACAAACCTGATTTCTTTTTATGAGGAGGTAAGTAAAACCTTTGACAGAGGGTTGGCTGTGGACGTGGTATAGAGTGGAACCTCAGATTGCAAGTAACGCGGTTAACAAGCGTTTTTCAATACGAGCACTATATTTAAAAAAATCGTGACTCGGTTTGCAAGTGTTGTCTCGCAAAACAAGCACGATTCAGGCCAAAGCGGTGTGCAGTACCGCTTTTGGCCTGAGGTGGGGGGGCGCCAGAGCCGAACGTCGCCGATCACAGCGATCGGCGCCGTTCGGAAATTAACGGAAAGGCCCGAGGACAGCACGGCTGACCTCGGCCAATCTCGGGTAGGAAGACTTTCCAAGGTTTGCCGAGGTCAGCCGAAGTGTCCTCGGGCCATTCTTGAGGCTCTCCGGCACCCCCGCCTCTGACCGCATGAGGTATTGCATCCCATTGAAGTCAACGCGGAACAAATTATTTTCGTTTCCATTGACTTCAATGGGGAAACACGCTTTGATATTCGAGTACTTTGGATTACGAGCATTCTCCTGGAACGGATTATGCTCGTAATCCGAGGTTCCACTGTACTTGGATTTTGCAAAAGCGGTTGACACAGTTCCCCACACATGGCTATTGTGTAAGATAAAGTCTACAGGCTTGGAAGGATCAATTTGTAGATTAATAGAAAAATGGCTAAAAGACAGAATTCAGAGAGTAGTGGTTCATGATTCTTACTCTGAATGGTCTTGGGTTATCAGTGGTGTACCCCAAGGTTCAGTGTTGGGACCCTTACTTTTTAATATCTTTATAAATGATATTGGGTCTGGCATTAGAAGTACCATTTCAGTCTTTGCAGATGACACCAAGCTATGCAGTGGAATAACTTCCTTACAGGATGTCTCCAATTTACAAGTCAACCTCAATGCTCTGTCTAATTGGGCAACTATGTAGCAAATGAGGTTTAATGTTGATAAAAGTTATGCCCTTGGGGGCTAAGAATATGCATGCATCATACATACTAGGTGTCACCGTGTTCATATGTCACATGTTTAGATTCCTCCTCTTGTGGCTAGACTTCTCTCTGTCAGGATTAGTTTGGTTGGACCCTAATTATGAACAAGGATTTTGCAAAAAAAATTAAAAGATAATTTACATTCCGTCTAGCTGGCCTTTTTGTTCTGTTTTTAAAAACTGACCGATCTAAACACCTGCATGATGGTTATATTTTCTAATATGGAAATTTAAATGGGAAACTGTTGGAGATACAACAAACTTGCAGCTTAGCTTACTGTATTTGACTGTAGTTTAGAAAAAGGACACAAGATGTCGCTAATGCTCAGTGATATGCTATGCTATGTATTTCTCTATGATGTGTTGCATTTCCTGTATACTGTGATGTACTTGTTGGTTTTCTTTTTCCTGTCTGTGATTCTTCTTACAATGTGAAGTGACATCTTTGCTAGTGTGGTTATGTTCCAATAAAGAAGCCAGTTCCTGTTACTACACAATGTCTGATCTGAACTGACTCCGCTGCACCTATCAATCGTACTTTGCAACAGGTTATGGGCCCAGTATCCGGATAAAGACTTATGACCATGTGCGGCCCAGGCAGAACAAAGCCTCGAACTGAAGACAGTGTGGCTGATGCGGAGATCGACATAAGGAAGCTTTCCAGCGACATCTCCTATAGACAAGTAAGACTGTTTATATATAAAGGAGGGATAAAATGGCCGGAAACTCTGAGCTTAAACTCTCAGTGGCCAAGCTGAACAATGACAATTATCAGCTATGGAAGTTTAAAGTGAAAATGCTATTATCCAAAGATGACTTGTGGGAGGTTACCACTACAGAGAGGCCACAGGATAATAATCAGGACTGGGACAAGAAAAACAGACAGACACGGGCCACCATAAGCCTACTAGTGGAGGATGATCGGCTCATTCATATACGCAATGAGGACACAGCGAAAGGCATGTGGGATGTACTGAAAAGACTGCATGAAAGATCCAGTTTAAACAGCAAGCTCTTTCTGCTGCGGAAACTTTACAAAATGAGACTTGGCAGAGAACAGGCCATGCAGGAGCATATAAACGCAATGCTGGAAGTGATTGCGCAACTCTGATCGATCGGGGAGAATTTAACAGACAGTCACATTGCAGCCATGTTGTTATGCAGTTTGCCCGATACATATACTGCACTAATCAATGCACTGGAGACACGACCTGAGACAGATCTGACGCTAGCATTTGTAAAAACCAGGCTCATAGATGAGTATCAGAGAAGAAAGGAATTAGTGCATGACTCCAGAAACCGACACCAGCACCGCTCTTAAAGCTACAGACGCAAGATTACACAGGAAAGAGACCAGAGTGTGTTTCAGATGCCACAAACAGGGACACATAAAGAAAGACTGTACTATATGGAAAGCAGAGCAAATGAGACAGCGTCCCTCTTATACTAAACAAAAGGTCAAAACCACAATCGATGATCCAAGGGAGGGTAACTGGAATGCCACATTTAAAGCGACAGGCAACAATAAATGCCAAGGCTGGTGCATCGATTCGGGGGCAACCAGTCACATGACGAGTGATAGAAGTTTCTTCACAGAACTTGATCTGAGCAACAAAGAAACTATTTATCTTGCAGATGGAAGCAAAATACATGCAGAAGGATATGGGCATGGAACCCTTGTATGCCCTGATGATGCGGGACACAATTTAGCCATACCAGTGAAAGATGTGCTTTTTGTTCCTAATCTAGAAGGAGGACTCTTATCTGTGAAGCGTCTAACAGCCAGAGGGCTCACTGTAAAATTCCAAGGTGACAAGTGTTCCATTCTAAACGGCAAACGGACAATAGCAAGTGCCAAGCTGGATGATCATCTATATCACCTCGACACAGTGAAGGAAAAGGTGAGACTATGTACACACAAGCACAATGACTGTATACATATATGGCACAGACGTCTAGGTCACAGACACCCAGAATGCATACAGGAACTACAGAGGAGGAAGCTGACCAGGGATCTGATAGTATCCCCTTGTCCAATGTGAGGGGGTTAGCTCAGCAGCGGGTGTGTGTGACCCCCTGGATGGGTTCACCACACAAAACAGGCACAGCAGACAGGGTTTATAGTTGCAAAAACGAAAGGTGCAGTTTATTCAAACTATTTACAAGGGGAAAAACAACAAAACAAACAGAAACATGAAAATAAATTCTGGTTAACTTGACCGCTTACTACACACGTTGGTGTCCCTGACTAACAACTGGGTACAGCCTTGTGCTGTCCCAGTCCCTAGCTCCCTGCTTTTTGAAGTTCTTACAGTAACCACACAGGCTTTGGCTCACCGCACAGAGATCACAATCCCCAGACTATTCACACAGATCTGGTTCCAGGTTTGAGCATCTCCCTTAGCATGCTGGGAGTTCTTGTAGAGGCCCTAACGAGCCCACTTGCTTCAGCTGGGCTCATTAACTCTTCCCCTGCAAGACTCCCAGCACTCCCCCTAGTGGTATAAATCGGCATAAAGCCTGAATCTAGGACATATATATCTCCCATCCTGGATGCAACCCGGCGACTTTACCTGCCTGCTGTCACACCAATTACTGTTAAATGTGAATGTTGCATTAAATCCAAAGCTACAAGAGCAACACTTCCCAAAGTCAGTCAGAAGAGAGCTTCAAGACCACTTGACTTAGTTCACAGTGACGTGTGTGGTCCCCTAAACCCACCAACACCTGGAGGCAACAGGTACATAGTGACTTTCATAGACGACTATTCAAGATACACAGTCACCTACCTAATGTAACACAAGAGTGAAGTTTTTGACAAATTAAAAGACTATATAATAAAGACAAGTAACAAGTTTTAGAGGAAGCCTCTCATACTTCGGAGCGATAATGGAGGTGAATTCACAGGAGATAAGATACAAGAGTACCTAAAACAGAATGGAATAGAACATCAAAAGACAGTCCCGTATACACCAGAACAAAATGGAGTAGCTGAAAGAAAGAATAGAACTCTGACTGAAATGATCAGATGTATGCTGACAGACTCTGGACTACCACAAAAATACTGGGGTGAGGCAGCTATGACAGCTACATATTTGCAGAACAGACTTTTTTCCAGAACAGTGGAGAAAACCCCATATGAACTATGGCACAATGAGAAGCCAAGTGTAAAACACCTAAGAGTTTTTGGATGCAAAACATTCATCTACATACCTGAAGAAAAACGCACTAAACTCCAAAACAGAGCATTTGAAGGTATCTTTGTTGGATACAGTGACAATGTCAAGGGTTACAGAATCCTAAATCCCAAAACAGACAAGGTTACCATTAGCAACAGCATAACTTTTGTTGAAGATTTAAGAGACAATGTAATGACAACAGTAGAAGCAAGAATAGAAGAGAAAACTGACATTGACCAGCCCATCTCTGTGACTTCCGAACAAACAGTTGAAGTGAGTGTAGACTCAACCAGTACTGAAGAGCAGACACAAGAAGGCTCAGACACAAAAACGAGACGTTCAACAAGAGAAAACAAAGGTAAACCACCTATACGTCTTTCATACAAAGCAAGTACTGCCAGTATCAACGAACCTGCAAACTGGGAAGACATATCTCAACTTTCAGAACAAGAAGCAACTAAATGGATAAAGGCTGCTGAGGAAGAGATAAAATCCATGCATGACACTAAAACATGGACACTTACAGAACTACCACCTGGAAGGAAAGCCATAGGCTGTAAATGGACTTTTAAAGTGAAATACGATGCAGATGGCACAGTTGAACGGTACAAAGCAAGACTAGTAGCCAAGGGCTATTTTCAAAAATACGGAGAGGACTATGATGAGACGTTTGCACCAGTAGTCAAGCACACTACAATACGGACTTTACTGACAGTAGCCGCCACAAGGAAAATGCAAGTGAAACATTTTGATGTGAAAACCGCGTTTCTACATGGCGATTTAACAGAAGAAATTTACATGGAACAACCGCCAGGATTCAAAGATGAACAAAGGTCAGACCTAGTGTGCAAACTTCACAGGAGTATATATGGTCTAAAGCAAGCAGCCAGAGTGTGGAATATAAAAATAAATGAAGTACACATCAAAACTTTCAAAGGAGTAAAGCAGATCCCTGCTTATACACAAAGAAATTGGCAAACAGATGGGTCTATATGCTTTTCTATGTGGATGATATCCTGATTTGCTTTGAGCAAGAAGGGGATGAAGCAGAAATACTGGAAAAACTAAATCAGCACTTTGACACCAAAGATCTTGGCAACATAAAGAATTACCTCGGCAACCAGATCGAGAGAGAGGAAGATGGCAGCTTTCTTCTGAACCAAAGACACAAAATACAAGAAATAATTGAAACATTTGGAATGGAAGATGCCAAACCAGTAAAATCTCCCATGGAAACCAACTACCTAAAAGAGATGAATTGTCAAGATAACCCATTACCTACTAATACTCCATACAGGAAAGCAATAGGGAAATTGCTGTACCTTACCACCGCTACAAGGCCGGACATTTCAGCAACTGTCGGAATCCTATGCAGAAAGGTTTCGATGCAAAGTCAAAAGGACTGGACTGCTGTAAAGCGAATCATTCGCTATCTTAAAGGGACTTCGCACTACAAGCTAAAGTTACCACCAAGTGATGAAAGCACCTTAACAGGATATGTGGATGCTGACTGGGCAGGAGACACCAGTGACAGAAAATCTACCAGTGGCTACTTATTTTTTCTGTCAGGAGGTGCCATCAGTTGGACTAGTAAAAAGCAACTCTCTGTTTCACTGTCGTCTAATGAAGCAGAATACGTTGCTGCAGCACAGGAAAGCCAAGAAGTTATATGGCTGAGGCAGCTATTAACAAAATTAGGTCAACCACAGTTGGGACCAACTGAAATCTGAGGACAATCAAGGATGCATTGTACTTGCACACATGGAATGAGTTAATTCAAGAACCAAGCACATTGATGTGAAGTTCCACTTTCTTAGGGATCTTCAAGAGTAAGGTCTTCTTGAGTTACTTTATTGCCCAACTGAGGCTATGGCGGCAGATATCCTTACAAAGCCCCTGACTGCTGAAAGACATTCAAGGCTTACAAAGAAGATGGGTTTAACAGACTAAGCCTTAGTTGTTGAGAAGGGGTGTTGGAGATACAACAAACTTACAGCTTAGCTTACTGTATTTGACTGCAGTTTAGAAAAAGGACACAATGTCGCTAATGCTCAGTGATATGCTATGCTATGTATTTCTCTATGATGTGTTGTATTTCCTGTATACTGTGATGTACTTGTTGGTTTTCTTTTTCCTGTCTGTGATTCTACTTACAATGTGAAGTGACATCTTTGCTAGTGTGGTTATGTTCCAATAAAGAAGCCAGTTCCTGTTACTACACAATGTCTGATCTGAACTGACTCCGCTGCACCTATCAATCGTACTTTGCAACAGAAACTTCATTTTGAAAAGATTGAGTTTTAGGAAGTGGTATGATATTCATACTGATTTGTCGGTAAACTAGTGACTCTCAAGGAAATTGGAGATGAAGAGCGCGAGCGATTTGGGTGTCGTTAGCATAGACATGATATTGGAAGCTGTCAGCTGACCCAGGTAGGAGGTATAGATAGAGAACAGAGGGGGTCTGAGGACAGAGCTGTAAAAGTTGTTGGTTCTGTATATGGAATTACTGTTGGCGGAGTGGGTCCAAAACATCCTTTTAAGAAATAATTGTCCTGTGTTGCATGTATACCGCCACACTGACTTTGTCAATTTCCTTTCATCAGACTTTGCCTGGTCGCAGAACGTTAGGGAGGAGCTGCGCAATTCTTTCCAGTTGGATACCTTCCGGAACTTGCAATTAGAAACCATAAATGCCACAATGGCCGGGAAAGACGTTTTCCTCATCATGCCAACCGGAGGTGGAAAGAGTTTGTGCTACCAACTACCCGCTGTGTGCTCAAAAGGTAAGGGTGATTATTCAGGGTGCTTCCACCTTGTCTTTACTTTGCAGCATTGAAATGCAATGTAACAGTAGGACAAGAAAGGTAATAAAAATGACACCACCTCAAAGAAAGTCTTCTTCAGACTCCTTCCATGGTAAATCACAGATGATGCAAGGTTTAGGTTAGTGAGTTTATTTCTACTTAAGTGGAAATATTGAAAAATGTGTTTTGAAAAATATAACTAAATAGTGTTTCTGAGCAGTCCGCAAATGAGCATAGTCCCTAAATTAGCCTGTGTTGGAGCTGCAATACTTGATGGTCTATAGCAGTGTTTTTCATTTGCAGCACCCTTCAAAAGTATTTGAAATTTCAAGACACCCCAGTCTAAAACGTAAAAAAAGATGTAAACGTTACTTATCGTTAATGGGATACCTGGGCCTGGAACTTTACATACAACCGCCTTAATGTAATTAACTTGATATCGGAGGCCATCCCTATACATCAGAGCCCCAGTTATCACAGCAGAGTCTCCTCATCACATCAGTGTCCCGTCTTACTAGATCCTACCTTTTACAGCTTCAGCAGCATGACAGGGGACAGGTGGCAGAGCAGATCTGGAAAGAGGCACACTTCCATCGTCTCTTGAATGCTGGGAGCAGCCCTGTACACTGCCTGCCCTGGATCGAAGTTATGCATTGCCATAAAGTGGACCAGTGATTCTCAAACTGTGTGCCGTGTGAAGATTAGCAGGTGTGCCGTGGGTTTTTACAAAAATATTTAAAATTGCTGGCGTTTTGAAACCTTGAACATATCGAAAAATTAAATGGTAAATCAATGTTGCAAAAGTTAAAAAAGTAACCTATAAAAACAAAATCCGTCAGTCTGTCATTCATGGGTTCCTTTCATAACGCGAGACTTGTGCAAGATCTCGGGAGAGAACTTGATCACTCTAATTATATTATAATTATAGAGACCGTTCCAGTACAACTTTGATGCTTTATAAACGTTTGTTCATTGTTTAGTGTTGGAGAAATACTTAATAAAGTCTGGAACTTTGAAAGAGAAACTGTTAAATGAAAATCAAGGAAGCAAACGAAAGTACAAAGAAAATTACAATCGCTTCAATTTGATTTGCTCTCGAAAGCAGGCACATCCGTCACATTAAATTTAAAATTTAAAAATCTATGTAAAAATAAATAAGTTCTTCACCACAAAAATTGTTAAATCTTTTCAGGTGTGCCGTGAAACTTTAGATCTTTTTGGTGCGCCGCAAGACAAAATTTGAGAAATACGGATGTGGGCGCACTGGCCGTAGAGCATGGTTGGTTATTATAGTGCTGGTGGTCGACCAGCCAACATCATAGTAATACATGACTCTGTTCCAGGACTTACTTTGTCCCGTGCTTGCAGCAACTTGGGCAACCTCTTACGGCACCCTGGTATAGAAATGCTGCGCTACAGAGTGAAGAAAAGAGCGCACTTTTTGTTTTTATATTAATCCTCACTGACCTTGAAGCAGTTTTCTAGCTGTAGAGATGAGTGCTGACATAACATATCACCTGGTCAACAGACCAGGAAACGTCCTGAAACTGGACTGGTGAAGCCCCTGTATTCATTCTGTTCATCTTTGTTAAATAAAAGCTAAATTTTAGTCAAATATAACCAGTGCTTCCTTTTACTGGAAAAAAAAAAGAATGCGCAAACTCAACATCTGCCATTTTTGTAAACTATCTGCTCATACAGCCCTTCATGTCGAGGATTGATGGCAACTTAAACTGGCATTATTCACAAATGTCAATGTATTCTCAGTCAGACCTGGTGAGCGATGATCCAGGAACAAATATACAGACTTCCTTTGCTTCCTGTGTGACTATTTCTCAATTCTCATTACATGCCCTATTTTAGACCCTGTGTGCTTCTCTATGCAAGACAGGCCGATCATCGTTGGTAGGAGGGGTTGTCAGGGTGTGGTACATGGCTTCCTGAAACCATTAAAGCTCCCTACTTCAGTACTTCTCCCAAGAGCCCTCAGTTCTAATGGAAGCAAATATCAAAATGCTTTGATGGGTGGATGTCAGTCTGGAGGTGTGGAAGTTCCTAGGCAGACTGTATCAGGCATGCAGACCCCCATAGGTAACACCCACACACTTGATCCTTTGTGATGGGAGTTTTCTTCAATAAAAGCTTTGGATAATATTTGATTCATTGTGTGCGGGCGTATATGTGAATGGAACCATGATGAGTTCATTTCCAGCCGGTAGTTGCTGCAACACCTGTTACTGTTTTGCCCATTGACAATACAAAGTACCAAAGGGATCACAGCTCTTTTCAATATAGAAAACCAACCTGATGTACGGAATTGGAACTGTCTGTTGGTAAACTGGCAGACAGCACACATACCTCTCTCTGCCTGTGCAGTCAACACCCTGCACAAGCAGAGCCAGCATATAGGCTAGGAAAGGTAGCAGAACAAGCAGCTCCAGCTCTCCTGCTCTGGCACAGAAAATTTATAGAAAATGGAGCAGGTTGCTCTTCATTAACAAAGAGACTTGCACCTTTTAGGATCGGCTCTGTTTTTTTCCATTTAGATGAAAGGCAGACTTTATGCCTTCACCACTCTTTATTAATTCCCACCACTGTCTCTGGTTTCTCTATTTATAGGTTCACAGTAATGGGTATACTGAATCCCTCTATCTTGTAGCACAGGGGTCTCCAAACTTTCTGAACAAAGGGCCTGTTTACTGTCCATCAAACTTAAGGGGGGCTGGAGTGGCCAGTGGTAGTAGGGATTGCCTGAAGTCAGTAGGAGGAATAGTGCCCTATCATTGGTATTAGTGGGAGGAATAATGTCTAATTGTTTACAGTGTATATCAGTGAGAGGAATTATGCCTCATTGCTGGTGTCGGGGATGGGAACTGTGTCCCATCATTGGTGTCAGTCGAAGAAAATAATGCCCCATTGTTGGTGGCAGTGAGAGGAATGGTTTACCACTGTAGGTGTCAGGGGAAGGAATGGTGCCAGTTTGTTGGTTTTAGTGTGAGAAATAGTGCCCTGAGGGCCAGATAACGGCAAGCAAAAGGCCAAAGTTTGGAGACCAGTGTTGGTGTCTGGCTTTTCCCACCCAACCAATGTAAAGAAGTTCTCTCCATATAGAATAAACCTAACCCTGCCCTTTCTTTGCATAACTTACTCCTCATTTTAGGTTTCTCCCTGGTGATTTGTCCACTTTTGTCCCTGATGGAAGATCAGCTGATGGTAGTGGAGCGACTGGGGATCTCTGGCACCTCTCTGAACTCAACAAGCAGTAAGGTCAGTACTCCAGAAATGATGTATGGAATCAGTTCATGTCACTGGCATATTTAACCACTTTGCCTCTCTGGATGTATTATCTAGAGCAGCATGTCTCAATGTTTTTACTCCAGTCCCCTAAAATAATTTTCAGTTGTTGGGGAATCCTTGCTAAAGCCAGTAAAGTGGATGGCAATGGGGAACAATGCCCATTACATTGGTGGAAAGTAGGAAGAATGCAACCTTTATACTTTGTGGTCAGAATGCCATCCTTAATGATAGTTCACCTTTTCAGAAAAGTTGAACTAAGACCCTATACCCCCAGCCCCCCCCCCCCCCCAAATATTTCCCGCTGCACTTATTTTTTGTGCTAGATAAAATTTCACCACCTACAGTGAGGGAAAAGTATTTGATCCCCTCCTGCTGATTTTGTATGTTTGCCCACTGACAAAGAAATGATCAGACTACAATATTTGTAGGACTGTTATTTGCAGTTTACTTTAAACTGATGAGCTGTACTGGGTACAATAATTTTTCACAATTTTGTGGACGGATGCAGTTTTAAAGCAAACTGTGTGCAATAAAATAAATTTTAGTTTTTAGTGAAAAACACTGAAGAATAAAGCGATCGCTGCTTGTATAGAATCGGACTGTAAGTGTATAAGTAATGTTGTCCTCCTTTGTGTCCATCCAATCCAGGAACACGTGAAGTGGGTGCACAGCGAGATGATTAACCGCAATTCAAAAATGAAAATCCTGTACGTTACACCAGAGAAAATTGCCAAGAGCAAACTGTTCATGTCACGGCTGGAGAAGGCCTATCAAGCGGGGCAGCTGGCAAGGATTGCGGTGGACGAGGTTCATTGCTGCAGCCAGTGGGGACACGACTTCCGGCCAGGTGAGGAATCCAATGTTGCTGCCTATATAAACTGGTGACGAGTGAGAAGGCTGACAGTGCCCATGCCAACCAATCCAAATTCAGCTGTTATTTATACTGTCATTTATAAAAATGTATTTAAATGTGTAAAAATACTTTTTTGTATTAGTTAAAACAGTTTTTAAAGCAAATGAAGATTTGCTATATTATGAGGAACATGTAGAAATGCTCTAGGATCCTTATGATCCTCACCCTGTGAAGGGTTTTAAAGCATCGTCTATGGACATTTTTGAGTACGCAGTTTTGGGTTTTGGCATATTTGATATATAGTTACCTCAAACAACCTCTTCTAAATTTCCCCCCAAAAAATTAAGATTATATTATTTATATGCACTAAAATTAGTTTGAGTGTATTCATTACAGAAAATGTACATTTGATAAACATTAGTGCAAATATAATGTGACATAAATTTAAACTGCCACCCTTTTTTTATTCTCCAGGGTCTCTGCTTTCAGGCATTAGAATTTCTTGGGATTTTAAAGAGGAACTGCAGTCTGCTCACATAATTTGTAATAAAAACCTCTTTGCCATTCTGAAGCTTCCCCCCAACCACTTTGCATATTATTTTATATATACTGTGATTCTGTACTTGCCAAATATGCTGCAGAAATCTATCTCCACTGATTCTGGCTGCATCTATTTTAACTGTGGGCAGCTGAAGCTGCTGCCTGTTCACTTCCTGGATTTACACAGACACATAGAGGCACACCTACAGCTCTGCAGCTCTTATTGGCCCTCTTATGACTCATTTCCCCTCCCTTCCTGGCAAACTCTTACCAGAGAGAGAGAGAGCTGTGCATGTCGTAAGCCTAGGCTAATGACCAGACAAGAAACAGGAAGTGGGCTGTATCAGGTATTTGCTTGCAGAAAAAAAAATGTTTTACTATCAAAAGTTAAAACGACATGGTCAGAAGACAGATGGAAAGATGAAAAAATGACAGAAGTTCCGCTTTAAATAATATTCAGGTCTAAAATGTGCGTTTTTAACATGGTGTGCCAACATTTTTTAAATAATGGCTTCAGTAGCGAAAAGGGGTTAAAGCCTCACACACACAAACTGGACAATCGAGGACAGATTTTATAATTTCTCTAAAATATTTGAGATTGTAATGGGTTTTTGGGATCTGTTTTTTTTTTTTTATCATTTGTGTGGCGCTGCTTGCATGTTTCATTTTATCAGCAAAATTCAAATTTGCAGACATCTGTTGCACAAAGGTGTCACATTATTCAGTTATTTCATCCTGCAGCTAGATGTTCCTGTTTGGGCACATTTATAGAGACCTACTGGGAATAGACCTTTTTAAAGAATTCATTTTTTTTTTATTTAATACTTATTTGTGTTTTTTTCAGACTACAAGCTGCTGGGTATCCTAAAACGGCAGTTTCCCAACGCCCCTCTGATTGGACTGACTGCGACGGCAACCAGCCATGTCTTAAAGGATGCCCAGAAAATTCTCTGTGTTCAGAAGGCAATCACCTTTACCGCCTCTTTCAATAGACCCAACTTGTTCTATGAGGTATGAAGGGTCTCTGTGGTTTAACTTTGACTGATACCAAAGTGACACCCCCCCCCCCCTCCCAACAACGTTCAGACTCCCATCTATTTATCTGTGGTCAGCCAGAACAGCATTCAAGTCAGGGCTCATAATATGTCTGTCATGGACAGTGGTCTGTATCCACTGACAGCGAAACAGTTCAGAATGTGAAAATACAGGCGTGTACCTGAGGCTGTGTGGTTACACCGTTGCCACAGAAGTGCTCGTGGCGCACTGGAGTCACAGGATGGCACAGGATACTCCGTGGTCACTGGAGTCATAAAGTGATATGAAGTCACCAGATGATGCAGGTTGCTCAGGGATCCCTGTAGAGACTGGGGTTATAGGGGAGACAAAAGTCACTGGAACCCCAAAAGGATGAGTGAATGGAGATACGGGCGTCCTACAAAATTTAGAGGCATGATGGTGCAGGAATCACTGTAAGCCAGGGGTGGACTGACAACTCATGGGGCCCCCGGGCAATAGGAGATTATGGGGCCACACAGTAAACACATGCACGCACATACATTATACACACACGGTATACATGTACACATAAATATACACACAGTATACATAAACACACAGTACACCAGTGGTTCTCAACCTTTCTAGTGCCGTGACCCCTTGATAAAATTTCCCAAGTTGTGGGGACCCCTAACAGTAAAATTATTTTCATAGCGTGGGTTGTCAGCACCCAAGGCAAGACAAGTAAGTAATTTGCGCCCCTAACCCACGGATATTTAGCGCTCCCTGAGTCCCTTCCACTCGTACAGTATTAAAACCCCTTATGGTACACTTTAGGATATAGCACTCTTTCTCTTTGTTCTCCTTTCTTTCCCTTTTTATCTCTCTATCCTAATTTCTTGTTCCCCCCCCCCCCCCATCCCTCTCTCTAGCCATCTTTCTTGTTCTTTCTCTTATTCTTTCTCTTATTCTTTATCTCCCTTTTTCTTTGTTTCTCCCCCTCTTTTCCTCTACCTTCCATATATTCTCTATTTTTATTCCTTCTCTTACTCCTTGGTGGGGGGGGGGGGGGGGGAGTTGGAATGCGTGGCAGTGCTGGTGGGGAGTTGGGATGTGTGGCAGTGCTGGCGGGGAGTTGGGATAAGTGGCAGTGCTGGCGGGGAGCTGGGATGAGTGGCAATGCTGGGAGGTGTTCTGATCAGCCAACTTAGGTGCTCTTGATCAAGGTCATCTGCTGATCTGAGAATTGTAGTGGGGACTTTTAATGGCAACTCTAATCACAGGTAGTGCTACTCGCTGTGTCTCCAGATTCACTGTGTCTCTGACTTTGTGGTGCCTCGTAGCAGTGACACCTATGCCGAAATCAGGATATAGGGCCTCCTCCAGCCCCTCCCACTTCACATTCCCCACCAGTCAGCTGACCTCTAGTCTCTGCCCCCCAGCCATGCCATGAACTGAATGGGCGGCTGCGAAGAGGCTAAGTGGGCGGCCGCAGGCTCCAGAAACAGCCCTGCTGGGCCACAGGCTCCAGGGACAGCTTAGCTGGGCGGTCGCAAAAAGGCTGGGAGAGTGGTGCAGGCTTCAGGAATAGCCCAGGATTTGTGACCCCTGGCAAATCGTAATTTGACCCCCAAGGGGGTCCCAACCTCCAGGTTGAGAACCACTGCAGTACACGGACGTGTGTGTGTGTGTGTGTGTGTGTGTGTGTGTGTGTGTGTGTGTGTATATATATTGTGACAGCAGGAAGGTAAAGTCACCTGGTTGCATCCAGGGGGGTAGATATATTTCGCCCAGATTCAGGCTTTACGCCGACTTATACAACTAGGTGGAGAGTTGTATAAGGCTAGTGGGCTCATGGATGACTCATACCTCTAGGGAGAGGGCTGGGCGTCGTGCAGACAGGGAGTTGATGAGACCAGCTGAAGCTTGTCAGCTCATTTAGGCCTCTATAAGAACTCCCAGATTCATTAGGTGTTAGCTCATGCCTGGAACCAGACCTGTGTGGACTGTCTAGGGAGAGTGAACCCCTGTGCGGTGAGACAAAGCCTGTGTGGCTATTTGCTTGGACATTTAAAACCAGGGACTTAGGGACTAGGACAGCACTAGGCTGATCCCAGTTGTTAGTTAGGAAACCTGTATGTTTAGTCAGAGGTCAACTTGACCAGGATTTATTTTGGTTATGTTTCTTTTGCTTTGCTGTGTTTTGTCACTGTAAATAGAAAATAAACCGCACCTTTTTTTTGATTTTGAAAACCACAACCTCCGTTTGCTGGGCCTGTTTTGTGTGGGGAGCCCATCCCGGGGGTCACACACACCCGCTGCCGAGCTAACCCCCTCACAATATATATATATATATATATATATATATATATATATATATATATATATATATATATATATACACATACACACACCAGCACTTTCCATCTAGAAATCATCTTGATGGAACACACTGCTGCTGCCCCCATCTCCTGGCATGCTGGGACTTGTAGTGTCCCAGCAGCTCACAGGAACATTAGGTGGTAATACAGGAGAGGAGGGGACTGTTCCTGTGTACTGGTTGGCAGGTAATGAGTAGGGAGATGTAGCAGAGATTGGAGGACACATTCAGAAAGTCCTTCCTCCAGGAGCAGTGCACTATTTGCACAGAAAATCGATCGAATAGCCTCAGAGACAGGAGGAGCCCTGCTAGAGAAAACGCATCCTCCCCCTCCCCCCTGCTCACCAGCGTAAACCACTGACAAGAATGCATTTAGCTGGGGCCAGTTAGCTTACCTTCTATCAGGCAGCAGTCCGTACCCACACTGCAGGCTGTGACCCCCTCCTCCCTCTCCTCTCCTCCAGCAGTCGGCATCTCCTCTGCTACAGACAAATAAACCGTGCTGGAGAAGGGGGCGTGTACAGCGTGTTTCTATTGGCTGATGAGGTACTGGAGAGGCGGGGCAGCTATAATCTCTGGATTTTTAGACCAAAATTATGTCGGTAAGGGACATTTCAGGGACAGATGTAAAAAAACACTGATTTTTACATGCTGTCCCTGGTTTTACTGAGGCTGGCAACCCTGATGGGGTGGCCCGGGGGCCCTCTGGCATTGCCTGAATGGTCAGTCTGCCCCTGCTGTAAGCACAGGAGTCATTGGATTACACAAACTTGAAGCCCACTGGAGGCACAGGGGGGCTTGGCTGGGGTGTAATGAAGAGTTGCCTGCATACCTATTGTTTCACTGCCCCACCACTCTTAACCATGCCGTCCCAGACCTCCTACTTTCACAAAAAATTCCCTGAAAGGAAGTGAAGGCGTGACCCCCAGGTTCTATAACTGAATAGAAGTAATGTGTTTTGTGTTAGCGCTCTCTTAAAAAAATAAATCATTGATCCCAACAAAATTGTATTTGTGAAATTAACCAACTGGTTTTCTTATTAATGTCTTTCAGGTTCGGCTGAAGCCTTCAAGCACCAATGACTTTATAGAGGACATTGTCAAACTGGTCAACTGCCGATACAAAGGACAATCCGGTAATGGCACTCCTGTACTTCCCAATGCAGACAGATCTGATACAGTTTTTTTTTTTTTTTTTTTTTTTTTTTTTAACTGATAATCAACGTGGGTCATGTCTATTTAGAGTGAAAAGAATCCCATCTGATTATTTGTATTGTCTGTACTCACTGCGGAACCTGTCTGGTGTAGTGCTATTTTATGCGTATGCATTTGAAGCTGCAACAAGTTAGATAGAACCAATCTCATTAACTGGCTGGGTGACATTTTAGCATCATCTAGCCCTTTCCTCCTCAGCCTAACTGTCCCTGGCTTACCCCTTTAACTCATTAGATTTTCAGCTCTTTCTTAGATTTCAGTTCTTACAATCATGGAGACTCGGCATCACATGTGGGTGTTACCTAGGGCAAACTCAGCCTGCTTAGTAACACCTATTCCTCCAGACAGGAATTTTGATATTTGCCTAACTCCTCCCTAGAGCCAGCTCAGCGTTTGCATCAGGACTGAGGGCACTTGAGAGAAATACTGAGGCAGAGTACTGTAATGTTCTCAGGAAGCTATGTATAACACCCTGCCAGTCCCTCCCACCAGCCATGATCTGCATATTAAGGTAGGTAATTAAAACAGGGAAGGGTTTATTTTAAAATTTCATTAGCATGTTGATGAGGGGGGGCAAGAAGGAACCAGGGAACAGATCAAACGTCAACTTTTATATTCTGCTTTAAAGTGTTACTAAACCCAGGAGCCTGCATTCACGATATCGGGTCTCCCACAGTACACAGAACATGGAAATGCAATTATTTTAGTAAATATAAACTGCTATATATCTTTTCTCATTAGCAGTATATAGCAGTCTTGTGACCTTTATCAGTGTCTGGTTAAAGCTTTAGAAGGAGTTTTTCATTCTCCTCTGACTGTCCTATGAGGCTGCAGGACCCCTGACCCTCAGTCTGGACAGTGCTAATTGGCTCTCTGCTGATCACATGCACCCTCCTAAGAAAAAAAAAAAACTCTCAAACGCCAAACTGAGCATGTGCAGAGTGAGTCCAAGGCTACACTATCCGATGATGGATTGGGGACAGTAGAAGAAGGGGAGAATCTGAGAAATCAGGATCAAAAAGCCTTTTTACACAATGTGGAGGATTAACCCCTTAGGTTCCACAGTGAGTATAACGAGCATGTTTTGCTGATTATACAGACTGATTTTAGTAACCCTTTAACCATTTTTCATAGGTGGTTAGTGTGTGGATGTGCAGGCCAAATTTAGCAGCGTCTGTAAATGTCTAACTCTAAGGCCCTTTGCACATGGGGCATCTAGCTGCTATG
The DNA here is from genome assembly GCA_029206835.1 of Rana muscosa. Classification (NCBI taxonomy): domain Eukaryota; kingdom Metazoa; phylum Chordata; class Amphibia; order Anura; family Ranidae; genus Rana; species Rana muscosa. The sequence goes on along the minus strand of CM055118.1, from coordinate 144,423,645 downwards.
CGTGCAATCCCAGCGATTTGAGGTAAATGAAAAAAGATCTTTCTTTTTCGTACATCACGGGACACAGAGCGACTTAGTCATTACTAATGGGTTATATAGATTACCTTCAGGTGTTGGCACTGGCCAATTCCAAACCGGAAGTACCCTCCCCTATATAAGCCCCTCCCATCCGGGAGCACCTCAGTTTTTTGCCAGTGTCTAAGGTGTTGGCCAAAGAGTAACATGTGTTTTCACTGGGCTTGCGTACAGGTTCTTTTGGGCCTTAGTAAGCTGTTCCGGATCCCACCAAAAAAGCTTCATATCTAAACGGTCGGTACCCGGGCCTTGCAGCAGAAGAGCAAGGTTTTGCCTGTAATGCCTCTCTTAGGAGGGCTGGACCCTGGGATCCAGAGCTCTGGTCATACCCACGACCAAGATGTTGTCTGTGCAGGGTGCTATACAGGTCCAGGGGAGTGGAATCCTTGGGAACCCGGTCCCTGAAGGTTTAATTACAATGCCTGCCGTGATAGGTGAAGTTTGGACTTCTGTGGACCAAACAAAGTCCTGCGGCGGGGATCAGGTAAGTGAGGGCCCCCAGGAACTTGGTTCTATTGGGGGACCCCCAAGCCTAATTTGTCTTTCTGTCTGTTACCTAACGGTATTCCCGCTAATATCTGTGTTTGCCTGTAACTACTGAAAATGTAAAATTTTAATAGTAGTCAAGAAAAAAAAAAAAAAAAAAGGGACCGCGGTACCTGTGTTAAACCACTAGAGGCCGCTGTAGTCCATTTTTCTTGTCATGTGGATCTTTGGTTTTCTCAAGTCAAAAGATCCAGGCAGTTGGTAAGTTTCTCTGTGGGAATCCACTTCCTCTGCCCTGTTGCTGCGCTCATCCACCACACAGGCCCTCCGGCAAAAAGGGCCCTGGCTCCTAGTCCCTGTTTTATTTCGAAAAGGGCGCCAATGGCGCACGGGCGCGCGTGCACGCGCCTCCTATGAAAAAAAAAGGGGCGGGGCGGGTGGATGACGCTCGATGCGCGGCGCTTCTGCGCATGTGCAGGCGTCCCAGCATGGTTAAAAGACACAGTACAAGTGTCAGCTGGATGCAAACAGAGCTAGCAACAAACAGTGGCACACAGAGGCGGTTGATGCAGGCATCCCCATAGAAAGGCACTTTAGTGGACACCAGCTGGTATATAGCAGCAACTGTGTTAGACTATTACCAGCAAAAATTGGTGTATGACGACGGGAATACCTCAGCTTTGTGCTTAAAGGATATGTCGTCCAGACGCTCCGGAAATAGGTCTTCCAGGAAGCCAAAGGGGTCTCCATCGGGCTCTGAGGATATTGGGCATGCTTGTACTGCACCAATCTCCCCTGAGAATTCAGAGGTCAGTAGCCGTAGAAACCCCGCAGGAGTGCCTGGTGCTGCGGCTGTCCCCAGTCCACCTGCTCCTGTATATATAACAGAGGAGGTTTTATTCTCAACTCTGGGAGGATTGGAAGAGAGATTAACAGCATTGATCACTGCTTCCCTGTCACAGGAAAAGCGCGTCCGATCTCCGTCTCCTCCTTCAGAGTGCCTGTTAGTGGAGGAACAGCCCCACACAGAGATCGACCTACCTGAAGGGGATCAGGATGAGGTTGATTCAGTTATGGAGGAATCAACAGTGGAAGAACCTTTCTCAGCATCTCAGGCTGAAAGATTATGGGTTCAGTCTCTGACTAACATGGTCCGATCAGCATTTAAAATGCCTCTGGCGGAACCACCATCCACTACGGTTTCCTCGCTGGGGTCGCTAAAAGCTCCCCAGGCTGTCTGTTCCTTCCCAATCCACCCTTTATTAGAAGGGCTTATTTACCAGGATTAGGAGCATCCTGATAAAATATTTGCTCCCCCCAAGAGATTTCCGGTGATCTATCCCATGGAGGATAAGTTCATAAAAAAATGGAGGGTCCCTACAGTGGACGCAGCCATCTCTTCTGTTAACAAATCACTGACATGTCCAGTAGATAATGTTCCAATGTTCAAAGACCCAATAGATAAAAAATTGGAGTCTTTACTAAAATCTGCTTTCTCTACAGCAAGCATGGTGACACAACCTGCGGTAGCAGCGATTGGAGTCTGCCAAGCAGTGAAAGATCAGTTGAAACAAGTCTTAAGGGACTTACCAGATCAGCAGGCTCTTGCCCTAGCTGACCTGCCTAGAGCCTTGTGTTTTGCGGTGGACGCCATAAAGGATACAATCCAACAGGCCTCCCGCTTTACGCTGTCTATAGTACATATGCGTAGGCTTCTGTGGCTCAAAAACTGGTCTGCTGAAGCTCCCTGTAAAAAACTGCTGGTTAGCTTCCCATTTCATGGAGAACGCTTATTTGGAGAAGATCTGGACAAATATATCCAGAAAATTTCTGCCGGTAAAAGTTCACTCTTACCGGTTAAGAACAAGGGTAGAAGTCCTTCTTTTAAGAGGCCTACTTCTCCAGTCCCGGGCACATCGGCTGTGAAGCAGTTCCGACGGCCTCCGCGGTCAAATTCAGGGGGCAGAAATCAGGGACAATCACAGGGTAACAAGAAGCCCTGGATCAAGAGAGGTACAAAACCTCCCCCCAAGGCATGAAGCGTTGCCCCCACTCAATCGGGTGGGGGGAAGACTTCAGTTGTTCACAGAGACCTGGCGGGACACCATCAGAGACAGATGGGTGATCTCCGCAGTAAGTCTGGGATACAAGCTGGAGTTAAAAGGCACTCCTCCTGCCCAATTTATGAGGTCAAACGTGCCAAGAGATCCCCAGAAGAGAGGATCCCTCCTTCTGGCACTAGAACAACTATTGCTCCAAGGTGTAATCATGAAGGTTCCCCTGGAAGAAAGCGGATTCGGGTTTTACTCGAAACTTTTCACAGTCCCCAAACCAAATGGGGACGTGAGGCCCATATTAAATCTAAAAGGGCTAAACAAGTTCCTAAATATCAGGACTTTTCGGATGGAGTCGATCCGATCGGTGGCCACCGCCCTACAAGGGCAGGAATGGTTAGCCTCGATCGACATAAAGGATGCTTATCTGCATATTCCCATCTTTCCGGCCCACCAGAAATTTCTACGCTTTGCAGTAGAAGGGCGCCATTTTCAGTTCAGAGCCTTACCTTTCGGTCTGGCCACAGCACCACGAGTGTTCACAAAAATTCTGGCCCCATTATTGGCCAATCTAAGAACACAGGGTGTAACGATAATGGCATATCTAGACGACCTGCTACTAATAGACCACTCAGTGGAAAAGCTGGAAGTAGCTATTCACAAGACAATCAAGTATCTGGAATATCACGGTTGGATTATCAACCGGGACAAGTCAGCTCTAAGACCAGTCAAAAGTCTGGAATACTTAGGGCTAAGGCTGGATTCAAATCAGAGAAAGATTTTCTTACCTCCAGAGAAGGTGTCGTCTTTAAAAGATTTGACCCACTTAGTGGGTACAAAAAGAAAACCATCCATACGCCTCTGCATGAGGCTGCTGGGAAAAATGGTGGCTTCATTCGAAGCGGTACCCTACGGTCAATTTCATGCAAGGAATTTGCAAAGGGCCATACTGTCAGCCTGGAACAAAAAAGTTCAGGCTTTAGACTTACCAATGTCCCTGTCCCCTTCCGTTCGCAAGAGCCTCCATTGGTGGTTGGTGCCCCAGAATCTGGAAAAAGGGAAACCCTTCAGTCCGGTTTCTTGGAAGGTAGTCACTACAGATGCCAGCCTCATAGGCTGGGGGGCAGTACTGGAGCAATGGTCTCTCCAGGGCAAGTGGTCAGAAGCAGAAAAGGCCCTGCCCATCAATCTCTTAGAGATACGAGCAGCCCGGTATGCCCTAGTAGCATGGACATCCAAACTCCAAGGGTCCCCTGTCAGAATTCAATCAGACAATGCCACAGCAGTGGCATATATCAATCACCAGGGTGGCACCAGGAGTCGTGCAGCCCAGAGGGAAGCAAATTGCATCCTGGAGTGGGCAGAAAAATATGTCCCAGCCATATCCGCGGTTTTCATCCCAGGAGTGGAAAATTGGAAAGCGGACTTTTTAAGTCGCCAACAATTATGCCCGGGGGAATGGTCTCTTCACCCCGAGGTTTTCCAGGCAATATGCCAGCGGTGGGGAACACCGGATGTAGATCTGCTAGCATCCAGATTCAACGCAAAGGTGGACAGATTTGTGTCTCGCACAAGGGATCCTCTAGCTTGCGGCTCGGATGCCCTAGTGTTCCCTTGGGATCAGTTCAAGCTGATATATGCATTCCCACCACCACAATTGTTACCGCGATTACTCCGTAGAATCAGGGTAGAAAAGAAACCAGTGATTCTGGTGGCTCCAGCGTGGCCCCGAAGGGCATGGTACGCGGAGATTGTAAAAATGTCAGTGAGGAGTCCTTGGACCCTCCCACATCGTCCGGACCTGCTGTCGCAGGGACCGATATACCACCCTTCCTTACCAGCCCTAGGTTTGACGGCCTGGCTATTGAAGCCCACATTCTGAAAAAGAGAGGGCTCTCTAATTCTGTGGTATCTACCATGATCAATGCCAGGAAGCCGGTATCCAGGCAGATCTATTATAGGATCTGGAAAGCGTACATTACGTGGTGTGAGGCCAAGAAATGGCATCCACGTAAGTACGTGATAGGGAGGATTTTGGACTTCCTACAGTGGGCTGTAGATAGGAAGCTGGCCTTGAGTACTATCAAGGGTCAGATTTCGGCCTTGTCAATATTTTTTCAAAGGCCCTTGGCTTCGCATTCACTAGTCAAAGCTTTCATACAAGGAGTGATGCGTATTAGCCCTCCGGTTAGTATTCCCATATGTCCTTGGGACTTAAACCTGGTTCTGTCAGTTCTACAGAAACAACCGTTTGAACCATTGCAACACATTTCCTTGGTTCTTCTCACCAGGAAATTGATTTTCTTAGTAGCCGTTTGTTCGGCTAAAAGAGTATCGGAATTAGCCGCCTTGTCCTGTAGGGAGCCATATCTGGTTGTCCATAAGGACAGAGTAGTATTACGTCCTCATCCAGCCTTTCTTCCTAAGGTGGTATCGAGGTTTCATTTGAACCAAGATGTGGTTCTTCCTTCCTTCTTTTTTCCCCAAACCTAGCTCGGTAGAGGAAAAGTTATTACATTCCTTGGATGTAGTAAGAGCAGTTAAAGCTTATCTAAAAGCCACTGCTCAGATTCGCAGAACGGATACTTTCTTTATTCTGCCGGAAGGCCCTAAAAAGGGTCAGGCAGCATCAAAATCCACTTTAGCCAAGTGGATTCGACAGGTCATAATACAAGCCTATGGCTTGAGAAAGAGACCGCCTCCGTTCAAAGTTAGGGCGCACTCCACAAGAGCAGTTGGAACTTCATGGGCAGTGCATCACCAGGCCTCCCTGGCTCAAGTATGTAAGGCCGCAACATGGTCTTCGGTACACACGTTTACTAGATTCTACCAGGTAGACGTCAGAAGTCAGGAGGATGTCGCCTTTGGGCGCAGTGTGTTGCAGGCCGCAAAAGATCCTCATGCCTGATGGCGCCCAGCTTATGTATCCCTCCCCTCATTTGGCATTGCTTTGGGACGTCCCATTAGTAATGACTAAGTCGCTCTGTGTCCCGTGATGTACGAAAAAGAAAAAGGGATTTTTATAACAGCTTACCTGTAAAATCCTTTTCTTGGAGTACATCACGGGACACAGAGCTCCCACCCCTCTTTTTGGGACACTTATTGCTTGGCTACAAAACTGAGGTGCTCCCGGATGGGAGGGGCTTATATAGGGGAGGGTACTTCCGGTTTGGAATTGGCCAGTGCCAACACCTGAAGGTAATCTATATAACCCATTAGTAATGACTAAGTCGCTCTGTGTCCCGTGATGTACTCCAAGAAAAGGATTTTACAGGTAAGCTGTTATAAAAATCCCTTTTTCGCGCTACTAGTGAGTAGTGAAAATGATTATAGAGTGCTAAGTGCAAACAATATAAAGTGCAAATGACTGCAAAAACTAAACGTGTTCACCTTACACGATAATGGAATAAGTAAAGAGATGTTTTCACGCTAAAAGCTAATACACAAATAGTGGCTAGTACAGTGAAATTATATGTGCCTACATAGAACAAAATATATACATAGAAAAATATATAAAAAATATATATATCAAGAATGTGGTCTAGATACTATGGGAAATGATTATGTGCTTAATCATTTGATATGCTGTTATGCACTATTGATAATCACTAGTGGCACATAATCATTTCCCATAGTATCTAGACCACATTCTCGATTATATATATTTTTTATTATTTTATTTTTATTTTATTTTATTTTTATTATGTGTATATATATTGTACTATGTAGGCACGTACAATTTCACTGTACTAGCCACTATTTGTGTATTAGCTTTTAGCGTGAAAACATCTCTTTACTTAATCCCAGCGATTTAGTGCACCCGGGAGGCTCTGTGTTCAGGAACAAATTCCCAAAATACAGAATACCTCTGTTTCAGGCGTTCATCCCTAAATGCATGTGCCATCTGGTACAGTGTTCAGCCCTGTCCAGCCGTACATTATTTTAGCTTGCCATAGACTTTGACAGGCTGCAGGCAACCGTGCCAGATGCTGCAACTATGCTTTACGAGCGCATTAAAATGCAGGGATTACACTCATAGTAGCTAGACATCCCGTGTGCAAGCGGCCTACATTGCTTACCTAAAAGGAAATCTTTACATATGTTCTCTTTGTAATAAAGCATTATCACTTTACCTATTAAGGATCCTATAAGGACATAGGATTTAATCCGGTTCAACATTTTAACATACACTCCTCCAGACTTATTATTATAGCCTGGCAAATGGACAAAGTTGGGGGAACTTCTGGATAGGACTGCTGGATAGGTATAGATTTGTAATTGTGAACCTAATCATTATCTCAGCCTGGGAGCATTCTTGTTTATAATCTTTGGTCATATTTTTGGACATTTTGCTAGTTTAATTTTTTTTCAGTGGAGGGAAGACGCCTTTTCTGCCATTTTTCATTATCTTTTGTATTCCATTCCCCATTCTTATTAAACAAAAGACAGTTTTGGGCCTAATGCACGCAGTGTGTTTGCCCATCTCTCCTAGACGCCTTTCTCCTGGCAGCAGCGTTGTGGCAGGAAAAATGCTTGATGCTTTTAAGCAAATGTAAACACGTCAAGGGCTTGGGCAGTAATTAATTTAATTTAATTTAATGGCCAGAATAACATTGAAATGAATTAACATTTAAGTTCTACTAAAAGTCGCTAGCGTTAACACGCATTTAGACACATTTACACACATCAAATGGCTCCTGGATATGCTGGCAGTGTTTTTTTAAATCTTTTTTTTTTTCTTGTCTCTAACCACCCCTGCTGCTAAATGCCTATGTGTTACAAAAATATGCCACTGCCCCCATCTATAGCTGGCCATCGCAGTAAGCAGCATTGGAAGGCTACATGAGATATAAACAAGGCCATGGATGAATCCATGGGGAAAAAAACAAGCTTACTTATCGACCAGATCGCAAACAACCAATTAAACCTGTCTAACAGTATGCATTAAAAACAGGGGTTTAGTCCGCACGCATTTGCGAATGCATGTGCAAGCCACAGAGCCTCGCCACGGCACCCTGGTATCTGTGGTACCTAACACTAACTAATGAGCGTCCCCACAGTGGAGGCACATGCATTCTGATAGATAGGTGAGGGCAGGTGGACTGAAAGGGGAGCCCACCCCTTCTTAAAGGCACACTGAACACCCATCAGGTAGCTCAATTGGCTGCAAAGGTGTCAGTGTGCTGCCTGACCAATACACACGATAGTGATACAAAGACGCCACTGCCCCCCCATCTATAGCTGGCCATCTATAGATGGGGGCAGTGGCGTCGTTCATCCATGACCTTGTTTATATAAAGGCCTATGTGTGCATGGACATATAGGCTGTCATGCAGGGGGGTTTAAAACAAAAGCTTCCATTGTGCATGAGGCCTTAATGGGGGGGGGGGGGGGGGGGCAATTCTATGTTTTTTATAGCTCTTTTTTTTTTTTTTTTTTTTTTTTTTATTTGCTTTCATTTGTGTATGTTGGCTAGCTTGTTTACTAAAGGTTTTGAGAATGTTCACACAAGTAAGTAGATCCTGTGTACTTATTTTACCTATTTCATCTGCACGGTGGGATAATTTAGGTGAATAGCCACACAATTTGTGTGAATGTTTCAGATCCATAGTAAATTAATCCAAATCTCTTTACTGAAGTGTTTCATCCTTTTTATATCTTTCCCCCTTTTCTGCAGGCATTATATACTGTTTTTCTCAGAAAGATTCCGAACAAGTCACTATAAGTTTACAGAAACTGGGAATTCGAGCAGGAACATATCATGCCAACATGGAACCACGTGACAAGACAAAAGTCCACACTTACTGGACTGAGAATAAGATTCAGGTGTGGTCAGATTATTACAATGTATATTCCTTTTGGTAGGTGACAGATTTGCCAAAAATTGTTATGGGCTGCAGTTAGTAGGAAAAGCTAAAGCCCTAACGTGATACTGAAGGCAAAACAAAGTTAAAAACAAGCTTATACTTACCTGCTCTGTGCAGCGATGTTATACAGGCCACTTTTCTCCTCTTCTGGCAGTTCCTGCGGGTGCTATTCGCTCCTCCCTCCTTCAGGTGCTTTCTGTAGCAAGCCGGGTGCTAAGGAGGCACCCGCTCATGCACAATCCCATTGGGTCCTGAGCTGGGCTGTATGTGTCCATAGACTCGCACAGCACTGGTAGGGATAGAGGGGGGGTTGGAAAGGTAGTGGGGCATTTTTTAGTTTAATGCAGAGAATGAGTTCAGGTAAAAGCGTTTAAGCTTCATGTTGATTACCCCATGACATTCCATTTCCAGTTAAATAGTCTTATGCAACGTGTGTTTTCTGAGGGCTTGACTCTCCGTTCTCATTATACTTAATAATGTTTGAACAGCATTGTTCTGTTAGTTTTCTTTTTCATCTTCGTTTTTATATATACTTGTGATGTTCTCTGCCCACTTTGTAAATCCCCTGTTATTACCAGCGCTTCAAACTCTATTTTTTCTATGTATACATTGCAATCTCTTCAATAATAAAAAAATATTGAACAAGAAAAGTTTTTAGGCTTTAGTACCACTTTGAGATGGAAGATAAAAGCGCCTAATGAACCACCACTGAAGTATCCCAAGCACATAAGGCCATAGCTTAGCCCACTGAACTCCACCCATAGTTGGCCTATCGCTTTTGTAACGGCACCCCAAATACGAAGGGGTTAACGCCGTTTAGAATATTCCCCCTCTGAACACACAACCACTATCGACCCTCCACAGCCAGGCAACCACTTCCAATAGGATTAATCCTTCCAGAGATACGAGACAACGCTCTGTATTTCAAGTTCCAAAACAGGGGATGACTTTATTTTCAAAACACATGGTAACACATTTCTCTTCAAAACCCTTCCCTCCCATCCTTGGGGAACAGGGCGGGTTAAACTGTCCAATGACAATGGTGATACAGGTCAGGTGTGTTCAAACTTCTCCTTCAGTAAACAGTCTTAGCAGGAGGGGTGATTTCCCCCCCCCCTCCTCACAGAAGACACTTCAACATCCCATAATATGCAGCCAGACGGTCGACCAGCTCCAATCCACATCGTCACAGTAGCAGACTCAATTCATAATAGACAATAAAATGCAATCACAGCAAGGATTACACAACCCCCAACCACAGTATACACCCAATCTAGATACAATGTATAAACAGCATTGAATGTGGCTATCATAGGTCATAGTGGGGTTTTTCCATTCACCCTGTGCCCAGAGTGACCCCCTGTCACAGCTTTTATATGTATTGACCCTTTAATCTTTTAATTTCTCTCAGGTGGTTGTGGCCACAGTGGCTTTCGGGATGGGGATTGATAAGCCAGATGTGCGGTTTGTCATTCATCACTCGATGAGTAAATCGATGGAAAATTATTATCAGGAGAGTGGACGGGCAGGTAAATAATTTTGCCACCTAAAACCCGGACATTTTTACACATAAAAATACATTTATACATCTTTTAATCATGATATAAGCCTCTTGTTGCATTTGTTCTTTCTTTGTCATCTTGGCTGTATAGTGCACTAGTCATGTGACCTTAAACAATAGATGAATTGAGCGCACTCTGGATAAGGAAATACAAAAGAAAAACTAAACATAAAACGGGGCAGACAGAATGGGAATGAAACTAAAATAAGCTGTATAAAAACACACGTTAAAAGTCCATATCAATTAGTCCATGTGTGGAATAGCTTGAAGACTATCCGCAAGGAAGGCTGCCAGCTTACAGATAGAAGTGATCTGAAATAAGACAGGAAGAGGGAAAAAAGCAGCGCCTTCTAAGCGTAGTAGTATCAGAAATTTATTAGAGCAATATATAATACAGCGGCAAGAGATACACTCACAAACGAGTATAGTAAGAGGCTTATCTTTAAAGGTTGTCATCCGCTCGACCCGGGAGCTGCGAATCCTGATGTTACAAGCTGGAGTCCCACGTAGTGGTTAGCGGTAGTAAAAGGAACTTCACTCTCGCGGCCGCAGAGATGGGGAAGAATCCTCACTGGAACACAGCTAGTGGAATCGTCACTTCCGGGTATGATGTCAGCGGGGGATGCGCGCGTTCGAAGCATGCGTGCTTCTTCATCAGGCTTATAGGGGCCATCTTGGAGTGGGGCAATTTATACCACACCACAATGCAAATGAATTAGCATACTTAGTTGCCAAGGAGATGGATACAGGACGCGGCTAAAGGACATAACATGGCGCTTACAATATGGATTTAGATAGCACTAATAGGAGTGTTATCAAGTAATGAACATAGGGAGGGGGAAAAAACAAAAAGGAGAAAGAAGAAAGCACCACCCAAATACAATAAATGGATACAAAATAGGGAGTACAATAAAAGTATATAAATATATATACACATGCATGTATATATACATACACACACATGCACAATCATATGCACACATACATATGGGCAAGATATATAATAAAAACATTATGAAGATAATGTATAATCAAGCACTCTAGGTGCAGTATTAAAATATATTGTATTATATAACATTATATTATAAATGCTACAAATACAATATATATAAATTATTAATGAATTAAAAAATATTAATAAAATTGGGAATCCGAAGTTTACTATAATTTCCCCCAAAAATCACTTTTAGGATCCTTCAATACCTCCATAAAAAATAATAAATAATAAATAAAAAAATATAAATAAATAAAATAGAATAAAAATAAATATTAAAAATAGATTGGAATAAAGTTAATTGGTTGGTATAATAGGCATCATTATGCTTAAGCTGATTTCCTCTTCCAGTCATGTGACCTTATCTGTGTTCTTTTTTTTTTTTTTTTCTTTTTTTTCCTCACAGGTCGGGATGACAGTCGAGCCGACTGTATATTATATTATGGGTTTGGGGACATTTTCCGAATCAGCACAATGGTTGTCATGGAGAACGTTGGTCAGCAGAAGCTCTATGAGATGGTTCAGTACTGCCAGGACCTTACTAGGTGTGTTTATGCGTGTTATCATATTCTATATTTATAACTCCACCTTCTGTTCATGCATTATGGGACACATGGCTGCACAGAGATTTCCCACACAGAATACCTTGAAGGTGAAATTGGGCGGTGCCCTTGGAGTGCAAACTCGAAGTGTACTAGCTAATTAAAAGGAATGTCACTCCAATGCAGAATCTTTATCTAAAGGACAAACCACTTTTAATTAAGAGCAGAATTTGGTAGGAATCTGCAACAAAGTTTGTTAAAATACCTGCAATGTACATTGATCACGCAGAGGGGATTTTTATTTTTATTTTTCTCAACAAGCTTGGAGTTAAACTTTTTAAGCCTAACTCAAGTATTTAGTGAACTGAAATAGTTAGTTTGTTTGGACCAAGCTGGTCTAAAGAAACGATTTCTTTAACATATGCAGTGGCTGTGTGTGCTGTATAAACTTCATGTAGCATCAGGTACATACAGTGTACTGTGCTGTGTTCCGCCAGTGGGATGTGAACTTCCTGTCCCGCTCGCGGAACAAATTTGGCTACTCAGCCATTCACTGGAAGCTTTGTATAATATGAAAGAACAGAATGCTTTCTTTGATTGGCTGAGGTGGAGATCATGACATCATCTACCCGCCTCTCCACCTTACCCAATCAGAGTAAGCCTTATATTCATTCACAAAATACAAGGCTTCCTGTTAATTGCTGTGCAGCACTCAGACTGACTTGATTTTTTTCAGAAGCGGGACTAGAAGTTCATGTTCCGCTACTGGAACAAAGTGTTGTAATACCGTATGTAGTTGATACTACGTACAGTTTATACAGCGTTCACAGCCGATGCATGCGTTTCCTCTTTGTTGTAGTCTACAGAAAGCGAAGCATGCATGCTTACGTCATGCTTCTGTGGGTGCAATCGGCACAGCACCTAGTAACGACACCCTCACATCCATTGATTGTCAGAAATGCCCCATAGCTGTTCTCATCAGCATGGTACTGTCCCTCATAGACACAGATAGCAGTGGGTAGGTTATGTGGGCGAGAGGCTGGCTATGTGAGAGTTTACATCTAATCTAGAAACGGCACTGAGCTCCACCTGCATATATGCCTACCACCAGGGCCGGATTCCTGACAAGGCCACTGAGGCCAGGCCTCAGGGCGGCAGTGGGTGCCGGGGCGGCGCCGCAGCAACAGCAGGGCGCAGGGGTGTACCAACTGCGGGGGGTGCACTCCGCCCCGGGTTCCACACATTGGGGGGTGTCAGTGGCGTATTTAATGGGGGTGTGGTCTACGCCCGGGTCGGGTGACACCACTTACAGAGAGTGGGGAGAGCCCTGGCAGCTCCCTATGGAAGTTTTTTTTTTTTTTTTTCAGCCAGATCACCCCCCATGCTGTGGCAGCAATGGTCTGGTCTGTGTTTTCCTCCTCGCTCCTCCCACCACTGCTGCGCTGCCGAGCCAGGCCTATTACTATTCTTTGCCCGGGCGGCGCAGCTGCTACCGCACAGTGTGTCTTCCGGACCTCCCTAGCTGCTGCCCTGGTGTGTACCTGAGGCTGAGCCAGCCGCCCTCCCTGCCAGTGTCCTCTGAGGTGAGCTTGTGATAAGGGGGTGTGGGTTGGCATGGTGTTCGTTGCCCTCAGCTGATGTGCTGTGAGAAGAGGGTGGGGTGTTTTGTTTCTGCTTCCCTGACCTGGTCTGATAAGAGGGAAGGGGGGAGGCTTTTGAGTCCACCACCACCCACTAATGCACTAACTATCTGCTTTTAGTTTAAAGGGTGATTCAGTGATTGGAGTGCAATCATTTTCTATAAAATTTTACCTGAGAGTAATTTTTTGATTTGACTTTACTTGCTTGCTGTTCCATATTTTGCTTGTTGTTTTTCCAATGCAGCTTTGAAAATGCCTGCTGGATTCCTGTGCCACTCCATGCGGTGCACTTTTCAGCTCATTCATTTAACTGGGATGAAATCACATTTGATCGCACAAAAATGTAATGCACGCACTACTTTTTCAAAAGCGTACTGCACCAAATTGCATGGTACTATGGTACCATGAGATCTGGGGCAGGCAAAAGCACTGCAATTGTGATCTGTGTTAGAGGTGTCCTTAGAAAAATATTTATACACCTGCAGGAGATCACAATTGATGAGTTTGCCAAAAGAAAAGTTAGAACTAAAAATTGTTAGGGAGTTTCTTACTGCTATAATCTTTAAAAGGCATTTTCTGCAATACAGAGTATTTTCAGTCTGTACAATTAAAGCCAGTTATTTTCAGTGTTCTCGTGTGTGGAAATATGTTTTTAATTGATCTATTGTAGCAGTCATCGATAAAGGACGAGAATGGTGGTGTGTGTGTGTGTGTGTGTGTGGGGGGGTGCGGCATTGAAGGACCCGGCCTTGGGGCGGCAAAGGGAGTAAATCCGGGCCTGCCTACCACGTTGTGCGCTCCCATTAAATTATAGGGTGAAAGTCACATTTTCCCAAAGGAGCCAGTTACTTCACAGGAATTAAAATCACGATTTAATCAAAGTAAAAGCATTAAACTATTCCAGTGTTTTTATTGTTGAGGAGAGGGACCTAGGCATACAAAGTGAGCAGATCCCAGAGATCAGCTTTAAGCTTCACAGGTGTGCATATATTATTTATGAGCAAATTTATTTTTCCCTTCACCATGCCAGCAAGCGGATAAAGGAAACCAGTGCAGCTGATTTGGTGGCTTTAATAGTTTGAGTAACTTCACCCAAACAAGTATAAGGAGCAGATACTTGGACTACAATGTCTGATTGCTTTGTTCCAGGTCTATTATGTTATGAAGTGCAGCATCTGGGGGAGCCCACACCTGCAGCACCCATCATCCGCCCGCCATCACTTTTAGATATTGCCAGACATTGCTCTTAATCCCAACCCCTATATATTTATTTTCGCTCATCATAGTGATGGGCAGTCTCTCAGGAAATGTGCTGAAAATAAGGAGGGACAGGCACCCTAAAGCATTATAGCAGTGGTTCTCAACTCCAGTCCTCAGGGCCCACCAACAGGCCAGGTTTGCAAGATAACTGAAATGCATCACAGGTGATATATTTTGCTGCTCAGGGATTGCAGTATTCTAGTCTGCATCTCACCAAGGTAATACTTAAAATCTGGCCTGTTAGTGGGTCCTGAGGACAGGAGTTGAGAACCACTGCACTATAGGGATGTGTCGGAACCTTTTATGTAAGCCATGTATCACCTGAAAAGAAGACACAGATTTTATTGTGCTCTAGACATCTGTAGTGGTGTGAAATATTTGGTATTCTGACAACCTGCCATGAGATGGAGCTCTCGTTTCCTTTTTTTTTATAGCTCTTCTGTTAGGAGGAAGGCCTGTTATTTACAGATCTCAGTAGCTGTAGCTCAATGTACAGAGACAGAAAATTAGAAGCAATATAAGCCCATGTTATTTAGCCCCATGGGTACATGGTTACATGGAACAAGTTTTCATCAGGAGCAGAGTTAAAAGTAGAAAAGGGTGGAGTGATCTGAGTGCATGTGGATTGATGTGGAGTCCCCATACACAAATTGTAACTTGCTGCTTGCTGCATCATTGATGTGGTTTCTATGAAAACATTATCCTCCCTGCAGGGATTCACCATTTAAACAGCTTTTGTTTGGATATTAGGGTTGTCACCTATCCGGGATTCACCCGGACAGTTCGGGTTTGGAATCATGCGTCTGGGTTTCAGACTGCCTGAAACCCGGACACATGATTCAGACAGGACTATGGCTTCCAGATACATCTGGATGAGAGGTGCTGACTGCCAAGGGGTGAGTGAGCTCACCATCCATCCCTGTCTGTGACTGAAGTCTCCTCCCTTCTCTCTCCTGCCTCTAAGTGATTACACTAAGGCAAATAGGGGTTCTCAGATCAACCCTTACATCGGAGTTCTCCTTTACACCAGAGGCCACAGTGTTCCCTCTTACAGCAGAGTCCTCTCCCTACATCAGAGTTCTCAGTGTCCCCCCCCCCCCCCCCCCCCCCCCCATAAATCAGGGTTCCCAGAGCATCCCTTATGTCAGGGTTAGTTATGATTAAGCACTAAGTTATAGTGTGAAACGCGTCCGCTTGTATCCTGTTTGCTGTGGCATGTATCCTGTGATCCTATTTCTTTATCGTACACCACGGGACACAGAGCTAGTCATTACATAATGGGTTAAGGGTCACCAGCGGTGATTGGACACTGGCACAACCAATGGAAGACAGTTCCCCTCCATATAACCCCTCCCATCAGGGAAGTACCTCAGTTTTTTCGCCAGTGTCGAAAGGTGCTGGACGCGTTAGGAGGTGCTAAAGGAAAGCTCTACCAAAGAGACCCTCTGGGGGTAAAAGAGCTATGCTTTCGGATCCATCCAAGACGCCTACAAATGAGCTGAATCTGGATGGGATCCGGGCCTCATCCATGAGGCGTCGCCTGTAATGTCTCTCTTCGGAGGACAGGGCTCTAAGATCCAGCACTTTCGCTATTTCGCTATAAAGTCCTGGTAAGAGACTTGTACAAGGCCCAGGGGAGAGGTATCCTTTAAATAGGAACCCATATCCCTGAAGGTTGGCACACATAGCCCACCGTGAAGGGTGAAGTTTGGTATCTGTCTGAAAACTTTCAGCAGAAAAACCTGCGGCGTGGATAAGGTGAGATTAGAAGGTCCATAACTAGGTTGGGACCTTTTTCAAAAAGTGGATGTCTTCTTTTTTTCCACCACTGGGGGGAGTAAAGAGCTGAATATACTCACCTCACTCTGTTCAGTGTCGGCTTCGGCGAAGTACACTGCTCGTCACCTCCGCTGCTGAGCTTGCTTGAGCACCCCGCTCCTCCTTCCGGTGGCCGATACAGACACCTGCAGATGCAGGTAAGTGGGGACAGGGGCTGATGAGAGTCCTCTCTCACTATGGCCACCACCATAGCGCTAAAGGCCGCGCGGGAGCGCGCTTTATCGGAGGGGGGGGGCCGAGGCGGGCACGTGGCGCGCGCAGGCACAGAAACGGCGCCAAATTTAAAAGACTGTCAGTGTAAAAAGCACTGCAGCAGCAAGCAAGCTCGTTAGTTCTCTTGTTCCTGGCAGAGAAACACAGCAGC
This sequence comes from Rana muscosa, assembly GCA_029206835.1. Lineage (NCBI taxonomy): Eukaryota > Metazoa > Chordata > Amphibia > Anura > Ranidae > Rana > Rana muscosa. Next base: position 144,406,963 of record CM055118.1, on the reverse strand, counting down.
TATACAGGGACGTAAGACTCCATGTGGTTGGATTGGGTACTTCCTAGAAGACATCCATGTTATGCATAGTTATGTGTTAAAAGTTGCATACTTAATGTATTTGCTAAACTGAACACGGTAGTATATGCATTTAGGTACCTTGTATTTTGTCTAAACAGTAAGTCTTCCAGGGGAAGTAATGCGGACAAAAAGAGATAAAAGAGCACCGCCGCCTGAGACAGGGGGCTCTAGCTGTGCTGACTCGGTACCTTCCTCTCCTGTGTTGCCAAAAGCACCTGTACAGGATGAGCCATTACCTCTGTCAGGTATGGCGGCTTCCCCAGTGAAGCCTGGGCCTGCATATGTCACTGAGGACACTTTATCAGCTGCCCTAAATAATCTGGAGGAGAAAATTGCTACTTTAATCGCTAAATCCTCTAAAAAGGACAATAAGCGAAGCAGATCTCCTCCAGTATTGGACCTCCCTTCAGAAGTACCTGAGGAGGAGGAGGATGAGGAGGAGGCTACATCAGCAGAGGATGAGGAGTCAGACGGATCAGGGATATCGGATGAGCCTTTTTCGGTATCCCAGATTTTAAAGTCACAGGTGCAATGCTATGCAGGAGCCGTGCGAGCTGCATTTAGGTTACCCTCTTTGGAGGTAACAGAATCACCTGTCTCCTCCCTAGGATCATTAAGATCCCTGCAAGGTGCATGCTCCTTCCCGGTTCATCCGTTACTAGAGGATCTATTGTACGCAGACTGGCAACATCCAGATAAGCGTTTTTCACCTCCAAAAAAGTTTAACATTCTTTATCCTATGGAGGAAAATTTTTTAAAGAAATGGAGCCTGCCTACGGTAGATGCGGCTATTTCTTGTGTAAATAAAAACCTGACATGTCCAGTGGATAATGTACAAGTGTTTAAAGATCCTTCTGAGAAGAAGTTGGAATCCTTACTGAAATCCTCCTTCCTTTTGGCCGGCTCAATTATCCAACCTGCAGTAGCAGCAGTCGGCATGTGTCAGGTCGTCAGCCAACAGGTAAAGCAGGGGCTGAAGGAGCTGCCTTCAGAGCAGGCTAAAAATTGGGAGAATTTGCCTAAAGCCTTATGCTTCAGTGGATGCCATGAGAGATTCTATCATACAGGCATCACGCCTTACACTCCAGCTGGTACAGATGCGCAGAGTACTTTGGCTTAAGCATTGGTCAGCGGAAGCCCCATGCAAAAAGTTGTTGGCAAGTTTCCCGTTCCATGGCGAACGCCTTTTTGGGGAAGATTTAGAAAGATATATCCAAAAGATATCAAGTGGTAAAACGACACTTTTACCTGAGAGAAAGAAAAACAAGAGACCTTGTTTTAAACACACTCTCTCCCCAGCTCCCGGGAAATCTGACTCCAGCCAGTGGCGACGGCCTTTTCAGCCGCCCAAAAAAGCCAAAGAACAGGCTCAGAAGAACAAGAAGCCGTGGGGTTCAAGAGCTAATAAGCAAGCCCCCAAAACCTCTCATTGAAGGGGCGCCCCCGCTCGGCCGAGTGGGGGGAAGGCTTCGTCAGTTCTCAGCGACTTGGCGGACAGAAACCCAGGACAAATGGGTGGTATCCACAATATCCTCAGGGTACAGACTGGAATTTCGAGAGATCCCATCTTCTCAATTCCGAAGTTCAAGACTCTCCAAGGATCCACAAAAAAGAGGATCCTTCTTCAAAGGTTTGAATCACTTAATAGCTCAAGGTGTGGTTACAGAGGTACCCCAAAAGGAGCAAGGTTCAGGTTTTTACTCAAACCTCTTTGTGATTCCAAAACCGAACGGAGAAGTCAGACCCATCCTGGATCTAAAAAATCTAAACCAGTTTCTGAACGTTCGCCATTTTCGAATGGAAACGATTCGATCCGTGGTCGCTACTTTAAAAGGCGGAGAATTCATTGCGTCCATAGATATCAAAGACACATATCTACACATACCAATCCTCCCCGCTCACCAAAGATTCCTAAGGTTTGCGGTAGAAGATCGCCACTTTCAATTTGTGGCCCTGCCATTTGGTGTAGCCACCGCGCCCAGAGTATTCACAAAGGTGCTAGCTCCTCTGTTAGCAAACCTAAGAACACGGGGCATTGCGGTAACAGCCTATCTAGACGATCTACTATTAATAGATCAGTCAAAGGAGGGATTGGATCACGCTGTAGACACTACAGTAGGATACCTGGAGCATTTAGGATGGATTATAAACTTACAAAAATCCTCTCTCCAGGCCCAAAGAAGGATAGTGTACCTGGGCATGATCATAGATACAGCCCAAAACAGGGTATACCTGCCAGAGCCAAAGATACAGTCTCTGAAAGACCTGATCCACAAGGTCAAAGCAAACAAGAGGCCGTCTATTCGCCTTTGCATGAGACTATTGGGAAAGATGGTAGCCTCCTTCGAGGCGGTCCCTTACGCCCAGTTTCATTCGAGACTACTTCAAGGCAATATTTTAGCCTCCTGGAACAGGAAGAGCCAAGCTCTGGATATACCCATGCGCCTGTCCTCACAAGTACGCCACAGCTTCAATTGGTGGCTAGAAGCCAGGAATTTACGGAAGGGAAAGTCCTTCCTCCCAGTGGCCTGGAAGGTGGTATCTACGGATGCCAGCCTATCGGGCTGGGGTGCAGTATTCGAGGAGGCTTCTACCCAGGGAACCTGGGCCAAGACTCAGGGGATCCTGCCCATCAATGTGCTAGAGATCCGGGCGGTATATCTAGCCCTCAAAACCTGGACATACAGGTTACAGGGCTACCCAGTTCGGGTTCAATCCGACAATGCTACGGCAGTAGCTTACATCAATCACCAAGGAGGCACCCACAGTCGGGCAGCCCAAAGAGAGGTGAACCGGATCTTGGCATGGGCAGAAGAGCATGTACCTTGCATCTCTGCAATCTTCATTCCAGGGATAGAAAACTGGCAAGCAGACTACCTGAGTCGTCAGCAGCTGCTACCAGGAGAGTGGTCTCTTAACCCAGAGATCTTTCAGGCCATATGTCTGAGATGGGGAAACCCAGATGTAGACCTGCTAGCTTCCAGGTTCAACAAGAAATTGGACAACTTTGTGTCCAGAACGAGAGATCCTCTAGCCTACGGGACAGACGCTCTAATAACTCCATGGAATCAGTTCTCACTGATCTATGCATTCCCTCCGATCCCTCTTCTACAAAGACTGCTTCGCAGGATCAAGGAGGAGGGAATACCAGTAATCCTAGTGGCCCCAAACTGGCCCAGGAGGCCTTGGTATGCCGAGATCGTAAAAATGGCGATAGGAAGGCCCTGGAAGCTTCCACTTCGACACGACCTGTTGTCACAGGGTCCAGTATTCCACCCTTCCTTACAAAGGCTAAATTTGACGGCCTGGCTGCTGAGACCCACATTTTGGAAAAGAGAGGGGTCTCTGGCCTGGTTCTTTCTACGCTCATTAATGCTAGAAAGCCAGCCTCCAGACTCATCTATCATAGAGTCTGGAAAGCATACGTTTCCTGGTGTGAATCCAGAAGTTGGAATCCTCTGAAATATGAAATAAGTAGGATTCTTGCTTTTTGCCAGTTAGGAGTGGATATGAAATTAGCCCTTAGCACCATCAAAGGGCAAATATCGGCTCTATCAGTCTTCTTTCAGAGACCATTGGCATCTCACTCCCTAGTTCGGACATTCATTCAGGGGGTACTGAGGATAAATCCTCCAGTCAGGTCTCCCTTGTGTCCATGGGATTTGAATTTGGTATTGTCAGTGTTGCAAAAGCAACCTTTTGAACCTATTCGCCATATTCCTTTAATTATATTAAGTAGGAAATTGGCCTTTCTGATTGCTATAGCTTCTGCTAGGAGAGTATCAGAGCTAGCAGCTCTTTCTTGTAAAGAGCCTTATCTAATTTGTCACAAGGACAAGATCGTACTACGACCCCATCCGGCTTTTCTGCCTAAGGTGGTGTCGGCTTTTCACTTGAATCAAGACATTGTTCTGCCTTCCTTTTTTCCAAACCCGCGGACGGCGGGGGAAAAAATTATTACACTCTCTAGATCTAGTGAGAGCGGTAAGGGTGTATCTGCAAGCAACCGCTCAGATACGTAAAACAGATGTTTTGTTTATTTTACCAGATGGTCCCAAGAAGGGCCAAGCGGTATCAAAATCCACCATTTCCAGGTGGATTAGACAAGTAATTGTTCAAGCTTATGGTTTAAAGAACAGGACTCCTCCTTTTCCTGTTAAGGCGCACTCTACCAGGGCGATAAGTGCTTCATGGGCAGTGCACCACCAGGCTTCGATGGCTCAGATCTGTAAGGCTGCAACTTGGTCCTCAGTCCATACATTTTCCAAATTCTATCAAATAGATGTGAAAGGACATGAGGATTCCGCCTTCGGGCGAAGTGTGCTGCAGGCAGCAGTATAGGGCTTCTGGTCCGCAAGCGGTCGGTTTGATCTGTGTCTCCCCCCCTTCATATGAGCATTGCTCTGGGACGTCCCATTATGTAATGACTAGCTCTGTGTCCCGTGGTGTACGATAAAGAAAATAGGATTTTTATAACAGCTTACCTGTAAAATCCTTTTCTTGGAGTACACCACGGGACACAGAGGTCCCACCCTTCTTATGGGAACCTTACTGCTTTGCTACAAAACTGAGGTACTTCCCTGATGGGAGGGGTTATATGGAGGGGAACTGTCTTCCATTGGTTGTGCCAGTGTCCAATCACCGCTGGTGACCCTTAACCCATTATGTAATGACTAGCTCTGTGTCCCGTGGTGTACTCCAAGAAAAGGATTTTACAGGTAAGCTGTTATAAAAATCCCATTTTTTACAATTAAAAAGCAATATTTTTGGAGTGCGGCTGTCCAGACATCCCCTTTTTATTTGCTTATGTCAGGGTCCCCAGAGTTCTCCCTTACATCAGAGTCTGCAGAGTCCCCCCTTACAGTGTAAGGGAACTCTGTGGACTCTGATGTAAAGGGGGACTCTTGTTATTAACTTTATATGATTAGAAATGTTATTTAATCGCAAAATATATGTATAGTTTATACTACAAAAAAGAGATTGCTGTGTGCTGCTAAAGTGTTCGGGTTTGACTTGAAGAAAAGGTGGCAACCCTATTGGATATTGATTGAAAATGATGATTCTCTATTAAAACTGTGGATTTATTTTCCACTCTCCAGTGACTGTGAACTATAATTTTTAAGCTAAACAATCCATAGAAAGTTTTGTGCCATCTCTAAATGTTTTTCATAGTGTACTGTAGAATGATGTAAAATAAAGTGATTTTTCTTGTGTAGGTGCAGACGTGTCCAGATCGCTCAACACTTTGATGAAGTCTGGGACTCTGCACAGTGCAATAAGATGTGTGATAACTGCAATGCCAGCAAGAGTAAGGAATCCTTCTTGTTCATATAGCTATTCAGACTGCACAGCTGGTTCTCTGCCACAGCTCAAGCTTATATTATTGTTTCCCATAGCATTCAGATTCCATTTGCCAGGGGATACTTAGAGAACGAGAAATAAGGAGATTGTTGCTTTATTTGGTTGTTTTGCTTAACCATTTGTGGACACTGTTGGTACTACATAAGTTAAAAAAACTTTTATTAAAGTGTATGCTAGTGAGAAATGTCTTTAAATGCCTACCATTTGATTGAAAATGCCTCTTTGGGGAATTCTTTGACAAATTGGTCAAGGAAGTAACTGTGGGAAAGGTACTCCTACCCCATAAGAAAGAGTCTAAGTCTCCTACTTCTACCTCTGCTCAAAAAAAGGGGTCTTTCTATTCCCCCCCCCCGGTATCGACCTCAAAACCAAGGCTTAAAGCTTCATTTTGTCACAAACCCTTGCCCACCAAGCCTTCCCTAGAAGCCCTCCTCACAAAGAAGGGACACCAGCATTCCTTGGAGTAGGGAGGACGTCTGTTGGAATTTGCACCAGTATGGATCCAAAACATCCCATACCGCCTGGATCCAAACCTATCGTTTCAAAAGAGGAACAAAAATAGGATTTTTTACTCACCGTAAAATCCTTTTCTCTGAGTCCATGGACCGACACAGCTTCTCTATTGACAAAGTGGGTATTATCCGTTAATTAGGAGTGACTAGGCAGAAAAACTTGTAAAAAGTGTTGCATCACACCTTCTACAGTACCGCCCAGGGGGCGGACCCTCTGGGTATACCCTCTCAGTCTGCACATCGCAGATCAGTTCGTCAAAAAGCAGTACAAACTTAAAAGGAGGGGTGGGTGCTGTGTCGGTCCATGGACTCAGAGAAAAGGATTTTACGGTGAGTAAAAAATCCTATTTACTCTTTCGTCCATGGACCGACACAGCTTCTCTATTGACAAAGTGGGACGTCCCAAAGCAGTGTCAGAGAAAAAACGAGGGGTGGTAACAGCATAAAAACAAACTTCACCCCAAAACACAAAACAGCACTCCTCCAACGGAGGAGTTGCAACTCTAAACAGCCGCCTGCAAAACCTTGCGGCCGAAAGAGGCATCCGAAGATGCACCTACATCAATTTTGTAGAATTTTGTGAAAGTGTGAGCGGATGACCAAGTCGCCGCTTTACATAGTTGGGAAACAGACGCTTGATGTCGGAAAGCCCAAGAGGCACCTATTGCCCTGGTCGAATGCGCCGTGACAGGAAAGGGGGGCGCCTGACCCTTTAAGGCGTAAGCCTGGATTACTATCTGTCGGATCCACCTAGAGATGGTGGCCGATGAGACTGCTTGGCCCTTCTTGGGACCAGCCACCGAAACAAACAGTGAGTCTGACTTCCGGAACAGGGAAGTAGCAGATATGTATACTCTCAAAGCTCGGACAACGTCCAAGGATGCAACGCCGACTCCTTAGGATTCGAAGGCTGAGGACACAAGGATGGAAGTACAATGTCTTCGTTGAGATGAAAAGCCGAAACGACTTTCGGAAGAAAGGAAGGCTGCGGCCGCAGCACCACCTTATCCTTGTGGAAAATCAAATAGGGAGCCTTGCAGGACAAGGCTGCCAGCTCAGAGACTCGTCTAACTGACGTAACAGCCACCAAAAAGACCACTTTCTGAGAAAGTGTCAACAGGGGAATATCTCTAATATTCTCAAACGGTGCCGTCTGAAGCACCGAGAGGACCAGGTTCAAGTCCCACGGAGGTAATGGGGGGCGGACCAGAGGGGCCACATGTCGAACCCCCTGCCCAAATGTACTCACGAGAGAGTGAGTCGCCAGGGGTCGCTGAAAAAAGACAGCCAGGGCAGATATCTGTCCCTTAATCGTACTTGGGGCAAGCCTTTGGTCTACCCCATGCTGTAAAAACAGCAGGATTCTGGAAACCAAATAGGTACGCGGATGCCATTTCATTTCCTCACATATGGAGATGTAGGCCCTCCAAGTGCGGTGATAGACCTTCCTAGAGGACGGTTTCCGAGCACTTCTCATAGTAGAGATTACTGAGTCTGACAGGCCCCGATCTCTCAGTACCTGGTTCTCAACAGCCATGCCGTTAAAGCCAATGACTGTAAAGCAGGATGGAATATGGGACCTTGCGATAGCAGGTCCTTCCGTAGTGGTAGGCGCCAGGGGACGTCTGCTACCAGACGTACTAGATCGGCGTACCAAGGACGCTGAGGCCAATCTGGAGCGATTAGGATCATTGGAATTCCCTCTGCCTCCACTCTGCGGAGCAGAAGAGGAAGAAGCCTTAAGGGAGGGAAGGCATAGATTAGCCGATACTGACCCCACGATGCTACCAACGCGTCCGTTGCGTCTGCCCATGGGTCTCTTGACCGGGCCACAAACCTCAATACCTTCCGATTGAGTCGGGAAGCCAGAAGATCTACGTCTGGTGTGCCCCATCTTTGGCAGAGGAGTTGGAACACCTCCGGGTGTAAGGACCATTCTCCCTGGTCCAGCATCTGGCGGCTCAGGTAGTCCGCCTGCCAGTTTTCCACACCCGGAATGTACACGGCCGACAGTGCCGGTACGCTCCTCTCTGCCCACTTCAGGAAGCGAGCGATCTCCGATGCTGCAGCTGAGCTTCTTGTTCCTCCTTGATGATTGACATATGCCACTGCTGTGGCGTTGTCTGACTGGATCCTGACTGGACGCCCTTGCAGTCTCTGAGACCATTTGAAGAGGCACAGCTTGATCGCCCGGATCTCCAGGACATTGATCGGCAGGAGGGCTTCCTCTGGGGTCCAGCGACCTTGCGCCGACTGGACACCCCAGACTCCCCCCCCAACCTGTAAGGCTGGCGCCCGTCGTGATCACTATCCAGTAAACCGGAAGAAATGACTTCCCGGCCATTAGAGCCGGTGCTGTCAGCCACCATACCAGGGATCTCCTGACTAGGTGGCTCACTCGGATTTGATAATCCAGAGATGAAGGGCATCTGTTCCATCTGGACAGAACTTCCTTCTGTAACACTCGAGTGTGGTATTGAGCATATGGGACCGCCTCGAAGGAGGCTACCATGAGGCCCAACACTCGCATGCAAAAACGGAGTGACGACCAATTCCTGGAAGTCAGCTGCCGTACTGCAGCCCGGAGGGTCTGCAACTTCTCCACAGGGAGGAATACCTTTGCCTCTGAGGAATCCAGAATCAACCCCAGGTACACTAGGCGTTGAGTGGGCACCAATACTGACCTTTGCGTGTTTAGTATCCAACCACAGTCTCGAAAAGTCTGACAGGTAATGGACACGCTTACCTCTAATTCTGAGCTTGAAGGGGCCTTCAGCAGAAGGTCGTCCAAGTAACCTGTGATAGCGATACCCCGCTGTCTTAGAAGTGCCAGAATCGGAGCGAGCACCTTGGTGAACGTCCTGGGTGCTGAGGCAAGGCCAAACGGGAGGGCCACAAACTGGTAGCGGTTCTTCCCAATAGCAAATCGCAGAAACCTCTGGTGTCTGGAGTATATGGGGACATGCAGGTATGCGTCCTTGATGTCCAAGGAGGCCAGAAAGTCCCCCGGATGGAGAGCCGTGACTACGGATCGAACCGACTCCATACCGAAATCTTTGTACCTTCACAAAGCAATTGAGGGCTCCGAGATCCAAGATTGGACGAACCCCCTCCTTCTTTGGCACAATGAACAGATTTGAGTAAAAACCCTGACCCCGTTCCTGTTCTGGAACTGGAATAACTACCCCGCGTTCCAGTAGACCCTGGACCGCCCCATACAGGGCCTCCCGACGGGTCGGTAGTAGCTGGAGATTGGAGGTGATGAATCTGTCTGGTGGACAAGAGAGAAATTCTATCTTGTAGCCTGAGGAGATTACTTCGCAAACCCACCTGTTGGAGACTAGAGCAGTCCACTGAGTCGCGAATTCGCGAAGACGTCCCCCCACCCGAGAGCTGGGTGGGGGCGGACCTTCATGTGGACGCAGATTTGTCCGCAGGCTTGTTGGGTCTGCGGGACCAAGGACGCTTTTGTCCTTGGGCAGGCGCTTTATCGGCCTGGGGTCTTTTCCCTGTCGCCCTAGGGGGACGAAAAAACCACTTGTGTGCAGTAAAGGAGGGCCCTTGCCCTTGGCGTGGCCCCTTACCCTTGCTAATTTGGGGAAGCAAAGTGCTTTTACTTCCTGTGGCATCCTTGATGATGTCATCCAGAGAAGCCCCAAAAAGTCTGTCGCCCTTAAAAGGCAGATCCAACAGGGCTTTCTTGGAAGTCTGGTCCGCAGACCAGCCTTTTAGCCAGATCAGGCGGCGTATTGCTACTGCATAAACCGAAGTTTTAGACAGCAGGGGAATAGTATTCATGTCTGACTCGCAGACAAACCTAAGGCCCTGGACCAACAGGTCGGCCAATGTTATCTCATCAGGAGGAGCATCTCGCTCCTTAACCCCTGGAGTAGCAATCTTGCCCATTCAGTAAGTGTGTGAGACACTAGGGCCCCCGCCAATGCCGGGCGTACTGCCGAGCCTACCACTGAGTATAGGTAGCAAGCGAGTGCTTCAGCCTTCTTATCCACAGGGTCCTAGAAAACAGGAGCCCCTTCTACAGGAATTGTGGTGGCTCTATTAAGTCTGGACACCGGAGGGTCCACTATAGGGGGGGAGAGGTCCATTTCTTCAGAAAACTCTCCTCAAAAGGGGTACCGTACCGCAAACCTCTTTGGGGCTGTAAAGACCCTCAGTGGGTTCTCCCATTCCATGTATAAGAGTTTGTCAAAAGACACACAAGGGAACACCTTAGCAGTGCGGGCAGGTCTATGAAACCCAAGTGGACCGGAGTCTCTGCTGCTTCTGCAGTATTTTCCAACTTTAGCGTATCCCGCACTGCAGTAATAAGGTCAGATACCAAAGCCGTCTCGCGTACTGACCTGGACTTGGAGTCCTCCTCACTGTCCGATCGGTCACGGTCTGCAGTCTCTGATGCGTCAGAATCTGGGCCATGAGCCGTAGCTGGACCTGGTTCTGCATCAGAAATATCCCCAGAAGATTGCAGGGGACGGGGGCATTTATTACCCCCTGTATTCCCGTGTGCTGCTTCCACCCTGGCAGCAAACGCCTCTAGGATTGCCGACATAGCGTCCATAGACACCTCAGGGACACCAGCTGCTAAATCTGGTGTTTCAGGGGAGAAGACATCTGGCTCAGATGCCATGCTGACCACACGCTGACACTCACAGGGCTCCAGGCAAGATATCAATAGGCCACCCTCCTGCGCTGCAGAGATGCTGGGTTACCCAGAGGACTCACCACCCTGGATAGGTACTGCTATGCTGCGCCTGTGATGCTGTCCCCTTGCTGCTGTGTCAGTCTGCTTCTTTTATCAGCACTACCTGTGTGAATTTTCACGCCAGTGTAATGCACCCTAGAGGCCGGAGGCTCTCGCAAAATGGTTGCCAAAAACGTCTGTATGGAAGATAATGTGGGCTCTAAGAAAATGGCCGCCGACAGAAGATAGAGGTCAGGCAGCCATAGCCCACAAAAAGATGGCCGCCGAACGGCAATATCTGCATACAGGGTGGACCAACATGGCCGCCGATCACCTGATAGGGGCCAGTGGGTGTGGCCGAACCACAGGAAGATGGCCGCCAGGCAGTTACAAGAGGCCAAACTTGGCATGGACCACCTCAAAATGGCCGCCGACAGCATGGAGACACAGAAACACAGGTAAGCAAAAATGACATTTCTTTTAAATGTTAGTTACAGCCAGCCCCGCTCCAGTGGGACCCCCCTAGGTGACCCCCAGCACCCAGCAACCTTTAGCTAGAAGCCCAGGGAGGAGGGAAAGGCAGGGAGAGAGGGAAGAAAGGGGCCACAACCACTTACTTGATCTCTCCAGGAATGTCCAGCTAAATCACCCAGCCGAGGCAGGGGAGTTTTACTTGCCTATCCTGCATGTATTCTGCTGGAAGACATTCCAAACAGATCATCGTCCGCGCACGGAAGGTGACTGTTGGCCAGGCATGCTGTGATTGGACCCAGAAGGGACGATCATATGTATGCCCTGGAGCATGACGCTCACCGGACAGGCTGCTGCGACTCGGCCGTAAGGTCAGCCGAAGCTGAGCGGTCCGATGCAAGCCTTGGAGCGTAAGCTCACCGGCCAGGCTGCTGCGACTCGGCCGTAAGGTCAGCCGAAGCTGAGCGGTCCGATGCAGGCCCTGGAGCGTAGGCTCACCGGCCACCCGTGGAGCGACGGGCATGTCGTGGAAAACCCAGCGCGTAGCTAGGGTCGGCACACGCTCGATGGCCGAAACTGGGGAGACTGCAAGGATCGAGGATCCAGCCTGTCACCCAGTCGGCAGTTGATCGAAGATCGCAGGAAACAACAAATGTAGCAAAAAAAAAAAAAAATATATATATATCTTTTTTCCCCGGACCAATGGGCCCGAAGGGAGCCATGTCCTACTCCTTGCTAGACAGAAAAAAACTGATCTGCGATGTGCAGACTGAGAGGGTATACCCAGAGGGTCCGCCCCCTGGGCGGTACTGTAGAAGGTGTGATGCAACACTTTTTACAAGTTTTTCTGCCTAGTCACTCCTAATTAACGGATAATACCCACTTTGTCAATAGAGAAGCTGTGTCGGTCCATGGACGAAAGAGTAATAGAGTTTTTTTTTTTTTTTTTTTTTTTTTTTTTTTTTTTTTTTTTTTTTACTGCCCCCTTCTCACTTTATACCTTACAATCTGCCAGTGTCCGACCAAAAGAAGGCAGATTTAATGACAAGTTTGTACCCTCCTCGGGCATAGCAGGTGGCTATATCCGTACCTTCAGAAGTTCAAGGTTTCTATTCAAATCTGTTTTCGGTCCCAAAACCAGATGGGGAAATTCAAGTTCCTTAACACGATTTTTTTTTTTTTTTTTTTGTGTACCAAAATTCTGGATGGAATCCATAAGATCTGTAATTGCTTCCCTCAGACAAGGGAAAGTTCTTGCATCAGTAGACATACAAAAAGCCTGTCTCCATTTTTCCATTTCCTCATCGCTCCAACACGTCCTGCATTTTGCTGCAAGAGACTGCACTTCCAGTTTGTGGTACTGCCATTTAGGGTCTCCTCTGCACCCCAAGTGTTCCCAAAAATGCTTGTCCCGCTTCTAACTCTTTTACAAACCCAGATAACTCATGTCACAGGTTACCTGGATGACCTCCTATTGAAGGACTTCTCAGCCAAGACCTTTTCTGCTGACATCCAAAAGACCATCCAGTTCCTTCAAAACTTTGGCTGGATAATCAACTTTCAATGTCTGTACCTGTATCTAATCTTGGGCACTGCCCAAGCCAGAATCTTCCTCCCTCGGGAGAAAATTGCCTCCCAAATGTCCAGCTGTCAGAACCTTGGGTCACAATAACACCGGAGGATGGAAAAAGATCTGTGGGTCCTAGTAGATTACAGGCTCATAAATAACATACAATGCCAAGCTGCAGCAAGCAAAGCTAGCATACTGTTAGCATGCATTAAAATGGGGATCTATTTAAGAGAGATATAACTATAATTCTGCCACATCTCGAGTATGCCATCCAGTTATGGTCACCAGTCCTCAGGAAGGATGTGCTGGAACTGGAGTAAGTCCAGAGAAAGGCAACAAAGCTAATAAGGGGGCCATAGGACCTCAGTTATGAAGAATGACTATGGCCCATCAGTGCTGCCGATCAGTGCCAGTTCGTGCAGTCACATCAGTGAAGAAGACCTACTTATTTACAACATTTTATAACAGAAATGAAGAAAAGGGAATTTACAGGTACAGTAAGTCAAAATGTCTTCCTTCCTTCCTTCCTTCCTGCCTTTTTTTTTTTGTACTTTATTCATCTGCAGTTCAAATGGATGAGCTTTGATCATCAGGATTTAGCTAAAGGGCCAGACTGCTACAAAAAATAAATGGCAGAATAAAAATCGGATTTATGTTAAGATGGAACAAACACAAAAACACTGTCTGTGTGAGAAAGTTGGGGGCTAATGAGTATCTTTTCTCTGTCTAGCCTATGACAAAGTGGACGTGATAGATTACAGCAGAGACATTCTGAAGATCCTGGAACAAGCCGATCAGATGGATGAGAAGCTCACCCCACTGAAGCTTATCGACGCCTGGATGGGGAAAGGAGTTGCCAAACTGCGTGTCTCTCAAGTCCTCCCCCCACGGCTCCCACGTATCGAATTGGAGAGGATTATCGCCCACCTCCTGCTGCAGAAATATATAAGGTGAGGAGGAGAAAGCTTATAATTTTATAATATCGGGGTTCATCTTCTGTAGGAAGTTCACAAATATTGATGTTTTGGGAAGTTGATCATGTGAATGTACAACCCCCTCATGTTATCTTTTGTGTAATGTGTACTGTTAGGTGGACCTGTCACTAACTTTACAAGTTTACATGAGTTCCTCATATGTCACAATATACAACCTGAGCATCCTTTTTCAGAATAGCTCCATCTTTTATCAATGAAAGGCAATCTTTGAGCTCCAGCCAGTGACTTGGCCTAGGTTGGGTTAAAATCCTCAGTCTGCTGTTGACAAGAGTAAGTATTTACACGGTCACAAGTTAAGAGGCTACAGCAGGGGCTGATCTGAGTCTGACATATGTGAACACAGCCATGTTTGGGTCTCCTTTGTTGCTGGGCAGTGTCCGTGTCAGGGAGGGTCTCATACATCATTTTGCCTTTTTCCTGCAGGGAAGACTTCAGCTTCACAGCGTACGCCACCATATCCTACATAAAGACAGGACCCAAAGCCAATCTGCTTAGAAATGAAAAGCATTCCATCACCCTACAGATGAGGACCTCAATCAAGGTAGGTTATAATGGGACCCCTGGTTTCTGTTTTATTAACCAAGGTATGTGATAAGGGGCCCCTAGTGACTGTTCCGTTGATATCAGAAAACAGGTGCCAGGTGCACCAATACTGGGAAGTCTGGCTGCTCATTACTAGCTTTGTCTATTTTAAGTGAAGAGTGCCACCACTATAGGATTATATGTAGAAAGCAGTGGCTTGTAAGGATGGCTCAACTTTGAGCTGGAGGAAATAGGTGGCTGCAGTAAGCTGACCTCTCCTGACAATGCTAGTTCTCTCAAAATTTGTAAAAAAGTGTGCAGCACTTGAGGTCAAATCTCCTTGTATAGGTTTTTCCAAATCAGTGACTTATTATTGCAGCCATTGGATTAGCATTTTCAGAACATGTCGGCCATGGCAGCCCCAAGTAAAGGATTTCTTTAAGCTGACCTTACACTTTTCATAAAAACATTTGTACACAGTGGCGGCCAGTGCTCGATAATTCAGGGAGGGGTCAGCAAACCAAATAATGGCACTGATGGGCACTAATAGATGGCACTGATAAGCAGCACTGAAGGTGATATACTGACAGCCTTTACTGATGGGCACTGACTGGCAGCTGATGGGACAGTGATTGGCAGATGTGTGGGCACCTCTGATGGGGGCTGAGCTGATAATCAATGCGCTGATTATCGGCGCAGATCCCTCCCCCCGACGATCTGCTCTCCCTGTCAGCACAAAGCGAGGAAAGCTGTTTACCAGCACTTCCTGGTTACACGCTGTGATCAGGGAGTCAAAGGGGGGAATCTCCCTGCCTGATGAAGGAATCTGGGCGCCCCCATTGTACTTCTCCCCACCTCTCTGCCTTTTGAGAAGCCATGGCTTGCTATAGGATGAAAGGCCTGTAACTCAGCAGCAAGCAGGGACTCGCCTGAGAGAATTGTCGACCTGTTTTTAAAACTCTAAAGCAACAGCACCCCCAAATAATATTTGTGCCCCAATGGACAGAAATGAGCTCAGTTAGTGACCATGAAAAAGCAGGATGGCTGAAAAAAATCAGACGGCTGTTGTTAAGCAGTGTGGGCAATGAATCCCTATAGAAGTAAATATGACATAAAATTGTGGCCTGACTCGACCCCCTTTTAAAAATAAAAAAGCCACAGCCTATATATTGCCTCATAAGGGGTAAAACGCATCCTGATGCCATCCTGTGCCCTAAAACACCACATACAAGAAGGAACATTGTAAGATGGGACTGCCGCAACTCAACAAAACAGAGGCACTTACAAGTCCCCGCTGCAGGGCCTGATAAGCCCAAACTTCACCCATCACAGCAGGCACAACCCGCAGAGCCTTCAGGAACTTAACTCTCCTCCAGTAGGATCACTTTTCTGGACCTGTAGAGCACTCTGCCAGCGAGATCTCCTGATATATCCAAGGTCACTGTCTGCAGGATCCAGCACTGAATGGCAGACATTACAGGCTATCCTTGCTCTTGTGTGTGGAGTCCAGGTACAATCACTCTTGGCCTGCTGTCTGTAGTGACTGACCCGGATAGGGGAGTAAGGAACAAGCATGTAGATGTACAAACAAAGTCTCCAAAAGCTTTTCAGAGAGACTCAGGCCTCGTACACACGACCGATTTTCTCGGCAAGAACCAGCAAGAAACTTGCTGGCAGAGAGGTCTTGCCGAGTAAATCGGTCGTGTGTACGCTGCTATCGGGTTTCTCGTCGAGAAAACCGACAAGAAACCTCGACGAGAAAATAGAGAACCTGCTCTCTATTTTCTCGTCGAGATTCTCCTCGGCATGTTTCTCGACGAGAAAAGTGAGTGTGTGTACACTTACCTGTCCTCCCCGAAGCCCGCGCATGTTCGAAATGAATTCGACGCATGCGCGGTAGCTTCCTAGGCATACGTAGGGTATACCAAGATGGCGGCGACGGCATCAAATGTGACGAGCGCATGCTCGACGTAGTCGATGACGTCACCGCGTACGCTCCTTTCAAAGAACCGCGGGTTCTTTGAAACGAGCGTGTGTACACTCGGCCGGGACAAGTTTCTTGTCCAAGAATCTCGTCGAAAAAAACTACATGTTTTTTTCAACGAGAATCTCGGCCGTGTGTATGAGGCCTCAGGGAAGCATTCATCACCTGCAGACATGAGCAACAAGCTTGAGGCTTGGCTGAGCTGGGAGGGGACTGTTGCCTTTTTTAAAAAAAATATTCTGGCCAGTGACCGTTTTCCTTTAAAGTGGCATCATAACCCTTGTAGTAATAAATATTACCGGTGTCCTGTGATGTAAGATTGTGAAATTAAAAACTTTTCCATGCTTTGTCCCAAAAGCATACATTTTTGTGTTTTTAACTGGACCAGTTAGAGAAAAAATTAATACTTCACAAAAAATGATTTTTTTTAAACTTTACTGGCTTTCTTTTTAAAATGTATTAATATATTTTTGTCTTTTTTAGATTTTATTGAAAATTAAATTGTTTTTGCAAGACCGTTTATCCTCCAAAAAAGCATTATGTATTTTGACAACGTTCATGCTAAATGAACAGGCCCATAATGGAAATCTGAATAATCCTCTGGTTCACGTGGGGTGCTTTGCCTCAGTGGCCTATTCCACTGCAAACCCCCCCCCCCCCCCCCCCCCCAAGTATACATATACAGTATCTCACAAAAGTGAGTACACCCCTCACATTTTTGTAAATATTTTATTATATCTTTTCATGTGACAACACTGAAGGAATTACACTTTGCTACAATGTAAAGTAGTGAGTGTACAGCTTGTATAACAGTGTAAATTTTCTGTCCCCTCAAAATAACTCAGCACACCATTAATGTCTAAACCGTTGGCAACAAAAGTCAGTACACCCCTAAATGAAAATGTCCAAATTGGGCCCAAAGTGTCAAAATTGTGTGTGGCCACCATTATTTTCCAGCACTGCCTTAACCCTCTTGAGCATGGAGTTCACCAGAGCTTCACAGGTTGCCACTGAAGTCCTCTTCCACTCCTCCATGGTGACCTCACGGAGCTGGTGGATGTTAGAGACCTTGCGCTCCTCCACCTTCCGTTTGAGGATGCCCCACAGATGCTCAATAGGGTTTAGGTCTGGAGACATACTTGGCCAGTCCATCACCTTTTACCCTCCGCTTCTTTAGCAGGGCAGTGGTTGTCTTGGAGGTGTGTTTGGGGTCGTTATGTTGGAATACTGCCCTGCGGCCCAGTCTTTGAAGGGAGGGGGATCATGCTCTGCTTCAGTATGTCACAGTACATGTTGGCATTCATGGTTCCCTCAATGAACTGTAGCTCCCCAGTTCCGGAAGCGCTCATGCAGCCCCAGACCATGACACTTCAACCACCATGCTTGACTGTAGGCAAGACATACCTGTCTGTGTACTCCTCACCTGGTTGCTGCAACACTCGCTTGACACCATCTGAATCAAATAAGGTTATCTTGGTCTCATCAGACCACAGGACATGGTTCCAGTAATTCATGTCCTTAGTCTGCTTGTCTTCAGTAAACTGTTTGCGGGCTTTCTTGTGCATCATCTTTAGAAGAGGCTTCCTTCTGGGATGACAGCCATGCAGACCAATTTGATGCAGTGTGCGGCGTATGTTCTAAGCACTGACAGGCTGACCCCCACCCCTTCAACCTCTCCAGCAATGCTGGCAGCACTCATACATCTATTTCCCAAATACAACCTCTGGATATGACGCTGAGCACGTGCACTCAACTTTTTTGGTCGACCATGGCGAGGTCTGTTCTGAGTGGAACCTGTCCGGTTAAACCGCTGTATGGTCTTGGCCACCATGCTGCAGCTCAGTTTCAGGGTCTTGGCAATCTTCTTATAGCCTAGGCCATCTTTATGCAGAGCAACAATTCTTTTTTTCAGAACCTTTAGAGAGTTCTTTGCCATGAGGTGCCATGTTAAAGTTCCAGTGACCAGTATGCGAGAGTGAGAGCGATAGCACAAAATTTAACACACCTGCTTCCCATTCACACCTGAGACCTTGTAACACTAACGAGTCACATGACACCGAGGAGGGAAAATGGCTAATTGGGTCCAATTTGGACATTTTCACTTAGGGGTGTACTCATTTTTGTTGCCAAACATTAATGGATTTTAATCAATGTTTAGACATTAATGGCTGTGTGTTGAGTTATTGTGAGGGGACAGCAAATTTACACTGTTATACAAGCTGTACACTCACTACTTTACATTGTAGCAAAGTGTCATTTCTTCAGTGTTGTCACATGAAAAGATAAAATATTTACAAAAATGTGAGGGGTGTACACTTTTTTGTGAGATACTGTACATTTCCTTTTCCTTCTCCGCCACTTCATTCAGTGCCAAAGCTTAGCATGTGGCTTGGCTAATCGTCACTGGCGCACAGAGTCCATAGCCCTGTGTAAGATACGACTCTGGTAACTTTTATCTTGCACAGAAGTTGCCGTCACACCTGGCAGCATGACGTAATGATGTGAATGTTTGTTTTCTTTTGACTTGCATGGACAGAGAGAGTACTAGTTCATTTTTACTTGATTTAATTAAGCAAAAATTTGCTTTTTTTTTTTTTTTTTTTTTTTCAATTGGTTAAAGAGAATAAAGTTACTGCACAGGTGTCAGGATGTAATGTTGCTTGTGTATTGTATGAAAACTACTTTTCTCATTTACTCTATAATAAAATACACCTGTAAATGGAAAATTTGAGCTAAATGTTTTCTAATTTTTCTGAATCCTGATTACAATCTCCTTCACAGATAAAATCTCCTCCATCCTCCTCGCAGATAAAATCTCCTCCATCCTCCTCGCAGATAAAATCTCCTCCATCCTCCTCAAAGATAAAATCTCCACCTTCTTCTTCATCCAAAACACCCATCAAGAGTTCACCAGAGTCCTCCAAGTCCCAGTCTAAAAAGGGGAGCGCTGAACACAAAAGGCCAAATACTGGGGACAGCCCAGTCGCCAAGAAAGTCAAATTACTCAAAGAGGAGTCTATTGTCATCGACTGAGATCTTCGCTTAAAGAGAATCTGCCATCTGTGATTAAAATTGCGGGGACTCTGCAAGAGATTTCCTAGAACAAGTGCGGGCAGCCTGTCCTTCATATCAGCTGTTACAAGAGTCAAGGCACCGCAGATAAAGGTTTTATTTCCCTCAAGGCGAGGAAAACCAGTTAAGATTTAATCTCAGAATTCTGTTGACATTCTTTCCTCAATATTCCACAGATTTCCTTTTTATACGCTGTGGCCCGAAGTTCACCAGCTTCACTTATAAAAGCCTTGATTTCTATTTCTTTATTTTTTTAGGAAAGTCATCTGTCTTTTCCAAGTCTCAGACTTTTTCGTTTAAACATCAGAAATGTTTCTACTATGGCAGGCTGTGGGTGAGGCTAAGTTGACGATACTGCAGCAGGTTTTTTGAATATTTCAAAATGATCTGTGGTCAATCAACGTAGCAGATTTAGGAATAATTGCCGAAAAATTCTTTGACAGCCATCTGACTCTGTTTTTCGAAGAATTGAGGATGCAAAGCTCAGGAGACCTTGTGTTTTTTTTTTTTTTGGTTTTGTTTTTTCTCTGTGTTGAGTGTTAAAACCCATTTCAGCATTAATACAAACATTTTCCAAATAAGTCACATTGTGTAATAAACGGAGTGTTGATTCTTTATGTACAAAATGCCCATGTAATATAATGTGCTGGTTAATCCGGAGCACCAGATGACTGGCGGATGGCTAAGCACTTGGCACAGGAAAGGGGGAATCCATTCTACAGAATTCTTTTATTGCATTCAATGTTTTCACTGATAGGAAATCTTGTATTGTGCATATCTGAAGGAAGTCTTTCAGTTTCTGCCAGTCTCCAAGGGGTAGGAACTCTACTACCCCCACCGAGCCTCCCCCCCCCCCCCCCCATGATGGAAGGTAGAAGCAGTATGCATTGTCTGGTACAGAAGTCTTCATGGTTCACTTCTGATGGCTCAATTGTGTGTAATGTTTTTGGTGATCCAAAGTTGTAACCGGTCCGGGTGGTACTCATTGTCACTGTTGTGCTGATTTCAGGCTATAGATTGTTCCAGCAGTCAATCTGATGGACAGAACCTGATTTTTAGGGAGAATATTTACATATGTTAGAGGTGACAAGTTTTGTCTGTTAGTGCTTGAAGAGATGATTGGACACGTGCGTGTGTGTGTGACTAAATAAAGTCTCTTAAACTGCCAAATTTTCAGAAGAAAAGCTGTGTAATTCTTGTGAGCTTTTTTGTCTGCAGAATTTTTGCTAAGAGAAAATTTTTCGGTCATATTGCTTGCCAAGTAGTGGGAAATGTGTGTTTTAATCATCCAGTGCAGTCTCAGGAGTCCATAGCTGCAACCTAACTTTTTAAAGTGAGCATAGAAAATATTGAAGATTCCATTTCTAAACTGCTTTAAAGTGGTTGTATACCCTGCTTGGTGATTTTTACCTACAGGTAAGCCTATAATAAGGCTTACCTGTAGGTAAAAAGAACATCTCCTAAAGCTGCATGGTTTAGGAGATATTGACCCTGCATTCAGTCGCTGACGTCTGCGGCGCATGCGCTCTGCAGGTCCGGCGTATCCTCCTTGAACTTGCCAGAACAGAGGGCTCCCATGCGCATGTGTGGGAGTGACATCTTAGCGGCTCCCGCCACTCACAGGGCCAGAGCCAGCAATCCTGGAAGAAATGCATAGGGAACATGTCAGCTCCCTCAGCGGTGACCGTGTGCTGCTGCAGAGCTTCGTACTTATGTATTTCATAATGTGCTAGTATATGATGCATACTAGCACATTATGCTATTGTCTTACATGTTTTTTTTTTTTTTTTCTGCAGTTTACTAACGCTTTAAAGAGATTATGTTGGAAGGTTTTTTTATCTTCATTCATTAGGATAAAAACGCCTTCTGTGTGCAGCAGCCCCACTAATACTTATCTGAGGTCCCTCTCTGTGCAGTGATGTCCACGAGTGTCTCAGCCGTCTGAGATTCTCCCTCCTGATTGGCCGAGACACAGCAATGGCGCCATTGGCTGACGCTGCTGTCAAAAAAATTCAGCTAGCCAATCTGGAGAGGGGGCGGGGCCAGGGCTCAGTGTCTGAATGGACACAGAGCTGTGACTCGGCTCCCCCATAGCAAGCTGCTTGCTGTGTTGGCACCCAACAGGTGGTAGGGCCAGGATCACAGAAGAGGGACCAGAGAAGAGGAGGATTGGTGTTGCTCTGTGCAAATCCACTGCAACAGAGAAGGTAAATATAACACGTTTGTTATTTTTATAGGAAAAAAAATTGACACTTTACACTCACTTTAAAGGTGGGAGTTCAGAGATGTTTTCTTGTTATGGATTTTACCATTTAAGCCCCGGACCATTTGGTAGCTAGAGGACCAGAGGTGATTTCAGAATTTTTGCACTGCGCTGCTTTAACTGTAAATTGTGCGGACATGCAATGTTGTACCCAAACGAAATTTGCGTCCTTTTCTTCCCACAAATAGAGCTTTCTTTTAATGGTATTTGATTGCCTCTGCGATTTTAATTTTTTGCGATATAAACGGAAATAGACCGAAAATTTTGAAAAAAAAAAATGATATTTTCTACTTTTTGTTATAAGAAAAATCGAATAAACACAATTTTAGTCATACATTTAGGCCAAAATGTATTCAGCCACATGTCTTTAGTAAAAAAAATGTCAATAAGCGTATATTTATTGGTTTGCGCAAAAGTTATAGCGTTTACAAACTAGGGTACATTTTCTGGAATTTACACAGCTTTTAGTTTATGACTGCCTATCTCATTTCTTGAGGTGCTAAAATGGCAGGGCAGTACAAAACCCCCCCAAATGACCCCATTTTGGAAAGTAGACATCCCAAGGAAATTGCTGAGAGGCATGTTGAGGCCATTGAATATTTTTTTTTTTTGTCTCAAGTGATTGAATAATGACTAAAAAAAAAAAAAAAAAAAAATTACAAAAAGTTGTCACTAAATGATATATTGCTCACACATGCCATGGTTATATGTGGAATTGCACCCCAAAATACATTTTGCTGCTTCTCCTGAGTACGGGGATACCACATGTGTGGGACTTTTTGGGAGCCTAGCCATGTACGGGCCCCTGGAAACCAAGCACCGCCTTCAGGATTTCTAAGGGCGCAAATTTTTGATTTCACTCCTCACTACCTATCACAGTTTTGAAGGCCATAAAATGCCAAAATAGCACAAACCCCCCCCAAATTACCCCATTTTGGAAAGTAGACACCCCAAGCTATTTGCTGAGAGGCATGGTGAGTATTTTTCAGCTCTCATTTGTTTTTGAAAATGAAGAAGAAAAAAAATATATATATATATATATATATTGTGAGGGGGTTAGCTTGGCAGCGGGTGTGTGTGACCCCCGGGATGGGCTCCCCACACAAAACAGGCCCAGCAAACGGAGGTTGTGGTTTTCAAAATCAAAAAAAAAGGTGCGGTTTATTTTCTATTTACAGTGACAAAACACCAGCAAAGCCAAAAGAAACATAAACAAATTAAATCCTGGTCAACTTGACCTCTGACTAAACATACAGGTTTCCTAACTAACAACTGGGATCAGCCTAGTGCTGTCCTAGTCCCTAAGTCCCTGGTTTTAAATGTCCAAGCAAATAGCCACACAGGCTTTGTCTCACCGGACAAGGGTTCACTCTCTCCAGGAAGTCCACACAGGTCTGCTTCCAGGCATCAGCTAACACCTAATGAATCTGGGAGTTCTTATAGAGGCCTAAATGAGCTGACAAGTTTCAGCTGGTCTCATCAACTCCCTGTCTGTACGACGCCCCACACTCTCCCTAGAGGTATGAGTCATCCATGAGCCCACTAGCCTTAGCTGGGCTTATACAACTCTCCACCTAGTTGTACAAGTCGGCGTAAAGCCTGAATCTGGGCGAAATATATCTACCCCCCTGGATGCAACCAGGTGACTTTACCTTCCTGCTGTCACAATATATATTTTTTTTTTTTCAATTTTCAAAACTTTGTGACAAAAAGCGAGATCTGCAAAATACTCACAATACCTCTCAGCAAATAGCTTGGGGTGTCTACTTTCCAAAATGGGGTCATTTGGGGGGGTTTTGTGCCATCTGGGCATTCCATGGCCTCCGAAACTGTGATAGGCAGTGAGAAGTGAAATCAAAAATTTACACCCTTAGAAATCCTGAAGGCGGTGCTTGGTTTTTGGGGTCCCGTACGCAGCTAGGCTCCCAAAAAGTCTCACACACGTGGTATCCCCGTACTCAGGAGAAGCAGCAGAATGTATTTTGGGGTGTAATTCCACATATGCCAATGGCATGTTTGATCAATATATCATTTAGTGACAACTTTGTGCAAAAAAAATAAATAAATAAATAAATTGTATTTTTTCCGCAACTTGTGTCAACATATAAAATATTCCATGGACTCGACATGCCTCTCAGTATATAGCTTGGGGTGTCTACTTTCCAAAATGGGGTCATTTGGGGGGGGGGGGGTTTGAACTGTTCTGGCATTTTATACACAACATTAGGAAGCTTACATCCACTCTTCTAACCACTTGAAGACAAAGCCCTTTTTGACACTTTTTGTTTACATGAAAACATATTTTTTTTTTTTTGCAAGAAAATTATGTTGAACCCCCAAACATTATATATATTTTTAAAGCAAAGGCCCTACAGATTAAAATGGTGGGTGTTGCATTTTTTTTTCTACACAGTATTTGCGCAGCGATTTTTCAAACGCATTTTTTGTGGAAAAAATACACTTTTGTAAATTTTAATGCACTAAAACACACTATATTGCCCAAATGTTTGATGAAATAAAAAAGATGATCTTAGGCCGAGTACATAGATACCAAACACGACATGCTTTAAAATTTCGCACAAACGCGCATTGGCGACAAACTACATACATTTTTAAAAGCCTTTACAGGTTACCCGGTTAGATTTACAGAGGAGGTCTACTGCTAAAATTACTGCCCTCGATCTGACCTTCGCGGTGATACCGCACATGCATGGTGCAATTGCTGTTTACATATGACGCCAGACCGACGCTTGCGTTAGCCATTGGGCAAGAGCAGGGCAGGACAGGGGTGCTTTTTTTTTTTTTTTTTTTTTTTTTTTTTTTATTATTATTAATTTTGCTTTTTTTATTTTATTTTTAAATTGTTCCTTCCATATTATTTTTTTTTTTTATTGTTATCTCAGGGAATGTAAATATCCCCTATGATAGCAATAGGTAGTGACAGGTACTCTTTTTTGAAAAAACTGGGGTCTTCTAGACCCTAGATCTTTCCTCTGCCCTCAAAGCATCTGACCACACCAAGATCGGTGTGATAAAATGCTTTCCCAATGGCGCTTTTTATATCCGGGGGGGGGGGACATTCCCTCCCACTGCTTGTAAAAGCAGTCCAGAGGCTAATTAGCCACTAGGATTGCTTTTACATGAAAGCCGGCCGCTGGCTAAAAAGAATGATACCTAAACCCGCAGGCATCATTCTGGTATAAACATTCAAAGTCCAGCAACATACCAGTACGTTGCTGGTCCTTGTTGGACGTGTATTGTAATCTTTTTTTTTTTCATGCAGCCAGTTGGCTGAACGAAAAAAGAGATTGATCGGTGGGTATGCCCACCATTAGAATACCGCCCTTCATCCACCCACTTCTAATGATGGGCATACACGCACCATTTATATATGCCGAAGCATGGGGGCATCCTCCCGCAAAAAAGTTATGCCGCACACACATGGTCGGACTTTTCCACGGGCAAGCCTCCGTCGGAATTTCGACCGTATGTATGCGGCATTAGGAGCAAAATCGCTCCTCCGCTCCTCTGCCCCTATGCTTCGGCATATATGCTTTTTTTTTTTTTAACTGTGGTGGTGAAATCACCTCCTACAGCACTGGAGTCGCAGGGATCAGGCCTGTCTCTGCGAACGCTGCAGTTATGTGTGTTGTGTTTTGTAAGTGACAGTGATCGATCGATACTGCACTTGGGTGGCCTGGGCTGGACGGAGGGGCAAAACGCAGGTGCTAGCAGGTATCTGGGCTGATCCCGCTAACACTGCGTTTTTGGAAACCCTAAACTGCTGGGGACGCTAGTATAGATCTGATCTGATCAGATCAGATATTGATCTGTTCAGATACTATACCACTAAGGGAGGTGTATGCTTCACACGTGGGTGTTAGCGTTACTGGCACTAACCTGACGCTGCCTGGGGTGTGACGCAGACCCTCTCTGACTCTAAAACCTAATTGATATCACCCACCGGGCGATCAGGGGGTTAAACCTTTATTGGGTTATATACGGCGGGTGCCCTGACACTATAAAAAGCAAACTAACTAACCAGCGTCACCCGTAACACTTATATGGTGATTACTGGTGAAAGGGTTAACTAGGGGCAATTAGGGGGTTAAAACCTTTATTAGGTAATATATGGGGGTACCTGACGCTATATAAAAACCTGACGGCGAACCTAGAAAAAAATTACTGGCTACCGATCTGCATCACCGACGCTAAGACAACGATCAGAAAAATGATCGCTTAGCGACAGTGGTGATAGGGGGTGAAAGGGTTACCTGGGGGCGATCAAGGGGGTTAAACCTTTATTAGATAATTTATGGGGGTACCTGACGCTATAAAAACCTGCGGCGAACCTAAAAAAAACTGGCTACCGATCGGCATCACCGACAATAAAACGGTGATCAGAAAAACGATTGCTTAGTGGCAGCGGTGCTAGGGGGTGAAAGGGTTACCTGGGGGGACGATCAAGGGGGTTAAACCTTTATTAGATAATTTATGGGGGTACCCGACGCTATAAAAACCTGCGGCGAACCTAAAAAAAATTACTGGCTACCGATCAGCATCACCGACGCTAAGACGGCGATCAGAAAAATAATCGCTTAGCGACAGTGGTGATAGGGGGAAAAGGGTTATCTGGGGGGCGATCAGGGGGTTAAACCTTTATTAGGGGGGGTTAGGGGGCTACACTGGACCTAAGACTAATCTTTGGTGACACTTTTACAGTCACAAATGTCACTGATTGCAGTGACCATTTATTTACTGATCACTGCAATCAGTGACACTGTGGCTGGGGGATGATCTGGGGGGGGCGATTTATGTACCTATGTGTCCTGGTGTCAGTGTAGTGTTTTGTGCACTAACCTGGCATCTTCTCCTGTACAGCGCTCGGTATATGTGAGCGCCGCAGGAGAGATGACATCAATTCCTCTGCCTGTGTAAACATTACACAGGCAGGGGAAGCTCTCTCATTCGCCGGGAGCGATCGAGAGGGGATGGCCGGAATCGAACAGCCGTCCCCTCATGCCTGATCGCTCCCGATCAGTTAACCACCGCTCACTGTAAAGAAGGGGGGTCCGATCGGACCCCCCAACTATACAAAGGCAGTCACGTAGATATACGTGATTCTGCCTGTCGGTGCCATTCTGCCGACGTATATTTACAGTGGGCGGTCGTTAAGTGGTTAATAAATCACTGAGCTGGAACAAGCATAGAGCTAGTGAAGTCTGAATACTTTTACATGGCATGTTTGTTTCCAGGTTAGATTCATTTGGGAAGTAGGTCAGGGTGACAGCCTTGGAAACTTCAATTTTTTCAAAGAACTTGCCTGCGAGTCCCTGTTTCTTCCTCTAATTGTTTTCAATGTCTTGGATTCTGAGCCCTGCTGGTGCTAAAGATCACTGTTGCTATTTCAAAACCGCACATGGATTCAGCAGCTCTGCTGGGGTTTGGTGATGCCAATGATAGCTGGAATCCAGAGCTAATCCCAGGAGATGGAAAGCTCATCTGGTGGGTTTAAGTGATACTAAACACAAAAAAAGTGCTTGTAATACCCTCCCTAAAGAAGCACTGCTCAGTGCTCAGTAATAAACAATTCAGTTAATGAGAAAACGTGGTATAGTCTGAGAAATGTGCAAATGGCAGCTGCTTAAAACAGATAAAACATGAATAAAACAGTATGAATAAAAAAAAACTAAAAAGTCCCAGAGTCCGATTATAATACTGTAGCAGCGCTACCCTCAAACATCAGTTTGAGAGACTTCTATATGTAATCCACATAGGCAACAATAATGGTGCAGAGGACGATGGATGCGTTTGATAAACAGTCTTTACACAGTGCTCCTTTCCTTAAGGGATAATCACCACGTGGGGGGGATATATTCCCCTTTTGGGGATGCACTCACCAAATGTAAAAATCAGTTTAGCATGGAATCATCATAAACATCTGCCATAGTATTGCACTCTCCACCCATTGCTCTTGCTTGGCTCTTATAGAAGTTGTTCCAGGCAGGCAAGTCACCACGTCCTAAAAAATCATCTCCTTTGTCCAAATAAACCTCTTTCACTTGCTTGTAACCACTACCACTGGACGGGACCCTAGGTAAATGGTGAATACCTCACCATATTTCTCACTGAACTGTGGGAGGAACTACAGTCTGTCTTGAAGCATCTCGACAATGGGAAATCTGAGGCGTCTGGATACACTCCCTTCCCTGTCATCTGTGTGATTGACGTTTGCTGCAAACGTCAATCACACAGATGACAGGGAAGGGCCAAGCAAGAGCAATGGGTGGAGAGTGCAATACTATGGCAGATGTTTATGATGATTCCATGCGGATCTGATTTTTACATTTGCTGAGTAGGGTTGAGCGGACCCGAACTTTTGGGGTTCCCGAACCCGAACAATTGACTGTATGTTCGGGTCCGGTGTTTGGCAATATGCATGTAAAGTCGCGCTTGTTTCCCGTGCTTAGAACTGTCCCTGCACAAAGTGTAATCTCTGAAGGAAAAAAAGTCATTTAAAACTCACTCGCGGCTATAATGAATTGTTGGCTCCCGGCAATACATAGAAAAGTCATTGATAAAAAAAAAAAAAGCGTGGGGGTTCCAAATATCAATACCAGGCCCTTCAGGTCTGGTATGGATTTTAAGGGGAACTTCACCCCAAATAAAAAAAAATGGCGGAGTCCCCCTAAAAATCCACACCAGACCCTTATCTGAGCACGCAACCTGGCAGGCCGCAGGAAAAGGAGGGATGAGAGATCGCCACCCCCCCCCCCCAAGAACCGTACCAGGCCACATGCCCTCAACATGGGGAGGATGTCCCCATGTTGATGGGGACAAGGACCTCATCCCCACAACCCTTGCCCATTGGTTGTGGGGGTCTGCGGGCGGGGGGCTTATCGGAAACTGGAAGACACCTTTAACAAAGGGGACCCCCAGATCCCGCCCCCCCCATGTGAATTGCTAATGGGGTACATTGTACCCCTACTATTTCACAAAGAAAGTGTAAAAAATTGTAAAAAAAATACACAGACACCGTCGAAAGTCCTTTATTAAAAATAAAAAAAAACATTCCAGCGATGAAATCCAGTGTCCCGCGGCGATCCCGATGTCCAGACGAAATGTCATTGGCTGAGCCTGTGGGGACCTGATGGGGAACTTCCTCGGCAGTGTATTAAATGAATAGACCCGCCCCTTCTAAAGTTTCCCATCAGGTCTGCTCAGCCAATGACGTAGTGTAAGGCTGAGGACCTGATGCGGAACGTGAGAAAGGGCGGGTCCTCAGCCTTACACCTACGTCATTGGCTGAGCGGACCTGATGGGGAGGGGTGGGTCTATTCATTTATTACTATCACCGACAAACAAACAGCTATTTCTACAGATCACCCAGAGAGGGAATTCTCGACAAAAGTCAAGTTTTAAGCACCCTGAAAGAGCCAGACTGCTTGGGCCTGCTTTCATGTTCTGTGTCATCATGAAGGAAGCGATATACATCTGACTGAGGCACAGAGAGCCAGATTGTATAAAGGTGACAAGGCTAATTACATCAGCGGATACCTGGAGGGAGAGCTCTTTTCTTGGAATAAATATCCAGGAGGAGGAGGATATCGTTCGATTCCAGTGTTTCGTGGCTGAATGTCCGGTGGGATCATCATATGAATCTGAGCCCCTATAGATCTCCGTGACAGAGATCTATTATATCTGGTAAGCTGCTATTTCTTCTATAAATCGTTTGAGCAAGTTGGATGTGGATATTTCGCCTACAGCTGCTTAGAAGAGTCTGTTATATATACATCAGCAGATGTGGCTTTTTTTGTTTATGAACTTCATTTGGACTTTCTCTCTTTCACATTTTTTTATATATATATTTTTTATATATATATTTTTTATATATATATTTTTTATATATATATTTTTTTAATTTACCTGTGCACAGGGGATATTTCAGATATTTCATTAACAGGACTTTGTTTTCTGTTTTGTTTTTTTGTGTGTGTGAACACACATGAATTATTAGCACCATGATTGCTTGTTTAAGGGTAGCGCATTTTTATTCTTTTTGCATATATTTGTGTAGTGGTTATTCCAGCTATTTTTTTGCAGCACCCACTAATTCACTTTATTAATTTTACCATTATTATTTTTATATATATATATAATGGTTCTCTTATTCAATTAATTCACTAATTCTAATCACGGTTAGCGCGGATTTTTTCCATTTTTATAAATGAATACACCCGCCAACTTCCTCCAGTATAATAAATGAATAGACCCGCCCCTTCTCACGTTCCGTATCAGGTCCTCAGCCTTGCACTACGTCATTGGCTGAGCGGACCTGATGGGGAACTTTAGAAGGGGCAGGGCTATTCATTTAATACACTGCCGAGGAAGTTCCCCATCAGGTCCACTCAGGCTCAGCCAATGACATTTCGTCTGGACAGCACTGGACATAGGGATCGCCGCGGGACACTGGATTTCATCGCTGGAATGTTTTTTTTATTTTTTAATAAAGGACTTTCCCAATGCTGTCTGTGTATTTTTTTTACACTTTCTTTGTGAAATGGTAGGGGTACAATGTACACCATTACCAATTCACATGGGGGGGGGCGGGGATCTGGGGGTCCCCTTTGTTAAAGGGGTCTTCCAGATTCCGATAAGCCCCCCGCCCGCAGACCCCCACAACCACTGGGCAAGGGTTGTGGGGATGAGGCCCTTGTTCCCATCAACATGGGGACATCCTCCCCATGTTGAGGGCATGTGGCCTGGTATGGTTCAGGAGGGGGGGTGCTCTCTCGTCCCCCCTCTTTTCCTGCGGCCTGCCAGGTTGCGTGCTCAGGTAAGGGTCTGGTGTGGATTTTTAGGGGGACTTACGCCATTTTTTTAAAATTTGGGGTGGAGTTCCCCTTAATATCCATACCAGACCTGAAGGGCCTGGTAATTGAATTTGGGGGAGCCCCCACGCTTTAAAAAAAAATAAAAATTATCAATGACTGTTCTATGTATTGCCGGGAGCCGACAATTCATTATAGCCGCGAGTAAGTTTTAAATTACTTTTTTTCCTTCAGAAATGACACGTTGTGCAGGGACAGTTCTAAGCACGGGAAACAAGCGCGAATAGTCCTCCAGAAGTTCGGGTCCCCATTGACTTCAATGGGGTTCGGGTTCGGGGTCAAGTTCGGTCCCGAACTCTAACTTTTTCCGACGTTCGGCTCCGAACATCCAGGTGTCCGCTCAACTCTATTGGTGAGTGCATCCCCAAAAGGGAAATATATCCCCCCCACGTGGTGATTATCCCTTGGTGAAAGGAGCACTGTATAAAGACTGTTTATCAAACACATCCATCTTCCTCTGCACCATTATTGTTGCCTATGTGGATTACATATAGTCTCTCAAACGGACGTTTGAGGGTAGCACTGCTACAGTATTATATCAGACTTTTTAGAGTTTTTTATTCATGATACTAAACACACAGTTTAATTTACATTGCCCCTTCTATTTCTGAATATGGATGTTGGCACTGAGTTTGTACTTTTAATTATTTTAATAAAAAAAAAATCTTCCTAATCAATATACAGTTGTCACATGACCCAGCTCTTTCTCAGTCTGTCTGCAGGGAATCATAAGCAGGAGGAGCTTCTAGTCCTCTTCTGTTGGTCACATGTTCAAAATAAAAAAACAGCCTTTGCAATACAGAGTAAATATCAATAAACTGTTTTAAATTGGCATACAAATTAAATATTTGAAATTAAATCTTTATTATTTTGTGGAAATAACATGGTGTGGGTGGATTTCTGGCAGTCACACGCCCCTCCAGCCTCTATCTTAGAATAAGAGGGAGGTGAAGCCTTCATTCATCTACATGTAATATCCCACTCCCTTTGTGTTTAGCTGGTTAGTGGGCATGGAGGAGAGAGGGAGTGGGCTGTCATTTATCACTGTGTATATGCCTACATGTGTGACTCTATAGTCACATGGGCTACTCAGATGTGATGGGGAGGGAATGCTCAGCAATGAAACTCACTGAAAACTGAGCATGTGCAGAGCTGCCAACACTGTTCCGCAAAATCCCTAGCTGAATTGGGGACATGGACAGAAGGTGCAGTTAGAGAACAGCAGGATCAACCAGTTTTTTTTTTTTTTTTTTTTCAGAATACAAAAAGAAATTTCAGAGACAGAGAGTATGAACAGCATGTAATACAGCATTTATTCAGGTTTTTTTTATAATGTGGGTTTAGCGACACTTTAAGCTGACCATACATGGATCACATTTACCCAGCTTGACAAACTTGAGCTAAAGTTCAAGGGAGAAGGGCAGAAAATTGTTAGCCGAACAGTGACCACAACCAATCCTCTGCAAAGCCTGTTCAAATATTCTGACAGCCGTGGGTACCAGCCATCAGAATACAACAGTCAGCAGAGGAGATTCTGCCATCAACTTTTCAGCGTGGGTGGAGAAATATGTGTGCATGGCCAGCTTAACAATCCTGCTACAGACAGATCCATTGGAAAAGACACTACCCTCCATAATAGTGCACTGCTCACACAGTTCTTCTGCAATTTGTTTACATAGAAAGTAAGGTGATGTCACTGCACTTCCTTTCAGTACAGAGGCTTGGGCAGATCTGTTACAGATCTGATGTAGGCTGCCTCAAATCCTTCTGTCTCTTCATGTAATCCCAGACAAACTTGATGCTGAGATCAGGGCTCTGTGGGGGCCAAACCATCACTTCCAGGACTCCTTCTTTACACTGAAGATAGTTCTTAATGACATTGGCTGTTTGTTGACCTGCTACAGAATAAATTTGGGGCCAAGTACACGCCTTCCATGGTACGGCACGATGGATACGTGTCTGCCTATATTTCTCAGCATTAAGGACATCATTGATACTAACCAAATCTCCAACTCAATTTGCAGAAATACAGCCTTAAACTTGCAAGAAACCTCCACCATGCTTCACTCTTGCCTGCAGCCACTCATTATTGTACCGCTGTCAGCCCTTCACAAACAAACTGCTTCCTGCTACAGCCAAATATTTAAATTTTTGACTTATAAGTGCAGAGCACCTGCTGCAATTTTTCTGCACCCCAGTTCCTATGTTGTCATGCATAGTTCAGTCGCTTGGTCTTGTTTCCACATCGGTGGTATGGCTTTGTGGCGGAAATTCTTCCATGAAGACCACTTCTGGCCAGACTTTTCCGCACAGTAAATGGGTCCCACTGGTTTCCGACAGTTCTGTGTTCATGATACTGCTGGACAACTTCCAATTTTGAAGAGAAGTAAGCATGTCTTTTTTCTGCTGCATTGTTTCCTTGGTCTACGGTCTTCAATGTTGCCCACTCCTTTGTGCTTCTTCAAATGAGCCTTAACAGCAATGTTAAAACCCTGATCTGCATTGCAATATTTGCTTAAAAGAGACCTTGCTGATGCAGTATAACTATCTTGTGTCTTGTTGCTGTGCTCAGTTTTGCCATGGTTTATGACCTATGCAATTAATGCCGGTTTGAAACCAAAAAGTTGTCACACCAAACATTAAAGGAGAAGTTCACCTTTTTACAAAAAAATAAATAGATTTTTGCAGGTAAAAAAAAAATGTGCATTTATAATTTTGGGGTTTTGGGAGCCTGTAAAGCACTGCACCAGCGATCAAGCAGATCACTGATGCCATGCAGGTCTCCTGCAGACCTGTCAGTGTATCTGCTTGCTCGCACCTTGTACAGGCAAGCCGATACACTCTGACAGGAAAGAAGAATCAATGAACTACCACAGTGCCATGGTAGTTCATTGAGAACTACGAGCCTTATGCCGTGTACACACAACCGTTTTTAATGACGAGAAAAATGCAATTTTTTAAAATGGTCATTAAAAATGATCGTGTGTGGGCTTCAGAGCATTTTTCACGACGTGAAAAATGGCCATGAAAAAATTGGAACACGCTCTAATTTTTCTCGTCGTTTTTCACCTCGTCTTTCTCGTCATGAAAAACGGCCGCGTGTAGGCTTTAACGACGTGAAAAAAAAAAAGCGCATGCTCAGAATCAAGTATGAGACGGGAGCGCTCGTTCTGGTAAAACTAGCGTTCGTAATGGAGATGGCACATTCGTCACGCTGTAACGGACTGAAAAGCACGAGGCTGAAAAGCGCAAATCGTCTCTCAACAAACTTTACTAACATGAAGGGTGGCGCCATCCGAATGGAACTTCCCCTTTATAGTGCCGTTGTACGTCACCGCGCTTTACTCAAGCGGTTTTTTCAATGATAGTGTGTAGGCAAGGCAGGCTTGAGAAGAATCACGTCGAGAAAAATGCAGTTTTATTCAATGACATTAAAAACGGTTGTGTACGCGACATTAGTGGGATCTGTAGTTTTTTCATTCACAATTTATTTTCCTGACGGCTCCATGTCAGCACAGCTGGGTGAGGCTCCGCCCACCCCTACGTGATCAGGACTTAACTATAAAATTTTCACTCACCTCAACCTCAGCGTTCTTCTCTTTTCCTCCTACTTGTGCTCCTCTACCTAGCCGGTCTAAATGGCTGGCGGACCGTCCATACGTGTGGATGAATCTGGACGAAGTCCCTGGTGTCTAGTCTAAAGGACCATAATCCAGGGAGCCCCGCTGCTGGTCCTCGGGGCGGCTTTATCATGGCTAACAGCCGTGTCTGGGGTCCGCTTGGTCCAAACAGGATGGACAGCGGTTGTGGCAGAGTACTCCCCTATGCACGCGCACCCGTGCTGTGCCAACGTCGACGGTCGGATGACGGAGGTTGGGTGACCTAAATGCTTTGTATCCAATGTATGCTGCATTACTAGACAGGGAGTACTCTGCATAACAGATACACAAAGTAACACTTTGTCTGTTCACACATGGATATAATCTGTTGGAGGCTGCTCATGTTTTGCTTACGGTCATGCCACTATGCCAAACCCCTCCAAAGACCAGCATTTTGCAGAGAAGGTATGTGGAGCACACTTGAAAAATGTCTACTGAATCCAGCCATGGCCTTTGGAGACATGAGACATCCTTTTATTTTTCTATGTGCTCTTGGTCTTCCTTAAAAAAAAAAAAAAGAAGAAAAAAAAAGAGTATGGAGAAGCATGTCTACAATTCCCTTGGTTTGTGTACACTGCAGATGGTTGTAATTGTGTTACAAATTCCTACCTTTGTGTTGCTGTTCTGAAACAAACATTTTCATCATAACCTGATTCCCAGGATTAGATCCTAGCCAAATTAACCTCCATCTAGTTAACAGGGCTGTAGATGGAAGCTTCTGCCTCCCTCTAGCTGTGTTTAACCCCTCAGGGTTTGTTACTAAGCAATCTATTTACTGCATTTAACCATTTTTTTCCCTAGTCCAGGGTCGCACTGGGTTGCGGGAATAAAGCTGTGCTATTCAGCTTTGTCTCCCGCTGGTCAGTCTCGGTTCCGGTCGCAATTTTCAGAGACATCTGTGCAAGTCTCTGTGCGGATGTCAATATAGGTCGCAACCCGAAATCGCAAGGTAGTACAAAACTGCCTTTTTTGAAGTCAGCATGGCGCCGGTGATGCAGCGTTGCACCGATTAGGGTGGTGCGATTGCTGCATATTATTTTTATGCGATTTGACTGGTCGGGTCGCATGTTAAAAATGCACCAGTGTGATCCGGGGCTATGGGTTGGTTTGCTGAATGGTGTACAAGCCCTGTGGTGAGGTTATCTATTAGTGTTTACCAATTTCAGAACGAACATGCTTCAGGCCCTTCAATAAGAAGACATGGATGAACATGAAGGAGCAGTCTCATGACTTTCCCAAACAAACATCCCTCCTCAAGCTCTATAAGAGGAATACACGTATGGGCATGACAGTATTTATCTCACTGGCTTAAACAGCCGGAGAGGAGGGTGACACCTAAAAGGTGTTACACCCAATGAACAAATTGCCAATACGCTCTAAAGGGGTGTTCCTGGCTTACCCTGTGAAAGGGTCATCTGCTCTGACAACGAGAAGCTGCCTGTCCACACCAGGTGAAACAGCCAATTTTCAGAATTTCTGGATGGACATGACTGCACACAGTCTGCTTTATCAAGCAACCAAGGATATGGATGACGGCGCCTAACAGGTGGTCGCACTAATGAAACATGTGGTCAATACGCTCTAAAAAGAGTGTTTCCACTCTGTGAATTCTCCAAGCCTTCCCAAGCAAACAATCCGCTTCAGATCCTTCCATAAAGAAAGACGGCAAGGATGCTACCTAGTTCAAGCAACCTAGGATAAAGATCACGACACCTAACCAGTTGTTACAATTAAGCAGATGGTCAAGACACTCTAAAGGAATGACTAGATTCTTCTCATATGGGGACCATCTGTTTGGCGATGTCCAGCCTTCTTTCAGGGCCTTCTTGGTCCAATCAACTCTCTCCAGTCTCTTCTGAACAGGAGAAAGAGGACGACCTGTGTCCAGATTGCTAAGGTTGGTGAAATGCCTGTGTATAGAGGTGAAACTTTGGAAGTATTTTAAATACCTCCAAAAGACGGCTGGATGCTGAACGGATCAAGTGCTTGTTCGTCAAGATTGGAGGATATTGTCACAGCAGGATGTCAAAGTTACGCCCTTTGGAACGAATAGAGGTCCAGGGGTTGTGACCACCCCGCTGGTTAGTATGTGTCCCTTGTGGGATCGGCCATTCACATGACCTTACCATCAGAACGTGCGACCCTCAAGGACAAACGCGCTCACTGCATTTTTTTCTTAATCGCAGAAGGTCAAGCCTGAATTAAATAGTGGCCAGAGCGTAGCTCCTGCGCTTTTCTGGATGGGAATCCAGGAAAGACAAGGAAGCAAATGCTTAGTCCAAGAAGTCAATAAGAACTTCCATGTCAGGATGCTCTCTGTTATTTTGGGATTGGGCCACCCATACACGCCCTAGGGGCACTATGTGGTTCCTCTGTGAACATAAGGACGGCTTGTGGATGGACACGTGGTCCCCTAAGGAAAGCATTTTGGGCCATATTTGGAGATCTTTCATCCTTCACGTCTCAGATTGAGCCATAGAAATCGCCTCGCCCCAGCAGCTCGGACGATCTGGTGGTACAGGCAGATACCAGCCAGTTTAGGAGAGCCCTTCTTCAGTAACAATGAGCTCAGGACCAATGGTCTTTTGTCAAGGATCCAAGACTCCATCTTGGAGTTGAAGGCAACCTTTTCAGGCTCTTAGCCTTCAGTCATCTCATCCAGAGTAAGCCTGTCCTGGGAAAGTTGGACAGTACAACGACTGTGGCCTACATCTGGAAACAAGGCTCAGTCTCTCACTTCTGAAGTTTTCTCTAATTCTAGAATTCACCCAAGTCAATCCTCCCAACGATTTGCGACCTATGTGCCTGGTCGGAAGAATCTTCAGACGATCTATTTGTCCAGGTCAAGTCTGACGACAATGGATTATCCAGACTACTGCGAGTCTTTCGAGAACTAACAGAGATTGGCGTTTTGCCTGCCAGAGGTAGACCGCTTACATTCCCAGTCGGCACTGCGTTGCTGAAGTTCCATTCCAGGGCCCAGGAGCCGCAAGCGCTCGGAGTGGAGGTGCTGACCGCAGAATGGATCGCCAAGACTGCTGATGCCTTTTTAAGCTGCTCCCTCTGATTCTCAGCTTCCAGCTAAGGCTGGGGCGAGGGAAGGTGACAGTTTTGGTACCCGCTACTCATCCTGATGAGTGTCAAGGAGTGACGCCCTCTGCCTGGTAGATCAAATCTTCTCCAGTCCCATTCATCCAGCATCCGACAGGCTCAGGCTGATGGCCTGGGTCGAGAGAGGCAGAGCCTTATGGATGTCGAATGCTCTGTGAAGATTTGAACAGTTCTACGAAACGAGAAAGGTCAGCGCTAAGCACGCCTATAGTAGAACAGGACATATATGCCCAGTATATTCGCTGATCAAGATTTTACGCTGGACTCTTCAGAAGCCTGCTTCGAATGTCTACAGGCATGGCTTGACTTAATTCTATGCGCAAGCATGCTATAGAAATGCATTTTGGCTATCGCTGTCTTCACCGGCATTCAGCAAGCTTCCCACGCTTAATTATACTGCTTTTCAAGATTCAATTTGGTTGAAACCCCAAACTTGTTTCCGGAATGAGATATACCAATGCTGATGGATGTTATTTCATCGGATGCCTTCAATCACCCTGTGGTACTTTCTCGCTGAAACTGATTTACTGTTTGTCCTTTTCAGGTGGAATACATAATAATCTTGCTGGGAGCCGTAAAATCATTATCTCTTGGTTGATAACCTCATCTCCTTGGCCTGCAGGTTGTAAGGCTGGCTGTGCCAGGAGAGTCACGGCATTCTCACTAGAAGAGTCCAGACCTTGAGGGTGACAGCAGGCCGGGTGTCTCAAACTATCCGTATTACAAAATATTCATATTCATGACAGTTGGGTTTGTCAGAGGCATTATGGTTTCTGTTACCGTCTTAGTCAGAATTGGAGTGTGTAGCATTATCCCTCCCCTGTTTTGGCTAGTTAATTCCCAGCTGTACTGACATGGAGCCGTCAGGAAAACTGAAAATTTAATTCAAATACTTACCGTAATTTTCCTTTCCTGACGAGCTCCATGTCAGCACAGAACCCGCCCAGTTAAGTAGTAATAGTTACGAAACGCTGAGGTTGAGGCGAGTGAAAAATTTATAGTTAAGTCCTGATCACGTAGGGGTGGGCGGAGCCTCACCCAGCTGTGCTGACATGGAGCTCGTCGGGAAAGGAAAATTACGGTAAGTATTTGAATTAAATTTTCTGTTTTTGTATTTTGACAGCTAGCAGGGGGGGGGGGGAGAGGATATCCGTTGTCAGAGCGGGGGCCGGTTCTTTTCATAACATCGTACATCCTGAACTGAATTTGGATGTAAAATTTACCATTTCATGAAAGGTGAACTTATCCTTTTAATTTGATTTAGGGCCATTTAGGGCCAGTTTACACCACATGCAGTCCAGTGTTTGCGTTTTTTTTTTTGCATCAAAAAAGACATGGAAAGTAGGTTATGTGATTTACAATGGCACAGTTCACACCAGTGCTTGCAGTTTCAGTGCGTTCTAATTCCAGAAAAAAAAAAGTATAACATTCTGCATTTTTACTGCACTGGAACGCCGTAAAAAGCATCAAAAATGCGCTGGAATGCATAAAAAACACGCATGCAGAAAAGCATCTGGACTGCGTTTCTATGGTATGAACTGGCCCTTAGATTTTTCTTCTGTTCACTCGCTTTTTGCATTTTGAAATTGATAAAAAAAAAAAAAAAAAAATTTTATATATATATATCAATTTCAAGAGATATGGAATTTTTATGGTGCTAGACAATACAAATCCTGTAAGATTTTTCACATTTTATTTAGTATCCATTAAAAATGTACAATTCTACTTCTCAAATACAGCAGAAGTTTTAATGTTTCTCTTCTTCATCAAGGCTTTCCTCAACAAGTTTCACCGACAACGGCTTTATCAGGAGTGTGTCCAGATAATAAGCTGTATACAAATAACATGTATGTAAAATCATATTTACAAGTATTACATTTGTTAAGTCATACAATTACATCATCATGCCAGTAACCATGTTAGTATTTTTTCAAAAAGTATCTGAAGTATCCAATTTCTCTTTTTTTCTGTGATGTATACTTCATAAAAATGTAAAACATCTTGCAGAATTTGTATGGTCTAATAAAAATCCCATACATTTGGAAATTGGTTTATATAATTTTGGGGATGTTTTATGAATTAGATCCTGATCCAGTGATGATTCACATTAAAAATGTAAATATATATTTTTGAAAGCATTCTTACTTTACAGCATTTCTTTACACCTGCCTAAAACGTTTGCACAGTACTGTATATAAAAAGATAGTTTAGGGGAATCTAGCTTCTTTTGTTGCTAGTCCCTCTTACCTATGCTCGAGTAGTTAGGTGAAATAAAAGGTGCTCCGGGACTGACCCTATGTGGGAATAGGGTTAGGCCAGGGCCTCTCCCTCAGCTCTTTGATCCTTGGGGATCCAGGACTTCCTTGGGCTAGCCTCCACTACAGAGTTTATAGGCATTGGCATGTCCACATTTGCTGATATCCCCTGGCTGGAGGCGCTGGGTGTCACTTAGGGTAGTAGCAAAGCCTTGGGAAATGACATCAACCCTTGCGGCTGAAGGAAGCATCCGAAGATGCAGCCACAGCAACCTTATAGAACTTAGTAAAAAGGTATGAACGGACGACCAGGTCGACACCTTGCACATATGTGCAACCAACGCTTGATGTCGGAAAGCCCAGGAAGCACCAATTGCCCTGGTGGAATGCGCCGTAACCGGAAAGGGAGGCGCCCGCCCCTTAACGGCATAGACCTGTATAACGGTCTGTCTGATACACCTAGAAAAAGGTGGCAGACGACACCGGTTGGCCCTGTTTTGGACCAGAGACAGACACAAACAGTGAGTCAGACTTCCGATTGGAAACAGTAGCAGACAGGTACACCCGTAAGGCTCGTACCACATCCAATGTATGAAGCGCAAACTCTCAGGGATGCAATGGGTGAGGACACAAGGACGGAAGAACAATGTCCTCATTAAGGTGAAAGGCCGAGACCACCTTTGAAAGGAAAGACGGTCGTAGGCGCAACACTGCCTTATCCTTATGAAGGACCAAGTAAGGCGACTTGCGGGACAAGGCCGCCAACTCAGAAACCCGAACAGAAGTAATGGCCACCAAGAAAGCCACCTTCTGGGACAAGGTCAAGAGAGGAATCTCCCTGATATTTTCAAAGGGATGTTCTTGGAGAACCGAGAGCACCAAATTCAGATCCCAAGGAGGGAGAGGAGGCTTGACAGGGGGATCACATGGCGAACCCCCTGCACAAAAGGTGCCAATCAAGGAATGGCCTGCTAGCGGTCGTTGAAAAAGACAGCCCGGGCGGAAATCCGACCCTCGATGGTACGCAAGGCCAGCTTTTGGGTCACACCACGCTGTAAGAACAGCAAAATCTTGAGAACGGAATACGTCCGTGGACGCCATCAAGCTCCTCGCACATAGCGATGTAAGACTTCCAGATACGGTGATAGATCTTTCTGGAGGAAGATGTCCGTGCCACAACATAGATGAGATGACCGAATCCAAAGCTAAGGACTGTAAAGCAGGATGAGGTATGGGACCATGAGACAGAAGGTCCACCCAAATAGGCAGTCCCCAAGGAACGTCTGCGACCAGCCGAACTAGATCGGCGTACCAATGTCGCCGTCCCGGAGCAATGAGGACCACCGGAATGGCCTCGACCACTACTCTGTGAAGCAGGCAAGGTAACAACAGTAGCGGAGGGTAAGCATACATCAGGCGATACTGCCCCCATGGGCCACCAATCTCTACATCTTGCGAGTGAGTCGAGAGGCCAAAACGGTCCACATCCGGTGCCCCACCTCCGGTAAAGAAAGTGAAAAACACCTCCGGACGTAAGGACCCTTCCCCTGGAATGCACACGGCCGACAGGACCGTCCTGCAGCGGGATGGGTATGATAAACCCAAGGAGACCCCGCAATGTATCGGAGAAGGGAGGCCCCAGCTTACGGGGTGCCTCAATTGTTGGCCAAGAAAGGCAACCTGACAGAGCTTCCCTAGAAACTCGGTCAGAGGACCAGTAACTCAGCCTCTACAGGTGGCGCAGACCCACCCCGGACACAGAGACCCTAGAGGCTAAAGCACTTGCAGTGCACCTGCTGGTCGACTGATAAATGAAGCAGAGGCTTTTGCCCAGTCATTGAGCTTCAGGAACGCCAGAGACGCAGCCACTACCGGGCGTAACGCTAACCTCAGCATGGCGAACACAGTCCAAGCCAGCGCTTCTGCTCCATTGATAAGTGCCGATTGTACAAACACATAGTTTATACTGTATATTGCATCAAAACGTGCAATTAGAGCGTGGGAGGAAACCCCCTCAGCCCTAAAGAGCATAATACAACAACATACGGCGTATGTAGTTTAGTATGTGTGGATAAACATATTAAACACGTTTATACTGTGCCAGTGACGAAGGCGCACACATCATTGGGGCGTAGGCGGAAACCAGCCACGCAGACTGCATACACAACCGTGTAGGCATGTTAGCATGCGAACAAATTGCACATGTTCATGCTGTGCATAGCGCTGAAAAGCACACACCATTGGAGTGCGGGGGAAAAACCGGAGAACCCAGATGAAACCCACGCAGACCGCATACTCATACAGTGTAGGTACTATAGTATGTGGGATAATATTTTGAACATGTCTATGTGTGCATAGCGCCGAAGGCGCGCACACCGTTGGCTCGTGGGAGGAAACCGGAGTACCCGGAGGAACCCCACGCAGACCCAGAGAATACAATACATACATC
Source organism: Rana muscosa (assembly GCA_029206835.1). Lineage (NCBI taxonomy): Eukaryota > Metazoa > Chordata > Amphibia > Anura > Ranidae > Rana > Rana muscosa. The sequence continues at coordinate 144,365,089 of CM055118.1, read as the reverse complement.
TACTGTGAATGTATTTAGTGTTGTGTATAAACATAATGTGTATGTTTATACTGTGTATGGCACCGAAGGCGCGCATGTCATGTAGCGTGGGCAGAAACCGGAGGAAACCCATGCAGACTGCACACACATACCGTGTAGGTATGTTAGCATGTGGATAATCAAATCGCACAGGTTTCAGACTGCATACACATACCGCGTAGGTATTATAGTATGCGTGATAAACATATGGAACATGTTTAAACTGCGCACAGAGCCAAAGGCGCCCATACCGTCAGAGCGAGGGAGGAAACCGGAAAACACCCGGAAGCAACCCACGCAGACAGCACACAGATACCGTGTAGGAATGATAGCATGTGAATAAACATATTGCACATGGTTATGCTGTGCATTACCCTTGGAGCGTGGGAGGAAACCGGAGTACCCGGAGGAAACCCACGCAGACAGCATACACATACTGTAAGTATTTATAGCATGTGTAATAAACATATTTATACTGTGCCGAGAGCCGAAGCGCACATACCGTGAGAGGACACCGTAGCACCTGAACACCCACGCCGACCCAGAGAGTATAATACATACATACATACTGTGAATGTATTTAGAGTCGTGTATAAACATATTGTGTATGTTTATATTGTGTATGGCACTGAAGACACAGCATTGGAACGTGGGAGGAAACCCACGCAGACACAGAGATCAATAACCCATACCTACACTGTGAATGTATCCAGTGTAGAGTTATAAGATAAGTTTTAATTATGGCGCCGAGGCGCATAATCTTCTCTGTTATCATTCCAACCTGCTTAAATGTGCTGCCGAAGCAGCATGCAGGTAAAAGGTAACCTCTGACACGGCAGACCGTGGTCCTGTCAGAGCTCAGAGCGTTCCCCAGGAAATGGTGGGAAACCACAGGTGCAGAGACCCTGTTGTTGTCTCAGACATCACACAGAAGGCTCACAGGGACTATAAGGTACCACAGCCACAGCATCCAGCTTGAGAGTGTCCCTCACAGCATCAATGAGTTCACTTACAAGCGCCCTGTCATTTACTGACTCAGAACTGGAGTCTTCCTCACAAGGAATGTCCTGTTCAAAAACATTAAAATATTCAGAGCTAGGGTCCTGAACAGCAGCAGCTAGGCCCGTATCTGAATCAGAGCACTCCCCATGTGTGAGATTGTGTGGGGAGAGGGCACTTTATAGCTCCCTTGCTCGCACACCGCTTCCATCCTGACAAGAATTTTTTTTTTTTCCCCAGGACTGCCGACAAGTGGTCCATAGGGACCGCAGGTGCAGGAGCACTGCCAGTTGCCTCTGACAGGTGTGGGGAAGCAGGTGAACCAGACTCCATACTGCCACCCTCTGAGACCTTATACACAATTACAGTGAATAATACAGTCCACCCACTGGCTGCGCTGAGGCCGAGGAGGGGATACCCAGAGGACTCACCAACCCATATAAGGACCGCTCAGTTCTGCTGTATGTAACCGTGCTGCAGCGCGAGTGAAGCCTGAGGAGATTGTGAGGAGATTCGGCCGCAGCAGCGGACGATAGAGGCCGAAAGTGAAAGCGCCGCGGCTCCAAGAAAATGGCCGCCGGCCGCATGTATTACTGCGCCATTGAACCACGGCAAGATGGCCGCCGAGCGCAGTTTAAAACACCACACAGCGCTAATGGCGTCTCCAACACACACACACACGGTGTCTCCAAACACTCACACAGGGCAGTACAGACATGAGCGCCCCCCGCCAGGCCAGAGTGACCCCCAAGTACCCCAACACAGCACAGCGCCAGTACAGGGTGCAGAGAGCAGCATAACGGGGGAGACAGGGAGAAACCCCCCATATAGAGAAACACAGCCAGCATGTACTCACCTGCAGCAGGAGAGACTACTTACCCGTCCCAGAGGGACCCACTGGCTTGTTTCAGACAGACCTATCACAGAGTAGTACTGAGTAGCTGTCGGCCCGGTCCACCGCGAAAGACACAGCATGGTACTGTTCAATCTTGAGAGGACCGTGGGAGCATAAGCCACCCGGCCACCCCTGGAGTCATGGGGCATGTCGTGAACTGAGTCTCACGCACACAAGGCGAGGATCAGCACGCTCGATGGTTGGACAGGGAAGACTATGAGGATACCAGTGTACCCAACCTGTTGCCCAGCCAACAGTTGATTGAAGGTCTCAAAAATAAAATAAAATTCCCAAAGGAATACATTTTTTAAATAAAATCTTTCAGGAGACTGGCTCCTGAGAGAGCCACGTCTTCTCCTTCTGCTAGGCAGAAAAAAACTGAGGCTGCTAGCTGCAGGTAGGAGGGTTATGTCTGGAGGGACCGCCCCCCTGGGCGGGGCTGTTCAGCTCTGTTTTTTTCTAGAATGTATGTTTCTAACATCCTGCCTAGATCTTCTCCTGCGAGCAGGGACATATACCCACGTGTTTCAGTATTAGAGCTGTGTCAGTCCATGGACGATAAGAGAAATTGTTTTTAACTTGTAAACAACATATCTAAAAACGAGGCTCAGGCCTTAAATGGTTAATATTGTTTTACTGAAATGGCGGGAAGGGGTAAACACAAATATAAACTGATATGCTCTGCAGATGACAAATTTTATTCATTCCCTGCTTCATCCAAATTTAGAGAAAGGTTTTTGGCTTGACATACACTAATACTGAAGGCTCATATCCTCATACCTTGGACAGTAAGAGCATGCAGGGATTTGTGGTCCCTCAGAATCCTCTCTCTCTAATGTAGACAATTGTTGGTCATGGTAAAGCAGTTTCTTTTTCAGAGCCTGTCACTCATTCCTGTGTGTCCTGCACACTTCCAATAATGTCTGAAATAAAATATCCACACATCCAAAAATGGGTTGTAAATCCCCAGCTGCTTCTAATGCCATTGTGGATTCTAATCAAAATAATCTTCAATGTCAATGTTTGGATCTAGCAGATTCTCTCCATACTCTGACAGGTCCATCTGATTTAAGATTAAGTTCTCGAATGTTTCCTCCAAGTCTGTCTCCCCAATCAGCACCGCCCCCACCATGCGCCCATTCTGCATCACCACTTTGACGTACTCATGTCCTTTGGTACAGCGCAGCATCAGTTCATGGTCCAAAGCCAGGCCCTGGGCATTGTACTTCCCCAGCAGAATGACCTGGATAGGAGACACAGGGAAGAATCACAATAATATATTTGATCAACTAAAAAAAAAAAAAAAATCAGATTCTAAGAGTTAGCTGCAGTAGTAGACCATACTGCAACAAACCATTAAACACTATAGGAAAAATATATATAGTAGCGCTAAACCAAGAAAAAAATGAAAAAAATAATATATTAAGAACATTATTTTTAACGTGCTGATCAACACACATATGTAGTACGTAAACCCTTATGAGTGACGTGTCAATTAATAATGAACAAACCTAAAACTTAATTGACATAACAAATAAATTGTGTTGTACGTGGTACAAATTGATAAACCATACAAATAGCATATTATAAGAAGGACGCACAAGGCGTCAATCTATGTGTACACAAATAAAATCCGTCCAAAAATAATAATTGAAGTGAAGACACCCGTGAAAAAAAAATCCAAGATTCCACAGTGCTTGTCTGAAGAGTGATATCCACCACCAAAAACAGGTCAGCAGCTTACCAGATTATATTGGTCCCCTATGACGGAGGACCTCAAACCGCATATAAGTACTTCCAATTGGATGGTATAGGCTCCTACGTCCACCTCTTCAAACGAGATTTCACAGCAGTATGATCACAGTGATCCCATGTAAAAAAGGAGAGGGATACCTCGCTGGTGTACAATCTGAGATCACACACACACAGTCCAGGAGGAAGTCAATAGAAACAGAAGCAAGCCAAACACAAGATCCAGGAGGAAGTCAATAGAAACAGAAGCAAGCCAAACACAAGATCTTGTGTTTGGCTTGCTTCTGTTTCTATTGACTTCCTCCTGGACTGTGTGTGTGATCTCAGATTTTACACCAGCGAGGTATCCCTCTCCTTTTTTACATGGGATCACTGTGATCATACTGCTGTGAAATCTCGTTTGAAGAGGTGAACGTAGGAGCCTATACCATCCAATTGGAAGTACTTATATGCGGTTTGAGGTCCTCCGTCATAGGGGACCAATATAATCTGGTAAGCTGCTGACCTGTTTTTGGTGGTGGATATCACTCTTCAGACAAGCACTGTGGAATCTTGGATTTGTTTTTCACGGGTGTCTTCACTTCAATTATTATTTTTGGACGGATTTTATTTGTGTACACATAGATTGACGCCTTGTGCGTCCTTCTTATAATATGCTATTTGTATGGTTTATCAATTTGTATCACGTACAACACAATTTATTTTTTCCTTTTTTTTCTCATTAAACACTATAACCTTTAAAAAGCATTAACACAGCCTTAAATGTATAAGTGGATTTGCCTTTAGTAAACGATCCCCTTAGTACCAAGCTCTTGCAGTGTCTGTACAGCAGAGCTCAGGAGAGAGCAGAGTGCGAGAGATGAATTAATCAGTCTGCCCCTACTCCCTTTACCGTCCTGGGGGAGGGAGCAGACCTGTACATGTTATTGGTCGGCAGCGGAGAAAACTCAGGCCCCCTGCCCTGCTAGACAGACCTGTGATGTGTGGCAGAGCTGTGTAAATCCCAGGACCAGATGGATAAAATTACAAATCCTTTGACAGGTTATACAGTTTCCTCATATGTATTTAGCAAATGCCGAAGTTCCGAATTGGACAGAAAATCCTGATCTTCAACTGTCAGTTTCGAAATGGGTGGGGTCTCCTGGGTGACGTCAATAACCAGATATGAACATGTCAATGTTTGGTCAAAGAAGTCACCTAGGAAACTTTTGTTTACATTGAGCAGCCTAGCCTGGCTGGGAACAGTCGTTTGCAATGAGCAGTATTTTTTTTTTGTCTCGGTAGGCATTATTGATCGATGTGGATCTGCAGAACTGGACTACATGACTAAAGCTAGATTCACATCTGTACAGGTGGTGCCACTGCGGGACCCGCACAAATACCGACAGCCCCAACTACCCACACAGGAGGGCGGGTGCAATTAAGCCTAATGGCACGCAACCCGCACTGGAAACCTCGCTTCCAGTGCAAGGTGCGATTTAAAAATATTGTGCAGGGACTTCTTACCTGCGTGTCGCGGGCCACAGCAGCCCATTCAAATGAATAGGCTCTCGTGCCCGCGCAAACCACGGCCTGCACAGGTGTAAGCCTAACGGTGGTTTACTTTGTGAGACATATCCTAATCATATAGTACACAGACTGAAAATTCATAAACCTTTCACTGGCAAACTGTTGAGGATGTGCCTTTTAGGTATTCCTCCTCCATAAGTATTTTGCAAGTCAATGACAGGTGTTACATCGCACCACAGGTCACACACTTCACCTTCACTTCTACCTAGAGCCCCTTATAAAAGGTAAAGGTACTCAGGTGCTTTCAGCCACAAGGACAGGACAGTCTGCACCTGGGTTGCTACATACTCCTTCTCGGACATACTTGCCCAACTTCCGCACTTTACTCTGCGAGTACCCAGCAGGGGAATGCCCTCATCCATAGAAATGGTAGAAACTAGACGAACAGGAGTCATGGCAAACACAAGTGAATATTTACTCTGCCAAAAGCCCTCAATTTCATGGTGACATGGCTTCCCTTGCACCATAACAGTACCCAATTTTAACTATCTTAGGCAGTCCTACCTGATCACGGCAGACTTTTCTTCAACTATATCACAATTCCTCGGACAACTAGCAGCTCTAAAACATGCATCATTATCCAAGGCTCAAAATGCCAGGATCCTTCTCCAGATCCACCCATATCAGATCCTGATATGCCTGCCCTAGAAGTAGCAGACATAAAAAAAAAAAAAAAAAAAAAGAACATGGAGGCAATGTTACAGGAGGACGCAGATTTCTCACCCCTAGGCTTCTATGCACCTGACGTTACGGCCCCCATGCAATACACTTGTGAGGTTGATATACTCCCCTCTGTTGTGTGCAAAATCCTAGGCATTGTCATACTTAAATCATATTTTGAGTACAAAGGGTCCTGCGTAACCTAAAAAGACATTCCCTGTTTATTAACAAATAGAATGGGAAATTTATGACTGGATCAATGCAGAAATAATTTTCACCCATATGAAAATCATTGCAACTGCACTTGGAAAAGTGCAAAATCTATTTGCCTTTAGTAAATCAACCCCCTTATCTTTAAATTTGTATAAAAAAAAAAAAATAAAAAAAATGAAAAACATTTATACATTTTCCTTCCACTTCACAATTATGTACCACTTTGTGTTGGTCCATCACATAAAATCCCAATAAAATACATTTACATTTTTGGTTGTAACATGACTAAATGTGGAAAATTTCAAGGGGTATGAATACTTTTTTCATGTAACATCCAACTGTGAGAAAGGGTGGGTGGAGGATGCAGGGAAAAATTAAAGTCAGTTTAGAGTAAAGGTCCGCTTTAAGGCTATTTTCTCTTAGGATCAAATGCTAAGGAATGTTACATTTGCCCTGTGAAAGAAGGAGATGACATTTCACACATACTACAAACATTATGTATATTATTTGTGACTTTGGAGGCAAAGCCGACACATTTGCAAAGCAAATTTTTTTATACATAGACCCCCAGGTGTGTAACCTGCACAAATAATATTCGTGGTCTGTCACCCAACGATAAATTCCTGTATGGCTGAGGACTGGACATACAGAGTGGGCCAGCATAACCAATTTCATTTTGTTTGTATCTGTTGTTTTCCGCACATGTACATGAGAGGCTGCAGTAAGCCAGCAGGAAGTCTGCACTCAAGTCAGGGAGTCCAGGCATTTTTGGAGCCTAGAGCAGAAGGTCTATTGCATAAATGTACTATTGTGATGTGTTTGACATCTGACAGTCATAATGGCCTGGCACTGGGGTGTAAGTACAAGGACTTGGGGGGGGTTGTATACATATGGGCATCTCTTAAATTCTCTCTATGGGTATAAGTGCCTGAAGTTTTTCTTTGTACGGGTATAAGTGTTTCTAGGTTTCTGCACGCATTGTCTGGGAGCAGTCCAATGAGTTACTTTAGCCTATATGAGGTAGTAATGGCAACATGGAATTCAAAAACAGATTGGATGACTTTCTTGCAATTAATAATATTCACAATTATAATTCCTAAGGCAATATAGGAATCGTGTGTGGTGTCAGGAAAATGGTGGGAGCTGTAAGCATAGATCTAAGGGGGGGGGGGGGTGCATCGTTGGTCATCCATGGTAACTATGTAAATTATTGACCTAACATCACATGTATCACACGTGCCATGTATTATGTATGTCTGGCTTTTTCTGCACCTTGTAGTTGAAGAATTTGGTAACATGTGCAAAGAGCTCAAAGCAGAAATCCATTTCAATCTTCTCCCCTAGGTGGTCGGCCACCATACACTTTGCTGCGTACCAGCCCATTTGCCGTGCTTGCGTCCACAACCTCATCTATAAGAGAATATATTATTAGATATATGCAGTGGGGTTTTATTTACATTGCTGCCTCTTTAGTTTGTACTTCCCCATCACGGTCACAAAATCATTTAAATTAATTTTGGTTGTTTGGCACGATACGTACTTGCTGCCAGAGTGAGCTCGGTGTCCAGGCCGCAGTGCAGATGTCACCAGCAGCATATACATTGGGCACTGATGTTCGCATGTGATCATCCACCTTCAGACCCCCATCTTCTCCAACGTCAAACTTAAACCAAGATCAAAATGAGAAAATTCAACACAAAAATTAGGCTGACATCAATACAATGAGGCATGACTTTGTAGAACAGTAACTCCAGGATTAGTTCAATTCCAAATCAGATTTATTTACAGTGTTAGAAAAAAGGTTATTTGGATTTCATATTTATTGGGGAAAGTATATGGTGTACAGAAGTTCAATAAAATACCGAAATGTGGAAAACTGTGGAATAAAATTTTCCCTTCTCACATTATTTCCGGGAAGAAATGGCTCGACGTTCGGTACCACTCCTGTAGCACTGATGATGAAATCACAGCCATACAGTTTTCCATTTGTCAGTTCCACATAAACTGGCCATTCAACTGAAAAACACAAGAAGCAACTACTGAGCTGAAATAATATATATATATATATATATATATATATATATATATATATATATATATATATATATATATATATATATATATATATAAAATCACCATTACTGAAAGGACGGGGTATAACATTTCATTAAAGCTGAACTCTGGCAAAATGTCAAAACTACACATGTAGTGGGGCTCCACCGCACTGCAAGAGTTAAATGCTAATTTTTGTCTATGGTATCATTAAAAGCATTATTTTACCCGATTTCCACCCTTTTTGTGCAAATGGTCCCCCAAAGTCGCTTCTCTTTGGCACTCCATTGGTTGGCTGGTTGTATACACTCCGACAGGCAGTTCTGCACTGTAGGTGAGGATTCAAAATGCTCACCCACAGCAGCTGGAGCATCAGAGGGAAGAGGAGAGTGCCAGAGCCAGGGGGAGTAAGGGATAAGGCAAGTAAAACTTTTTAAATGGTACTCTGGGTAAAAAAAATAAAAAAAAAACCTAACAAACAAAAACTTTCAATCCTTTACATTTTCAGCCTTAACAAACTCCACATACAGAGGGCTCTAAAGCCCAAAACATTGCAATCATCCATCTGATATAGTTCACTATCTTTTCACACTTTGCTGCTGAAATCTGTCATATGGGTAAAATAAATGGCAAAAAGAGGGCACCAACATTTTTGTTATCAAGACCACTTGAGCACCCTGAAAGCCTCCAAATCATCAATAAGTATACAGCAACTTTAGTTCCAAGTTGTCCTCAACCCACCAGGCAATTTAGATAGGCCCACAAGAGCTGTGCCTTGGAGATGAAAGTTGCAATTTCCTAATCAATTGTGCTTCTTTTTGGAAGTCCCCAAAACAGACACCATGGTATTGATAACAAAGTTGCATGCAGATCATTGTGGTGCCTGCTATCAACTTTATATTTTTAGAAGTTTAATTTCAGATAGCCTTTAAGAGGCAATCTGGGGAGAAAATAAAATGAATGACTGAGCATCTAAATAAATGAAAAGTATTCACATGCCTCATTCCATCACATTACCCCAAAAAAGAGGATTTATCCTCACCTTAGGGCAGCAGGTGGAGCCATGTAAATAACTCCTTTATTCCCCAACAGTCAAATGCACCTTTAAAACTATTGATCTATGGTGCAACTATAACCTGTTACTATGGAGCCATTTATTTCAAACTGCATACAGCGGTTTCAGTTTTTTGGACATCAACAATGTGGTGTTTGAAGGCCATAACTTCTGTGCGATTTGGCTACATTTGCACTATATACCAGCTGTTCTGGATGTGCATCTAGCGTGGGAAAGAAGAGGTTGGCATGAACAACCCTAATGAATATTGAAGGAACAGTGGAGATAGTGTCAGGAGTGGAGGAGCCAATATGATGAGAACCAAGTGATATCATCACAATGGATTCCTCCAGGCACTAGGACAATATGTGGGAATATCCTATTGCACGTTCAAAATTTCAGAAAGCCAGACCAGCAACAAGGCAACTTTTTGCAATCTGCCCACAGGAAGACTGTTTCCTGTATGCATGTTAAGGGTCCAATTTTTCTATTTGCCTAACGTGTCCCTGTATTTTTTTTTGCTGCAATACTTGCCTATGCCAGAAGTAGCGCTGTGCTCTGGAGCCATTCTGTGGGGAACAGTGTGGGCTGGGACATTTAGCCGTTTGAATTCATCACTCAGGAGGACCCTCTGTACTTCACACTCCATCTCTAGATGGACACAGTGGGAGAACTGCAGGCAGAAGATATATAGAGGATGGTGAGGATGGTGACACCAGAAATAGCCGATGACAGGACAAGTGTCCCTAATGATGGTGTACTCACTTCCTTTGCAGCCTTCAGATTCATCCCCTCGTGCCAGTCAGGCCCCAGTGCACTGCCCAGACGAGACTCCTTTCTCTCTGAAATGAAAGATTAAACACATAGACGTGAGGCTGCAGGCAGCAACCCCTGTCAACCAATCCCAGAGCAGGCAGGACCAGGAATCTTTACCGATGCAAAGCAAATATGGTTTATACTGATACAGTATAAAGTCTTACAGATCAGCAGTGTTTACTATTCCTCTATTTTCCCAGACTGCACGATTTATTCTTTTCGACTGCTGCCAGCTACATGACAAAATGCCATGACGTGAACCTGCTGGAGGCTGTGATATTCACCAGAGCTAGCCAATCAGCTGCTCATTCAAAATCCAATCCTTGCCTTTGACGGTGATTATGTTATCAATGCTTGGCCAAGAAATGGAATTCCAGTCTCTAGTTGAGGCGAAGGGATCATAAGGGTTTCTGATTTGGTAACGTTATTTCCACTGGCCAGGTGACATTGTAATAATGGCCGACATTCTTCCATTTCCTGTGTTACCTCCCCACTACTGGGCACAACAGCGGATTTTTATGTGATGTATCAAGCTATACAGCTGGGTAAGCTGCAGGTTAGACTGTTCTCCAAATCCTCCAGACTGGGGGTTGGGACATGACTGCCACATTTGGATGGCCCAGATTCCTCAGTGGAATGTAGGAATGCTGGGAGTAGTAGCCCTCAGATTCCTCCAGGGTGGGGAAAGGGACAGACATGTGATGTGTGGATGGCCTAGAATCTTCAGTGGGATGTAGGAAAGCTGCGAGCTGTAGCCCTCACATCTGTATGTACCGTATTTATCGGTGTATAACACGCAGAGGCGTATAACACGCACCCTAACTTTAGGAGGGAAGTTTCAGGAAAAAAACTTTCCACAGCCCCTTGCGTATAACACGGAGGCACAGTTTACCCTCCATTTTCAGGGTAAAAAAGTGAGTGTTATACGCCAATAAATACAGTACATCACAACCCTGTGTAGGACTGTTTAATTGACTGTCCCCAGGAATCATAAGTAAACTTTCATAGGAGATTTGAGGTAATTATGAGATAGAGATAGAGATAGAGATATCTATGTACAGTGCCGTGAAAAAGTATTCATATCCCTTGAAATTTTCCACATTTTGTCATGCTACAACCAAAATTGTAAATTGGAATTTAATGTGATAGACCAAACACAAAGTGGCACATAATTATGAAGTGGAAGAAAATGATGAATGGTTTTATTTACACGTATATTTTACAAATAAATATGTGAAAAGTATGGCGTGCGATTGTATTCAGCCCCCCTGAGTCAATACTTTGTAAAACCACCTTTTGCTGCAATGACAGCTGCAAGTCTTTTGGGGATGTCTCTACCAGCTTTGCACATAGAGGGTGAAAGTTTGGCACATTCTTCTTTGCAAAATAGCTCAAGCTCTGTCAGATTGGATGGAGAGCGTCTGAACAGCAGTTTTCAAGTCTTGCCACAGATTCTCAATTGGATTTAGGTCTGGACTTTGACTGGACCATTCTAATACATGAATATGCTTTGATCTAAACCATTCCATTGTAACTCTGGATGTATGTTTAGGGTCCTCGTCTTGCTGGAAGGTGAAACTCTGCCTCTTTTGCAGACTCAAACAGGTTTTCTTCTAAGATTGCCCTGTATTTGTCATCCATCTTCCCATTCTGACCAGCTTCCCTGTCCCTGCTGAAGAAAAGCATCTCCACAACATGATGCTGCCACCACCATGTTTCACGGTGGGGATGGTGTGTTCAGGGTGATGTGCAGTGTTAGTTTTCTGCCACATATAGCGTTTTGCTTTTAGGCCAAAAAGTTCAATTTTGGTCTCATTTGACCAGAGCACCTTCTTTCACATGTTTGCCGTGTCCACCACATGGCTTCTCACAAACTGCAAACATTACTTCTTTTGGCTTTCTTTCAACAATGGCTTTCTTCTTGGCACTCTTCCATAAAGGCCAGATTTGTGGAGTGCACGACTAATAGTTGTCCTGTGGACAGATTCTCCCACCTGAGCTGTGGATCTCTGCAGCTCCTCCAGAGTTACGATGGGCCTCTTGGCTGCTTCTCTGATTAATGCTCTCCTAGCCCGGCCTGTCAGTTTGGGTGGACGGCTATGTCTTGGTAGGTTTGCAGCTGTGCCATACCCTTTCCATTTTCGGATGATGGATTGAACAGTGCTCAGTAAGATGTTCAAAGCTTGGGATATTTTTTTGACCTAACCCTGCTTTAAACTTCTCCACAACTTTATCCTGACCTGTCTGGTGTGTTCCTTGTCTTTCATGATGCTGTTTGTTCACTAAGGTTCTCTAACAAATCTCTGAGGGCTTCACAGAACAGCTGTATTTATACTGAAATTAACCACTTAAGGACTGAGCCTCTTTTTGAGATTTGTTGTTTACAAGTTAAAAATTACCCCCAAACATTATATACATTTTTTCTAACACCCTAGAGAATAAAATGGTGGTTATTGCAATACTTTATGTCACACCGTATTTGTGCAGCAGTCTTACAAGTGCAATTTAAGACAATGGTAATGTTAGCCCAATTTTTTTCTATATTGTGAAAGATAATGTTACGCCGAGTAAATTGATACCAAACATGTCACTCTTCAAAACTGCGCCCACTCGTGGAATGGTGACAAACTTTGGCACTTAAAAATCTCCATTGGCGACGTTTAAAAATGTCTACAGGTTACCGGTTCTGAGTTACAGAGGAGGTCCAGTGCTAGAATTATTGCTCCCACTCTACCGATCACCGTGATACCCCTCACATGTGTGGTTTAAACACCGTTTTCATATGTGGGCGCGACTTACGTATGTGTTCTTTTTTTTTTTTTACACTGTCCTTTTAAAAAAACAAAAATTTGGGTCACTTTTATTCCTATTACAAGAAATGTAAACATCCCTTGTAATAGAAAAAAAGCATGACAGGGCCTCTTTAATGTGAGATCTGGTGGTCAAAAATACCTCAGATCTCATATTTACACTAAAATGCAATAAAAATATAAATAAATAAATGTCCCCTTTAAGAGCATTGGGCAGAAGTGACGTTTGACGTCGCTTCTGCCCTCCAATGCTATGCAGCCGAGTGGGGGCCATCTTTCCCTCACTCGGCATCCAGGCTGTGAGGGGAGCTGACACGATCGTCTCCGCTGCTACCAATGGCTCCGGTAAGCAGCGGAGACGATCAGAGCGCGGCGGAAGGGGGCCCTCTCTTGCCCCCGATAAAAGTAATCTTGCGGCGAATCCGCCACGGAGACCACTTTTATCTGAAAGAGGATCACTGGTCGTTTTTAAAAATACCGGGGTTATGGCAGCCAACGGCTGCCATAACCCCAGTATTTAGCCTCAAAGTACCGACGTATAACGACGACAGGCGGTCCTTAAGTGGGTACATTACACACAGGTGGACTCTATTTACTAATCAGGTGACTTCTGAAGGCAATTGGTTCCACTAGATTTTAGTTAAGGGTAGGAGAGTAAAATTGTGGAAAATTTCAAGGGGTATGAATACTTTTTCAAGGCACTGTAAATTGAGATATATATTTTAATAATTACCTGGAATCTCCTATGAAAGTTTACTTATGATTCCTGTATACAGCACTGATAATTAAAGCAAACACCTTAAAATTGCTCCCAAAATAGAAGTGGAAAAAAATTGTGATATAAAGACCTCAAAACGTGAAAAGGTCACAATCAAAAATCACTCCTTCAAAAAAATGTGTAGTCCAATGAAGTATCATCCTAAAAATTCCACCACCATACAAAAGTCCTCCAAACGTGAAAAGATCATAATCAAAAATCTATGTAAACACACAAGATGTGGATATAATCCAATGGTGTATCATCCTAAAGTTCCACCACCATAAGAAGCTTCAGTATATCCCAATGTTCCCCTCACAGCACTTAAATGCATTTACCAGAAGTACATGGTCTATTTTGTTATAGAATAACTAAAAACAGCTTTTACAGGCTCAAAACAAATAGGAATCACACACGTTTCCTATCCAGGGTAGTATTCCTCTACCCTCCAATTAGTAATCCTAGGATGAGCATATAGAAAGCCAAAAATAAGCTCACAGTGTGATACCATTCAGATAACTTTATTAGGGAACATTAAAAATATAGTCACAAATGAATGGTCAGAAGGCCAAGCCCAAAAAAACATAAGCACAACTGTGTAGCTGTATTGCTCGATCTGTAATGTAGCAGATTGGTAAATCCTTTGTCAAGGATTCCCTTGACACACTTTTCTATGCTGAACCATGTAGGGGCGGAGCCTGATGCTGTTAGTTGGATCGACTTGTAGTGGATCTCTGCGTGTGCTGAAGCTGTGAAAAGGGTGAGGAGCTGAGTGGCCGGCAGACTTACCGGTCTCTACTAAAGCTACCAATCCAGCAATACAGCTACACAGGTGTCCATTTGTTTTTTGTGCTTGGTCTTTTGAGCCTTCTGTTCCTGCCTAAAGAAGGAGCTATGAAAATAAAAAGTCAGCAGCTCCAAAAACTGCAGCTGCTGACTTAACAGCCACTCACCTGGCCCAGGATCCAGTGCTGTGCTCACCTCATTTTCTCCACAGGTCTTTAGGCCTTGGCGCCAGCAATCCTACCCGTGGGCACCCGGCTGTGACAGGTTGCGGCTCCACAGCCGGCTCACTGGACATACGCAAGTTGCGCTGCGCATTGTGAATGGTCCTGCAGTCTTCTGGGACCTGTGGCATGTTCCAGAAGAATGCGGGGTGGAGAACATCCGCACAGGTGATACATTAGCCCAGCCCCCTCCCCCCCCCCCCCCCCCGTTTTCTGAATCTAACTGTTGGTTAGAGAGGAAAACAATGACATCTGGAAAGATCAGAAGCGCCAATTTTTCTTTACAAGAAAATGGAGATTTGCACATACCGTATATACTCGAGTATAAGCAGATTTTTTTCAGCCCCTTTTTTAGGGCTGAAAAGTACACCCCCTCGGCTTATACTCGAGTCAGTACCTGAAAATCTTCTTAGACTGCAGGCGGTGTCCATTGTTTAAATATCGCAGCTTACTCCTGGTCCCTTCCGTGTGAGAGGAATGAGAGGACCTCCGTGATAGGCGGAACACTCAATACAGTGTTTGCTGGAAACGCCCATCATGGAACAAGACCAGGAGTAAGCCGTGATATTTAAACAATGGACGCCGCTCGCAGTCTAAGAAGATTTTCAGGTACACTGACTCGGGCACTGGCAATGGGCACAGTGAGGTGGCAATGGGCACAGTAAGGCGTGCAAATGGGCATTGTTGACCCTCTTTTCCGCTTACAGTAGCTGCTGCATTTCCCCCCCTAGGCTTATACTCAAGTCAAGTCAATAAGCTTTCCCCGTTTATTGGGGTAATATTAGGTACCTCGGCTTATACTTGAGTATATACACGGTAATTTATTTCATCTACAGCACAGTGGCTTAGTGATTAGTACTTCTGGCTGTGTCACCTCTGCCACTCACCTGCAGGGAGCTCTGTGGTAAACTTGGTTCTCTTGCAGGCCAGGGGAGTCTCTGCTTTATCAGAACTCAGTTGTGGGATGAGAAACTGGGCAGCTCCGGCGTCAAAGAACGTGTTCCCGATAGACTTGTCTTTCACCGCCCAGATCACTTCACAGCCCTCAATTTCATATCTGAAGGTAAGACACAGATATACCACTCATCAGTCTACAGGCCACTGTAGGGCTGCATTGTATCCTGGTACAACCTCACTGCCTCACAGAAACCTGCAGAAATCACAAGACTCCACTTCATTCAATAATACAATATATACATGCACTGCCAGGTACAAATCGCTTTACATGTTCCCACTAGAGACATCACCTTACTTTCTGTCCCCATGATGGGTGTCATTGGGACAGGAAGTGAGGGAAATATTGCCAGAGGACACATAGCACACTTTTGTACTTTAAGTAGAGTGGGAAAGGGTTACACTTGATAATCAATTTCTAACTTCAGTTTGTTCAATAAATCTTTGACAAGAAAAATAAAAAAGCTGGAGGCCGACTTTTTTTTTTATGCACAGCTGCACCAGATTTTGCATTCAATTTACAAGCATTAAACGTCCAGTATGCCAGTGACCATTAGCGTGCTACAGACCTCAGATCAGCCCCATTTCCTAAACCTTCAAATTTCAGATCAGCCCCAATTCCTGCCCCTTCCCACCTCAGATCAGCTCTAATTTCTGCCCTTCCCACTTTAGATCAGCCCCAATTCCTGCCTCGTCACACCTCAGATCAGTCCCAATTCCTGCCCCTTCACACCTCAGATCAGTCCCAATTCCTGCCCCTTCACACCTCAGATCAGTCCCAATTCCTGCCCCTTCACACCTCAGGCCAGCCCCAATTTATGCGCCTTCACACCTCAGATCACAATAAGTCCCAATTCCTGCCGTCAGATTCCTGCTGCTGGGATCGACAGCTGTGTGTGGATAGCAGTGGGCACTCAGTCTGTACACTACAATGGCAGGCCGTCAGTAGTCACAGCTATTTGTACCGTGTTTGAAAAAACAGCAATCACTGCAGCTATATAGTGGTGGGTACTTTCTCGCTACTAGTAAGGAAAAAATGTGACCAAAGGTGTAATGTGTTCTTATAGCAGCAAAATCTAACAGTGTTCACTGTACACAGTAAAGAAGTGGGTAAAATAATAGTGATATGCGCTTAAAGAAATCCCGTAAGGGACAGTGATGAACACAAAATAATACTACATCGAAAACCATGAACATATGAATACAAATCAAAAAATAAATAAAAATAAAATGAAATGTATAAAATATCACAAAATCTTGGTGTCCAGTGTGAGAATATTCAAATCTAAATCAAATATGAATCAAATAGACTGTGAGAATAACGATGGACCAATGTCCTTATTAATCCTCAATATGGAGGGTTCCTCTCATATGGCTTGACTGATATTCCCCAAAGTGCTGTAGTATGGTAAACTGAGTTCCTCCTCTATAGATATCTGCTTTATGAACGCTACTATGGTGTAACGCTATCCTAGCCCAGTCTCCCAGAACTCTCACCTTGATATTTGGTAAACTCGCAATTAACAGTGGTATCCTTGGAGATAGTCTCTCTCGCTTCCTTCCACCTCCCCTCCACCGGCATATAGTGAGGTGGTCCAGCTACAGTATTCCCACTTTATTCCAGGGCACCGAATCACTTGGCATAATGTGTCATGTTATAAGACACAAAGAGGGGAAGGAGAAAAGATGCCTCCAATAGTGAAATATTGTAAAATATACGATTAAACTAAGTGTTGGACTCTTACATTGGCAAGGTTAAAAAATTTGCATGCAAACAAGACGCGGCTCTGCAGCCGTCTTACTTCTCCTCCGGTCAGCGTCCGTCTCACGTGATCCCTACGCCGTTACGTCACGTGTCTCGTGACTTCATCAGGGGCTGATGAAGTCACGTGATGTAAATGGGATCACGTGAGACGGACGTAGTATGGAAGTGACCGGAGGAGAAGTAAGACGGCTGCAGAGCCGCGTCTTGTTTGAATGCAAATTTTTTAACCTTGCCAAAGAGTCCAACACTTAGTTTAATAAAATCGTATATTTTACAATATTTCACTATTGGAGGCATCTTTTCTCCTTTCCCTCCTGGTGTCTTATGACATGACACATTATGCCAAGTGATTTGGTGCCCTGGAATAAAGCGGGAATACTGTAGCTGGACCACCTCACTATATGCCAGTGGAGGGGAAGTGAAGTGGAAGGAAGCATCGGAAGGGGGGGAACCAGGAAAGACAAGTTATAAGAAGAATAAACTTCAGCTTTAATATTTTTCTGTCAATAGAGTGGTCTACTGACATGTTGCAAAGGACTTGATACTTACATGTAGGATATTTGAGAAGACTATGAAAACATTTTTTGTTATGGACCCAGTGATTACCCATTTGCTGAAAATACACTCCATTTAGACAACACATTTGCGATACATTCACCTGGTGAAAACAAATATTCCCTGACATATGCCAATATTTGGTCATCCATCTTCCATACAGCTTACTCTGTTTATATGGATTATGGGGAGTGTTTCTCCAGAATTGCCTGTGACACAATTGCCCATATTTGTGTTCACACCTAATATTGCTGTCACAGAAAACTCCGGGGAGAAATCGCAGTGCCAAATCTGCCTCGCTTTTCCCCAGTTAAGGAGTGAGGAAGAAATGAGAGTATCATCCCTGTTCTGGGATCCTGTTCCTTCTGGGGGCCATTTTTTAGTGTCTCTGTGACCTGAAAGGTATTAAATACATTTGTAATTGCATGCGTGGGTGATTACCTTTTGGACACCCATACACACAGTGAAACGGTTAGGGGTCCAAGTTCATCAGTAAGGAGGCAATCACTTACTCACCCTTATGGGGCAGGTAGGTGGCATCTTGTCAGCAACCTCTCCTGGGCAAATGGATTGTCAAAGGACCCATCAGCACTGGTGCATTTTGGGGATGATCACTTTAATTGAGAAACCTCTTTCTCAAGTGATAAATGCCATATGGGTTAATAGCACCAAAAACCTTCATACTCACTTTGCCCTTGCTCTGAGCAAACTTGGCCTAACACCTGGCTAACTGGGCTGGAACTTCCTAAGACGAGGCATGCCGTATTTTCCCACTTAAAGTAAAATAAAAACATTTTAACATTTGTTCCCCTATTGCCGAAACTGTTAAAAACAAATTCCAGCACAACGGGGAGCAACAGGAGGCAAATTCACATGCTGAATTAAAATCAGTTTCTTGTGAATGTGACATCTGTTGGTATAAAACTCTTCCTGTGTGCACTGACATGACATACAGAGACACTTACACCAGTTCCAATGCGATTCCTCCATTCCCCACTATAACCACCCGTTTAGCCTTGGCCAGGCGACACTGGAAGGTCTGAAATCCAGGAAGGAAAGAACGACAAAATTGTTATATTTCCCCACCAAAGTCATACATTATTAGAATTATACATTTTTAAAGCTTTGACATATTCTGCAGTGTTATATAGAGAACGCTGAGCCAGTCACATCAGTCTCTGCACCAGAAGAGTTTACAATTCAACGTCCCAATACAGTGACCTGCTACTATTATTATATATTTATAGACCTGTCCTGTGTATTTTAGCACTTATATATACACACACATGCATAAGCTATGGCTGATAGTCTATAAATCAGAACAGAATGTGCACTGCTTGGCCATGCCACCAATGGGCAGCAGCTTTACATACACAACTTTAGCTAAAAATCATTCAAAAAATAAATAAAAAATAACTGAAATTTAAAAAAATTAAATCTATAAAATCAAAAAATATAAACCCCTCCCCCAGCTCGCTAATTAATTCCAAGTGTGAGCTCTACAGCCCCCTACCCCTATAGATGGGAAAGAGATCAGATAGGTCTACAAGAAAACTTTATTAGATATCGATGAAGAAAATCTCCCCTGCATCTTTTGTTTGCTTGGCTAAGAATCATGCTATTTCCAATAGTGCACAGTCCGATTTTTGAAAAATGGGAATTATTCAGATAACTGACTTTTCTAACAGTGTTCACTGGGGGCTCTTATATATTGCCCTATTACACAGCCAATCGCACAGCTTCATTCAGCGGCCACATACCTTAGCACTATCTGTGTCGCGTATCCCCAGCACATAGGGGTTCCCATCGTTGATGAGCTTGGGTCTGGCTCCGGCACACAGACACAGCCTGTCATAGGTGTAATGTCTTCCATCCTCGGTAATCACTTTCTGGAAACAGTTTATATACATCAGAAAATGGAGCATCAGGGAACAATAAAGGGTCCTTGCAATCAGATAGTAGATACAGCAAGGAGACACATTTAGGTACTGCAAGCACCTCATATACTGTGCATTGCAGGCACTGCTGCAGCTCACATTCAAAGAGACACCGAAAGTGCACATAACCCGATATTATGTAAGCATATTACAGTTCACTTTAACCTCTTTCCGCTCAGCCCTGGTATCCCTTTATTAGGGTCTGTACAGCTGGGGGCAGGAAGGATCAGCAATCATGTGATCACTGTAATTGGCTGTCACAATGGTCACATGAATTAGAGCTGGTCCTGCCACCTACCAATTGTTGCTGGAGACCGAGAGCTGACTTTGACAGTTCAGCCTCCAAGCTGGGAGCCTGCTGTGAGCGCAATCAGCACAGAAACATCAGCTGGCCAGTTAATGCCCATCCTTTTGCCGCCAAATATATGTGTTCCACGAACGTTACAGGTTAAATACTCCATACTCATACTCTTACATCTTTCCACTGCCATTGAAACAGTAGACCTCCTCCTCTGCTCTACCTGTTGGGGTACCCCAAAGCTCTGTACTTGGTCCCTGCCATTCTCTCTACACTTCTTCTGTTGGCCAGTCGATAACCACTAGGAATGGGCTTGGGCATGTTCGGAATGCTAGTACCAACCCACCTGCCCAATCAAGCTAGGAAGCCGACACTGCACACAGCTAATCACAGACAAAAAGACATTTATTGGTCGGCAACTGCACAGACTGGTAAATGTCTCACTGCCTGTGATTAGCCATGTGCAGTGTGGGCTTCCTGGCGAGCCCATATTCAATAACCACCCAGGGCTTCCAATGCCACCTCTACACCAACGATAGCCAGATCTATCCTTCTACGCCTAAGCTCACCCCTTTGATCTCCTCACGTATCACTAATTTACTGAGCGACATATCAGTATGGATGTCACACCACTTCCTCAAACTCAAGCCTAAGTCTAAAACTGAACTCATATTTCCTCCTCCCGGATCCCCCCCCCCCCCCCCCCCGCCCTTTACCACTGAGATCCATAGCACAACTAAATTATTCCAATTTAACTTCCATAACATTTCCAAAATGCGCCCCTTCTTAACTAACAACACCACAAAACTAATTCACTCCTAGGTTATCTCCCACCTTGACTACTTCAACTGTCTTCTCACGGGCCTACCTCTACACAGGCTACCCACCCTCCAGTGCACCGTGAATGCTGCTGCTAGACTCATCCACTTTACTAACCCATCTGTGACTGCTGCCTCTCTCTGCCAATCCCTCCACTAAATTCCACTAGCCCAACATATAAAAATCAAAATACTAACAACATACAGGGGGGTCTTCAAAAAGCTTCCTCACTTTTATATCCTCGTAAAAAGCCATCAACAGGACTATCTACAGCTACATCACCAAACTCTTCTCGATATATTGCACAAATCATCCACTCTTCCCAAAACCTCCTGCTCTCTAACTCCATCATCACCAACTCCCATGCTTATCTCCAAGACTTCTCCGGAACCTCTCCTCTTCTATGGAACTCCATACCCAATTCTGTCCCGTTATCTCCTACCCTGTCTGCATTCCCTGAAAACCTATTTAGGCGATGCCTGAAAACATATTTATTAAGGGAAGCCTATCCTGTCCGCACCTAAAAACTGGACTTCGACCGCCTCCATCAGATCATCCCCCACAGCTATTATCTTTTGTACCACCTCTCCCTCCCTTTTAGATTGTGCGGTTCATGAGCAGAGCTTTCCTAATCCTTCTTTATTGAATGGTAATGCAACTGTACTCTCTTCTCCCTTTTTATATTGTAAAGCTCTGCATCAAATGTTAGCGCTATATAAACCCTGTATAAGGATAATGATAAAAATAAATAGCACACCTGCTGCTCAGCCTTTAACTCTGTGACAGCAGAACTGATAACTCTGATGTTGGGGTATTGTCTCTCCAGTGTGCTGCTTTCCTTTTCTTCCACATCAAACTCCTCCAGAGTCCTCAACACCTGACACAGAAAGAAATATCAATTATAGGGGTGCAACTGGATAGGAAAAAGAATGTATATAAATGAGCGGCTTCTCACCTGCCTCACGTTGGTAGCAGCTTTAATGAGTGGAGCAGCGGTCAGCAGAAAGACATCGTCATCCGCAAACTGAAGTGCAAGCTGGGAACAGAGAATAACCATTAATATGTGTATAGATGTGACTCCACCCAGGAGAGAAGAGAGGGAAGGACTGTGCAATGACTTCACCTAGGAGGAAAATATAGGGAAAAGGACAAACTGTGTTCTGACTCCACCCAGGAGGAGAGTGGATGGGGAAGGACTGTGTGCCGACTCCACCCAGGAGGAGAGTGGATGGGGAAGGACTGTGTGCCGACTCCACCCAGGAGGAGAGTGGATGGGGAGAGGGACAAAATTGTGTTCTGATTCCATTCAGGAGGAGAGCAGAGGGGGAAGAACTACCTGTGTGCTGACTCCACCTATGAGGATAGTGTAGGGAGAGGGACAAATTGGGTCCTGACTCCACCTAGGAGTTGAGAGGATGGGGAAGGACTATCTGTATGCTGACTCCACCCAGGAGGAGAATGGATGGGGAAGGACTATCTGTGTGCTTACTCCACAAAAGGAGGAAAGTGTAGGGAGAGGAACAAACTGTGTTATGACTCCACCCAGGAGAAGTGTGGAGGGAGCGAGGCAGCCTGCATTCTGACTCCATCCAGGAGAGTCAGAACAAAGCAAATGTAGAGGTACAGTATGTGTTCTGACTTCACCCAGGAGAAGAGTGAAGGGGAAGGAAAAACTGTGCCCTGACTTCACCCAAGAGGGGGAGAGAATGCATTCTGACTCCACCCAGGAAGGAAGGACTGTGTTCTGACTCCACCCAGGAGGGAAGCAGAGGAGAAGAAAATGTATCCTGACTCCTTCCAGGAAATGAGCAGATAGGTACAAAATGTGTCCTGACTCCACCCAGGAGGGGAGCAGAGGGGGAGGGGAATATGTTCTGACTCCACTCAGGCTGGAAGCAAGGGGAAAGACTGTGCCCTGACTCCACTCGGGAGGGGATGGACTATTTTTGGACTGCAGAAAGAGAGTGGAAGAATGGAAACAGTCCGATTTTTCTAAATAAGAAAGGATTAACCTCTTCATCTCTGAGCCAGAACAATCCGGCCTGTCACATAAAGGTGACCTCAACTCTCATGCATTTATTCGGCACAAACCATGTGACTAATGCCATCACTAGAGATGGGCTCAGACATGTTCAGATTGTAACCCCAACCCACCTGAGCAAACAGTCACTGCACACCGCCAATCATGAGCAGCCTAGTCACGGCTGTGTATGTGTAGCTGAGGACCAGGAAGTGCCTCACTGCCTATGACTGACAGTGCACAATGAAGGCTTTCCAGGCAGGATTGCTCAGGTTGGTTGGGACTACGATCTGCACACGCCTGAGCCAATCCCTAGCCCATCCCTCTGGTCACATGGCCAGCACCAGACGGGTAAACACCCTGTAAGCTCCATGTCAATCACTATTTGAGCTTAAGAGTTAATGACTCCCATCCCTCGCATGACAGTGTTCAGCTCCACTATTTGTATGGCAAGTGGTCATAACAGGAATGTAGTCACTATTAGTGAGGGTGTTCTGTCAAAACAGCCAACCCTTCACTTCCGGTGACTCTCCAGTATCAGTAATTTCGATGAGTTGGCTGTTTTGGCAGAACAAGGACTCAACAAAACTTCTGTGAGTGGACACAGGAAGAGAAATCATCTCAGGGGGTCACAGACACAAATAAAATCCCCACACAAGGCTCGACTCTTCCCCATTCCACCCCAAAGGAAATAGTCTGCTACAGCTGAAGTGAAGTTCTGTGACCCTACTGGGGCAATTCCTCAGTCCGGTCTATAGATCTGGAGATAAACGTATAATAATCAGATTTCTCTCTCTCTCTTTCTTTCTCTGTTCTGTGACACGCGCAAGCTGCAGACAATAACAACCCTCTCTCCCCCCGGGTTCTCACTTGCTCGGCACAGGTGACTCCAGCGATTCCTCCCCCCACCACCAACCACTTCGCCCTCTCAGTCGCCATTATTCTTCCTCTTCCGGGTCACGTGTGCTGCACGGGGCGGGCACTCCTGCCTTTGCGCGGCTCTAATTGGACGAGGGAGTTACACTTCGTTTACACGGAGACAACAGAGGCACCACATGGAGAGGAGACCACTTGGAGATGTGTCTGTATGGGGAAAGATACGGCTTCTCCCCATATACACTCATACACTGAGCATAAACTCCAACCCCCTAACTCCACATATACCTTTCCTTCACTCCCTCAGGTAAAGAGGAGCAATCAAATCCCCCTCAAATGTCCCCTTCTGGGTGTGATCTACACACTTCTATACAGAATGTGTTGTTTAAAGAGACCATGCCATCAACTTAGGAAAAAAACAAGAACAGGTCATTTAACAAAAGCATTCACTTGCAATGTGCTCTGAACATGTGCTTTCTTGCTGGCCCAGGCCCCCCCCCCCCCCCCTCACTTTATCTAAAATGTCTGATTACTGTCTGTGCTGGTCCAGCTCCTCTTCTGGCAGTGTTTAGTTACTGAATGTGTTGGCCCAGATCCCCCCACTCTCCTATCCTTTCCTCTGTGCTGTCCCAGCACTCCCCTTCCCCACTTCCCTCTCTTCTGGAAGTGTCTTATTATTGTCTGTGCTGGCCCAGCCCCTTCTTTCCTGGGAGTGTCTAATTACTGTCTGTGCTGCCCCCCCCCCCCCCCTTAAGAGGGAAGCAAGAAGGATTTGTCATTCCATGTCAAAGATATTTGCAAATGTTGCATTTTTGAAAATTCTGAATTCCGAGTTCCAAATTCTAAATTCCAACTCTCGAGTTCCAAATCTCAGATTCTGAGTTTTGGATTCGAAATTCTGAGTTCTAAAATCAGAGTTTTTAATTCCAAGTTCCTGAATTCTGAATTCCAAATTTCAAGTTCTGAATTCCAAGTTCCAAAAACCAAACCCTGTGTTCAAAATTAAGAGTTTCGGATTCCAAACTCTGGGTTCCGAATTCTAAATTTTCAGTTCTAAATTTTAAATTCCATGTTCCTGAAATTCATTTTCAGAGACCCAGAGTTCTGAATTTTGCAATCCAACTTCTGAGTTCAGAGTTCTGAGCTCCACGTTTAAAGTTCTGAATTCCAAGTTCAAAATTCCAAATTCTAAGTTCCAAATTCGAAATTTTGAATTCTAAGTTACGAGTTCCAAATTTCGAGTTCCGAATTCCAATCTAGAGCTACCCCCGCTGGAGCAACTTGGTTTGATGAGTCCTCTGTTCTCTGCCATGACTTTGTAAACTGCTTTGTCCTCTCTGACACACGTGGTTCTATAATAGCATGCTGCTAGGACCTATGTTAGCTTAGGTATTAGTATACTACCACAACTATATTAGCATATGAAAGACACCCGACTACTTGACTGTTAAACAAAATCAGTTTAGTATTGCAAGGAAAAATAAGAAAGCAAAGCACAAGAACAGTAGGTAGGTAAATAAGTCCGTCTGAATGCAGTGCACTGACTGACATTAATAACAGACTCTGATATGGATATAGTTCAGATCACAGTGGCACTAAGCTAAATCTAACTGGTATCAGCAGCACTGGTAAAGGAGCAGTATAAACTGTAGACCATTTGAATTATGATCAACATAAACAGTAAAGTCTAACAGTACCTCTTATGCAGTAAACTACTAGCAGTTTGTATCAGAGTGCACTCTTATATAAGAGGGGGGGGGGGGGCGAGCACTGTCGGCAGGCGGGGTTGAATTGCAGCCGTTCTCCCAGCCAGGGGAAGAGAGGAAGAGGCGAGACGGCCGGATCATCAGAGAGCGGGGATTGCCCCCTGTAACAGCTTTCATTTGAATTGCCCGGTTCATTTGAATTGTCACACAGTCCGGCCTCCTGGCCTGGTGCCTTTGATAGACAGAACACCAGTCCAATGCCGGAACGTGTGCTGTCATCAAAGGTGCTGGGCCAAGAGACGGGACTGTGTGACGGAACGTCGGCCAATTTAAATGAAAGCTGTTACAGCGGGCAATCCCCACTCTCTGATAATCTGGCCGGCTCGCTTCTTCCTCTGCACTGGTTATGCTGCATTGATGGGCACAGGTCAGGCTGCATTGATGGGCATAGGTCATGCTGCATTGATGGGCACTGATAACACTGCACTGATATGCACAGGTGAGGCTGCTTTGATGGGCACTGGTGAGGCTGCACTGATGGGCACTAGTGAGACTGCACTGATAAAGTTGTTGTTAATATTTATTTTTGTAACCTAATTCTGCATAAAACATTTATGTGTCATTTCATGAGATAATTTATGAGGGTGTGTTTAGGAGTAGAATTAGGGGTAGGGCATGGGCGGGGCAACTAGTGGCGAGAAACCCTTAAGGCCTGGCTAGTAGCTCAGGGCTTGAAATTTTGAGCCCTGAGATACATGTGTGTATATATAGATATATATCTATATATCTATATATCTATCTATATATCTTGCATATAGGCTGGCATATATATATATATATATATTGTGAGGGGGTTAGCTCGGCAGCGGGTGTGTGTGACCCCCGGGATGGGCTCCCCACACAAAAACAGGCCCAGCAAACGGAGGTTGTGGTTTTCAAAATCAAAAAGGTGCGGTTTATTTTCTATTTACAGTGACAAAACACAGCAAAGCAAAAGAAACATAAATAAAATAAATCCTGGTCAACTTGACCTCTGACTAAACATACAGGTTTCCTAACTAACAACTGGGATCAGCCTAGTGCTGTCCTAGTCCCTAAGTCCCTGATTTTAAATGTCCAAGCAAATAGCCACACAGGCTTTGTCTCACCGCACAGGGGTTCACTCTCCCTAGACAGTCCACACAGGTCTGGGTCCAGGCATGAGCAAACACCTAATGAATCTGGGAGTTCTTATAGAGGCCTAAATGAGCTGACAAGCTTCAGCTGGTCTCATCAACTCCCTGTCTGCACGACGCCCCACACTCTCCCTAGAGGTATGAGTCATCCATGAGCCCACTAGCCTCAGCTGGGCTTATACAACTCTCCACCTAGTTGTATAAGTCGGCGTAAAGCCTGAATCTGGGCGAAATATATCTACCCCCCTGGATGCAACCAGGTGACTTTACCTTCCTGCTGTCACATACCCCCCCCTCTTGTTTTAACCTCGGGGTTGGAACACCAGCAATCAGGCATTCATGTACTCGAGACAAAGCATCCACATTCCCCATTTGAACGCCAGGGCGATGCTTTACTGTGAAGTTGAATTCCTGGAGGGCCAGGAACCACCTATTCACTCTTCTATTTGTTTCCTTGTTTTGAGCCATCCACTTTAACGGAGCGTGATCCGTAACCATGTCAAAGTGCCTACCTAGCAGGTAGTACCGAAGGGAATCTAGAGCCCACTTCACCGCTAAACACTCCTTTTCAACGGTGGCGTAATTTACCTCATGGGACTTCAACTTCCTGCTGAGGTAAATGACTGGGTGCTCTTCCCCGTTCCAGACCTGGGACAATACTGCTCCTAACCCCACATCTGACGCATCACTTTGTACGACAAAGTCTTTAGAGAAGTCGGGTGAGTACAACACTGGCTGGCTACATAAGGCTTGTTTCAAGAATTGGAATGCTGCCTCAGCCTCGGGGGTCCATTTAATCATGACCGACCCTTTCCCCTTCGTCAGGTTGGTTAGGGGCACAGCCTTAGAAGCAAAGTGGGGAATGAATCGCCGATAATACCCAGCGATTCCCAGAAAGGCTCGTACCTGCTTCTTGCTGTTGGGACGTGGCCAACTCTGGATGGCCTCGACTTTGTTGAGTTGGGGTTTTATTACTCCCCTCCCAATGGTGTACCCAAGATATTTGGCCTCCTCCTGCCCAATGGTACACTTCTTGGGGTTAGCCGTAAACCCCGCTTCCCGAACAGAGTCCAGGACTGCTTGCACTTTTGGCAGATGTGAGGCCCAATCTGTGCTATGGACAATTACGTCATCCAGGTAAGCCGCAGCATACTTCCGATGGGGCCTCAGCATCTGGTCCATTTTCCGCTGGAATGTGGCCGGCGCATTCTGTAACCCGAACGGCATTCTTTTATATTGGAACGCCCCGTCTGGGGTTACAAATGCGGTTTTCTCTTTGGCTGACTTGGCCAGGGGGATTTGCCAATACCCTTTTGTGAGGTCAAGAGTCGTCATGTATCGGGCTGTTCCCAGCCGGTCGATCAACTCATCTATACGTGGCATGGGGTAGGTGTCAAATTTTGTAACTTTGTTCAACTGACGAAAATCGTTACAAAATCGCCAGCTCCCATCCGGTTTAGGCACCAACACAATGGGACTAGACCAATCACTTTGGGACTCCTCTATCACCCCTAAGTTCAGCATTTTCTGTACTTCCTCCCGTATTGCCTCCCGTCGGGCCTCTGGGATCCGATAGGGTTTTAACTTCACCCTTTCACCGGGCGGGGTAATGATGTCATGCTCTACCCCAGATGTTTGTCCCGGCAGCTCAGAGAATACCTCCTCGTTGCGAAGCACAAACTCCTTAACCTCCTGTTGTTGGGGTTGTGACAAGGTGGCTGCTATTCCAACCTCAGGAATCACGCAACCAGTTTGAGCTGGTGACCAAGTGTCTGCGACTAGGGACTCTCTATCCCTCCAGGCTTTCAACAGATTAACGTGATAGATCTGTTCGGGCTTTCGCCTTCCTGGTTGTCTGACCTTGTAATTCACTTCGCTCACTTTTTCCATTATCTCATAGGGGCCTTGCTATTTGGCAAGGAATTTACTTTCAACCGTAGGGACAAGTACCAGTATCCTATCCCCCGGGGAAAAGGTACGGGTCTTGGCTCCACGGTTGTACACTCTCTGCTGTGCTAACTGTGCTTGGGCCAAATGTTCCTTCACGATGGGCATTACCTGTGCAATTCGGTCTTGCATCAGGGCGACATGCTCAATCACACTCCTGTGGGGAGAACTCTCACTTTCCCAAGTTTCCTTGGCAATATCCAACAGCCCTCTTGGGTGTCTCCCATACAGTAACTCAAAGGGGGAGAATCCCGTAGAGGATTGGGGCACCTCCCTAATAGCAAACATCAGATAAGGAAGTAGACAGTCCCAATCCTTTCCATCTCTATCCACCACTTTCTTCAACATTTGTTTTAGGGTTTTGTTGAATCTTTCAACCAGCCCATCGGTTTGGGGGTGATACACAGATGTACGTAATTGCGTCACTTTGAACAATTTACACAGCTCCTTCATAACCCGGGACATAAAGGGTGTACCTTGGTCCGTAAGCAGTTCTTTACAAATACCCACCCGGCTAAACACAAGAGATAGCTCTTTGGCTATGGTTTTGGCCGAGGTATTTCGGAGAGGGATCGCTTCTGGATAACGGGTGGCATAGTCCATTATAACTAATATGTACTGGTGCCCCCTAGCGGACTTGATTATAGGCCCTACCAAATCCATGGCGATCCTCTCAAACGGGACCTCAATGATGGGTAGAGGGACCAGCGGGCTACGGAAATGTGGCATCGGGGCCGACCTCTGACACACAGGGCAGGAGGAACAATAATTTTCTATGTCCCTCATCACCCCCGGCCAATAGAATCTCTGTAATACCCTCTCTCGGGTTTTCTCTGTCCCCAGATGACCTCCAAGAATGTGCCCATGGGCCAACTCCAACACCAACTTCCTGTAAGGTTTGGGCACCACAAGCTGCTCAACGGTTTCTTCTGCCCTTTTTGCCACCCGATACAGTAGGTCCTTCTCTACGCTGAAGTATGGGTAAGTGCAGGTATTATCTGGGTTCACTAACTCGCCATCTATTTTCACTACGTTTTCCCGTGCCTTTATTAGGGCGGGGTCTTTCAACTGTTCTGTGGCAAAGTTTTCCCTGTGAACCTCAAGATCAGAAAACTCCACAGACGGTAGGTTTTCGTCTGAGGAGGTGGGCTCCTCTCCAGTTTCTTGAGTCTCCCCTGCCAATACTGATAAGGGAAATTCCGGAGAGTCCTCACCACTCTCAGGGGAGTTCTGGCTATCACATTCCTGGTACATAGGGGCACCAGTGGGGGGCTCAGGATCATCCCACAGTTCCCAGAACTTCGGAAAATCCCTTCCCACAATGGCGTCATGCGGTAACTGAGATACTAAGCCCACTGGATGAGAGAGGGTACCTTTGGGGGTCTCGAAACACACTGTAGTCACTGGATACTCTCGGGTGTCCCCATGCACACAAATAACAGCTACCTTGCTATTCCCAAAGACCTCTGTTTTAACTAACTCAGCCTTTATCAGGGTCACAAGGCTACCTGAATCCAGCAATACCACAACATTTCTACCATTAACACACATTTTGCATAAATGTTTCTCAGTTCCTCGAATGGCAGTGCATGCGACTGTCGCACACAGCGACTGACGTCTGCCCGTCAGAAAGTCACACTGCATGGGTTCCTCCACAACCGGGCAATTGGCTGCAATATGTCCCGCTTGCCGGCAGCGGTAGCAAACGATCCTTCTTGCCGCCTCTTGAGCCGCTGATTTCCCAGGCTGTTCTCGCCAAACTTGGGGTAGAGCTCCCACCCTCTCACTCTCTCCACCCTCACCCCTTGGAATCCTCTTATCCGCCCCTGGGGATGGTCTGGTCTTAGGGTGGAAAGTCCGAGTGTCTCTGGAAGAGGCCGTCAGGTTCTCTGTAGCCAAGTATTTCTCCACACGATCCACAAGACCATCGGCCGTCTCTGGGTCTCCATGGCTTACCCACTTTTGGATGGCAGTAGGAAGAGCTCTCAAAAACCGATCCATTACAACACGTTCCACAATCTTTGGTGCGGACAAAGTCTCTGGCTGTAGCCACTTTCTGCTCAGGTGAATGAGATCATACATTTGAGACCTGGGGGGTTTTCCAAGCTGGAAAGTCCAGTTATGCACACGCTGAGCCCGGACAGCCTGGGTGACACCCAGCCTTGCCAAAATTTCAGCTTTTAGCATCACATAGTCTTTTGCTTGGTTAGGCTCTAGGTCATAGTAAGCTTTCTGCGATTCACCAGTTAACAGAGGAGCCACCAGTCCAGCCCACTGCTCCTCAGGCCACTTTTCTCTTTCAGCGGTCCTTTCAAATGTGGTCAAAAATACCTCTGGATCATCCTCTCCAGTCATTTTTGTCAATAAACGACTCACCCCAAAGGACGCGGTATTAGTGGGACGGCTTTCCTCACTGGTCTGCGGACGTTGCTGCATTACTGCTTCCATCTGTTGTTGTAGTCTCTGCTCTTGCTTCTGCAACAGGTCTATGAAGCGGGCCTCAGATTGCTGCTGGGCTTGTTGCTGAGCCTCCAGACTCTGTTGCAAAGTTGCGTTTGTCTGCTGCTGGGCTGCAAGGCTCTGTTGATGAGCTTGCTGCTGGGCTGCGAAGTTCTGTTGTTGAGCTGCAAGGCTCTGTTGATGAGCTGCAAGGCTCTTTTGCAAACCTGCATTTGTCTGCTGTTGATTGGCATTTGCTAGAACCAGCTGCTTCAGTATCTCCTCCATGCTGGCGTAAAAAAAAACTACCTGCATTCTCCACCAACTGTGAGGGGGTTAGCTCGGCAGCGGGTGTGTGTGACCCCCGGGATGGGCTCCCCACACAAAAACAGGCCCAGCAAACGGAGGTTGTGGTTTTCAAAATCAAAAAGGTGCGGTTTATTTTCTATTTACAGTGACAAAACACAGCAAAGCAAAAGAAACATAAATAAAATAAATCCTGGTCAACTTGACCT
Organism: Rana muscosa; assembly: GCA_029206835.1. Classification (NCBI taxonomy): domain Eukaryota; kingdom Metazoa; phylum Chordata; class Amphibia; order Anura; family Ranidae; genus Rana; species Rana muscosa. Next base: position 144,333,481 of record CM055118.1, on the reverse strand, counting down.
CTGACTAAACATACAGGTTTCCTAACTAACAACTGGGATCAGCCTAGTGCTGTCCTAGTCCCTAAGTCCCTGATTTTAAATGTCCAAGCAAATAGCCACACAGGCTTTGTCTCACCGCACAGGGGTTCACTCTCCCTAGACAGTCCACACAGGTCTGGGTCCAGGCATGAGCAAACACCTAATGAATCTGGGAGTTCTTATAGAGGCCTAAATGAGCTGACAAGCTTCAGCTGGTCTCATCAACTCCCTGTCTGCACGACGCCCCACACTCTCCCTAGAGGTATGAGTCATCCATGAGCCCACTAGCCTCAGCTGGGCTTATACAACTCTCCACCTAGTTGTATAAGTCGGCGTAAAGCCTGAATCTGGGCGAAATATATCTACCCCCCTGGATGCAACCAGGTGACTTTACCTTCCTGCTGTCACAATATATATATATATACACATTATATATTCTCCTAAGAATTGGTTGCCCCTAGCAAGTAACTATACAGTATATAGCACCTGAATTGCTTCTTCAGCCAACTAACAGTGGGGCCTTGTCTGTATGGTTGTGCACTTATTACCATCTCTATAAGGCTCCATGCAGTGATTTAGGCTGTTAGGCAAATGGACAGTCTCCTGGTTTACTGAGCTTGCATGGTGAAATAAGCACAGTTGCAACAGCTCACCTCATGCACAGTGAAACTTGTCCTGGATGCTACAGTCCCCAGGTTTACGATCCTTGGTGGCCTGTCTCCAGCACTCTGTTCCTAACAGACTCAGTCTCTCGTCTCTCTAGTGTAGGCACAGACAGGTCCAAACAGAAGGTCTGTACTCTATAGTCCTCAGCAGCAAGAAGCTCTCAGTGGCTCTTCCCCAGCCTCTGTACACACAGCACACTAGTCTCCAGCTTCAATTCCCACACACCAGCCCTTTGTGGTTTTCGCTCTCTTTTGAGGATGCACTGGCACACAGGCAAACAGGTCTCTACAGCTCCAGTCTCGAGCAGTAAGATGAAACTCCTCTCAAAAGCCCAGGAGAAATATTTTCTTATTTCTCCTCCTATTACAAAGTGTTCTTGTACTGCAGTTCACATTTCTTTTCACTTTTACAGTGCATCTCTCCTTCTACTACATTTCCCATGTCCTGTGCAGTTGCCTCATCCAAAAGGGAGGGAAGGTGCTGCTGTATTAGCATGTCTTGTTAACTCTCACAGGCCTACCGCTCTGCAGAGCCAGTAGGGAGGGGGGAGAAATCACACGTAGCCTGCAGAACAGCTACAGGGGAACAAGAGAGAGACCAGGCATAAAACACAGCCCCCTCTCCAGCAGCACCAACTTCCAAATTCTAAAGCCTCGTACACATGGCCGAGATTCTCGTCAAGAAAAAACTTGTTGTTTTTCTTGACGAGATTCTTGGACAAGAAACTTGTCCCGGCCGAGTGTACACACGCTCGATTCAAAGAACTTGCGGTTCTTTGAATGGAGCGAACGCGATGACGTAATCGACTACATCGAGCGTGCGCTCGTCACATTCGATGCCGTCGCCGCCATCTTGCTACACCCTACCTATGCCTAGGAAGCTACCGCGCATGCGTCAAAGTCATTTCGAGCATGCGCGGGTTTCCACGGTGACAGGTAAGTGTACACACACACACTTTTCTCATCGAGAAACATGCTGACGAGAATCTCTACGAGAAAATGGAGAATCCTGACGAGAAAATAGAGAGCAGGTTCTCTATTTTTCTCGTCGAGATTCTTGACGGTTTTCTTGACGAGAAACCTGATAGCCCGATTTACTCGGCAAGAAAGCTCTGCAAGTTTCTTGTTGTTTTTTGACGAGAAATTCGGTCGTGTGTACGAGGCTTAAGTTTCTGAGTTCCAAATTCCAATATCCAAGTGTGAAATTCCAAATTTTTAATTCTGAGTTCCAACTTCTGTATTGCCTAATTCCGAATTCCAAGTTCTGAATTCCGAGTTCTAAATTCCAAGTTACAGATTCTATATTCCCAGTTGAATATGTTACCAACATAAAAAATGTATTCAGAAAACATTGTATTAAATCACTTTCAACCAGTGCACAATAGGGATCCCTTCCTTATTTGCTTTTGTTAGATAGATAGGATCAGTAAACACTGGAGAGCTAGCGACCTCAAAAGACAGGTTGCCCAAAATGAGACAAAATGTATTTTTGAACTCAACACTTTGACCTCATTCGGTCTTAATATTGATATTGCTTTGAACTGTTCACCTGTTTCAGACTTCTTATAAGATTCAAATGAATGAATACTATGTATTTTCATTTTTCTTTAATATTTTCCCCCTCCTATAATTTTTTACTTTTATTTTATAATGCAGATATTTGGGGTTTCCCAACTTTCCCAGTTATTGTCTTATCTTTTTTACCCACTAGATGGCACTAGAATGCTAAAGCTCTATATTTTTGTATGTTTAGGATGAACGATTTTATAACTACTTTTTTGACCAAAAATTGGGATAGATTCGATATTTATATCTGACTTTTTGCTAGGGAGCAAGTTATCTTTATTTCTATTTTTAGCTTTTTTAGCATTTGCGTTGCTCAATTAGTAAAGTTTTGAATCGATTTTTAGATATACATATCATATTGTTTATAAGGTAGATATAGACATATGGAGAAATCCTGAGTTTGGACATCTGGCCTCTATACCGGATCCTAGAGCATGGACAAAATTTGAAGTTAAAAAGATATCACAAGTAGTACAGGAGGGAAAAATATCTTCATTTACAGATATGAGAAGGAACTGGAAAATCCCCGAGAGCTATCTCTTTAGATATATGCAGCTAGCCCATGCGTTGTCAGCCCAGTTTCCACAGGGTATCCCACAGTTAATAGAAACAGGCTTAGAGAAAATGGTGAGAAAGAGAAGAGAAAAGGGGATGATCTCAATTCTATATAATCACTTATTTAAGATAGAACTATCAGATACGAACAAACTGTGGGAATGTTGGTTAAGAGACATTCCAAGATTATCAACAGAAAATTGGGGAAAGATATATAAATTTCCATTTCAGATTTTAATTTCACTTAGAGATAAACTAATTCAATTTAAGATAACACACATTAGCTATTTTACACCATATAAACTATCTAGAATATCAACATCTATCTCTCCAAATTGTTGGAGATGTGAAGGTACACCTGGAAATTTTATCCATATCTTCTGGACTTGTCCGAAGATAAGGGTATTCTGGAGAAAGATTCTGAGAATAATTGATAAAGTCACATCAGTTCAACTTAACCCAGAGGCAGAGATCTGCCTACTGGGATTAGTTGAGGAAAACACACTTTCTATGGAAAGAAGAACACAACTTGGTCTTCTTCTCTTTTATGCACGGAAGACAATAGTGCTGAACTGGAAGAAGGCCGAAGCTCCCCCACTGGCACAATGGAAAAATCTAGTAAATAGCAACCTGATACTGTATAAGGAGACTTATGCGGCATACACACGATCGTTTTTTTATGCCATTTTTTAAACCAACGTTTTTCTTGTTGTTTTTTTTCATGTTTCCTCTCAAGCCTGTCTTGCGTACACACGATCATTAAAAAAACCGCCTGAGCAAAGCGCAGTGACGTACAACACGTACAACGGCACTATAAAGGGGAAGTTCCATTCGAATGGCGCCACCCTTCATGTTAGTAAACTTTGTTGAGCGGCGATTCGCGCTTTTCAACCTCGTGTTTTTCAGTCCGTTACAACGTGACGAATGTGCTATCTCCATTACGAATGCTAGTTTTACCAGAACGAGCGCTCCCATCTCATACTTGATTCTGAGCATGCGTGTTTTTTTTCCCCTCGTAAATGCATACACACTATCGTTTTTCACGTCATTAAAAAAAACGACATGAAAAACAACGTGGAAAAATAGAGCATGTTCGAAATTTTTAATGGCCGTTTTTCACGGCGTTAAAAATGCTCTGGAGCATACACACGATCGGTTTTAATGCCCATTTTTAAAAATGGCATTTTTAACGGCATGAAAAACGATCGTGTGTATGGGGCAATTCTGCAATAGAGGAAGGGAGGAGAAATATGGGAAAGTCTGGGCAAACTGGATAGAGAGTACGATGACAGCTGCAGGAGAGGGGGATGGGGAATTGAGATAGAACTACACCAATGGAGGAAAGGGCTATGGAACACACAAACCTATTATTGTGAATGTTAGGATGCATGGGATAAATTGTTGCCGCTTTCTTTTTTTTTTTTTTTTGTTTACTGCTGGATGTGAAATGTAAGATGTAAAATGTATAATTTTACAGGATGTACAAGATGTAAAATGTATGATGTAATATGAGAAAGAAAAAGGAAAGTTAATAAAGAGAATTGGAAAGAAAAAGAAAAAGGAAAAAAGAAAAAAAAGGTAGATATAGACGATTTGTTTTTTTGTATTTTTATTGTGTATTGTGGCAATACAATATACACTGCCTGGTTCTTTATATATACAGTGCTCAGTATAAATGAGTACATCCCAACAGATTTGTCAGAAAACCTTTACTTTTCTTTCAGAATCAATATTTTCTATGGGACAATATACTACAAAATATTCCCACAAATGCAGGCCATTGATTGCAACCACGATTTGTTAATTTGCATAGACAAAAAAGTATTTTTCCTAACAAATACATATATATATATATATACACACACACAGCTAATTACTTTATTCAATATTGTCTAATTATTAATATATCTTATTCAATGTATTTTAACAGTTTTAATGAGGCACAAATAGACCTAAGTTTTGACCGTGTCAAACTTAATTAATGTACTGTACATAACTTCCCCATGTTACACAGAATTATTTCAAACCACCTGTTTATAAGATAAGAAGTTTACTCCTATCTTATCTCTATGATTTGTATGCTTTTTAGCTGTTGTCAAAATGTTCCTTGTCTAATAAGTTCAACACTTACAAATGAAGACTTTCCTTATATTATGAAATAATTCTACTTCTAAGAATTCTTTTGCAAGCATTTCATAAATGATTATAACATAAGCTAATTTCTCTAACATAATGACATTTATAAAGCCAAAAAAATACAATTTTCCATTCAAGCTTTCTTTATTTTGTAAACAACGGCTTGGAGGGCCAGTCTGTATGATGAGGCCACAATTTAGTGCCCTCGGAACAAGATTCAAGATTTTTTGGATACATTTCTGGTGTCTCTTTCGCAGATTTTGGATAGAAGTAACAGGCGTGGAAAAATTGGGCTTTGGGTGTTGGTGGTGCCTTCACACCGTAACCCTGTAGAGGTACTCTTGATGAAAGCAGGAATTGGCCTTGCTGTCAAATATTACAATGATATGCACCTGTCAAATAGGTGCGGATAAATTGGTCTTTGGGTGTCGGTGGTGCCTTCAGTGGCGGTTCACACCAGTGCGATGCGGGAACCAGCGCAATTCCAGTGCCAGTTCCTGCATTGCATAGAACTCACAGGCAGTTCACACTGCTCTATGCGAACCGCTGTGGGTGTCAATAGAAAGTTAATGACACCCCCATATCGGTTCGCATATCGAAGTGTGAACTGTGAATTCAGACAGGAATCGGATCACATGGGTGTGAACACCCATGCGATACGATTCTGGTGTGGGCAAAAAGTGTCCTGCATGATTTTGGTTTCAATGCGATGCAAATTCAGCCATACATCCTGTATGGCTGAATTCGCATTACACAGACATCGCATGTGATCTGCACAGCAGTGCGGTGCGAATCACATGTGATGTCTGACAGTGCACCAGTGTGAACCAGCACTCATACCGTAACCCAGGGCTCGTCAAAACCCAGGCGCTAGGTCACAGTGGCGACTGGAAATTGCATCCTGGCGCTTGAATTACACCGCAGCAGTTGCGTGGACTAGCGTCGGGCTGGCCGATAATTGAGGCCGCGGCTCTGTGGCCTGCTGGAGCGGGATACACGCTCCTATCTGCGAACCGGCGCCCTCTGGTGGACAGTGCTGTGATGAGCGCGGCTTGCTCTCACTGCCCGCCCACCTCCGAAATCATCTTCCCAGTTTGACAGGTGGGCTTGAGTGTTGCCAGGTGGGGGCGGGGGTGCGGGCCGCACCCGGGTGACACCCGTGGATAGCGGCAGCTGCAGCACCGCTAACACCGCCCGCTGCCCTACACTGATCGCTCCACTGACACAGCGAGGGAGGCGCAGGAGTCGGACCGAAGCCGCCGGTGAGGAGGAGGAGCCCGAGGGACACACACCGCTGTGTGTACACGTCCGTGCTGTTCTGAGGTCTGTACTGTACACTCTATTAAGTAGATGGACATGTGCAGCGGGGGAGGGGTGCCTATGCTGATGGGGGTCTGCACCAAGTGGGGTGTCTATACTGCAGTGGTCTGTACTATGGGGGGGATTCTATAGTGATGGGGGTCTGCACTAAGGGGGTGTCTATACTTCTGGGGTCTGTACTAAGGGGGATTCTATAATGATAGGGGTGTCTGCACTAAGGGGGATTCTATACTGATGGGGGTCTGCACTAAGAGGGGGGGGATTCTACACTGATGGGGGGTATCTGTACTGAGGGAGGGGGGGGTCTGTTCTTAGTGAGAGAGATCTATACTGCGGGAGGGAGGTTTGTGCCATTATCAAACACCACCATTCCTGGCTCCAGCTGGCGTGGTGTGGCGTGAACCACCTCTGGGCCTGCCCCTGCATAGCAGCCAGTATTTCTAGACTGGTGTGGCTCCTGTGCACTAGACAGATCAGCTGAAGCACTGCATGGCATCTTTTAGCCTGACTAATTGAATAGCCCCTTGAATGCTTAGGGGGTACTTGTAGTTCATGGGACAATTCAGCAGAGACGGGCAGAGGAGGAGGAGGGGGTGGAGCTGACAAATCCTGCATCATCACCACTAACTGTATGGCACAACAAGCTGCAGCACTGATGTCACGTATCAGATCAGACCAGAACTATGTGGACTGCAACAGAGGAAACCCAAACGTGTGTAAGTGAAATATAATGATTTATTAAAGATAAGTGAAATAATATAGATACAACCACCTCCAATACCACACAGTGCACAACAACCAATACCAAACAGAACCCACACATAATAACAGTAACAGACAAATATGTACAAGTAATGGGGAAAACCAGAATCATAAACAGGGCCAGGCCAGGGTCGTCAACGGGAGATCAGCAGCAGGAGAAAGGGAAAACAAACAGGACAAGGAGAGGATGGATGGATCACAGGAGGTACAGGTACAAGGCTCAGGGTTCAGGTAACAGACAGGAACAGGATCAGGTACAAATGCAGAGCTTCTCAGGTTCAGGGTCAGGGCGCAAGGAGAGATACCAAGGCAAAGTAAGAGTGTGTCTGCCAGGTATTTATACACATCTCCTGCAATCAGACTCAAGTGATGCCTAATTGCAGGAGATGATGTCGGCCCCACACTGCCAGGAATCACCTGCTGGTGGACACCAGTACTGCGGCCCAAAGATCACATAATACCATCACCAGGAAAGCTCCCCTGGCAGTTCCAGACTGCCAGGAGACACCTGCTGGTGGACCACAGTACTGCACGCCAAATATCAGGCAGTGTCACCAGCGGATGGAACCTTCCCTGACAACAGCCCTGTCCTGCATCCTTATGAGTTGCAAGCAGAGTTACCCAGTGTGCTCTAAACAAAATATATCTTCTCTGACAATGTTTGCTGGCCCACGTGTCAGCAGTAATGTGAACTTTGTGGCTCACTGCTTTGCCCAACGATGCCACAAAATTGCCTTTCATGTCATGGTAGAGAGCTGGAATAGCCTTACTTAGGGATGAGCTTCGAGTTCGTGTCGAACCCATGTTCGACTCGAACATCGTCTGTTCGGCCATTCGCCAAATTTTGAACATTATGGTCCGTTCACGCCCATAATTCACTGCGGCATCGCAGTGCATTGCTGGCTGATGATTGGCCAAGCATGCACTATGACCCGCATGCTTTGGTCAATCACAGCACGGAAAAAACAGAGCCATAATTGGCTAAAGCCAGGGTGGCTTTGGCCAATTATGTCTCAGGGGGTTTAGTACACGCCCCACACTATATAAGGCCGCCTGCGTGGCGGCCTTGTGTAGTGTGTTGCGGCGGTGGTTAAAGACAGGCAGAGAGAGAGACAGTGTCATTTAATTTGAGTTAGATAGAGCAGGCAGGCGAGTCAGTTAGCTGCAGTTACAGTGTGTAGAGGATATATATGCATCCTAGGTGTTGTATATATATTCATACCCTGTATTCAGTTTAGCTAGATCCGTTCCTGTTATTCTCTTCATAATATACTGACAGGCAGGCAGGCAGGTGATTGTGCTAGCTGCAGTATTTTCACTTAGTGTACTGTGTCCTTTGCACAGTGTGCACCTAAAGCTTACCTGAATACAATTGCTGGTGTTCTCATACTAATACAGGCAGGGAGCTGCAGCATTTTGATTTAGTGTCCTTTGCACAGTGTGCACCTAAAGCTTACCTGAATACAATTGCTGGTGTTCTCATACTAATACAGGCAGGGAGCTGCAGTATTTTGATTTATTGTCCTTTGCACAGTGTGCGCCTAAAGCTTACCTGAATACAATTGCTGGTGTTCTCATACTAATACAGGCAGGGAGCTGCAGTATTTTGATTTAATGTCCTTTGCACAGTGTGCACCTAAAGCTTAGCTGAATACAATTGCTGGTGTTCTCATACTAATACAGGCAGGGAGCTGCAGTATTTTGATTTAGTGTCCTTTGCACAGTGTGCACCTAAAGCTTAGCTGAATACAATTGCTGGTGTTCTCATACTAATACAGGCAGGGAGCTGGAGTATTTTGATTTAGTGTCCTTTGCACAGTGTGCACCTAAAGCTTACCTGAATACAATTGCTGGTGTTCTCATACTAATACAGGCAGGGAGCTGCAGTATTTTGATTTATGAAAAGGAAAATAAGAATATGGACAGCCGCACTCCAAAAAACCTTGACGGTCGCCTTTATTGTAAAGGATCGAATAAAATACACCAAAAAATCACAGCATAACCGGGGTAACAGCTGACATGTTTCGCACTGTAACTAGTGCTTACTCGTAGCTGACTTGTCACAAACACAACACCTCTAATATAGAAAAAATAGACATACACTTATGTGATCAAAAATCAATTAACAACCAATTAACAACCAATTAGTGTTCAAGGGTGTTGTAAATAAGTTATTCAGTGAAGTGAATAATGGTTGGTAATTGTTGGTTGTGTGACACCTGAAGGATGATAAAAAGAGCCCACAAAACCCAAACGCAACCCCAAAAAACTGAAAAAAACTGAAAAAAAGAAAAAGAAACACAAGGGAGGGGTGGAAGAAAAACCAAAAAGAAAGAAAAAGAAAAGAAGGAAAAAAGGAAAGAAAAAATATATAAAATATATGGTAATGAAAGCAATAGGATGTCAGTATGTGTAAGTAATGATAATAATAATTAATAAAAAAATAAAAAAATAAATTGAATAATAAAAAATAATAATTATTAAACCATATAAGGGGGGTTTCTCTATCTCTTTATTTTCATATAGTTCCCCTCTTTTCTCTGCTGGTTTCTCCCGGTATTCTGTTCCCTCTTCTGTTTGCAATTATAAGAAACATATTATGACCGATTACGACCATATTGGTCTATCGTGTCCTATCACCAGTCTCTATGCCCATCCATATTGAAACTTATTGGGATTCTTCGCCACAATATGATTGCTATTTCCATCCCCTACGTCCACATGTAGTCCCCAGTGTGTTGGGTTGTCTAGATGTATACAACCACACACACAACGAGGGGACCAGGATAGATATATTACATATGAAAAGATAATTACAAACATAGGAATATCATATATCCTGTAGTTGGACATATGGGGATTTTTCAAACAAGGTCAACATAAGGCTTTTTTCATAAAGGCTCTCTTTTTATAAAGGTCCAAGTTCTATTAAAAAACACAAAAAAAAACAAAAAAATAATATGAAAGAATAGAATGATCACTCATGCTCATATGTGTACGACCTTTCATCCCCCCCCCCTTTTCTTTAAGAATAGATGTTCTTTTATATCTGGAGAAGGTGAGAGAATACACAGATTTGCCGGGACGGCTTTATTCTACACGCCATCAGGCTGTAGGAGATTTACAGACTATTATGGCAAATGACGGAGCAGTTTCATTATTATGATCATTATTATAATTTTTTTGTACCTCTCTTTCTTTTTGTTGTGCTATATGTATTTTTTACAATGTTTTTTATATTTAAATATTTTCATTGTGGGGGGCGTGTCCAAGATGGCGACGGGAGCAGACGTGTAGTGGCTGGGCTCCCGCTCTGATATCTCTTCTTACCTTCATCCTGCTGTGGAATGAATAGTGCCTAATTCGATATCTCTCACCGCATTGTGCCCTGGGGAATGCGCCGCAACAAATCCGGGAGCCAGAAGTGCCGTACCACCGCTGCTGCAGCTACACCGCCAAAGCCCGGGCCCAAGTCTCCTCCCTCCGCCTGCCACATGGCGGCTCAGACGGACTCCACGCCGGATGGCGTGATACAGGCTGGCTCTACGGCATTTGAAGCCCTCATGCTGGCTATCACAACCTGCCAGTCTACCCTGATGGTCAAAATTGGCCATGTCCAGGAGGAGACTGCCCTCATTCGCAGGGACCTGGATTCGTTTAGGGACCGGGTGTCGGAAGCGGAGAGACGGGTCTCTGACGTAGAAGACGCACAGAGGGGACATCATGCAGATCTCCAGTCCCTGAAGACCAGGGTCAAGGCTCTTGAGCACAGAGCAGAAGATGCCGAGAACCGTAACCGCCGCAACAATTTGCGGGTGCTGGGTCTGCCGGAGGGGGCGGAGGGTACGGTCCCGGTCACCTTCATGGAGCAGCTGCTGCCCGCCCTCCTTCCCGCGGCTCGGTTCTCTCCCCATTTCTCTATTGAAAGAGCACATCGCATCCCGGCAACCAGGGGTCCGCAGGGAGCCCCGCCGTGCACCTTCATCTTCAAGCTCCTCCACTATAGGGACAGGGACACGGTCCTCCGGGAAGCCCGTCTTCAGGGAGAGATGAAGTTCCAAAACGCCAGACTCCTCGTATTCCTGGACTACTCGGTGGAGACGCAGCGCAAGTCATTTGACCAGGCCCGCGCCATGCTCAGGGATCGTGGGATCAAATACAGCATGCTTTTTCCAGCGAAGCTGCGGGTACAAGATGGCGAGCGGGTGCAGCTCTTCACATCCCCAAGGGATGCAGTAGCCTGGGCCGAGACACTGCCGCGCTGAGATGACTAGAATCTCTTCAATGCTACCTGACTGTGAGTAAGCTCTCTGGGGGATTTGATGAGGGATGGGGCGGGATGATTTCTGTCCTGGATTCCCCTATTGCCGTTTTCCCTGGGGGGGGATCTGCCTGGTTCGGCCCAGTCTGTTGCTGACTTGGGGGTGGAGACCCCGGATCGTGGACTATGGGTATCCCCCCCCCACCCCTCTTCTCCGGGACCATGAACTATGAACTCCTGCCCTTATTGTTTCTGGCTGGACTCGGGGGGAGGGGGGCATTGTTCCTCCATCCCACCATCCCCCCCCCGTCTCCCTCTCCGGATCCCCGGTGTGTGGGCCTCCCCCCCCTCCTGCCCTCCTTCTCTCCAACCTTTCTGGGGGTGGAGGGCCCCATCCCTACAGAGAGCTCTTGCACCCTTCTGTTGTTGACTGTTCTTTGTTGGGCTGCTGAAACCACGTTCTTCAAGATCTACGCCCCCGGGGCTCCGGGTGTTCCACACAAACTCTTATCCTTCCATGGATACACAGATTCAACTGACTGTTCTGTTATACAAGGGCGAATAGCCGCTTGTTCACTGCCTTCATGTCCAGCCTGAGGGCTGGGGTTAGTTTCGGTAAACAGACTCTCCTCCGTGTTCTGGGGGGGGTGGGGGGGGGTTGGGTGGCCCTGTTGGCGCCCTGTTATGTTTGTGTTCCTATGTTATATACCACATGACAGTACTGCTCATTATTTTGTTACCTGCGCTGGTGGGGGACCTGGCTCTTCCCTCGGCTGTACCCCGGCCGTGGGGAGTGGTCTGGATCCTCGAGGCCCTACTACTCCTTCTGTCTTTTCCCTCACATACGTGTATGGCTACACTTGATATCCTCTCCTGGAATACACGAGGCTTAAACTCCCCCGTTAAACGTTCCCTGGTATTTCAATTTATTAAGAAATATAGTCCCCAGGTCTGTGTGTGACAGATTTGGTAGGAAGCAAGACTCTAAGCCTTAAGAAACCGTGGGTGGCCCACCACTGCCACTCCACGTATTCTAACTATGCAAGGGGGGTCAGTGTTCTGATTCATAAATCTCTGCCCTTTAAACTACTGGATCTGGTCCTGGATCCAGGTGGTAGATTTGTGTTGATACATGCTCTGATTTATAATCTTCCATGGGTTCTGGTGGGCCTATATCTGCCGCCTCCGGCTTCCCTTGGGGTCCTGGGTATTATCTCGGCCATACTGGCGCAGTTTTCTTGCGATAATGTGGTCCTCATGGGTGACTTCAACCTGGTCCCGGACGCGGATATGGACAGGCTCACCCCGGCGGGCTCTGCCCGCCAGGGGCTGGCGGAGTGGGCCAACACTTTTGCGCTCACAGATGTTTGGCGGTGGAGGTACCCAAAATCTCGTGCCTTCACCTGCCACTCAGCCACTCACAGGTCATTCTCCCGTATTGACTTGGCCTATGTAGGGGCGCCTGTCCTGCCCAGGGTCCGGGACGTTGTTATTCTTCCCAGGGGGATCTCGGACCATACCCCTCTCCTTCTGTCCCTTACAGCCACGACCGACCGGACTGAAAATCTCTGGAGACTCTCTAGGTACTGGGTGTCAGATCCGGACGCGGAGCCAAGGTTTGGGGAGACGTTGCGAGACTACTGGGCGGCCAACATGGGCACGGCCCCTGAGACCACGGTATGGGACGCCTTCAAGGCCTCCTCCCGTGGCCAATACCAATCGATCATAGCTGGGGTGAGGAGGGAGCGCAGGGCCGAGCTCATTGGGGTGGAGGACGAGGCTGCTAGACAGGAAGCTCTATATGTCAGGACCCGCGACCCCCGGCACTACTCTCGCTTACAGTCCTTGACACAGCAGGCCCTTCTTCTGCATTCTGCTTTGACGCAGAAGAAACTGCTCCATCAGTCCCAGCGTATTTTTAAACAGGGGGAGAGAACGGGGAAGCTCCTAGCCTGGTTGTCTAAAGAGCAATCGGGAATCTCTACCATTGCACAGATCAGGGATCCGGACGGGTCCCTCCGTTCTACCCCGTCTGAAATTAATCATTGTTTTGCCTCATTTTACCAAAGCTTATATAGCTCCAGGGTGGCATACGAGTCGGTGGACTTGGCGGCCTACCTGGAGGTGGTTGATGTTCCCGTCCTCACTCCCTCCTCTGTGCGCAAGCTGGATGCCCCCATCCAATTGGAGGAGATAGGGGCGGCACTGAAAATGATGCAGGTTGGCAAGACTCCGGGCCCGGACGGGTTCCCGGTAGATTTCTACAAATCCTACATGGAAGAACTGGCCCCTAGGTTACAATCACTTTTTGCCCATGCTTCTCAGTCTGGATGTCTCCCGGATTCGATGAACGACGCGGTGATCGTAGTTATCCCCAAACCGGGTAAGGATCCCACTCTTTGTTCGTCGTACCGTCCCATATCCCTCCTCAATGTAGATGCCAAGATCCTGGCTAAGATTCTCGCCAATCGGCTGAACACCGTCATCACAGCCCTGGTCCACGCGGACCAGACGGGCTTTATGCCGGGAAGTGGCACGGACATCAACCTTAGACGCTTACACACTCACATTGCGGTTGCGGACTCTGATGGTCCGGGGGTGGTGGCCTCACTCGACGCCGAGAAGGCCTTCGACTCGGTCGAGTGGGGCTACCTGTGGTCGGTTCTCTCCCACTTCGGTTTTGGCCCGCGGTTTCTATCCTGGATACAGATGCTCTACTCCCGGCCCAGGGCTCGCGTCCGTACTAACGGGGCCCTGTCTGCCTCTTTTCCCCTGGGGAGGGGGACCAGACAGGGCTGTCCGCTCTCCCCGGCCTTATTTGCTTTGGCCTTGGAGCCGTTAGCTGCCCATATCCGGCGGGATCCGGGGGTTCGGGGTGTACGGGTGGGTCCCTTGGAGGAGAAACTGTCGTTGTATGCAGACGATACACTGTTGTATCTTGCGGATGCAGCTGGCTCCCTGCGCAATGCGTTAGTTCACTTCGACACCTTTGGACGGTTTTCGGGAATTCGAATAAACTGGGACAAATCGGTCCTGTTCCCGCTCCACCCGACATTGCCCCATACGGACTCTACTACGCCCCTGCTCTGGGTAGACGAATTCACTTATCTTGGTGTGCGCATTGGTTTAGAGTTAAAGGGCTACCTGGCAAAGAATGTCCTCCCGGTACTGGAGCAACTCACTAAGAGATGCGCCGTATGGCGTGCCCTCCCCCTCTCGCCGGTAGGGCGTGGGAATATTATTAAAATGATATATCTCCCTAAACTATTATACTTCTTCAGACAGACCCCTGTCCCTATCCCTCGGTCCTTCTTTCGGAAGCTGGATAGTATAGTTATGACCTTCATTTGGGCTGGGCGCCCCCCCGTGTGGCAAAACGCTTCCTCTACCTCCCCCTCTCGAGGGGTGGGCTGGCCTTCCCAAATTTTCTTGCTTACTACTGGGCAGCGGTCCTGGTCACGGTTTGGTGGTGGTTCTCCCAGCCACGACAGAACCCGGCGGTCACGCTCGAGGCGGCGGTCCTGGGATCCTACGCGGCCCTGTCTAATCTGGTCTTTCGGGGCACGAAGGCACACTCCTCGGTTACGGGGCCAATGTCCACAGTCCTCCTGGTCTGGATGTCCGCTAGGGCGAAATATGCTAAACCTGGCACCTTATCCCCGTATACCCCCCTGTGGGGGAATCCCCTCCTCCCCCATCTCGACTCGGTCCCTGACCCGGTGGTATGGGCTCGACGGGGCATCCTCACCCTCCGGCATGTGATGCCGGGAGGCAGGACCCAGTCTTTTCGAGACCTGTCTGGCGCATTCCGCCTCCCCGCCTCCCTGAGCTTTCGTTATTGCCAGCTACGGCATGCCCTTACGTCTCAGTTCCCTGACCCAGTGACCCTTGACTCGGACCCGATCGAGCGACTGCTGATCTCGGGGGTGATGGGGAAGCCTCTCTCTTCCCTTTACCTCCGGCTCACGGTGGCCTACGACACGGACACGACTGATGTGCTGGCGAAATGGACCGCGGACATTCCCGACCTGGATGAGGAGACCTGGGAAGACTGTGTTTCTTCGTACTTGCCCTCTATGATCGCCTCTAGAGATAGGTTAATACAACTGAAGTTCCTTCACAGGGCGTACTATACCCCGGTTAGGCTGGCCAGGATTTATCCTTCCAGGAGTCCGTTGTGCACCAGGTGTTTGGTGTCACCGGGTTCCTTCTTCCATATGGTCTGGACCTGCCCTAAACTGGCTCCCTATTGGCAGGAGGTGGCGGGGGAGCTCTCAGATCGCTGCGGTGTTGAGGTCCCGATGGATCCGAGACTGTTCCTCCTCAGCTACCTGGGTGAGGTTGAGGGTGACAGATATGTTAAACTATGTATAGCTTTTGCCCTCTTCTATGCTAGGAGGGAGATCCTGCTCCGTTGGAGGAGACCGGAGCTCCCTACTAAATCATCTTGGCTTGAGGCTATTGCTAGGGTACTCCCCCTTTACAGGTTAACCTATGAGAGTAGGAACTGTCCTGCCAAGTTTGGAAAGGTCTGGTCGGGCTGGGCCGACACGTCTGGCTGAGACTCCCTCCCACTCAGGGGCGGACTCCCCTGCTCGCCTCGGGGGGGCTGCCTGGCCTCCCCCCCTCTGCTCCCCTCCCTATCTTTATCCTCCCCCCCTCCCCTTCCATCGCCCTCTATCCACTGGATTTCCCTTGGTTCTTCCCTTTGCTTTGGTTGGAGGGGGATAATCACCAGTATGAAGGCGCACTGATGTTCTCCCTTGCTTGAATATCTTCTCCCAATGGTTTTGCTCTCATGAGGTCTGTACCCCCTCGTTGTTATTTCCATGTGCTATGCTGCCTGCTGAGGTAAATTGTTGTTAGAATGCAAATGTCACCCTTACTGTACTGTCTTTACGTTGTATGTGTGTTTGTCTTTTAAAAAATAAAAAAAAACTTTCTGTTAAAAAAAAAATATTTTCATTGTTCATAGCCTCCCAGAAACGGGATTGTTCTTTTAGTAATGTTTTTTAGTATATCAGCATCAATGGACACATACGTATACACGAAAAACTAATAAGATCCAGCTTTGGGGATACCATGGCAAATATGACTAAAGAATGATATATATATATACACTGTATATATATATATATTGTGACAGCAGGAAGGTAAAGTCACCTGGTTGCATCCAGGGGGGTAGATATATTTCGCCCAGATTCAGGCTTTACGCCGACTTATACAACTAGGTGGAGAGTTGTATAAGGCTAGTGGGCTCATGGATGACTCATACCTCTAGGGAGAGGGCTGGGCGTCGTACAGACAGGGAGTTGATGAGGCCAGCTGAAGCTTGTCAGCTCATTTAGGCCTCTATAAGAACTCCCAGCTTCATTAGATGTTAGCTCATGCCTGGACCCAGACCTGTGTGGACTGTCTAGGGAGAGTGAACCCCTGTGCGGTGAGACAAAGCCTGTGTGGCTATTTGCTTGGACATTTAAAACCAGGGACTTAGGGACTAGGACAGCACTAGGCTGATCCCAGTTGTTAGTTAGGAAACCTGTATGTTTAGTCAGAGGTCAACTTGACCAGGATTTATTTTGGTTATGTTTCTTTTGCTTTGCTGTGTTTTGTCACTGTAAATAGAAAATAAACCGCACCTTTTTGATTTTGAAAACCACAACCTCCGTTTGCTGGGCCTGTTTTGTGTGGGGAGCCCATCCCGGGGGTCACACACACCCGCTGCCGAGCTAACCCCCTCACAGTTGGTGGAGAACCAGTGGCAGTTTTTTTTTAAGCCAGCATGGAGGAGATACTGAAGCAGCTGGCTCTAGCAAATGCCAATCAACAGCAGACAAATGCAGGTTTGCAAAAGAGCCTTGCAGCTCAACAACAGAACTTCGCAGCCCAGCAGCAAGCTCATCAACAGAGCCTTGCAGCCCAGCAGCAGACAAACGCAACTTTGCAACAGAGTCTGGAGGCTCAGCAACGAGCCCAGCAGCAATCTGAGGCCCGCTTCATAGACCTGTTGCAGAAGCAAGAGCAGAGACTACAACAACAGATGGAAGCAGTAATGCAGCAACGTCCGCAGACCAGTGAGGAAAGCCGTCCCACTAATACCGCGTCCTTTGGGGTGAGTCATTTATTGACAAAAATGACTGGAGAGGATGATCCAGAGGTATTTTTGACCACATTTGAAAGGACCGCTGAAAGAGAAAAGTGGCCTGAGGAGCAGTGGGCTGGACTGGTGGCTCCTCTGTTAACTGGTGAATCGCAGAAAGCTTACTATGACCTAGAGCCTAACCAAGCAAAAGACTATGTGATGCTAAAAGCTGAAATATTGGCAAGGCTGGGTGTCACCCAGGCTGTCCGGGCTCAGCGTGTGCATAACTGGACTTTCCAGCTTGGAAAACCCCCCAGGTCTCAAATGTATGATCTCATTCACCTGAGCAGAAAGTGGCTACAGCCAGAGACTTTGTCCGCACCAAAGATTGTGGAACGTGTTGTAATGGATCGGTTTTTGAGAGCTCTTCCTACTGCCATCCAAAAGTGGGTAAGCCATGGAGACCCAGAGACGGCCGATGGTCTTGTGGATCGTGTGGAGAAATACTTGGCTACAGAGAACCTGACGGCCTCTTCCAGAGACACTCGGACTTTCCACCCTAAGACCAGACCATCCCCAGGGGCGGATAAGAGGATTCCAAGGGGTGAGGGTGGAGAGAGTGAGAGGGTGGGAGCTCTACCCCAAGTTTGGCGAGAACAGCCTGGGAAATCAGCGGCTCAAGAGGCGGCAAGAAGGATCGTTTGCTACCGCTGCCGGCAAGCGGGACATATTGCAGCCAATTGCCCGGTTGTGGAGGAACCCATGCAGTGTGACTTTCTGACGGGCAGACGTCAGTCGCTGTGTGCGACAGTCGCATGCACTGCCATTCGAGGAACTGAGAAACATTTATGCAAAATGTGTGTTAATGGTAGAAATGTTGTGGTATTGCTGGATTCAGGTAGCCTTGTGACCCTGATAAAGGCTGAGTTAGTTAAAACAGAGGTCTCTGGGAATAGCAAGGTAGCTGTTATTTGTGTGCATGGGGACACCCGAGAGTATCCAGTGACTACAGTGTGTTTCGAGACCCCCAAAGGTACCCTCTCTCATCCAGTGGGCTTAGTATCTCAGTTACCGCATGACGCCATTGTGGGAAGGGATTTTCCGAAGTTCTGGGAACTGTGGGATGATCCTGAGCCCCTCACTGGTGCCCCTATGTACCAGGAATGTGATAGCCAGAACTCCCCTGAGAGTGGTGAGGACTCTCCGGAATTTCCCTTATCAGTATTGGCAGGGGAGACTCAAGAAACTGGAGAGGAGCCCACCTCCTCAGACGAAAACCTACCATCTGTGGAGTTTTCTGATCTTGAGGTTCACAGGGAAAACTTTGCCACAGAACAGTTGAAAGACCCCGCCCTAATAAAGGCACGGGAAAACGTAGTGAAAATAGATGGCGAGTTAGTGAACCCAGATAATACCTGCACTTACCCATACTTCAGCGTAGAGAAGGACCTACTGTATCGGGTGGCAAAAAGGGCAGAAGAAACCGTTGAGCAGCTTGTGGTGCCCAAACCTTACAGGAAGTTGGTGTTGGAGTTGGCCCATGGGCACATTCTTGGAGGTCATCTGGGGACAGAGAAAACCCGAGAGAGGGTATTACAGAGATTCTATTGGCCGGGGGTGATGAAGGACGTTGAAAATTATTGTTCCTCCTGCCCTGTGTGTCAGAGGTTGGCCCCGATGCCACATTTCCGTAGCCCGCTGGTCCCTCTACCCATCATTGAGGTCCCGTTTGAGAGGATCGCCATGGATTTGGTAGGTCCTATAATCAAGTCCGCTAGGGGGCACCAGTACATATTAGTTATAATGGACTATGCCACCCGTTATCCAGAAGCGATCCCTCTCCGAAATACCTCGGCCAAAACCATAGCCAAAGAGCTATCTCTTGTTTTTAGCCGGGTGGGTATTTGTAAAGAACTGCTTACGGACCAAGGTACACCCTTTATGTCCCGGGTTATGAAAGAGCTGTGTAAATTGTTCAAAGTGACGCAATTGCGTACGTCTGTGTATCACCCCCAAACCGATGGGCTGGTTGAAAGATTCAACAAAACCCTAAAACAAATGTTGAAGAAAGTGGTGGATAGAGATGGAAAGGATTGGGACTGTTTACTTCCTTATTTGATGTTTGCTATTAGGGAGGTGCCCCAATCCTCTACGGGATTCTCCCCCTTTGAGTTACTGTATGGGAGACACCCAAGAGGGCTGTTGGATATTGCCAAGGAAACTTGGGAAAGTGAGAGTTCTCCCCACAGGAGTGTGATTGAGCATGTCGCCCTGATGCAAGATCGAATTGCACAGGTAATGCCCATCGTGAAGGAACATTTGGCCCAAGCGCAGTTGGCACAGCAGAGAGTGTACAACCGTGGAGCCAAGACCCGTACCTTTTCCCCGGGGGATAGGATATTGGTACTTGTCCCTACGGTTGAAAGTAAATTCCTTGCCAAATGGCAAGGCCCCTACGAGATAATGGAAAAAGTGAGCGAAGTGAATTACAAGGTCAGACAACCAGGAAGGCGAAAGCCCGAACAGATCTATCACGTTAATCTGTTGAAAGCCTGGAGGGATAGAGAGTCCCTAGTCGCGGACACTTGGTCACCAGCTCAAACTGGTTGCGTGATTCCTGAGGTTGGAATAGCAGCCACCTTGTCACAACCCCAACAACAGGAGGTTAAGGAGTTTGTGCTTCGCAACAAGGAGGTATTCTCTGAGCTGCCGGGACAAACATCTGGGGTAGAGCATGACATCATTACCCCGCCCGGTGAAAGGGTGAAGTTAAAACCCTATCGGATCCCAGAGGCTCGACGGGAGGCAATACGGGAGGAAGTACAGAAAATGCTGAACTTAGGGGTGATAGAGGAGTCCCAAAGTGATTGGTCTAGTCCCATCGTGTTGGTGCCTAAACCGGATGGGAGCTGGCGATTTTGTAACGATTTTCGTCAGTTGAACAAAGTTACAAAATTTGACACCTACCCCATGCCACGTATAGATGAGTTGATCGACCGGCTGGGAACAGCCCGATACATGACGACTCTTGACCTCACAAAAGGGTATTGGCAAATCCCCCTGGCCAAGTCGGCCAAAGAGAAAACCGCATTTGTAACCCCAGACGGGGCGTTCCAATATAAAAGAATGCCGTTCGGGTTACAGAATGCGCCGGCCACATTCCAGCGGAAAATGGACCAGATGCTGAGGCCCCATCGGAAGTATGCTGCGGCTTACCTGGATGACGTAATTGTCCATAGCACAGATTGGGCCTCACATCTGCCAAAAGTGCAAGCAGTCCTGGACTCTGTTCGGGAAGCGGGGTTTACGGCTAACCCCAAGAAGTGTACCATTGGGCAGGAGGAGGCCAAATATCTTGGGTACACCATTGGGAGGGGAGTAATAAAACCCCAACTCAACAAAGTCGAGGCCATCCAGAGTTGGCCACGTCCCAACAGCAAGAAGCAGGTACGAGCCTTTCTGGGAATCGCTGGGTATTATCGGCGATTCATTCCCCACTTTGCTTCTAAGGCTGTGCCCCTAACCAACCTGACGAAGGGGAAAGGGTCGGTCATGATTAAATGGACCCCCGAGGCTGAGGCAGCATTCCAATTCTTGAAACAAGCCTTATGTAGCCAGCCAGTGTTGTACTCACCCGACTTCTCTAAAGACTTTGTCGTACAAAGTGATGCGTCAGATGTGGGGTTAGGAGCAGTATTGTCCCAGGTCTGGAACGGGGAAGAGCACCCAGTCATTTACCTCAGCAGGAAGTTGAAGTCCCATGAGGTAAATTACGCCACCGTTGAAAAGGAGTGTTTAGCGGTGAAGTGGGCTCTAGATTCCCTTCGGTACTACCTGCTAGGTAGGCACTTTGACATGGTTACGGATCACGCTCCGTTAAAGTGGATGGCTCAAAACAAGGAAACAAATAGAAGAGTGAATAGGTGGTTCCTGGCCCTCCAGGAATTCAACTTCACAGTAAAGCATCGCCCTGGCGTTCAAATGGGGAATGTGGATGCTTTGTCTCGAGTACATGAATGCCTGATTGCTGGTGTTCCAACCCCGAGGTTAAAACAAGAGGGGGGGGTATGTGACAGCAGGAAGGTAAAGTCACCTGGTTGCATCCAGGGGGGTAGATATATTTCGCCCAGATTCAGGCTTTACGCCGACTTATACAACTAGGTGGAGAGTTGTATAAGGCTAGTGGGCTCATGGATGACTCATACCTCTAGGGAGAGGGCTGGGCGTCGTACAGACAGGGAGTTGATGAGGCCAGCTGAAGCTTGTCAGCTCATTTAGGCCTCTATAAGAACTCCCAGCTTCATTAGATGTTAGCTCATGCCTGGACCCAGACCTGTGTGGACTGTCTAGGGAGAGTGAACCCCTGTGCGGTGAGACAAAGCCTGTGTGGCTATTTGCTTGGACATTTAAAACCAGGGACTTAGGGACTAGGACAGCACTAGGCTGATCCCAGTTGTTAGTTAGGAAACCTGTATGTTTAGTCAGAGGTCAACTTGACCAGGATTTATTTTGGTTATGTTTCTTTTGCTTTGCTGTGTTTTGTCACTGTAAATAGAAAATAAACCGCACCTTTTTGATTTTGAAAACCACAACCTCCGTTTGCTGGGCCTGTTTTGTGTGGGGAGCCCATCCCGGGGGTCACACACACCCGCTGCCGAGCTAACCCCCTCACAATATATATATATATATATATATATATATATATATATAAAGGTTTTTAAGACTCTAAAATTTAAATAAGTCAATAATACTCTGCACACAAATCATTACATCCACACAACAGTTTGTTGTCATCAACAAACAATACATGATGTGGAAGACACACTCATTCATTCCATGGACACACTCTCATGCATCTTTCTCCCCTCCTTCCTTTTTTTCTTTTTTTCCCTCTTATTTCATTCTTCACACACACCTTTTTACACACATTTTTTCACACACTTTTTCATATTTATTTTATTTCAATTTATTTTTATTTTTATTTTATTTTATCCTTTTTAATTTTTCGATTTTCCAACCGGTTTACCAATCATCTAATCACACTTATTTGTTCACATACACTGTTACACATATTTTATCAATTTTGTTTTAGTTTTTACACATTTAGTCTTTTTTACATGTCCATTAACAATTCAATCACATTCATTTGTTCACATACACCATTATACACATTTTAATAATTTTCATCATGGACAATCAATATACATACACTTCACTAGCTTACTACATGCATTAGTCCCACATCATCACACTCCATCATACATACACACACATATTGTTGGAGTTTCTATTCATTTCCATTTTTTATTTTTTTATTTATGTTATTTAATTTTATTTACGGTAATTATTATTATTTTTTTTAATTACATTTTTTTATTTTTTATTAATTATTATTATTTATTATTTTCATTACTTACACATACTGACATCCTATTGCTTTCATTACCATATATTTTATATATTTTTCTCTCAAGCGTCTTCCAGGACAGCCCATGAGACCTAGGGCTCCTCCTACCAAGACCTCCGGACGGGGGGTAACATGTTGCCTGGAACCTGGTACCCTAGGTCTCATGAGCAGGGACTCTAAAAAATGACGGTGGGGTACTTTGTGTGTACTAACCTCCTCCTTGCCAGAAGCAGTATCTCCGCTGGCGAAGCTGGTTGTATCTGCTGTCCCCTGCCCTCTGTGCCTGGGGAGGGCCAGGACCGTGGTGATGTCTGGTCCCAGAGCGCGCGCTGCATAAGCAGCATAGTGGTATCCTTTCCCTGCCGACAGCGTGGCTGGTCTGTGCAAGGGAAAGAGGAAGCTGCGGCGCTTGAGGGGGCGGAGCTTCTGCACTCCAAGCTGGCCCACAGGAAGTATCCGGCGAGGGTCACTTCCGGGTCATACAACGTCAACATCGGGCGCCGGAGACGCTGGTTCCTGTCTCAAATAAATGGCGCGAACAGGGGACGCTGGCCTGCTGGTGTTTTTTGGTGGTAACAGTACAGGCTGTGGACGACCTCTGGACAGATGGATTCTACTGCAGTACCTGCACAGGCAGCGGATGCGGTTTCCAACACCAGCACCTCTCAGGTAAGCCTGGAGTGTTTGTCTTGTCACTCTCTTGCTACCCTGGGAGTGTTTTTACCCCCCCTCCCAATCATAGGATTTTGGTGTTAGGGGACACATTTTACTCCCTCCTGCACGTGGTGTTATGGAGTGTTGGGTGGTTTAGAAGTTTATGTTGGGTCATTTTGTTTTTGTCTTGCAGACCAAAACCCAGGACAGCCCAAGCGCAGCCACCTAAGAGAAAATGTGCGGTTTGCGGAAACAAACTGAGCTCCTCGTGGAGCAAACCAGTTTGCTGCACTTGTGTAGAGAGCCTGGTAAAGGATGACCCAGCAGCCTCCTGTCAGAAGACGCTGACGTCTGTTAGAGATGAGCTTGTATCTACATTAAGCGCTTTTAAAAATCTAATTGACAGACTTCAGGCTCCCACAGAGCGTCAGTCCCTTAGTAAAAAAGCTTCAGTCAGTAGTGCCCCTCAGCAGAGTGCGGAGAGTGAGGACTCTGAGGCTGAAGCCAGATCTACCCGTTCTTCTCCAGAAGAATCAGGGTCAGATACAGGGCCCAGGGATAGAGAATCCTCTAGGGGTTCGAGATATAAGTTATCTTTGGAGGACGTAGGTAACTTATTAAAAGCTATCTACACAACTCTTGAAATGGAAGAGGAGGAGGTACAATTGTCCAAACATGACCTTATGTACAAAGGTCTGCACAGAAAGAAATCTAAAGTCTTTCCAGTACATAGTTCCCTCCTTGATACTATCAAGCTGGAGTGGGAGAATCCAGAGAGAAAGCCTTTCTTTTCTGGTAACCTAAAAAGAAGGTTTCCATTTGAGGTGGACGCGGCGCAGCCGTGGAATAAAAATCCGAAGTTGGATGCACCCCTTTCAAAAGTTTCAAAGAACTCAGACCTAGCGTTTGACGATATGGGCACGCTTAAGGACCCTATGGACAAGAAAGGGGATATCCTCCTTTACAGAGCATGGGATTCAGCTGTGGGGAATCTTAAACCAGCTCTGGCCTCCACCTGTGTAGCCAGGAATTTGGAAGTATGGCTAACACAGATACAAGCCCATTTGTTGGCTGGTACCTCAAGAGAGCAGATTCTAAAATCTTTCCCTCTCCTTTTTCAGGCCGTAGGGTATCTTGCTGATTCTTCCGCAGAGTCGGTAAGAATGTCGGCCAGGACTTCGGCCTTAGTGAATTCGGCCAGAAGAAGCCTGTGGCTTAAAACCTGGTCAGGTGATGCAGCCTCTAAGTTGCGCCTATGTGGGCTTCCCCTAACAGGGGACCATCTTTTTGGCCCAGGTCTGCAGGAGGCACTGGAACGTACGGCCGACAAGAAGAAGGCCTTTCCAGAAAACAAGAAAAAGCCGACAGCCAGAAAAAAATTTCGTGGCCAAAGTAGGCAGCAAGGTCCTAGAGAGAAGGACAGTGGGCCCAAGAAGCATTGGACCGGTCACAAGGGCAGAGGTAGAGGGGGCGTCTTATTTAACCCTCCTCAACAACCCGCCAAGCCACAGTGACGCTTGTCTCCCAGTGGGAGGAAGATTGAGGGCCTTTCTCCCACGGTGGGCAGCAGCCACCTCAAGTCCATTTATTCTGGATCTAGTGGCCAGTGGGTACAGGCTGGAATTTGCTTGCCAACCACCAGAGCAACTATTGGTCACCTCCCTTCCCCGAGATCGGGAAAAAGCGAGGGCTCTGGGTCTCCAAATTGGAGACTTGCTAGATCAGAAAGTCTTGATCCCTGTTCCCCGCTCAGAACAGAACAAGGGGTTTTATTCCCATATTTTTGTTATCAGAAAGCCATCAGGAAAGTATCGGCTTATTCTGAACCTTCGGTCTCTAAACCGATCGATCAGGTACAAGCACTTCCGTATAGAGACAGTGTTCACAATCAAGAACCTGCTTTACCCAAATTGCTTCATGGCCACTCTGGATTTAAGGGATGCTTATCTTCACATCCCTATCCATCCAGCCTTCCAAAAATTCTTAAGAATAGCAGTCAAAATGGGAACAGAGATTCGGCAGTTCCAATTTCAAGCCCTCCCCTTCGGTCTGTCCTCTTCCCCATGCATTTTCACAAAAGTGTTGGGGGAGGCGTTGGCTCCACTAAGGTTAAAGGCGATAACAATTATCCCTTACCTGGACGACCTCCTAGTGGTGGCAGAGTCCTACCAGAAATTATCAGCAGATCTCCAGATTGTACAGGACTTCCTTCAATCCCCAGGTTGGCTGATAAACAGAGAGAAGTCTTCCTTGATTCCGGCCCAGAAAGTGACATATCTGGGATACGACTTTTGCTCGGTAGACCAAAAAGTTTTTCTCCCACAGGAGAAGATCTCAAAGATGGTGCAAACAATCTCAGCGTTACAGACCAATCAATCGGTCTCACTGAGAGAGCGTGCAAGAGCAGTAGGTATGATAACCTCATGCTTTCCTGCAGTGCCATGGGCAAGATTCCATCAAAGACCATTACAGATGTTTCTTCTGAAGAATTGGGCCGGAGACGTAAGGTCTCTGGAGTCACGGGTCTTGTTGCCTACCAGACTAAAAAGAAGCTTGTGGTGGTTGAGGACAAACCTTCATCTAACAAGAGGTCTACCTTGGTCAATTCCTATATCCCAAAGGATCACTCAGATGCGAGTTCCTGGGGATGGGGAGCCCATCTCGGCAACAAAGTCGCACAAGGAGAATGGTCCTTGAGGGAAGCAAGAGCTTCGTCGAACCAGAGAGAGCTTCTAGCAGTTCAGAGAGCCTTGCTAGTTTTTCAGACGGAGATCAGGGGTCACAATCTCCAGATTCTATCAGACAACATTGCGACAGTTGCGTACCTCAACAAGCAGGGGGGTACGAGGAGTCGGATTCTTTAATCGATTGCCCAGGAGATTTTTCTGTGGGCAGAAGGGAATCTAGCCTCAATTGCAGCAGTGCATCTGAAGGGGACGCAAAACTGCCTGGCAGACTATCTCAGTCGCTACAGGGTGGATCGAGACAATTGGTCTCTTCATCCCGAGGTGTTTGCGGAGCTCACAGACAAGTGGGGTTGTCCCGAAGCGGATCTGTTCGCAAACCAGGACAACCGCAAGACAGAGGAGTTCTTTTCTCTAAACCCAACAGATCAATCATTGGGGGTAGATGCTCTGGCGAATCCGGGACATTCGGCCTCTGTTACGCCTTTCCTCCAGTCAGACTTATTCCGGAAGTTCTCCGGAAGTTTCTCCTAGAAGAAACAGACCTTATTCTGATCGCCCCTTTCTGGCCCAAGAGGCCATGGTTTTCCCTGTTGCAAAGTCTAGTCTCGAAGCCTCCGCTGAGGCTTCCGAAGAGAGAGGATTTGCTATCGCAGGGTCCAGTGTCGCACCCACAGGTGGTTTCCTTAAACTTGATGGCTTGGTATCTGAAGAAAAGATATTAAGTGCTCAGGGGTTCTCTGACAAAGTAGTCAAGACCCTGGTCAATTGCAGAAAACCAGTCACTAGAGCCATATATTCCATGGTTTGGAAAAAGTTTAATTCATGGTTATCTGAAAATCAAAGATTAACTCATGATATTCCTTCTATTTTGGAATTTTTTCAAGAGGGTGTCGACAAAGGTCTTTCACTTAGTACCTTAAAGGTACAAGTGGCAGCTATCAGTGTCTTCCTCCAGTTTTCTCTCCTGGAAAATCCCACGATAGCTAGATTTTTCAAATCCGTTTCTAGGGCCAGGCCAGTAGTGGTGAGAAGCTGTCCAACTTGGGACCTGTCCCTGGTGCTTCAAACTCTGGTAGAATTTACTTTTGAGCCCCTAGAGGATATTTCTGTTAAATTACTTACTTTAAAAAAATTTTTTTGGTAGCAATTACCTCAGCTCGTAGAGTAAGCGAGTTACAGGTCTTATCAGTTAGGGAGCCGTTCCTCACAATTTTTGAGGATCGTGTTGTTTTGAGAACTGATCCAGGTTTTTTACCTAAAGTGGCCAGTACGTTCCACAGATCTCAGGACATCGTACTGCCAACCTTTTGTAGTTCGCCGCAGGGCGACCAAGAAAGGAAGTTTAGTTTTTTAGATGTGAGAAGAATTCTTCTCGTCTATCTTGAGGTCACCAAGACCTTTAGGAAAACAGACGCCTTGTTTGTCCTTTTTTCAGGTACGCACAAAGGTAAGAGTGCATCTAAAGCCACATTGGCTAGATGGATAAAGCAAGCCATCTCGGAAGCTTACAGAATTAGAGAAGTTCCTCCACCTTTTGTCACTGCGCATTCAACAAGAGCCTTGTCTGCGTCTTGGGCTGAGAGGGCTGAGAGGGCTGAGAGGGCTGGTGCCTCACCGGAACAAATTTGCAACGCTGCCACATGGTCCAGTTTTTCGACCTTCATGAAACATTATCGTCTGGATCTCCTTTCTGCACAGGAGCAGGCGTTTGGTCGAAAGGTCCTTCAGGCAGTTGTCCCACCCTAGACTGGTAAGTTCTGGCTCATCGTCTCATGGAGTGTCCTGGAAGACGCTTGAGAGAAAAGCTGAGTTAGGCTTACCGGTAACTCCTTTTCTGAGAGTCTTCCAGGACAGCCGGATTCCCATCCGGTTTCTGTCTGGAAGTTATGTATATTATCCATGTGTTTTTCAGGGTTGTCCTACAGTTCTCGAGAAGACTGATGTGGGGCCTGGAGGACCGCCCTTTTATCTGGTGGGGGTAACGTGTTTCCTGTCCTGGTAGGAGGAGCCCTAGGTCTCATGGGCTGTCCTGGAAGACTCTCAGAAAAGGAGTTACCGGTAAGCCTAAGTCAGCTTTTTCTTTCCTTTTTTCCTTCTTTTCTTTTTCTTTTTCTTTCTTTTTGGTTTTCTTCCACCCCTCCCTTGTGTTTTTTTCTCTTTTTTGTTTTTTTTGGGGTTGCTTTTGGGTTTTGTGGGCTCTTTTTATCATCCTTCAGGTGTCACACAACCAACAATTACCAACCATTATTCACTTCACTGAATAACTTATTTACAACACCCTTGAACACTAATTGGTTGTTAATTGGTTCTTAATTGATTTTTGATCACATGAGTGTATGTCTATTTTTTCTATATTAGAGGTGTTGTGTTTGTAACAAGTCAGCTACGAGTAAGCACTAGTTACAGTGCGAAACATGTCAGCTGTTACCCCGGTTATGCTGTGATTTTTTGGTGTATTTTATCCGATCCTTTACAATAAAGGCGACCGTCAAGGTTTTTTGGAGTGCGGCTGTCCATATCCTTATTTCCTTTTCATATGCTGCGTGCATTGCTGGCACCCACTGTGTTCCTGAGACCATAGATTGTTGGAGCATACTCACCTGGAGCAGTAAAAACTCCCTTTCAGTATTTTGATTTAGTGTCCTTTGCACGGTGTGCACCTAAAGCTTACCTGAATACAATTGCTGGTGTTCTCATATTAATACAGGCAGGGAGCTGCAGTATTTTGATTTAGTGTCCTTTGCACAGTGTGCACCTAAAGCTTACCTGAATACAATTGCTGGTGTTCTCATACTAATACAGGCAGGGAGCTGCAGTATTTTGATTCAGTGTCCTTTGCACAGTGTGCACCTAAAGCTTACCTGAATACAATTGCTGGTGTTCTCATACTAATACCACAGGCAGGGAGCTGCAGTATTTTCAGTTAGTGTACTGTGTGCTTTGCACAGTGTGCACCTAAAGCTTACCTGAATACAATTGCTGGTGTTCTCATACTAATACAGGCAGGGAGCTGCAGTATTTTGATTCAGTGTCCTTTGCACAGTGTGCACCTAAAGCTTACCTGAATACAATTGCTGGTGTTCTCATACTAATACCACAGGCAGGGAACTGCAGTATTTTCAGTTAGTGTACTGTGTGCTTTGCACAGTGTGCACCTAAAGCTACCAGAAGACAATTGCTGGTGTTCTCATACTAATAATACTACAGGCAGGCAGTTGAATCTGCTAGCTGCAGTATAATCAGTATATATATATATATACATCCCAGCTTTGTGCAGCTACATCTCACTGCAGGCCATTAGTATGTCTGGAAGGCCAACAAGGAGAGGCAGACAGTCACAAGCCAATAAAAGAGGGAAAGCAGGCTCTGTCTAGAAGCAACAGTGCTGGTTGTGGACACGGTGCATCCTCATCAGCACGTGGCCATGGGACACGCTCGTCCTTTTTTTCGGCAGCTGGCCGTGTTGAGCCGCAACATGCCGAAGACTTGGTAGAGTGGATGACCAAGCCGTCCTCATCCTCTCTCACCCAGGCTCATTGTACTTTGTCTGGCAAAGCAGCTGCCAACGCGGCCTCTTCCCTCGGCTCAATGGCATCAGCTGGTCGTGGACGCGGTGCATCGCCATCAGTACGTGGCCATGGGACACGCTTGTCCTTCTTTTCGGCAGCTGGACGTGTTGAGCCGCATCATGCCGAAGACTTGGTAGAGTGGATGACCAAGCCCTCCTCATCCTCCTCATCCTCTCTCACCCAGGCTCAGGGTACTGGCAAAGCAGCTGCCAAAGCGTCCTCTTCCCTGGTATCAATGTCATCATCAGTCACTCCTTCCCTAGACCAACCATGTCCTCCTGAGGAGTCCCTGGAACTGTTTGACCACAGTGTTGGGTACATGCTCCAGGAGGATGCCCAGCATTTTAAAGGCTCCATTGATGGTACCCAGCTAGAGGAAGGCAATAGCGTGAGCCCAGAGAGAGGGGGTGCCCAAGAAGGACAGCAATCTGGCAGTCATGTTCCCCCAGCTGCAGCATACTGCCAGGTTTGCTCCAGCGATGAGGAGGGAGGGGATGATGAGGTCACTAACTCCACGTGGATGCCTGATAGGAGAAGGAGGAGGCGGCACATCTCCAATGAGGCAGGATGCCCTCCAGGGGCCAGCTTAAGGGCAGCACACCGACTGCATCACACCGCAGAGCTCTGCATGTGCAGGGCGCTGCTGTCTCTGCGCGTTATTCCAAAAGTTCTTTGGTGTGGGCCTTTTTTGAGACGAGTGCATCAGATTGCACCGCTGCTATTTGCAACATATGTCTCAAGCGTATCTCGCGTGGCCAAAACATCACCTGCTTGGGCACCACATGCTTGACCAGACATATGTCGACCTGCCATGCAGTTCGTTGGCAAGCATACCTAAAACACCCACACCAAAGAACAAAGTGGACCTCTCCTTGCTCCTCATCAGTCCTCTCTGAAACCTGCACTGAGAGGAATGAAGGTGTAGAATTAGGTGTGTCACAGCCAAGTACTTGCGGGCAATCTGCTATCGGTACACTGACGTCAGATTGTACCAGGCAAATTTCCCTGCCCCAGCTGCTGCACCGCCAAAAGAAGTTCACTCCCAGCCATCCACATGCCCAGCGGTTGAATGCTAGCTTGGCTAAATTGCTAGCACTTCAACTGCTGCCTTTTCAGTTGGTAGACTCTGCCCCCTTCCGTGAGTTTGTGGAATGTGCGGTTTCTCAGTGGCAGGTTCCCAAACGCCACTTTTTCTCATGGAAGGCGATTCCGGCTCTCTACCGGCATGTGGAAAGCAATGTCTTGGCCTCGCTGGACAGGGCAGTCAGCGGTAAGGTACATATTACCGCTGACTCATGGTCCAGCAGGTATGGACAGGGACGTTACCTATCTTTCACAGTGCATTGGGTGACTCTGCTGGCAGCTGGGAAGGATGTAGGACAAATTCGTGCAGTAGTGTTGGAGGTTGTTCCACCACCACGCCTCCAAAATGCTACTACTGGTGATTCTGACACACCTCTCTCCTCCACCCCCTCCTCTTCTTCTTCCTCCATGGCCTCTTCCTGTGCTTTGTCCTCAGAACCAGCGGTGCTCCGTAGGCGTTCAAGGGGCTACGCAAGTACGCAGGCAAAAAGATGCCATGCCGTGCTTGAGCTGGTGTGCTTGGGGGACAGGAGCCACACTGGGGCAGAGATTCTGTCAGCTCTGCAGGGGCAGGCTCAGAGGTGGTTGACGCCACGCCAGCTTAAGCCAGGAATGGTGGTTTGCGACAAAGGCACCATCCTCCTCTTTGCCCTCAGACAGGGACAACTGACCCATGTGCCCTGTTTGGCTCACGTCCTTAACTTGGTGGTGCAGCGGTTCTTGGGCAGGTACCCAGGCTTACAGGAGGTCCTGAGGCAGGCCAGAAAACTCTGTGTGCATTTTCGCCAGTCATATAATGCCAGTGCTTGGCTGGCTGACCTCCAAATGGAATACAACCTGCCCAAGAACCGCCTAATCTGTGACATACCCACCAGGTGGAACTCAACATTAGCCTTGCTGCAGTGGCTGCACACGCAGCAGAGGGCCATCAATGAGTATCTGTGCCAATATGGCACCAGGACAGGGTCAGGGGAGCTTGTTTTTTTTTTGCCATGCCAGTGGGTCATGATCAGGGATGCATGCACTGTCCTGTCACCATTTGAGGAGGCCACGAGGATGGTGAGCAAGGACAGTGCATGCATCAGTGACACTGTCCCTCTTGTCCACCTGTTGGAGCACACTCTGCGTGGAATAATGGACAGGGCACTTGAGGCAGAACAGAGGGAGGAAGAGGAGGACTTCCTTACCTCTCAAGGCCCCCTTTATCCAGACAGTGTTCCTGCTGGCCCGCCTATCACACAGGAAGAGGAGGAGGAGGATTGTGTCAGCATGGAGGTGGAGCCTAGCACTCAGCATCAGCCTTCAAGGGATCAATTACAGTCCCAAGAAATCCATGGACTTGTACGTGGCTGGGAGGAGGTGGCTGCGGATCATGTCGTCCTGCGTGACCCAGAGGACTCCGGACCGAATGCCTCAGAAAACCTACGCTGCATGGCCTCTCTGATCCTGCAAAGCCTGCGGAAGGATCCTCGTATTCGTGTGATCAAGGAGAGGGATCATTACTGGCTGGCAACCCTCCTTGATCTTGCCGTCGCAGAGGGAGCAGAGGATGAAACATCTTCGGGAGGCCTCCCAGAAAGGTCTGTGGAACGCGTTCCCAGAGACTGGGAGGTTACAAAATCCTGGTCCTGGACAACGTGTTGCTGAGGCTTCGGTCAGTTAAAGAAGGAGCGGTGAAGAAGGTTGCCGTCTGACCGATGCGTTTAGACAATTTTTAGGTCCGCAGCCCCAAGGTATGATCGGTTCCAGCAACCATCGCCAGCGTCTGTTTTACATGGTGCAGGAATACCTAGGGGCAAGATCAGACTTGGACACCTTTCCCACCGAAAATCCTCTGGGTTACTGGGTCTTGAGGATGGATCACTGGCCAGAGCTTGTACAGTATGCAATTGAGCTACTGGCCTGTCCTGCATCCAGCGTTCTTTCGGAACGCACATTCAGTGCTGCTGGAGGATTTGTCACGGATCACAGGGTGTGCCTGTCCACCGACTCGGTCGATCGACTGACCTTCATAAAAATGAATCAGTTTTGGATCACCACCAGCTACCAAGCACCTGATGCAGATGTAACCAAATATTTTTTTTTGAAATGTCAGATCCCTTCAAGACTGCCTATGCTGATGCTGAGCGACTATCCTGTTATGCTGAGTGACTATCCTATTCCTCCTCAATGATTTTGCTGATAGCTTGTAAGAACATTTTTGGTTCTGGGCACCGCCACCAGTGGCTAAGGCCCAATTGTTCTGCCCCTGTTTAACAGGGGCGTGTAATTACAATTTTTGATGCAATACTTTGTAGCAGGGCTCATTGCTGCGCTCCAACTACAGTATCTGTGAGGGGTTGCAGTGCTGTGGGACCAGCACCAGTGCCTAAGGCCCAATTTTTCAGCCTCTGTTTAACAGGGGCGTGTAATTACAATTTTTGCTGCAATACTTTGCAGCAGGGCTCATTCCTGCGCTTCAACTAGAGTATCTGTGAGGGGTTGCAGTGTTGTGGTACCAGTGCCTAAGGCCCAATTTTTCTGCCCCTGTTTAACATTCTTGATATAATAGTTCACAGCAGGGCGTTCCAGTGCCCACCAAGAGTAACTGTGAGGGCTTACAGTGTTGTGGCAACACCAACACCTAAGGCCCAAATTTCTGCAGGGTATATAGGGCAGGCCCCTACTTTCAAACATCCAACTTACAAAGACTCCTACTTGCAAACTGAAGGAGACAACAGGAAGTGAGAGGAAATCGACCCCTAGGAAGGGAAATTCTCTCCTGTAAGAGTTAATATGGGAAAAACATGTCTCCTCTCCACTGATGCTTTATCACCAATCCTTGTTTCACTAAAAACCCCAAATTTTCAAAAAACATTTGTCATTGGGACAGAAAGTGAGGTGAAATCTTCTGAAGAGGTGCACAGACAGTAAAACAAATGTTCAGGGGTGATAACCCTTACCTATGTTTTCCAATAAGCTTAAAAATATATTTTTTGGCTGGAGCTACACTTAAAAAATGTACCAGTTCCAAATTACAAACAGATTCTACTTAAGAACAAACCTACAGTCCCTGTCTTGATTGCACCGCCTGTATACTGCTGTTCAGAGTATATAGGGCAGTTCTAAACACGGGAAACACGTGCCACTTCACAGGATTACTATAGACACCACCCCCCCAGGTGCGATATTTTTTTTTTCACTTTAAGCATCATTAAAATCACTGCTCCTGTTACTACACAATGTCTGATCTGAACTGACTCCGCTGCACCTATCAATCATACTTTGCAACAAAAACGGCCGTATTTATAACTTCTTTTTGCATTGATACATGTCCCCTGGGGCAGGACCCGGGTCCCCAAACCCTTTTTAGGACAATAACTTACATATTAGCCGTTAAAATTAGCACTTTTGATTTCGAATGTTCGAGTCCCATAGACTTTAACGGGGTTCTAAAGTTCGCGCAAACGTTCGGTCCGTTCGCAGGTTCTGGTGCAAACCGAACCGGGGAGTTTTCGGCTCATCTCTTGCCTTACTTGAAAATAAATACATGGATGCACTTTTATCAATGGAAAGTTGTGTTTGATGCACTTTAACTTGAGTACAAAGATCAGAGTTTGGGTGCAGGCTAGGGGTATCTATGGTAAAGACGCTACCTACTCACCTCATGTACCTCTTTGGGGTTACCCACAACTACGACATTTAGCTCAGTTTCCGGACCCCCAATTGTGGACGGCAAGGGGAGTTCTGGCCTTGAAGCATGTCGTTACAGATGGGAGAATTTCTTCCTTTGTTGACTTGAGAGAGGTTTTCTCTACCCCAATCTATGTCTTTCCATTATCAACTGAGGCGCGCTCTTCGTGCTCAACTCCAGGAGACAGTCACTCTGGAAACAGACTGTCTAGAGCAGGGATATGCAATTAGCGGACCTCCAGCTGTTGCCAAACTACAAGTCCCATTATGCCTCTGCCTCTGGGTGTCATGCTTGATGCTGTCAGAGTCTCGCTATGCCTCATGGGACTTGTAGTTTGGCAACAGTTGGAGGTCCGCTAATTGCATATCCCTGGTCTAGAGCGACTGTTGACATCTAGACTTCTTGATAAACCTCTATCTTCCCTTTACCTTCAGTTATCGGTATCCTATGCCCGTACTTCTGACAAAGCGTATAATAAATGGTTAACTGATATCCTGGAACTCTCTGCTGATGACTGGGAGGAGTGTACAGGCTCTTATATTACCAATATGATTTCAGCCAAGGACCGCTTTATTCAGTTGAAATTCCTCCACAGAGTTTACTATAGCTCTCAAAGACTAGCAGTCATCTACCCACGGGTTAGTCCTACCTGCACCCGTTGTCTCTCCTCTACTGGAACGTTTTCCCATATGGTATGGCAGTGCCCGGCTATCCGCCTTTACTGGAAATCGGTCCTGGATGCTTTGAATGACCAGGGAGACTGGTTTCTCCAGCCTGATCCACGCATGCTGCTTCTGGGTATCATGGATGATGTTGTGGCCTCTAGGCATATGAAGTTACTTTTGTTTTATGCACTTTATTATACATGGAGAGAGATCCTTCTTACGTGAAAACAGCCCACTCTGCCCACACGGGCTACATGGGTTTCTGCGATTAACGTGGCTTTGCCACTGTATAAATTAACCTATGTGAGTTAAAATTGTCCGAAGAAATTTGACAAAGTATGGTCCACTTGGATTGATGCCCATGGTCCATGTTCTCCCGCCCCTACCCCCTCCCATGTCTTAGCCCTGTTTGCCCGTCATCCTGATGTTGCCTGTCTCCTTTTCCCTATCCTCATCTCCCACTTACCTATTCCTTCCCCCTTTGTGGTGAGAGGCTTCTGGCGGGTATGGACGACTCTCCTCTAGGACTGAATCCGAAAGATACTCTGTTAGCATTGGGATAAGTGCATTCTGTGCTTTATAGTGTTGCTAATATGTGTTTAACTCTTCTCTGTATACCTTTGTAAACCTACATTGCATTTGTGTATCATTCGAATAAATTATTATCTGTTAAAAAAAAAAAACGCACAGTAACGCACTTATTATATACTGCGAACGAGCGAACAGCCAATGTTCGGCCCGAACTCATGCTCGGGCTAAACCATTCGGCCAACTCTAGTGAGGAGTACAAAGAAAAATGCATGGTGCATACAGTGAAACATGGTGGTGGCAGTGTCCTTCAGTGGGGCTGCTTGAGTGCTGCTGGTGTCAAGGAGCTGCACTTCATTGATGGTATCATGAATTCACAGATGTACTGCTCTACTGTATATTGAAAGAGAAGATACTTTGTGCCCTTGGTCGTCGTGTACTTTTCCAACGTGACAATGATCCAAAATACACATCTAAGGCCACTGTTGCAATTCTGAAGAAGAACAGGGTGAAAGTGATTCAGTGGCTAAGTATGTCTCCTGATCTGAACCCAATCGAACACCTATGGGGAATTCTGAAGAGACAAGTTGAGCATCCCACTCCATCCAGCATCCAGGCTCCATTTGAAAAATGGAAAATGATAGATGTTGCAATATGTCGTCAACTTGTTCATTCCATGCCTAGAAGACTTGGGAGGTCATACAAAATACTAGATGTAGTAGTTTTTGTTTACTGGGGTGTATTCATTTTTGTATCAACTAATTTGAGCAAAACTGAGCTATATTATATTATATTATTGTGGTAAGCTAAACAAATGTTCTATGAAACTCAGTTTTGTTTAAAAAAAATTGGAAACTATCCTTGTGTTCATTGAGATATTGATTAAAATCTCACTTTTCAAAAGGGGTGTACTCATTTATGCTGAGCACTGTACCTTTTTATTTTTTAACTCAAATATGTCTTTATTCTATGTAAGAAGTGCTATAAAAAAAATAGTTTCTGTGTTCGTTTCTTAAAGCAGAACTTCAGTAATTTTTTCATCTTTCCATCTATTAAATCTTCTGCCCTTGTTGTTTTAACTTTGGATAGTAAATTTGCCAGTAAATACATTATACAGCCCACTTCCTGTTTCTTGTCTGGGGAAAAAAGCCTAGGCCTATGACATCATGCACAGCTCTCTCTCTCACTCTTGTGATAGTTTGCCGGGGGGGGGGGGGTCATAAGAGGGCCAATGAGAGCTGCAGAGCTGTAGGTGTGCCTTTGTGTGTCTATGTAAATCCAAAAAGTGAACAGGCAGCAGCTTCAGCTGCCCACAGTTAAAATGGTTGCAGCCAGACTCAGTGGAGGGAGATTTCTGCAGCATATTGGGCAAGTACAAAATCACAGTAAATATAAAATAATATGCAAAGTGGTTGGAGGGAAGCTTCAGAATTGGCAAAGATGTTTTTATTACAAATTGTAGCAGACTGAAGTTCCTCTTTAATATATACCTTTTTATTGTTTGACTCAAATCTATCTTTATTCTGTATAAGAAGTGCCCAAAAAACCCCCATAAAAAAAAGAAGTCTCTGTGTTTGTTTCTAAAGCCCCGTACACACGATCGGATAACCTATGGATTTTCGTCCGATGGATTTGTCCATCGGAAATCCGATGAAACTGTTTTTCATCAGTCTTGGCCACACACCATCAGTCAAAAAACCGACCGTTCCAAACGTGGTGACATAAAACACTCCGATGAGCCGAGAAAAATGAAGTTTAATGCTTCTGAGCATGCGTCGACTTGATTCTAAGCATGCGTGGGTTTTTTAACCGATGGACTTGCCCATAGACGATCGGAAATTCCCATCGGTTTTTTATCCATCGGAAAATTTTAAAACAAGTTCTATTTTTTACAACCGATGGAAAAAAGACCGATGGGTACCATACACGATCGGTTGGTCTGATGAAAACCATCCATCGGACGGTTTTCATCAGTCAAACCGATTGTGTGTACGGGTATTTACTATAGTGCTCTTCCACCAAAAAGTTTTTCCATCTAAACATATGCATTTCAATCCACCTCCTTCAGAAACCAAAAAAACCTCATGCTCCTGTGCTTACACCCACACTATGCACTCACCAGATTTCTGTGACTTTCTTACGTAATAAGTGGGTCCACAAAAGAATGAATGAAACTATCCTTTCAGCCAGCATTCCAGGGTCTCCAAGCTATGGTTCCCTTTTGGCCCCTACTCCCCTTGTTCACTCATTGTCCATATTGAAAAAAACAATAAACAACAAAAAAAAGTGCCATAGTGCAGTATTCTTTGTTATAAATTAGTTAAACATTCCAAGTGCACACTTACATTTAGTAAAAGCAGTTGCTAGCATTAAACATGGAAGTTTAGCCCACAATCCAAGATGGAGCCCAGTTCTTCCAGGATATCTGTCCCTGAAGACATAAAGCCGGTCAAAACGTGTTTGGCGAGCTTATCCATCATAATGCCACCTATGTCACTTCTGGTGCTTGGAACGCATGCCAGAAGTTGGGAGAACTAGGCACCATCTTGGATTGTGGGGATATTTTGAATCATGCTTTTATGGACCCACTTATTAACATAAGAGGGCTGCAGAAATTTGGTGAGTGCATATTGTGGGTGAATGTACAGGAGCACGGAGGAGGTGAGGAGGTGGATTGCAACGCATAGGTTTCAGATGGAAAAACATATTGAAGAGCACTATACAGTAAGACGCTTACGAACACAGAGACTTTGTATGGCATTTCTTATATAGGATCTTTAAAAAACGTGTTCAGCCTGGACATTGTGTAATCATCTCCTGAATGCATAGATAGACTACTACTGAAAGCAGGAGATCGAGGTATATGTTGCCTGGGAAGCAAGGATTTACAGTGGAGCCAGTGCTGCTGCAGACTACAAGTTCCAGCCAGCTGGGAGATCGAGAAATGCTGGGTGGAGGACATAAATAGCCTAGCCCGGGGAGGAGCTCTTACTCTTGGGACCACGACCTTCAGCTGAGAGCAGGGACCGAGCAGCACTGGAGGAATGGACGCCCAAACTGGACATTAACTCTGGGTGTTCCAAATTAAAAGCTTGGATCAAGCAAGGGGCGTGTATGTTCCTTGAGGGTTCCAAAGAGTTATTTTCAGGCGGGTACCCCTTCCACTTGATTAGGTATTGGAGTTGTCTACCCCTCTTCCTGTAGTTCAGTATGGTTTCAACCTCAAATTCCTTTTCTCCATCCACCTGGACCGGTGGAGGAGGCGGTTCTTCTCTTCCCGGGAAGTGGTTAGGAATTACAGGTTTCAATAAGGATGCATGAAAAACAGGATGAATTCTGTAAGGCCCCTTTCACACTGAGGCGCTTTGCAGGCGCTATTGCTCTAAAAATAGCGCCTGCAATGCGCCCCAAAAAAGCCGCTCAATTGTATCCAGTGTGAAAGCACAAAGGCTTTCACACTGGAGCGTTGCGCTTGCAGGAGGGTCAAAAAAATCCTGCAAGCCGCATCTTTGAGGCGCGATAGGAGCGGTAAAAATACCGCTCCTATAGCGCCCCTGCCCATTGAAATCAATGGGGTAGCGCCTCCAAAACGCCGCAACGAGGCGTTATTGCGGGCGTTTTTAACCCTTTTTCGGCCGCTAGCGGGGGTTAAAATCACCCCCCTAGCGCCCGCAAATCGCGGCAAAAACGACGGTATAGCGGCGCTAAAAATAGCGCCGCTATACCGCCAGCGCATCCAGTGCCTCAGTGTGAAAGTAGCCTAAGAGCTGGGTAAGGTCAATTCAAAGGCCACAGTGTTGATTATCTTCTTGATTTTGAACGGCCCTATGAACTTCGGGCCCAATTTCCGTGAGGGACAAGGTAATCTGAGGTTAGCTGAAGATAACCAAACTTCCTCACCAACCTTGAAAACCGGATTCTCCTTCCTTCCCCTGTTGTAGTACTTCTTATAGTCATCCTGGGACTTCTGCATTGTTTCCTGAATCTTTTGAAAGTTCCGTTGGATGGAGGCTATTCGGTCTTGAACAGCAGGAACAGATAATTCAGGGGTAGAGTTCAGGAGAAAAGAACGGTGAATCCCAAAGTTAGATTAGAAGGGTGTTTGGTTGGTGGCTGTATGATCCGAATTATTATATGCGAATTCAGCGTAGGGTAGCAGAGAGGACCAGTCATCTTGGGAGCCGGAAGAGAAACAGCTGAAATACTGCTCCAGAGTTTGGTTTGTTCTCTCCGTCTGGCCGTTGCTTTGAGGGTGGTATGCCGAGGAGAGACAGACCCTTATTTCTAGTGCTTTTCAAAGTTCTTTCCAAAATTTGGAGGTGAATTGGAGCCCTCTATCAGAGATGACACTGTCAGGTACTCCATGTAGCCTTATTATTTCTTTGTATCCAAGGCAGAGGGGGTGCTCACCATGGGCAAGAAGTGTGCCATTTTGGAAAGGCGGTCGACAACGACCAGGATGGAGGTGAAACCTTCCGAGGGAGGAAGATCGACAATGAAGTCCATAGAAACTTCAGCCTATGGGCGTTCGGGGATGGGTAAAGGTCTAAGTAGTCCCCAAGATTTGGTGTTAGCCCCTTTACTGCGCTGGCATGAAACACATTAGAGAATATATTCTTTACAGTCCTGCCTCCAACCAGGCCACCAAAAAGAACGGGCAACTGATTCTGAAGTTTTCAGAGTCCCAAAGTGACCAGCCAGTTTATGATCATGAAGCATCTTTAAAGTTAGGGGTCTAGCCTCCAGTGGGACAAAACAATTTACTTGGGGCCAGAGCAAGTCATCTTGTTTTTCCAAGGAGGATACCTCTGGGTCAGTACAATGGCTGGACGCCAACTTGATGGTGGTCATAAGATCAGTGTGTGTGAGTAGAAGGAAGTTTTGCGGAGATAAGATGGTGCTGGGTTCCGTTGACTGGGGAGATTCAGGGAACATCCGGGAGAGTGCGTCTGCTTTCCCATTCTTGGAGCCGGGTCTGTACAAAATATGGAAGTTGAACCTATAAAAGAAGAGGGCCCAACGGGCTTGCCTGGGTCTTAAGCGTTTGGCTGTCCTGAGGTATTCTAGGTTTTTATGATCGGTGAAGATCATAATGGAATGGGACGCACCCTCCAACAGATATCTCCACTCCTCCAGGGCGAACTTGATGGCCAACAGCTCCCTGTCTCCCACATCATAATTCCTTTCCGGGGAACTTAGTTGCTGGGATGCGTAAGCTACAGGATGGAGGAGGGCCTTGGGGCCCTGTCTCTGGGAGAGGATGGCTCCAGTGGCTTTTTCCAAGGCGTCTACCTCCAACACAAATGGCAGGGCTGGATCCGGATGCCGTAGGATTGGTGCAAAGGTGAACAGGGTTTTGAGTTTGGTAAAAGCTTCCTGGGCCTCTTGGGACCACTGAAAATGACTGTGTTGGCGGGTTAGATGGGGGATGGGTGCAACAATGGATGAGAAACCAATAATAAACCTCCGGTATAAATATGCAAATCCAATAAACCGCTGTACTCCCTTTTTGTCTACTGGAGCCGGCCACTCCTGAATTGCCTTGACCTTCTGGGGATCCATTGCGACCCCATTGGTAGAAATGATAAAGCCTAGGAATTGCACAACAGATTTTTCAAATTCGCATTTCTCTGCTTTAAGGTACAATTTGTGTCTCCTGAAAATTGCAAGGACTGTCTTTACGCGAACCTGGTGAAGCATAATGGTGGCAGAGAAAATAAGAATATCGTCCAGGTAAACAACTAGGAAATTGTCCAGGTATTCTCGAAAAATTTCATTTACCAGGTGCTGAAACGTGGCCGGGGCGTTACACAGCCCAAAAGGCATTATCAAATATTCATAATGTCCAAACCTGGACCTGAAGGCAGTCTTCCACTCGTCTCCAGGCCTGATTCGGATGAGGTTATAGGCACCTCGCAGATCCAACTTAGAGAAGATTCGGGCAGACCGGAAACGCTGAAACAACTCTGGGATGAGTGGGAGTGGGTAGCAATTTTTAATCGTTATTTTGTTCAGTTCTCTACAATCTATGCACGGTCTTAGGAAACCATCTTTTTTCTCCACAAAGAAGATGCCGGCTCCGGCCGGCGAAGAGGAAGGATGAATGAACCCCTTATCCAAGTTCTCATCAATGTAAGTCTTAAGAGCCGTTAGTTCAGTCTCTGATAGTGGAAAGATGCGGCCAAAGGGTATTTCAGAACCTGGTAGCAGATCAATGGGGCAGCTTTTTGTTTATCGAAGACGTCCCTAAATTCGAGGTATACCGGAGGGACGTGCTGGAGATTGTCAGGTGCAGGTGCAGGTGCCACAGTTAAACAGGAGACCGGAGCTGGAGGAAGGCAATGCTGGGAACAGTATGGAGAGGAGAAGGAGACTTCCTTCTTGTTCCAATTGATGTAAGGTTCATGTGCTTGTAGCCAGGGGAGCCCCAAGATGATGGGAAACATGGGGGAGAAGATGACGTCGAAGCTTAGAAGCTCCTGGTGGCCGGAGTCCATGGTGACAAGGATGGGCCTTGTTTGTTGTGTGACAAGTGACAGAGCTGCTGAGCAGACGTGTGTGTGCAGCAGCTCCTGACATCCAGGGCTGCACTTTTTCTACCCCTTGTCCCCCCCCTCACCAGCGGTTGCCTAGTGGTCCACAGCTCCCTTGGACCCAGCGACCCCCCAGCCCTTCCTCGGGCACCACCGAGGCCGCCATCCACCGCTCTGGGCATCCCTATCCATAGCACCCCGACCTATAGCCGATCAGACGTTGTGCAGGAGCTCTGCTCCGCTCCATCCAGGGTTGTACAGTCCTCCACTCCCCCTCTCAGTCAGAGTAACCACGGGCTGCGGCTATCGTTCCCCACTGACCCGGAGTCCCCCCCAGCCCAGTCCCCCATCTTACCGGCGCCGCCGAGTCCTTCATCAGCCGTCTTCCGGCATCCCGTCCCCCGCAGCCGCCGGCAGGAAAGTCCGTGGCTGCGGCCTAGCTTCGCCAGTCCAAGCTTCCTCCAGCATCTAGGATCACTCAGCGATCCACCAGGAGCACCCTTACTGCCTCCGCTCTCGGAGCTCCCCCCTGACGGCAGCGGGCCGCCTAAGCAGCGCAAGCAGCTGCCTGACCCGGCCAGGATAGACCTCGGCTTCGGCCTAGCCCCCGGCGGCCATCTTGGTCCACCCAGCTCGGCTTCAAACACCGTCTCCCGGCCCCCTCCTGGAACATACCCACCCGGTATAACTACCGGATGGCATCTCCATAAGGGTTGACCACTTGTGCCCCCCACTGGGTCACTTTGAAGCAGCAGTCAGAAGGACGACACGGAGATTGGCCTGGTAAG
Source organism: Rana muscosa (assembly GCA_029206835.1). Classification (NCBI taxonomy): domain Eukaryota; kingdom Metazoa; phylum Chordata; class Amphibia; order Anura; family Ranidae; genus Rana; species Rana muscosa. Next base: position 144,290,529 of record CM055118.1, on the reverse strand, counting down.
CAGCGGCCATCTTAGTACACCCAGGAACTTCAACACAAAAAAAAAAAAAACTTCTTTCTCCTCTTCTGTTTTCCCCACTTCTACTGACACCCCCCCCCTAGCACAACCGGGTTTCCCCAACCTGCAACACCAGGCACCACCCTCTTTAAAAACTCTTCAACTTTTTTTCTACTTATTACGGATAGCTCACCCCCCCCGACGCACCCAGGCTACCCAGACCTACAGCACCGACCACCGCTACTCCGCTGCACAGAGCGGGAGGCAGGAACTCCGGTCGCACCGCTTCACAGAGCAATCCACACACATGGTCTAGGGAAACGGACGTGTGTGGCAGGAGCTCTGGCCATCAGGACATCTAGGACTCATTCTTGGAACCCCTGCACTTTCTCTCCCCCAGCAAACAGGAACCTGACGAACGGTGGCTTCCTTTGGACCCCACTCCCCCCCCTTATTAAGTCACCCAGCTCACCATCACACTGTCCACAGCCACCGCCTGTCGCCTGCCACCATCTGGGCACCAGCCTCTAGACCGCTAGACCTGCAGGACAGACCGCGGCTGCGGCATAGCTCCAGCCAACCCATCATCCTCTCCCCAATTCTTTTTCCAGCGGGCCCGCGTGCTCCGACCTGGTAAGTACATTGGGGCACCTCCAACCAATAGGAAGTTGATCCAGGGTTCACCCGATCGCCTCTCGGGGGGTCAGGAAGGAATTTTTCCCCTACTGTAGCAATTGGCATTGGCTCAGTTGGGGTTTTTCGCCTTCCTCTGGACCAACGGGGGGTGGTTTAGGTCATTGGGCCCTTTTTCACCATCGCCATTCACTCTTGTTTTCCCATTATGTGCAACTTTAAATACTCAGCGGACACCCTCCACAGGCTAAGGAATACCGCCTCAACTCTACCAACCTCCACCCAAAAAATACTACGAAGAGAACAACTGCTAAGGATCATATGGCAATCGACCATCAAAAACACGAAGGGACCACTTCCACTATAACACATATCATGTGCCCTGATCAACACGAGATCTGCAGTCAAGCACAGAAAGGAAATCCACGACTTCATCACCCAAAACAACATAGATTGCCTCTTTATCACGGAAAGCTGGCTAACACCCGACTGTAACACCATCCTAACAGAACTGATGCCTGAAAACTACTGCATCCTAACTGAGCACAGAATAGGACAAAGAGGAGGAGGCCTAGCAGTAATCCTTCAAATCTCACCTCTCGCTCATCAAACCGAAGCTACAGACCTCATTGCCTTTCATGGAGACACTCACTCTGCATCTTCAAACAACACCTCAAGACACCATTCACATACTGCTATGCTACAGACCACCAGGACCAAAGACAAATCTCCTCACACCATTCACCGAATTCATCTCGACATACACCTTGAAAACCAAAAACTTTTTATTACTCGGGGACTTCAACCTCTGGGCTAACTCCGCCCAGGACCCCATCGCCACCTCCTGCATCAACCATCTGGAAGAACTAGGTCTGCAGCAACTGATAAATGCCCCCACGCATGGATCGGGTCATATTCTTGACCTCATCTTCAAACAAAATATGGACGTCAACACACTGGACAACATGCCATTACCATGGACGGACGACCACGCTATCAAATTTAAAATCACCACCAACACCATCTCCCAAAAACCGAAGCACTCAATAACAACATACTGGACAAGATCTCAGAAGAAACTACACTCTGAACTCTCCAAAACTACACTATCAAAAAAAAGAAGGAATGCTAAATCAAAACCACTCAACGGAACAAACACTCAGCTCCTTAAACACAGCATTACTACAAACAGCAGACATAGTCGCGCCGAGACGTAGAGCACTCATCCGCAGAAACAATTCGGGATGGTTTAATGACACTCTGACTCTACTGAAGCAAGAACGCAGAAGAGCTGAAGGAGCCTGGAGAAGAAACCCAACAAAGGAAAACCACTGTAACTATAAAGCACTCACTAATAAATACCACAAAGCAATCTTCAAAGCAAAAAAAGAACATTTCTCAAACACCATCTCAAATGCCCTAAACCGACCTTGCGAACTTTTCAAACTTTTCGCGCAAACTATGAACCCCGCCTGTTTGGACCCCCTAGCAAACGAAACTCAAGAATTCTGCAATGAACTATCAGATTTTTTTATCGACAAAATCGAGAACATTCGAGAAATGATTCAAAAGAAAAAAACATCCAACCTCACTCAGGCTAAACAAGAAGAGGAAATCAATATACAATCGATTAAATTTTCGCTGGTCCCGATCACCATCGACATCACCAAAAACATCATCAGAAGTCTCAGAGACACCACATCACCAAATTACATAATTTCTACAAAACTCCTGAAAGAATGTACCGACATTCTGGCACCCTCCATAACAGATCTCGTAAATCAATCGTTCAAAGAAGGCATTGTTCCGATCTCCCTCAAGCAAGGCATAGTCAAACCCCTCCTAAAGAAGCCCAACCTCGACCCTAAAGACCCAAGCTACCGCAGGCCGATAACAAGTCTCAACACCATCTCAAAGATCATGGAGAAAGCAGTAGTACAACAACTACAACTCCATTTGGACACCCACAAACTCTTGGACCCACTACAATCAGGCTTCCGCCCAGGCCATGGCACAGAAACGGCACTTCTCAAAATATGGGATGACGCCCTTGAAGCAGCAGATGATGGAGAATTATGTCTTCTGGTGCTGCTGGATTTCAGTGCAGCGTTCGACACAGTAGATCACGAAACTCTACTTATCCGCCTTAAAGAAGTAGCAGGAGTAGCAGACCCTGACCTAACCTGGTTCGCATCCTTCTTAGAAAATCGCTCCCAGACAATGAAACTAGGAGTCTTCACCTCTGAAACTCGTGCAATTTCTTGCGGAGTCCCTCAAGGATCACCCCTTTCACCCGTGCTCTTCAACATCTACCTCCGCCCACTACTTAAAATCATCAGGAAACAGGATCTGTGCTACCACTCATATGCTGACGACACCCAAATCTACTTTCTTATCACCAGAAAAAAAGACCAATATCGCGGACTGGAAGTGTGCCTCGCATTGATCGATGATTGGATGACGGAGAGTTCCCTCAAACTCAATGGATCCAAAACAGAACTTCTTCTACTCCACGCAAACCAAAAGACAAAAACAAAGACGTCTTGGACACCACCCACCATTCTTGGAAAGACCGTTACCCCGAGCACCAAAGTCAAAAGTCTCAGAGTCATCCTTGACTCGGAGATGTCGATGGATGCACAAATAGTATCAGTAGTAAGCGGATCGCACCATCTTCTTCGTCTGTTACGGAGACTCATCCCCTTCATCCCGGAAGAGGACACAGCAGTAGTAGTTGGAACAATCATCAACTCCCGACTACGCAAACTCCCTCTACATAGGACTACCTAAATATCAGATCTCGCGCCTACAAGTCATCCAAAAAACGGCAGCCAGACTAGTAACAGGGAAAAAACCTTGGGAATCGATCACCCCTTCACTGAGGACCCTGCATTGGCTAACCGTAAAGGATCGGGTCGCATTCAAGACCCTCTGCCTCACCCACAAGTGCACACAAGGAAACGCACCTCAATATTTATGCGAGAAAATAAAACACTACTCCCCCAAACGCATTCTCCGATCAACCAATCAAAACCTCCTTCACATCCCCAAATCCCGCTACAAATGGAAGGGAGAACGAAGATTTGCAGTCCAAGGACCACGGCTATGGAACGCTCTTCCCACAGACATCCGCATGGAAGAAAACCATCGGGCCTTCAGGAAAAAACTTAAGACCCACCTCTTCTGATGGATCAGGACGTCACTGGATGCACAGCGCCTTGAGGCGATTCAGTTCTCATTTGTAGCGCTATATAAGTTATTCACTCACTCACTCACAAGTCCAGAACGAGGAAGAGACCCATCAGCCAGGTGGACTTGGAGGCTTTGTTCTTTGATCTGCAGGGGAATGTGTAGTTCTTGGGCCAGTGAAGTGTCCAGGAAACAGCTGCAGGCTCTGGAATCAATAATTGCTGGTAGATGAATTTCCTTTTCTGTTAGCTGTAAGAAGACAGAGAGGGTGACATAAGTCTGGGACAGACCAGTGTTTTGAGAGTTCATAATAAACTGTGAGCATGACTTACTGGGTCTCACAGGGCAGGTACGAGGAAAATGTCCAGTTCCCCCACAGTACAGACAGGTTGGCCTGTCGCCGTCGTTGCTTCTGTTCAGGGGTGAGAGGAGCACGGACCAATCCAAGCTGCATGGGCTCAGCCTCTGGAGCAGGGATGACAGGAGTCACCGGAAAGGATGGATGGATGGGAGAAGGTTTAGGGAGCATCCAGCTAGGTCAGGGAGCCTGGAAGCGCTCAGTGCGCCGCTCGTGCATGCGCTGTCCAACTTGGTAGTGGATTGGATTTGATTCTCCAAAGTGGCAGAGGTTTCAATCCTGGCCAACTAACCTTTCAGGGCTTCTGACAGCCCCTTGCGGTACTGGTATTTAAGAGCGGGTTCGTTCCACCCTGTGTCAGCCGACCATTTGCGAAATTCAGCGGTGTAGTCCTCCACTGGCCTCCTCCCTTGAGACATGGTGTGTAGCACAGCTTCAGCGGTAGCGGTGCATTGAGGGTCGTCGTAGAGTTGAGACATACTCTCAAAGAAAGTGTCCAAAGAATTCAGAAGAGGGCTCCTTTGTTCCATCAGACTGTGGGCTCAAGCCTGTGGCTCTTTGGACAGCAGGGAGATGACAAATCCCACTTTAACTACTTCAGACGAAAAAGTCCTTGGCTGAAGGGCTAAGTACAAGGAACAGGCATTTTTGAAGGCTCTGAACTTTTTGTGATCACCTGAAAATCGCTCCTGCGTGGGAACCCTGGGCTCAGGGGAAGCCATAATCACTATGGGGCTTGATGCAGGTTGAGAAGAGGAGGCCCCGCTGGTGGGTGCAGGAGCTGCGGCTGTTGGTGCAGGTGACCCTGAAAGTTGCTAGAGACGACCATCAATCTGGGCATAGCCTTCCTGCAGTTTCTTGACCGTGTCTGTGAGGGCTGTGACCTGCTGGCACAGGATCTGAAGAGGAGAACGCGCTCTGTCGGCCTCTGACATGGCTGGTTTGTACTATCAGAATAGGGTACTCACCAAGGCCGAAATGCCAAGAGCGGTTCGCTGTTGCGACTAAGCGCAGTCTGCCCCCTGGAAGTGGTACAGAGGGTGGATGGCACAAAGAGTTACAAGCTACCAGCAGGCAGGGTAGAGCTTACGTGGAAGTCCTGTATAACTGGAGCAGGGACCGATGGGTATCAGGTTCCAGCAGGAGAAGTCAGGTAGAAAGTCCGGAGCAGGCTGAGGATCAAACACAGGTAAGCAGACAATCCAGGTCAGAGGCTGGGGGTCAAGGTACTGGAGACAGGAGGCAAGACTGGGTCACAAGCGGAAGGTCAAGGCACAGGAGACTGAAGATGAATCCGGGTCACAGGCAGAGGGTCAAACACAAGAGACAGGAACAAAGTCTGTAAAACAAGCCGTGGTCGGGTCCAGGAGAAGATCAGAGTAGGTCAGGGTCAATCCGGGTCACAGCAGGTAATCAATCAACAGGAAACAGGAACTCAGGTACAGGAAGCTGAAGACAAATGTAAGGAAAGGTTCCATCCGCTAGTAATATCTATCATCTGGCGTGCAGTCCTGAGGTCCACCAGCAGGTGTCTCCTGGCAGTTTTGAACTGTCCGGGGAACCTCTCTCTGCTGGTGTTATGTCATCCTTGGGCCGCAGTACTGGCGTCCACCAGCGGATGGATCCTGGCAGTGTGGTGCAGATGTTACTTCCTGCAATCAGGGGTCACCTGAGCCTGTTAGCAGGTATAGTATAAATACCCGGCAAGTGCACACACACACACTGCCCTGACCTGCAGCCTGTCTTCCTGTCTCCTGAACCTGTTGTTTCTGTTCCTTATCCCTGGATCCTTGCTCTGCAGTCTGATTGCCCTCTGCTTGTCCCTGTCTGTCCACTCCTGGCCCCCCATCTGCTGATCTCCCGTTAATGATTCTGGCCTGGCTTGACTACGATTCTGGTTCCCTCTTTACTACTTATGCTGGTTGGTTATTGTCACTGTTTGGTTGTTCACTTTTGTACTGGTGGTGTAGTCACATTTATATTTATTTATCTTAAATAAACTATTTACTTCACCTATTTCTGTTTGCGGTTTCCTCTGTTGCAGTCCACATAGTTCTGATCACATCCGATTCCTGACAACAAACCAGCAATTCCTCTGAGCACTTGCTCAGCTTTTATAGGCAGCCAGGAAGTCATGTGGATGGCCAGTCTGCAGCTGAAGGTCTCTCTCTCTCTCTCACTCACTCTCACTCTCAGGCCTCGTACACACGACCGATTTTCTCGTCGTAAAAAACAAGTCGTTTTTTTCGACGAGATTCTTGTTAACCTTGTCGATTTTCTCGTCAAGCTTTCCATGCGTACACACTGACAATTTCCAATTTCCTCGTTGTTCTCCGCGGTCACGTCCAGCACGTACGACGGCACTATAAAGGGGAAGTTTTTTTTTCTTGGCGCCACCCCCTGGGCTGCTTTTGCTGATCTCGTGTTACCGCGTGTGAAGTAAAAGTTTGGGAAGAGACGATTCGCGCTTTTCAGTCTTCGTACTTTTCAGTTCGTTTTCTGCGGTTCAGTTTGTGCTTGTGGGTTCGTATCTTGACTTTCAGGGCGTCTAGGCAGGTCGTATCTGTTTTACAGTGCGTTCTTGCCTGTTCGTTTCTGTTTTTCAGTTCGTTATTCATAGGCCTTGCTGTTCTAAAGAGCGTTCTGTTCTGTACGTTCTGATAAGACGACCGTTTCTTAGCCATGTCGCCTGGACGTTCTCGTCGTCGAGTTCGTGCTGTGCGTGCGCTTGGTGTTGGTCTGCTTGTTTTGGACCAAGACCAGTCCATGAATGGTGTGAGGAGGAGTTCATGGACCAAGAATTGGTTGCTCCAGCGGGACCAATTCTGCCATATGCCTCTGCTGCGGGAGATCGTCGAGAATAATCCTGAGGACTACAGGAATTTTCTGCGGATGTCTGACCCCGTTTTTCAGGAACTGTTGGCTTTGGTGTCCCCCTACATTGCCAGGAAGGACACCGTTATGCGGGAAGCCATCAGTGCTGAGCAGAGGCTCATCGCCACGTTGCGTTACCTGGCGACAGGGAGAAGTCTTCAGGACTTGAAGTTCACGACAGGCATCTCCCCCCAGGCTCTGGGCCTCATAATCCCAGACACCTGTTCTGCCATTATCCAAGTCCTGCAGGAGGACTATATTAGGGTAAGTTTTCTCCCTTAACATCACATTTTATGTATTACATGTATGCTAATGTATTGTATTTCTTTCATCCTTCCCTAATTACCATGATTGTAATATGCTGAGAATGTCCCCTTTGTCCTCATGCATGCTGGAAGCTTTAGATTGCCCCTTTTTTCTCCTCCATAAATATTTCCCTTCACTAACTTTTCCAGCAGGGGCGCCTGTTGCTCCAAATGTTTGGGGTCCCACCCCAATTTATGAACTAAATTTCCTCCTTTTTTGCTCAGGTGCCTATTAAACGCCCCCAGTTGTCCCCTCTAATGCAGCCATTTTGTTCCCTCTAATGCAGCCAGTTTCCCCCCAGCCCTGCACTTACCTTCTTGTGGTCAGCGCCATCCTTCTTCTGTCCTTGATGTGTTCTCCTTCCCTTGATGTTGCATCAGCCAATCATGTTACCATTAAACAGACTTGGTGAACATGATTGGCAGAGCAGCCTGCCAGTGTTTCCCCAAGGAATGCCCCCCTGCGTCCCCTATTTTACTTTTAGGAAGCCAATTACATCCCTCAGGTTGTAATGTGCAAGACTATTTTACTACCTGTTTCTGCTATGCAATTTGAACCCCCTAAATGCCGCAGTTATTCATATGTCGGTCGCTTAACAAGAGGCCATCCACCTGAATAGTGGGCGGCATAGACAATACATAGGTTAATGCAACGCATGAACCTATGTATTGTTCTGAGTGATGGGCACAGGAGAGAGGGGGCAGTGCTCCAGCGCCCACTCTGGACGCACCGCCACTGCAATGCTATCCTGTGGCCAAACACATCTCCCCCCCCCCCAAAATAATTTAGTAATGGCCCATCAGAGGGGGTGATGAATATGATAAATGAGCCTTCCATTATACTTATTTTAAACACCTTAATAAACGTAGAATTTGATTGATGTTGGCCTCTAATGTTTTTTCAGAGAATTTCCTTGTAATGTATGATTTTTGTATTCTAATATTATTTCATCTTGTTTCACTCCACAGCTTCCTTCCCCGCCACAGGAATGGCAGACTGTGGCATCGGAGTTTGCCACGCGGTGGGACTTCCCCAACTGCAGTGGTGCTATAGACGGGAAGCACGTCCGCATCGTGCCGCCACCCCATTCTGGGTCCTACTACTTCAATTACAAGGGGTTTCATAGCATTGTGCTGATGGCGGTGGTGTCAGCACGGTATGAATTCCTCTATGTTGATGTAGGGAAGAATGGCCGGATGTCCGATGGGGGATCCTTCATCCAGACGGAGTTTGCCCTCCATCTCCAGAGTGACGACCTTGCATTGCCACCGGATGCAGGGAATGTTGAAGGACTCCCCTTTGTTTTTTTGGCTGATGAAGCCTTCGGACTCAGACGGCATCTTATGAGGCCATTTCCTCAGAGGACCCTGACCCCAGACAAGAGGGTGTTCAATTACCGGCTGGCCAGGGGCCGAAGAGTTGTCGAAAATGCCTTCGGTATAATGGCCAGCCGGTTTCGCATTTTTATGACTTCCATCCACTTGGCGGACTACAAAATAAACTATGTCGTATTATGCTGCTGTGTGCTACACAACTTTCTGAGCCAAAAATCAAATTCCTATATGGCCTCAGTTTTGCCAGAGGCTGGACTTTCCCCTGCAAATCCCCTGCCGGGCCTGGAATCTGCCCATCCTGGCTTGCCCTCCCAAAATGCCCGTGAGGTTCGGGACAAATACATGGAGTATTTCACGGGTAGGGGGGCAATTCCTATGCCAGCCTATGTCTAAGGATCCAAATAAAAAGCTTGTTTAAACCTTTAATTATTTGTTCTTTCCTGTCTCCTAGTTTGTCTTAGTGCATTTGTAGTGCCAAGTGTATTTTACTTTAGTAACTAACAACCATTTCACTATGTAACCTTACAAAATAACCAAATAAGGTTAGAGGGTATTATAAAAAGAAGCTACACGTTGTTTGTGGTCAAATATTTTACTCTGTGCACATTCACACCTTTTTTTTTTTCTTCTTGTTTTTTGGGTTGGCCTGGCCACAAACCGGCAATTGTTTTCTTAGGAAAATACAAAAATAACAGTTGCATTCCAAAAATTACAACATTGGATACCTCTGAGCAATCTGAGACATTCACTTACACAAACTATGTCTCTATGTGCCCGTCCTAATATAGGGTCCTGCCACCCCTTGCCCAGCCAAAAATTGAATATGCACACATTTGGGATTTTTTTCATCTAAGAAGTTTACAATCCTGATCTCTATTGTCAACATGTGCTATCTGCCATCAGGGGTGATCAATGGACGTGTTTTGGGGGTGCAACCCCTTCCTCAATTCACCGACTTTAGATACGAGGAAGGGGTTGCACCCCCAAAAGACGCACATGGATATCCCCTGATGGCAGATAGCACATGTTGACACACTGTGTGCAGATTCAATTTTTGGCTGGTTTGATTGTCAAAAATATTCTAAAATGTGCAATAACAAACATGTAAAAACAAATGTGTTTGGATGGCTTATTGAATTCTCCCCAAAACATCGAGAATGTCTTTAAATGTTTGATCCATCACATGGATTCTTTGTTTAATTAGGTCCAGTTCCGTGCTACATTCCATCACTTGCTGGATGAGGCGGAGGGCACTGTCAGCAGAGAACCGTGTACTATCCTTCACAACATTTACATCCCCTAAAAACAAAAAACAAAAGGTATTATAACTCTGCAGGCCTACATCTCTTACCTGAAGCTGTGGTGACAGATACTGACCTGTTGTGGTGACCAGATCCACAACGTCATCCACCTCTCCTTCCTGCACTTCTCCTTCCTCCACCTCAACTTCCTGCACATCTTTCGGTTGTGGGTCTTTGGGAGTTTGGGGTTGCTTGGAAGTTGTGGGGTGCATGTGCTCCCTGGAGTGTTCTCCTCCCAGTCTTCTCTCCCCTATGAGAATCAAACAAAAGGTCTATTTATCACACTGTAAATCTCAATGTTAAAATAAAAACAGGCTAAATTGCTTGGAAGTGGGGTACAAGTGTGTGTTTGGGCGGAATTTAAAGAAGAATGCATTATTTCTGACCAAGAATATGTTTAGTATTCACCTTTGGATGTAATTTTTTTGACATGGAGGCACCACAAAAATTCACTGATGCACCTGTGTGGGACACCCAAAAAAGGCGGGTCTGGTGGCCCACACTATAGTGCTCCAAAGTACAGATGTGGAAGCAGCTGCTGAGTGTCCTCTCCTTTACACTGATAAAAGTTTGCATTTCATTCTCTTTACAAACACATCATCTAGCCTAAAAATTTCGCCACAATATTTGACCAAAAATGGCAGATGTCTAATTACTTTTGTGGCTATAAAATAAGCCAAAACCGCGGATAGTGGCCGAACGAAGTGTCTGTAACGTAACAAACGATTACTGTGCCCAACCAAGTTCAAAATATTACATTTTGGAAGGGAGTCCAATATGAGAAACCAAAATAAAGAGCAACATGTAAGTTTAGAAAAAGATTAATAGCAGAAAAGTTTACATTTTACTTACTTTTTGCTAGCATTCTCTTTATGCTCCTCAACTGCTCTGGCTCCCTCAGTTTGAGGTCTGACCACCTCTTTCTGAGCTGCTCATTTGAGCGTTTCACCCCGAAATTCGTCTTCAGACTCTTCACGACTTTAGTGAGGATTTTGGCCTTCCTTCTATTTGGTTTGCTATACGGCCCATGCTTTGCGTCATAATCAGACTTGAGCAAGATGTCCACCATCTCCGCCATCTCTCGCAAAATACATATTCGATGCCTTGAATCTCCTCCTTGATCGTGACGTTTCCTCGGTCTCCGGGCTTGTCTCCTCCTTGTTAGTTGCGGAATTATCAGACACCTGCTGTAACTCCACCATATCTGTCTGCGCGCCGAAAGAGAAGGGACGGGGAAAAGATGTTAGTTCGAACGTCATGGGCGGGCGACGTGTTCGAAATTTGACGCATGCGTGGTGTGTATATAGAAAACACACATGTGACTATAGTACGTTCGGTGTGCGGAGAGAGGAGTTCAAGTGACGGACGTGCGAACGAAGGTATGTGATTTTGTGACTTGTACAAATTCTTGGCCTATACTGTCTTGAGAATGTTGGAGGATATATATGGTGACTAGGATGTTAAGGAGGTTAGACTGTTTGCCTCACATTAGTTATATATAATTTATTTAACTTGCAGATACAATATGAATGTCTTTATAAGCGACAAGGATTTCCTGGCGGAATTTATTGACCGGGTAAGGGAGCTGCCCGCTCTGTGGGAGACGAAAAACCCCATCCACAAAAAAAGAGGGGTGAGAAAAGCAGCGCTGGAGAAGCTGCTCCCATTTGTGCATACCAAGGTGCCCACAGCCACAGCAAAACAAGTGGACACTAAAATTGGGAGCTTGAGAGGTACCTACAGGACTGAACGCTCTAAGGTGCTGGCTTCTCAGAGGTCAGGAGCAGCAGCAGGTGATGTTTATGTCCCGATTTTGTGGTACTACAACAGGATGTCCTTCCTGGATGACCACATTGAGGCAAGGCCATCACTCTCAACTCTTCCCCCCAGACTTCCCTGCAGCCAACCTGAGCCTTCTCTGGAGCAAGAGGAGGCAGCCATCCTGGATGATCCTGATTTGGCCATCTGGAGCCAGGTATAGTATTAACTGAAAATGTATTGGGATAAACTTAATGTTTGACAAATATGTCAAGATGACAAACATAAAATATTTTGGATTCCACAAGTGAAATCAAGATCTGTAGACATTAGTCTGCACTTAATTGGGTGCTAAATAGTCAATCTGATGTAGTGGTAAATTTAAAGCAAGGATTTCGGGATTTACATTCTAATTGCTTCAATCAGGATTACAAAGTTTGATGCAAAGATTAAACCAACATATTAAACTATGTCCCTTTTTCATACACAGGATGAAATCAGCCAGGAGGAGGGTCTGGAAACTGTCAGGCAGGAGGAGGAAGGGCCCAGTGGCAGGCAGGAGGTGGCAGGGCCCAGTGGCAGCCAGGAGGTGGCAGGGCCAGTGGCAGCCAGGAGGTGGCAGGGCCCAGTGGCAGCCAGGAGGTGGCAGGGCCCAGTGGCAGACAGGAGGTGGCAGGGCCCAGTGGCAGACAGGAGGTGGCAGGGCAAAGGAGAAGCACCAGATCCCAGGTGCCTCCCATCCGGCTTCCCAAAAGAGGCAGGAGGGACAGGAGCACGAGTGAGGCAGCAATGGCCCTTATTCGTGAGGCCCATGCCACCCTCCAGGAGCCCACATCCCCTGAAGAGGCCATTGCCGGCCTAGTGGAGGCTAAGTTCAAGGTGATGAGCATGGAGCAACGCCTCCTATGCGAGCCCCTGCTCATCACCTTGCTCAACAAGGGGGTGATGGAGAAAATTACCCCCAATACCGCCATATGTGAGGTGGCACAACTGACCCAACCTCAACCTCCACCTCCCCCTTCTTCTGCCCCACCCCCTTCTGATACACCTCCCCCTTCTTCTTCTGCCCCACCCCCTTCTGCTACACCTCCACCTTCTTCTTCTGCCCCACCCCCTTCTGCTACACCTCCATCTTCTTCTTCTGCCCCACCCCCTTCTGCTACACCTCCACCTTCTTCTTCTGCCCCACCCCCTTCTGCTACACCTCCACCTTCTTCTTCTGCCCCACCCCCTTCTGCTACACCTCCACCTTCTTCTTCTGCCCCACCCCCTTCTGCTACACCTCCACCTTCTTCTTCTGCCCCACCCCCTTCTGCTACATCTCCTCCTCCTCCAGGGAAGGTTGCAGGGAAGGTTGCCAGGAAGAAGAGGAAGTGATGGCCTTGCTTCATTGTGGTCGGACAGAAGGCAGCCTGTTGTAGTACCACACACTTGGGACATATATATCACCTGCTGCTGTTCCTGACCTCTGGGAGGCCAGCATCAGATTGTGTTCAGAAATGTTGGCCTTCTCTCAAGCTCCCAATTTTAGGGTCCACACAGGGTTGCTGTGTGCTCTGGGGTCCCTGGGATGCACAAATGGCAGCAGGTTCTCCAGCGCTGCCTTCTCTTTATTTTAGTTTGAAACATGAATAAATGTGATTTTTGTTTAAGTTCATACTTGACTATGTGTATTTGTAAAAATTAAAAATCTAGCTTTGGAGTAAGCAGAGACATTTGACTGACAAAAAAAGGGACAGATAACAACCCCCCCCCCCCCCAAAAGAATAACTAAATCTGATTTGCAAAAAAAGATGGTGGAAAATTTAACTAATATAGATTCCAAAATTAAATGGGAGATCACTATCAAAACATTGCGAAATTATAATTAACATTATTTTGAAAAATATAACAATTTAAATTATTCCTAAAAACTTGCACGATATAATACACATAAATCTTCTTAAGAGCAGCATGAAAAAGGTTAAAAAAAAATAGTCATAACTCGGTGTGAATATCAGCAGCAAAAGAAGGTCACTCGTTTTGATTAATGTAACATTCTAACGAAGATTTCAATGCAGAACATTTAAACGATGCAATAATTTGGAGCGAGACAAATGTGCTCTCTCCATTACGAAGGCTTGTTTTACCAGAAAATGCGCTCCCGTCTCATAGTTGCTTCGGAGCATGCGCGCTTTTGGAAGAGTCGTAAAAGCATACACACGAACCATTTTCTCGTCACAAAACAGGCCGACGAGAAACACGACGAGGAAATCTGGAATCCTGATGAGAAAATAGATAGCAGGTTCTCTATTTTCTCGTCGAGATTCTCGGCAATTTTCTCGTCGTAAAACCATACACACGAACGTTTTTCTCGACAAAAAAGCTCTCACGGCACTTTTCTTGACGGTTTTGGACGAGAAAATCGGTCGTGTGTACGAGGCTTCACTCTCACTCTCTCTCTTTCTCACAAAAACCTGACCCAATTCCCCCATCCACACACTCGATGATGGGGGAATCCTCCCACTGAGTTATTGTATTCTGACAGCAAGGAGACTTCTTTACCATTAGACTACACTGATCACTGCTACCAGCAATGGTAGATCACCTTGTGTACAACCACCCTGCCCATACATAGATAGATCGAAATTCGGCCGGTCCCTGCTGAAACTTCAAATTTCATGTATGACCGGCTTTTGCCTCCCTCTCCCCTCTTTGTTTCCCTCTCTTTTCTCTCTCTCCATCTGTGCCCCGCCCCCCTCCCCTCCCCATATATACATTTCTATTTGATGTCAGTCTTTTTCATTTATTTGTATTGATTTTTTTTTATTAGAAAGTCATACATGCAGTCTTTTCTTAACAGAACTCCACAAATGCACTGCAGCAGAGTCTAAATATATATAACTGGACTGAACTGATGTCGGTCTTTTTTCTTTACACGGGGTTCCCTCATCTCCCTGATGACCGACAGTCAGAAAACACATTTGCCATTACTGGTGTTTCCGGTGAAGAATTATTATTTTCTCTGTAACGTCTGACTTGTAGGATGCTGGTTTGCACGGTGCCGAGTTCTGTTTTGATGTGTGTGTGCGGCCCCCGGCACGGAGTGCCATTTCTCATCATTGTCCGGCCGGTGACTTGTTATTACTGTTCACACAGATGCCATTCCGCCACCACCGCCTCCCTAATGGCATGTTTCACAGCTTGCGTCACCGTGGAGAGATGCATCCTGCCAGTGCTCCCCTCATCAGCGCGTGACAGCGCAATTAATCACAGAAATGTATTTTACAATCACACTGTCATCTCGCTCAGGCCGGGAATGATATCACAATTAACAATCCATTATAAAAAATATATTGTACTACAGCTCATAGAAATTTCTTCACGAATTATCTCCTTCTTGGAGCCCAAACTTTCTAGAAACATGCAGATATTTTGTCCTCGTGAATGATAATGCATGCTTCTGAGGACAATACTGATAGGACAATGTCTTTTCACCAGTTGTGTTTTCCTTTGGAACAATTTTATTGGGGGTCATCATTTAATATCCACAATTAACCACTTGCCTACTAGGCACTTTTACCCCCTTCCTGCCTAGGCCAATTTTCAGCTTTAAGTGCTGTCACACTTTGAATGACACTTGCATGGTCATAGAACATTGTACACATATGACATTTTTATAATTTGTTTTACACAAATAGACCTTTTCATAGTTTGTTATAACATTTTGCAAACAGGTCATTTTTTTCCTTTACTGATGTGTGCTAATGAGGCGGCACTGATAGGCTGCACTAATGGGCACTGATGGCACCGATTGGCACTGATAGGCGGTACTGATGGGCACTGATAGGTGGCACTGGTAGGCGGCACTAATAGGCAGCACTAATAAGTGACACTGATGATGAGGCACTGATTGGCAGCACTGATGGGCACTGATAGGTGGCACTGGTGGGCACTGATTAGAAGTACTGATGGGCACTGATGGGCACTTATAGGAAGCACTGATGGGCACTGATAGATGGCACTAATAGGCAGCACTGAAGGGCACTAAGAGGTGGCACTGATAGGCATTGGTAGGCAGCACTGATAAGTGATACTGATGATGAGGCACTGATTGACAGCATTGATGGGCACTGATAGGTGGCACTGGTGGGCACTGATTAGCAGTACTGATGGGCACTAAAAGGTGGCACTGATAGGCAGCAGTGATGGGCACTGATAGGCACTGGTAGGTGGCACTAATAGGCAGCACTGATAAGTTACACTGATTGGTAGCACTGGTTGACACTGATTAGCAGCACTGGTCAGACTATGTTGGGACCAATGTCCCTTTAAAAGAAGCCAGTTAACGGCTTTCTTCTTTTCTCCTCACGCTGTCAGTGTGAGGGGAAAAAAAACAAACTGGTTTCTGTTTACTTCCGTGATCAGCTGTTCACGTGGTAAAGGGCCGCTGTGATTGGCCCTTTACCCCGATCTGTGATATATTGATAGTTCTGGGGAGACATTTTTGTTCTTGCCCCCACCAATGACAGCTTTCAAGTGACAGGAGGATGATTGGCCCTACATTGTTCTTTGTTTTAATTAGGGATGCGCAAAACTGATGGATTTTGAGTTGACCAAATTGTAGGCACTTTTTGGTGCATTACATTGGAGTTGTTGGAGCGTATCTATGGTCACATTGTAAAATCTTATATTTTTTTCCATCTTGTTTTTCAATTATTTCTAGCCTACTCCCATTAATCTGAACAATCTGGAAGTTTGTAAACTGACTTGTGTGAATTTTTACTCTCTTGAATTCTATGGCACGTAGTAACTATGCCCTGTGAGTAGGAACTGCTGTATCACACATTTCACAGAGTCTGCCTTCTGACCTACAGAGGTGCCGAGAGGAGGAGTTTTAGGAGGCGGAGTCATAGCTTGGAGGCAGCAAGGTACCATTGGATATGTAGTCCTTAGAAATTGAAAGTAACAGCAGAGGAGGAGCTGCAAAGCATGCAGGGAATCCAGGAAGTTGCAGAAAGAGATTCAGAGCTCACAAAGTGAAAGGAGCTTTTTCAATTAAGCTTATTTTGGATTCAAACAAATAACTTGTTTGTTTTGTTATTACAAAGCTGATGTTATATAATGAAAGTGTATGCTGAGACCATATATTTCCTTTAACCTAGTCTTTTTTTAGTTTTGGGTGAGGTGAAGAAGGTTTAGAACACCTGTCGGGTTTTTATTGCTGTCTGTGTTCTCATTAGGGAGATTAATTCTCTCTATATGTCCTGTTTACCCTTATTACCGAGAGTGACAGTAAAAGAAAATCTCAAATGTTGGGTAGTCACCATAACAGGAAAAGAGAGGAAATCTTCCGGTGGGGACACTAGTTCTGTTGGCCCTGGTGACAACCAGGGTTTCCCTGACATTGGAGGGATTTCCTGTCAATTCCTATTTTGGCTATGGGACAGTAGATCTTTTAGAGCCTGCATGTCTCATTAAAGAGAACCTGTCATCTAAAAATCATCACATAGAGGACTTTTTATCCCCTATGTGATGAAAAAAAAGTTACCGTATATACTCGAGTATAAGCCGACCCGAGTATAAGCCGAGGTACCTAATTTTACCCCAAACAACTGGGAAAACGTATTGACTCGAGTATAAGCCTAGGGGGGGGGGAAATGTAGCAGCTACTGTAAGCGGAAAAGAGGGTCAACAATGCCCATTTGCACTTCTCACTGTGCCCAACCTCACTGTGCCCATTGCCACCTCACTGTGCCCAACCTCACTGTGCCCAACCTCACTCTGACCATTGCCATCTCACTGTGCCCATCGCCACCTCACTGTACCGGAGTCAGTGTACCTGAAATACTTGACAGGCTGCGGGCGTCCATTCATTGTTTAGGAGATGGGCAAGCCTTGCTCAGGGTTGGTGAGCTCCATAAAGCCATCTTCTTCACTACCAATGTTGTGGCTTTGTGAGACTGAGAGCCGAGAGGGGAGAGAGGCGGGCGCTGCAGCCGCGGCGCCATCTTGGATTTGTCTGGAGGCTGGCTGGGTCAAATAAGCCATTATTTTCTGGGGGTGTCTGTCCCCCTTTCGTTTGGTAGACATCATGCCACGCTGCAGGGGGTGAGGAGGGTCCCTGGATGCCATTCCGGTTCAAAAACAAGGTCCCGTTGCGCTGGTATGTGTCGCTGAATCCCGGGCTGCCACAGAGCTCAGAGGAGAATGTCCATGCTGCTCGGATGTTTAAATGTTGCGGTCTCCTCCTGGTTCCGTGATAGGCGTCTCCCAGCAACCTATCACAGACTTCTTCTCATCCTCTGACTCAGTTTCCCAGCAGACACTGGGAAACTGAGCCCGAGGATGCGAGGACATCTGTGATAGGCTGCTGGGAGATGCCTATCACGGAACGGGACCAGGAGGAGACCATGACATTTAAACAATGGACGCCCGGAGCCTGACAAGATTTTCAGGAACACTGACTCGAGTATAAGCCGAGGGATGTATTTTCAGCCCTAAAAAAAGGGCTGAAAAACTCGGCTTATACTCAAGTATATATGGTAAGCAAAAAAAGAAAGTTACACCCAAGCACTTAAAATCCCCTCCCCCCCCAAAATTTTTTGGAGGCCCCCACCCTGATATATACGCACGTAGGTACGAACGTAAACACGCGCTTTGAGGGCACCTACACGTGACAACGTTGATTGCGATACAAATGTTTCAAATCGCCACGCACACCAGAGTGAGAGCAATGATTCTAGTACAAGACCTCCTCTGTAACACTAAATTGATAACCTAAAGGGGACCTTTGAAGCATCGTCTATAGAAAATATAGGGTACTGAAGTATGTCGCCATTTCACGGGTGCACACAAATTTAAGGTTTGACATGTTGGGTATCTATTTACTTGGTGCAACCTCATCTTTTATATTTTACCAAAAACTTGGGTAATTTATTGTGTTTGTTTGCCATAAAATTCAGTTTAGTGTGAAATTTTGCGTTTCTTATACCTATGCGGTAATTTATCAGGGAAAAAAAGTCGGTATTACTGTCTTTTTTTGGGGGAAAGGGGGGTTCAGAATTCTCTGCCTATAGGCTCCTGAGATGTAAATCCGGCCCTGCGGTGGACTGCAGGGCAGTGATGATCATTCATTTAGCTTCCTTCCTCCAGCCTGAAGGCAGACCCCCTCCCCCTTCTCTGGGGCCCTTTCTCAGGCTACTCACAGCAGCATTTCAGCACTCCATCTTCCATCTGACTCCACTACTGGCCAGGTTTGACAGTATTTATGGGCTGGTTCAGCCACCCTCCCAGGTCTCCTGCCTGGGGATTGGGATGCCATGCACAATGAATGGCACCACAACACACCATACACAGAGCAGGTACCTATAGCACAGTGTAAGTGGTAAGGTAAATACTGCGCTAGTGTATAAATGAAAAATAGCTAATGGAAGCCAAGCTGCAACACATACAAAACATGTGAAACCATGCATCAGAAAATGTAAAGGGGAAAAAAAGTTGCGCTAAGCGTGGTGAATAGAACCCTGTATAGGTAACCAAAAACAAATGGCAAATGTATCAAAAATGAACAGTGTGTAGCACACGGACCCTTTTCCCTTGATTTGGCTCAATTGCAGGAAAAAAAGGCACACCGTACTATATGCCCGTACCCTCCTCGATGAGGAGGTTTAGCTGTGTTATGTATTTGGGTCCCACATAGGGTTGCCACCTGTACGGTTTTGACCTGGACAGTACGGGATTTGAATCCTGTGTCCGGTTTTGAGTTCATCTCAAAACCGGACGAATCATTAAAACCGGATTGCGGTTTTCTGCATTGCTGCCTATTGCCTAATGAGAAGAGGATTTAGTGCCCCCAGTGGAGAGCGGAGGCAGTGCTGTGTGTGTCCCTGAATGAAAGCACAGTGAGTGTGATCATGGAGGACACCTCCGGCTGGCTCAGGTTACACTCTTCTCTTTAGTAACACAGACTGTCGTGCTGTCTCAGCTCTGGAGGTAGGGGAGAGATCATCTGATAGTGTGTAGCTCCATGTGTCTAAGTCAGACAGTGTGTAGTGTGCTTGGGGTGGAGGAGGGGCTCTTCATTATTCCATGCTCTCCAGGTGTCAGGAGTGTCCTGCTGGGGGGGGGGTCCACACTTCCCCTGACTTGTCCTCAGTATAGTCTAAGCTGTGTCCTGTTATATGGGGGACTGTATGAGGTCATAGCCCAGATCTCTGCATGGATTATTCTATAAAGTTTACTCATCTGCCTTTTATTGGAAGTTCTCCATAGGAGTTCACAAGTCATATGACAGCTATGTGTGGTAGTGCCAGTGTATTTCTGCAGTCAGCCATTCCATGCAGCGCAAGCACGCTTACAAAACATTGCATCAGTGTCGGTGCATCCATAAGGGGCGCAGGTGCGCCGCCCCCTCTCTCCTGCACCGCTCTATCACCATAGATAGATTCGTGCATTGCATGAATCTATCAATGGTTGCCACCCCCCTATTCAGGTGTCCGGCCCCTTTTTGGGCGCCGGGCACCTGAATTACAGTGGCGGGGGTGTTTTTTGGAAGCACCTGATTAGAGCCACAGGCTCTAATAGGTGCCCAAAAAGGTGAACAGCAGGCGCAATGCTGGGCGTTCACTGTTCACTCAGCTGTGTGTTAGCAAAGCGAAGGAATTTGATTTGCTAACACTGAATCCACCTCTCAGCCAATCAGGTTGCCGGGTCTGTTACCGTCAGGCGCTGTGATTGGACGCCTGAGAGAGGACGGAAGAATACATGGAGGACGTTTGATGGCACAGTGGCTGCGTTTGATGTTTTTTTTTTTTCAGTTTGTTTGCGCCCCCCAAAAATTTTGAGCACCAGCCGCCACTGCATTGCATCTGTAAATTCTGACAGTACAGCGTGTCACTTCCCATAGTACTCGTACCTAAGCATTGTACTGTATCGCACAATATTTACATCCATACATTGTGCTGCATCATACAGCACTCACACCAATACATTGTACCGCATTGCTACTATGCCACATTGCACTACAGGTCCTTCTCAAAAAATTAGCATATTGTGATAAAGTTCATTATTTTCTGTAATGTACTGATAAACATTAGACTTTCATATATTTTAGATTCATTACACACAACTGAAGTAGTTCAAGGCTTTTCTTGTTTTAATATTGATGATTTTGGCATACAGCTCATGACAACCCAAAAATCCTATCTCAAAAAATTAGCATATTTCATCCGACCAATAAAAGAAAAGTGTTTTTAATACAAAAAAAGTCAACCTTCAAATAATTATGTTCAGTTATGCACTCAATACTTGGTCGGGAATCCTTTTGCAGAAATGACTGCTTCAATGCGGCGTGGCATGGAGGCAACCAGCCTGTGGCACTGCTGAGGTGTTATGGAGGCCCAGGATGCTTCGATAGCGGCCTTAAGCTCATCCAGAGTGTTGGGTCTTGCGTCTCTCAACTTTCTCTTCCCAATATCCCACAGATTCTCTATGAGGTTCAGGTCAGGAGAGTTGGCAGGCCAATTGAGCACAGTAATACCATGGTCAGTAAACCATTTACCAGTGGTTTTGGCACTGTGAGCAGGTGCCAGGTCGTGCTGAAAAATGAAATCTTCATCTCCATAAAGCTTTTCAGCAGATGGAAGCATGAAGTGCTCCAAAATCTCCTGATAGCTAGCTGCATTGACCCTGCCCTTGATAAAACACAGTGGACCAACACCAGCAGCTGACATGGCACCCCAGACCATCACTGACTGTGGGTACTTGACACTGGACTTCAGGCATTTTGGCATTTCCCTCTCCCCAGTCTTCCTCCAGACTCTGGCACCTTGATTTCCGAATGACATGCAAAATTTGCTTTCATCCGAAAAAAGTACTTTGGACCACTGAGCAACAGTCCAGTGCTGCTTCTCTGTAGCCCAGGTCAGGCGCTTCTGCCGCTGTTTCTGGTTCAAAAGTGGCTTGACCTGGGGAATGCGGCACCTGTAGCCCATTTCCTGCACACGCCTGTTCACGGTGGCTCTGGATGTTTCTACTCCAGACTCAGTCCATTG
Source organism: Rana muscosa (assembly GCA_029206835.1). Classification (NCBI taxonomy): domain Eukaryota; kingdom Metazoa; phylum Chordata; class Amphibia; order Anura; family Ranidae; genus Rana; species Rana muscosa. The sequence goes on along the minus strand of CM055118.1, from coordinate 144,268,745 downwards.
CTTCCGCAGGTCCTCCAAGGTCTGGAATCGGTCCTTCTCCACAATCTTCTTCAGGGTCCGGTCACCTCTTCTCGTTGTGCAGCGTTTTCTGCCACACTTTTTCCTTCCCACAGACTTCCCACTGAGGTGCCTTGATACAGCACTCTGGGAACAGCCTATTCGTTCAGAAATTTCTTTCTGTGTCTTACCCTCTTGCTTGAGGGTGTCAATGATGGCCTTCTGGACAGCAGTCAGGTCGGCAGTCTTACCCATGATTGCGGTTTTGAGTAATGAACCAGGCTGGGAGTTTTTAAAAGCCTCAGGAATCTTTTGCAGGTGTTTAGAGTTAATTAATTGATTCAGATGATTAGGTTAATAGCTCGTTTAGAGAACCTTTTCATGATATGCTAATTTTTTGAGATAGGATTTTTGGGTTGTCATGAGCTGTATGCCAAAATCATCAATATTAAAACAAGAAAAGCCTTGAACTACTTCAGTTGTGTGTAATGAATCTAAAATATATGAAAGTCTAATGTTTATCAGTACATTACAGAAAATAATGAACTTTATCACAATATGCTAATTTTTTGAGAAGGACCTGTATATTGAACATTACATTCTCTCACCAAAGTGTCCATTGTCTTAACAGTAGCTGGTTGCCAAGCAGTCCCTGACTATTTTAACCACTTTAATACCAGGCACTTTCACCCCCTTCCTGCCCAGGACAATTTTCTTCCCTCAAACAGAACTTTCTTTTGTTGGTATTTGATTACCTCTGGGGTTTTATTTTTTGCTAAACAAGCTAAAAAAGACAGACATTTTTGAAAAAATATGTTTTTCATCATTTCGGTTATAAAATGTTGTTTTCTCCTTCACTGATGAGCACTGACAGGCTGTACTGATGGGCAGCACTGATAATGAGGTACTGACAGGTGTCACTGTAGGGAACTGATTGGCACTCTGATGGGCACCTACAGCTGTTTCTGATTGGGCACTGACTGGCAGCTGATGGGCACCTTTTTGGCAGCTGTGGTGGCACATCTGATGGGGCTGTGCTGATAATCAATGTGTTCATTATTAGCACAGACTCCCCCTCTGTCAGAGGCTCCTTACCATGATCGAACATGCGGCGTGTCAGACTGACACGCCACACTCACGATCGCCGCGCTGCGGCATGTTCTCCTGCTGGACGTCATATGACACCCAATCAGGATAACAGAACCACTGCCCGACCGTCATTCTGCTATAGGCTGGGAAGGAAGTGGTTAACTAAGGTTGGCTCAGATAAATTGTTAGCTCTCTGATTATTTTCAATGTACACAAAATCATATGTACTAGAAGAGTTTTTTTTTTTTTTATGTGTAGCGGGGTCCTCAATTTAGTGGGATACACCTGGGGGTAGTGTGACCCAGGTGTGTAATTATGTTAGGGTTCAGACCCCTTTTTGTTATTCGTGGAGGATTGGGTGGTGCGATATTCTCCTTGACCAGTGGGTGTCAGTGTACCTACTGGCTCGAGGTAGAATCACTACCACAGTGCTACCCTTCTTTGTCCCTTCCTGGAGATGGTACGGCTGGGGCGGGGAACCCGCCGTGGTGTCGAGGGGAGGAGATAAAAGGGGGAGACGCCCTCGCCACGAGTTCAGTCTGTCGTCTTGGGGGATCATCTCTTCACGCACCCAGGCACCCTAGGCCTGGGTGCGGGCGGTTCAAGGTTCCGGCCTAGGCGCCCAAGGCCTGGCCGGAATGAAGATGGAGTCCATCCCAGGCACCTTCAGCCTGGGGTGAGGTACTATTGAGGAGGCCTGGGACCCGGTGACTCCGACTGGGTCCCGCAAGGGTGAAGTTGCTCCAGGGCGCCCCTTGCGAGGGGACCCGCATCTGAGGTGAGGAGGCTGGGGAGGTCACCCATCCGAAGACCCGGTGCAGTGTCAACCCGGTGACGGATGGGCCTTCGGTAACTCCCTTGGAGGACATCTTCCCCTGATAGGGGCTACAGCGCAGCGGAGGAGCTTTCATCAAGACTCCTGCAACCCCTGGTCATAGCACAGGGAGTGTAGGGACTAGGAACCTGTACAGTGCCTCGACCTGCTTCCCCATCGTATCATGCCGTTGCATTTGACTGTATGTGGAGATACGCAATAAACCTGAGTTTGGACTTTGATGGGTGTATGGACTCTGTTGATGGGAACAAAGGGAGATTCCGGCACGGAAGGACTGACCCTCGTAACCAGCACACATTTGGCCCGAGGAAAAGATTGATATTGGCCTTCACCTCACCCACATGCATGGGGAGGACATGGGCCGTAGCGCACCTCACTCTGTCGCTCGACATACCCCTAGCTAAAGAGGTCGGGGTGAGGAGGCCGCTACACGTGGGGGCTCGTGAGTCCGGGATGAAATGTGTGTTAACCCTGAGGTTTGGAACGGCTGTGTTTGAACTTTGCTGCCCGGAGGAGGTCCGAGCAGGTCGGCCATGTGATTGGCCAAAGTGCGTCCCTGTGCTCGAAGTCGTGGAAATTTCCCTGAAAAACTGGGAGAGGCCCATGCAGAAAGAGCGGGAAGAGGGAGGAGTCCAGCCGTGTGACGAACTACATGTGGGGACTTTTGCTGCACTGCGCCACGAGGCATCCCATGACTGCGCAATTCGTGGGAGGAGACTGAAGGAAGCCCGCGAAAACGTGCAAGTCGTGGGAGGAGTCTGGCCACGTGTGGAGATACACGTGGAGACTCCGGCGCGGGGTCAGCGCGTGATGGAGCAGCAAGTGGTCGGAGCGAACTCAGGCTACCCGTGGATGACGGTACCTTATCCTTTCAAGATGACTGCATTTGCTGCATCCATTACAGACACGGGGATAAGGCTCAGGCCCCGAGGACAGTTGGCTTTGTATTCATGCAGAGACACAGAGGCCCTCGGTGTGATCTGTCCCGGATGCTCGGGACTGGTGGTCCAACTAAAGCCATTCGGGCGATGCGAAGCATGCAAGGAGTTTCTTTTTGAGGTTGAACCGCACACGGAAAGGCCCCGGGCCCTACGCCTCAACTGCATCACAGGAACCGCCACTCCGGAGGGAGAGATCAAAGCCTTTGCGGAGTTTCCCGTGCGCGCTGACCAGGGCGAAGTGACTGCCCAACCAGAGACTGAGAGAGAAAAATCCGAGGACACTGCTTCGGTCACCACAGACTCCCTGCTGCCACCCCCGAAGAGGAAGATAGGCCTGGTGCAGGCCTCCTGTGGTCGTGGTCGAGCTTCACCCAGCTGCTTGCCGGACCTGGATGGATCCGGTCGGAAGAATCCTGGACATCCCAGTGCTGAAAAAGGTCCAGGTGAGCCAGGGGCTGGGACTGTGTGTGTGGTTGGAGGTGTCGGGAGTTCACAGTCGGTGGAGCCCGCAAGGGAGGGTAGCCTTCCGTCTACTAGAGACTACCTTCCCACTGAGATGTATGACACCTCCGACTTAGAGTCATTGTCAGACTGTGGTGATGATGGAGAGATAGACGAACTGTTTCACCGGAAGGGCTGGGACAGACGCCCACTACCTGTGCTGAGTAAGCCACAGGACTCCCCCATGTCCATAGATGACAGTACGCCCCGGGTGCAAGCCCCGGAGTTATTGAGGAAATCTAGTCTTTCAAATAACCTTCCACATCCAACCACATCACCCGCTCTGATAGTGGCGATGCAGCGTGCTTCATTGCGGGCACCAAGAGCAAAGCCACCCGAGATGGTGAAAGTACCTCGGCACCCGGAGGCCATCGTACAGCCAGGAGAAGGTGAGCGAGATGTGATGCCGCCTCTAGCTCGATTGCAGAGACTTTTCTCCCAGAGAGTAGGGATGAGCTTCGTGTTCGAGTCGAACATACGTTCGACTCGAACATTGGCTGTTCGATCGTTCGACGAAGATCGAACGATTTGGGCCGTTCGCGCCAAATTCGAGTGACGCGAACGGCCCACAATGCACTACGCCATCGCAGTGTCATCCAGGCGCTGTGATTGGCCAAGCATGCACTGTGACCCCGCATGCTTGGCCAATCACAGCGCCGGCAGCGAGGAGAGCAATGATTGGCCACAGGCAGGATGCCTGTGGCCAATTATTGCTGAGGGTGTTTAGTACACGCCCCACACTATAAAAGGCCGCCAGCACGGCGGCCTAGTGTAGTGTGTTCCGGAGCAGGGATAGAGTAGCATAGGCAGGGACAGTGACTGTTATTTCTTTCTTGCTTAACCTGGATTCCTTTAGTTTAGGGAAAGAGAAGGATAGGTAGGGAGAGTGTCAGTGTGTTTTGTGCTTCTGCTATAGTGTGCTTAAAAAAAACATTTATTCTAGGGACAGAAAACTCTAGGTAGGGACAGTGTCAGTTTCTTTCACTCTGCAAGTCCTTGTTTCCAGGGACCTGTAAGGACAGTGAGTTAATTGTCCTTGTGCTATATTGTGCTTAAAAAAAACATTTATTCTAGGGACAGAAAACTCTAGGTAGGGACAGTGTCAGTTTCTTTCACTCTGCAAGTCCTTGTTTCCAGGGACCTGTAAGGACAGTGAGTTAATTGTCCTTGTGCTATATTGTGATTAAAAAAAACATTTATTCTAGGGACAGAAAACTCTAGGTAGGGACAGTGTCAGTTTCTTTCACTCTGCAAGTCCTTGTTTCCAGGGACCTGTAAGGACAGTGAGTTAATTTTCCTTGTGCTATATTGTGATTAAAAAAAACATTTTTTCTAGGGACAGAAAACTGTAGGTAGGGAGAGTGTTTTTTTTCTTTCACTCTGCAAGTCCTTGTTTCCAGGGACCTGTAAGGACAGTGAGTTAATTGTCCTTGTGCTATATTGTGCTTAAAAAAAACATTTATTCTAGGGACAGAAAACTCTAGGTAGGGACAGTGTCAGTTTCTTTCACTCTGCAAGTCCTTGTTTCCAGGGACCTGTAAGGACAGTGAGTTAATTTTCCTTGTGCTATATTGTGATTAAAAAAAACATTTATTCTAGGGACAGAAAACTCTAGGTAGGGACAGTGTCAGTTTCTTTCACTCTGCAAGTCCTTGTTTCCAGGGACCTGTAAGGACAGTGAGTTAATTTTCCTTGTGCTATATTGTGATTAAAAAAAACATTTATTCTAGGGACAGAAAACTCTAGGTAGGGACAGTGTCAGTTTCTTTCACTCTGCAAGTCCTTGTTTCCAGGGACCTGTAAGGACAGTGAGTTAATTTTCCTTGTGCTATATTGTGATTAAAAAAAACATTTATTCTAGGGACAGAAAACTCTAGGTAGGGACAGTGTCAGTTTCTTTCACTCTGCAAGTCCTTGTTTCCAGGGACCTGTAAGGACAGTGAGTTCATTTTCCTTGTGCTATATTGTGATTAAAAAAAACATTTTTTCTAGGGACAGAAAACTGTAGGTAGGGAGAGTGTTTTTTTTCTTTCACTCTGCAAGTCCTTGTTTCCAGGGACCTGTAAGGACAGTGAGTTAATTTTCCTTGTGCTATATTGTGATTAAAAAAAACATTTTTTCTAGGGACAGAAAACTCTAGGTAGGGAGAGTGTTTTTTTTCTTTCACTCTGCAAGTCCTTGTTTCCAGGGACCTGTAAGGACAGTGAGTTAATTTTCCTTGTGCTATATTGTGATTAAAAAAAACATTTTTTCTAGGGACAGAAAACTCTAGGTAGGGAGAGTGTTTTTTTTCTTTCACTCTGCAAGTCCTTGTTTCCAGGGACCTGTAAGGACAGTGAGTTAATTGTCCTTGTGCTATATTGTGCTTAAAAAAAACATTTATTCTAGGGACAGAAAACTCTAGGTAGGGACAGTGTCAGTTTCTTTCACTCTGCAAGTCCTTGTTTCCAGGGACCTGTAAGGACAGTGAGTTAATTTTCCTTGTGCTATATTGTGATTAAAAAAAACATTTTTTCTAGGGACAGAAAACTCTAGGTAGGGAGAGTGTTTTTTTTCTTTCACTCTGCAAGTCCTTGTTTCCAGGGACCTGTAAGGACAGTGAGTTAATTGTCCTTGTGCTATATTGTGATTAAAAAAAACATTTATTCTAGGGACAGAAAACTCTAGGTAGGGACAGTGTCAGTTTCTTTCACTCTGCAAGTCCTTGTTTCCAGGGACCTGTAAGGACAGTGAGTTAATTTTCCTTGTGCTATATTGTGATTAAAAAAAACATTTTTTCTAGGGACAGAAAACTGTAGGTAGGGAGAGTGTTTTTTTTCTTTCACTCTGCAAGTCCTTGTTTCCAGGGACCTGTAAGGACAGTGAGTTAATTGTCCTTGTGCTATATTGTGCTTAAAAAAAACATTTATTCTAGGGACAGAAAACTCTAGGTAGGGACAGTGTCAGTTTCTTTCACTCTGCAAGTCCTTGTTTCCAGGGACCTGTAAGGACAGTGAGTTAATTTTCCTTGTGCTATATTGTGATTAAAAAAAACATTTATTCTAGGGACAGAAAACTCTAGGTAGGGACAGTGTCAGTTTCTTTCACTCTGCAAGTCCTTGTTTCCAGGGACCTGTAAGGACAGTGAGTTAATTTTCCTTGTGCTATATTGTGATTAAAAAAAACATTTATTCTAGGGACAGAAAACTCTAGGTAGGGACAGTGTCAGTTTCTTTCACTCTGCAAGTCCTTGTTTCCAGGGACCTGTAAGGACAGTGAGTTAATTTTCCTTGTGCTATATTGTGATTAAAAAAAACATTTATTCTAGGGACAGAAAACTCTAGGTAGGGACAGTGTCAGTTTCTTTCACTCTGCAAGTCCTTGTTTCCAGGGACCTGTAAGGACAGTGAGTTAATTTTCCTTGTGCTATATTGTGATTAAAAAAAACATTTTTTCTAGGGACAGAAAACTCTAGGTAGGGAGAGTGTTTTTTTTCTTTCACTCTGCAAGTCCTTGTTTCCAGGGACCTGTAAGGACAGTGAGTTAATTTTCCTTGTGCTATATTGTGATTAAAAAAAACATTTTTTCTAGGGACAGAAAACTCTAGGTAGGGAGAGTGTTTTTTTTCTTTCACTCTGCAAGTCCTTGTTTCCAGGGACCTGTAAGGACAGTGAGTTAATTGTCCTTGTGCTATATTGTGCTTAAAAAAAACATTTTTTCTAGGGACAGAAAACTCTAGGTAGGGAGAGTGTTTTTTTTTTTTCACTCTGCAAGTCCTTGTTTCCAGGGACCTGTAAGGACAGTGAGTTAATTGTCCTTGTGCTATATTGTGCTTAAAAAAAACATTTATTCTAGGGACAGAAAACTCTAGGTAGGGACAGTGTCAGTTTCTTTCACTCTGCAAGTCCTTGTTTCCAGGGACCTGTAAGGACAGTGAGTTAATTTTCCTTGTGCTATATTGTGATTAAAAAAAACATTTTTTATAGGGACAGAAAACTCTAGGTAGGGAGAGTGTTTTTTTTCTTTCACTCTGCAAGTCCTTGTTTCCAGGGACCTGTAAGGACAGTGAGTTAATTTTCCTTGTGCTATATTGTGATTAAAAAAAACATTTTTTCTAGGGACAGAAAACTCTAGGTAGGGAGAGTGTTTTTTTTCTTTCACTCTGCAAGTCCTTGTTTCCAGGGACCTGTAAGGACAGTGAGTTAATTTTCCTTGTGCTATATTGTGATTAAAAAAAACATTTTTTCTAGGGACAGAAAACTCTAGGTAGGGAGAGTGTTTTTTTTCTTTCACTCTGCAAGTCCTTGTTTCCAGGGACCTGTAAGGACAGTGAGTTAATTGTCCTTGTGCTATATTGTGCTTAAAAAAAACATTTATTCTAGGGACAGAAAACTCTAGGTAGGGACAGTGTCAGTTTCTTTCACTCTGCAAGTCCTTGTTTCCAGGGACCTGTAAGGACAGTGAGTTAATTGTCCTTGTGCTATATTGTGATTAAAAAAAACATTTATTCTAGGGACAGAAAACTCTAGGTAGGGACAGTGTCAGTTTCTTTCACTCTGCAAGTCCTTGTTTCCAGGGACCTGTAAGGACAGTGAGTTAATTTTCCTTGTGCTATATTGTGATTAAAAAAAACATTTTTTCTAGGGACAGAAAACTGTAGGTAGGGAGAGTGTTTTTTTTCTTTCACTCTGCAAGTCCTTGTTTCCAGGGACCTGTAAGGACAGTGAGTTAATTGTCCTTGTGCTATATTGTGCTTAAAAAAAACATTTATTCTAGGGACAGAAAACTCTAGGTAGGGACAGTGTCAGTTTCTTTCACTCTGCAAGTCCTTGTTTCCAGGGACCTGGAGAGACATTGAGTGAATTGTCCTTGTGCTATATTGTGATTAAAAAAAACATTTATTCTAGGGACAGAAAACTCTAGGTAGGGACAGTGTCAGTTTCTTTCACTGTGAAAGTCCTTGTTTCAAGGGACAGAGAAGGACACCTGAAGGTAGCCCTTATTGCTTTTTTCCCATCTCCCTGCAGGCCATCTATTAGAATGTCTGGAAGGCAAACAAGGAGAGGCAGACAGTCAGGAGGCAATAAAAGAGGGCAAGCAGGCTCTGTGTCTGGGGGCAACAGTGCTGGTCGTGGACGCGGTGCATTGTCATCAGCACATGGCCATGGGACACGCTTGTCCTTCTTTTCGGCAGCTGGACATGTTGAGCCACATCATGCCGAAGACTTGGTAGAGTGGATGACCAAGCCCTCCTCCTCCTCCTCATCCTCTCTCACCCAGGCTCAGGGTACTGGAAAAGCAGCTGCCAAAGCGTCGTCTTCCCTGGTATCAATGTCAGACAAATCATCAGTCACTCCTTCCCTAGACCCACCATGTCCTCCTCCTGAGGAGTCCCCCGAACTGTTTCAGCACAGTGTTGGGTACATGCTCCAGGAGGATGCCCAGCGTTTCGAAGGGTCTGATGATGAAACCCAGCTAGAGGAAGGCAGTAGCGTGAGAGCAGACAGAGGGGATGCTCAAGAAGGACACCAATCTGGCAGTCATGTTCCAGCAGCTGCAGCATACTGCCAGATTGGCTCCAGTGATGAGGAGGGAGGGGATGATGAGGTCAATGACTCCACGTGGGTGCCTAATAGGAGAGAGGAGGAGGAGGAGGATGAGGAGGAGGCACATCTCCAACGAGGCAGGATGCCCTTTGGTGGCCAGCGTAAGGGCAGTACACCGACGGAATCACACCGCAGAGCTCCGCCTGTGCAGGGCGCTGCCTCTGCCCGTCATTCAAAAAGTTCTTTGGTGTGGGCCTTTTTTGAGGCTAGTGCATCAGATCGCACAGCTGCTGTTTGCAACATATGTCTCAAGCGTATATCGCGTGGCCAAAACATCAGCCGCTTGGGTACCACATGCCTGACCAGACATATGTTGACCTGCCATGCAGCTCGTTGGCAAGCCTACCTCAAAGACCCACACCAAAGAACCAAGCGGACCTCTCCTTGCACCGCATCAGCTGGGATCTCCAACCCCACTATAACTTCAGTCCTCTCTGAAACATGCACTGAGAGGAATGAAGGTGTAGAATTAGGTGTGTCACAGCCAAGTACTTGCGCCCACTCTGCTAGCAGTACACCGACGTCCGATTCTAGCAGGCAAATTTCCCTGCCCCAGCTGCTGGACCGTCGAAAGAAGTTCACTCCCAGCCATCCACATGCCCAGCGGTTGAATGCTAGCTTGGCTAAATTGCTAGCGCTTCAACTGCTGCCTTTTCAGTTGGTAGACTCGGCCCCCTTCCGTGAGTTTGTGCAATGTGCGGTTCCTCAGTGGCAGGTTCCCAAACGCCACTTTTTCTCACGGAAGGCTATTCCGGCTCTCTACCGGCATGTGGAAGGCAATGTCTTGGCCTCGCTGGACAGGGCGGTCAGCGGTAAGGTGCATATTACCGCTGACTCATGGTCCAGCAGGCATGGACAGGGACGTTACCTTTCTTTCACGGCCCATTGGGTCACTCTTTTGGCAGCTGGGAAGGATTCAGGACAAGGTGCAGTAGTGTTGGAGGTTGTCCCACCGCCACGCCTCCAAAATGCTACTACTGGTTGTGACACACCTCTCTCCTCCACCCCCTCCTCTTCTTCTTCCTCCATGGCCTCTTCCTGTGGTTTGTCCTATGAACCAGCGGTGCTCCGTAGCCGTTCACGGGGCTACGCAAGTACGCAGGCAAAAAGATGCCATGCCGTGCTTGCGCTGGTGTGTTTGGGGGACAGAAGCCACACTGGGGCAGAGGTCCTGTCTGCTCTGCAGGGCCAGGCCGAGAGGTGGTTGACGCCACGCCAGCTTAAGCCAGGAATGGTGGTTTGCGACAATGGCACCAACCTCCTCTCCGCCCTCCGACAGGGACAACTGACCCATGTGCCCTGTGTGGCTCACGTCCTTAACCTGGTGGTGCAGCGCTTCTTGGGCAGGTACCCGGGCTTACAGGATGTCCTGAGGCAGGCCAGGAAAGTCTGTGTGCATTTCCGCAGATCTTATAATGCCAGTGCTCGCCTGGCTGAGCTGCAAAAGGAGTTGAACCTGCCCAAGAACCGCCTTATATGTGACATGCCCACCAGGTGGAACTCAACGTTGGCCATGCTGCAGCGGCTGCACACGCAGCAGAGGGCCATCAATGAGTACCTGTGCGACTACGGCACCAGGACAGGGTCAGGGGAGCTTGGTTTTTTTTCTCCACGCCAGTGGGGCATGATCAGGGATGCATGCACTGTCCTGGCACCATTTGAGGAGGCCACGAGGATGGTGAGCAGTGACAGTGCATGCATCAGTGACACTGTACCTCTTGTCCACCTGTTGGAGCACACGCTGCGTGGAATAATGGACAGGGCACTTGAGGCAGAACAGAGGCAGGAAGAGGAGGACTTCCTTGCCTCTCAAGGCCCCCTTTACCCAGACAGTGTTCCTTCTGTCCCACCCATCGCACAGGAAGAGGAGGAGGAGGAGGAGGAGGAGGAGGAGGAGGAGGATTGTGTCAGCATGGAGGTGGAGGCTGGCACTCAGCATCATCAGCAGCAGTCTTTTAGGGATGATTTACAGTCCCAAGAAACCAGTGGACTTGTACGTGGCTGGGAGGAGGTGGCTGCGGATCATGTCGTCCTTAGTGACCCAGAGGACTCCGGAGCGAATGCCTCAGCAAACCTACGCTGCATGGCCTCCCTGATCCTGCAAAGTCTGCGGAAGGATCCTCGTATTCTTCGGATCAAGGAGAGGGACCATTACTGGCTGGCCACTCTCCTTGATCCACGGTACAAGGGTAAGGTTGCGGACCTTATGTTACCGTCGCAGAGGGAGCAGAGGATGAGACAACTCCGGGAGGCCTTGCAGAAAGGTCTGTGCAACGCGTTCCCAGAGACTGGGAGGTTGCAAACTCCTGGTCCTGGACAACGAGTTGCTGAGGCTTCGGCCAGTCAAAGAAGGAGCGGTGGGGAAGGTGGCCGTCTGACCGATGCGTTCAGACAATTCTTTAGTCCGCAGCCCCAAAGTATGATCGGTTCCAGCAACCATCGCCAGCGTCTGATAAACATGGTGCAGGAATATCTAGGGGCAAGGTCAGACTTGGACACCTTCCCCACCGAAAATCCTCTGGCTTACTGGGTCTTGAGGATGGATCACTGGCCAGAGCTTGCACAGTATGCAATTGAGCTACTGGCCTGTCCTGCATCCAGCGTTCTTTCGGAACGCACATTCAGTGCTGCTGGAGGATTTGTCACGGATCACAGGGTGCGCCTGTCCACCGACTCGGTTGATCGACTGACTTTCATCAAGATGAACCAGTCTTGGATCACCACCAGCTACCACACACCTGATGCTGATATAACAGACTAATTGATTTTAAAATGTCACATCCCTTCAAGACTGATGCTGATGCTGAGTGCCTGTGCTGTTATGTTGACTGGCTATCCTCCTCCTCCGAGTCCTCAATGATACGATTGATGATGATAGCTTGGAAGATCATTTTTGTTTATGGGTGCCGCCACCAGTGCCTAACGCCCAATTTTTCAGCCCCTGTTTAACAGGGGCGTGTAATTACAATTTTTGAAGCAATACTTTGCAACAGGGCTCATTGCTGTGCTCCAAGTACAGTATCTGTGAGGAGTTGCAGTGTTGTGCCACCAGTGCCTAAGGCCCAATTTTTCAGCCCCTGTTTAACAGGGGCGTGTCATTACAATTTTTGAAGCAATACTTTGCAACAGGGCTCATTGCTGTGCTCCAAGTACAGTATCTGTGAAGGGTTGCAGTGTTGTGCCACCAGTGCCTAAGGCCCAATTTTTCAGCCCCTGTTCAACAGGGGCATGTAATTACAATTCTTGATCTAATAATTCACAGCAGGGCCCATTGCTGCACCCACCAAGAGTAACTGTCAGGGCTTACAGTGTTGTGGCACCAGCACCACCATCAAAGGCCCAATTTTTACTACCACTGTTCAACAATTATATGTAATTAAAATTCCTGATATAATAGTTGACAGCAGGGCGTTCCAGCACCAACCAAGAGTAACTGTGAGTGCTTACAGTGTTGTGCCAACACCAACAACTAAGGGGCCTATTTCTGCAGAGTATATACGGCAGGTCCCTACTTTCAAACATCCAACTTACAAACGACTCCTACTTGCAAACGCAAGAAGACAACAGGAAGTGAGAGGAAATCTACCACTAGGAAGGAAAATTCTCTCCTGTAAGAATAAATATGGGAGAAAGGTGTCTCCTCTGTACTGATGCTTTATCAGCAATCCTTGTTTCAAGAAAAACACCACATTTCAAAAACAGTTGTCATTAGGACGGAAAGTGAGGTGAAATGTTCTGAACAGGGGCACAGACAGCAAAACAAATGTTACAGGGGTGATAACCCTTACCTATGTTTTCCAAAAAGTTTAAAAATAGATTTTTGGTCTGGAGCTACACTTCAACAATGTACCTGTTCAAAATTACAAACAGATTCTACATAAGAACAAACCTACAGTCCCTGTCTTGTATGCACCGCCTGTATACGGCTGTTCAGAGTATATAGGGCCTTTTTTATTTTATGTGCGGGGTTCCCCTTAATATCCATACAAGACCCAAAGGGGCTGGTAATGGGCTGGGGTAGGGGGGGGGTCATGGGGTAGCTATGCCATTTTTCTTAAAGATTTTCATCCATATTACCGGGACCAGACATTACATTAAAGCCGCAAGCAGTTTTAAATGGCTTTTTTTTCCTTTAGAAGTGTCATTTTGTGCAGGGACAGTTCTAAACACGGGAAACACGTGGCACTTCACAGGCATACTTTAGACACCCCCCAGGTACGATATTTAAAGGAATATTTGACTTTTTTTTTTTCACTTTATGCATCATTAAAATGACTGCTCCCGGAAAACGACCGTTTTTAAAACTTATTTTTGCATTGATACATGTCCCCTGGTGCAGAACCCGGGTTCCCAAACCCTTTTTAGGACAATAACATGCATAATAGTTTTTATAATTAGCACTTTAGAATTCGAACGTTCGCATCCATTGTATTTAATAGGGTTCTAATGTTCGTTCGAACTTTCGGTCCGTTCGCGGGTTCTGGTGCGAACCGAACCCGGGGGTGTTCGGCTCATCACTACCAGAGAGTCGCCCGTGAATATGGGTGGGAGTACCCCTACTTGCCTCGGGACTTATTGTATGAAGTCGAGGTCTTGCGACCAAGGTGGTATGACGAGTTTGTGTGGGAAAAACTCAAAGTGCCCCATGCCCGGCGATACCTGTCATGTTCGCCGCCGGTGTCTAAAAAGTTTAAAGACTGCAGAGCTGATTGGAGACTTGGGCGCCATATTCATGCCGATAAGGTGCTCATCTGCAGGAAAGAAGGAGAAGACGTCGAATATTCGGTGGAAGTATTTGACAAACACCTGAAGCCCTTGTTTCTGCCGGATCCAAGGTTCTATTTATAGAAGTGAGCTCCTATCTTGTTGCTGTTGAAACTTTCTGGAAGAGACATTCCCAGACGCCTAGAACTGTGCCCTACTTTTGTTTTGATTTGGGCTTTTCTTTCACTCACTGGAGATTTGGGAGCTGTTGTTTTTTTGTTCTCCCTTCTCTTCATGTGCCAAAAGGCAGAGACTTTTGGGGTAGAGTTAGAGTAGGAAAGCAGGAAGAATGGAGACTTCGGCAAGTGTTGTGACCGCGGCGCTGTCACCAGGTGGCAGTGTTGTGCAACGGTTGTTTAAAAATGTTACACATACATCACTTTACTTATTGGAGTGAATGGGTTTCTCGGCTGACAGACCCATTCATGCCAAATGACACAGATTGTTAGGATGTGTTTTTTTGTTTTTTTTGTTTCCCTTCTGCAGGAGATTCGTCGGTCAAGGCTACTGAGTATGGGGTGGTTCTTAGACAGTGGCGGGAGGGATTGTATGTGTGTACATGACAGATGTTTTATACAAAAGTTTTAATGTTTTATAGTTCCCTTTTCTGTTGAGCAGGTCTTGGCACATACAGTATCCAAAATATTAGGGATAGCCTCTGGGGCCCACTTCATGTCACCCCTCCTTGGGAGACATGGGTGTGCACCTGACGCTGGGGACCAGCGTCAAATCACCAGGGGGAGTGTGTAGCGGGGTCCTCAATTTAGTGGGATACACCTGGGGGTAGTGTGACCCAGGTGTGTAATTATGTTAGGGTTCAGACCCCTTTTTGTTATTCGTGGAGGATTGGGTGGTGCGATATTCTCCTTGACCAGTGGGTGTCAGTGTACCTACTGGCTCGAGGTAGAATCACTACCACAGTGCTACCCTTCTTTGTCCCTTCCTGGAGATGGTACGGCTGGGGCGGGGAACCCGCCGTGGTGTCGAGGGGAGGAGATAAATGGGGGAGACGCCCTCGCCACGAGTTCAGTCTGTCGTCTTGGGGGATCATCTCTTCACGCACCCAGGCACCCTAGGCCTGGGTGCGGGCGGTTCAAGGTTCCGGCCTAGGCGCCCAAGGCCTGGCCGGAATGAAGATGGAGTCCATCCCAGGCACCTTCAGCCTGGGGTGAGGTACTATTGAGGAGGCCTGGGACCCGGTGACTCCGACTGGGTCCCGCGAGGGTGAAGTTGCTCCAGGGCGCCCCTTGCGAGGGGACCCGCATCTGAGGTGAGGAGGCTGGGGAGGTCACCCGTCCGAAGACCCGGTGCAGTGTCAACCCGGTGACGGATGGGCCTTTGGTAACTCCCTTGGAGGACATCTTCCCCTGATAGGGGCTACAGCGCAGCAGAGGAGCTTTCATCAAGACTCCTGCAACCCCTGGTCATAGCACAGGGAGTGTAGGGACTAGGAACCTGTACAGTGCCTCGACCTGCTTCCCCATCGTATCATGCCGTTGCATTTGACTGTATGTGGAGATACGCAATAAACCTGAGTTTGGACTTTGATGGGTGTATGGACTCTGTTGATGGGAACAAAGGGAGATTCCGGCACGGAAGGACTGACCCTCGTAACCAGCACACATTTGGCCCGAGGAAAAGATTGATATTGGCCTTCACCTCACCCACATGCATGGGGAGGACATGGGCCGTAGCGCACCTCACTCTGTCGCTCGACATACCCCTAGCTAAAGAGGTCGGGGTGAGGAGGCCGCTACATATGATTATGCTGAGGTTTATACATGCCTTTGAGACGCTTACTTGCGGCGCAGCAAAAAAATATTATTTTATGGACACAAGAATGCTTTTGTTTTTTTTGACAATACCCCTTCCCCTGTTAACACAATTTGGCCACACCCACTCTTCGCTGTGGCGCGTTGTATGCACCATATTACTACTTTCCTTGGGGCACCCAAAGGTGTCCCAGTTCTTTTACAATCCTATAGTGTATACTACAAGAAAAATATCGTTTGGGTCACTAAAGTGTTCGGGTTTGGCCTGGAGAAAAGGTGGCAACCCTAGTCCCACAGCTAGGTTCCTCCATCAGTTGGTTCTCGCCTCCTAGGATATAGGGACAAGTCTCTGTATTCCCCCCAGTAATTCCAATGTCCACACCACTTCAAACCCTAACGTTTAGTTTATTTTCTCAATGTTCAATAGATAGGAAAGGGTGGAAGAGAGACAGGACCGCAAGGTTTGGGAGGTTAGTCCAGGCACAATGGATAGCACAATCGCTACTCTATCCCTGAGTAGGTTTAGCTCACCCGGATAGTCTCCTACAAAGTGGATCCTAGCAGCCGAAGTGATGCTTGGACGTTTGATCGAGTTGTTTCCTAGATGCGATCGGGAGACTTTCTGCCACAGAATCTATCAGACCCCGAACCTCTTAGCATCTGGATACTTAGGGACAGGTGCCAGCAACAACACATTACTTGGCCCTTGGTGGATAGAAGAATCCCTCCAGAGAGTTACCGGGCCCCTTCCTTCACCGTGAACTCTCACCGGTCCGTCAGAAAGGTCCTCCCCCAGCCTCCTCTTCTTAGAAGCGGGCTCCCTCGCGAGGGACACCCTGGGACTTCTCCTCCGTGAAGCGGGCTCCAGCTAAAGGTGCTGGGCCCAGTGTTGAAGATACAGCCCCAGGACTAAAGGTGCCTGGGACTGATGCACACATGGCCCCGTGGCCTGGAGGGCCATGCGCCACACACCAGGACTCCGACTCTGGAACGAAGACCTTCCCAGGTTGCGTCTGCCCCTTATGTATCCTCTCCCAGCATGCACAGCAGGTCGACCACACCCACTGTACCACTGCCGAGAGAGGACACCCAAGGCACAGCACTAATACCAGCAGTTCAACCCTGACCCATTATGGCAGCGCCACCTATAGGCCACAGGGAACTGCACACCAGTATACCATCCTGGAAATAAAACAGCACAACCTATAAATTGAGAAATGGTCTGAGCCTAACTACTATCTCAGACCAGCCCCTAAATTTGGGTATATAGCACCCCTAAATGGGGTGGGCGCTACAAGTGTATCCAATGACACAATACAACTACTGTACTGATAGCAGATGATAATGCCTATATGGATCAAATAAATAATGAATTATTCACACCAAAAAATAAAAAAATGAATAAGATCCTATAAAGCAGGGGTCAGGAACCTTTTTGGCTGAGAGCCAGGAATGCCACATATTTCAAAATGTAATTCCGTGAGAGCCATACAATATGTTTAAAACTAAATACAAGTAAATGTGTGCATTTTATGTAAGACTGTAATATCCACATCTCCCCCACTGTAATATCCACATCTTCCCCCATTGTAATATCCACATCTCCCCCACTGTAATATCCACAACTCCCCCACTGTAATATCCACAACTCCCCCACTGTAATATCCACAACCCCCCCACTGTAATATCCACATCTCCCCCCACTGTAATGTCCACATCTCCCCCACTGTAATATCCACATCTCGCCCACTGTAATATCCACATCTCCCCCACTGTAATGTCCACATCTCCCCCACTGTAATATCCACATCTCCCTACATCTCCCCCACTGTAATATCCACACCTCCCCCACTGTAATATCCACATCTTCCACACTGTAATATCCACATCTCCCACACTGTAATATCCACATCTCCCTTACAATTGTCTGCTTGCTTACCACTACAAGCAGGCAGATCCACGAGCAGTTGAGGCGGGTGATGATGACGTCAGCGCGCTGCTCACCTAGGGTGCCGCCGGGTGTACCAAGATGGCCGCTGCTCCGGAGTTAGGCCGAAGCCGCTGCATTTCCTATGGGCTCAATCCGCGGATCGGCACACCACGCGATCCGCGGATTGAGAGGCGAGAGCCAGATGTAGCCATCAAAAGAGCCACATCTGGCTCGCGAGCCATAGGTTCCCGACCCCTGCTATAAAGGATTGGAATGTGAAACACTCAATGAGACTCTAGTGAATAAAAATCTAAGTGAACAGTGCATACACAACTGATTTTGTGTGCCAAAATTGGCAACCATGTGTAGATAAACCAAAATAAATGGTATTCAAGCTTGAAAATCACAATGGCATGACCCAAATGTACATACTGAATAACCATATAAATATAAAAAAATATGGAGACAAAGTTCAAGGTGAGTAAAATAAAAGAAATGGGTGCAGAAAGTCCACTCCTTGTAAAGACAAGTCCAATTCCAAAGTATTAAAGAAAAAAGGGGGTTAAGGAAATATTGTGCTGTAGGAAGGTAGTAATGGAAGTGATAGATAGTAAATCCACCGACACCGCAGATAAGGTTTCTCCCCGTGATGAACATCAGATGAAATGGGTAACCTTACCGGATAAGATGGACCTCCACTAGTGGCAAGGTCAACAGCGCCTGCAGATACAACCCTCTGCGGGGTCTTGAGATGGTCACAGGAAGTCGCAGCACCAAGGCTTGGTCACCTCCTCTGCCTCTGGTATCTCTCCTCCGTCAGTTAAAAAAGCAGGATCTTCCAGCCTCTGCAGGGGCCGAATACTCCTCTATCTTGTTCATTTTGAGAAGCTGCTGAATTATCTTCCGTTCATGCTGATGGACCACCTTCTGAAGTTTTCTGATATGCTCTAAATTATGGCCTTTTCTCATCTCTATTAGCTGTCCACTTAAGTCTAAGTCACTTAAAGCGGAGCTCCGCCAAAAAGAAAAATATTAAAAGCCAGCAGCTACAGCAGCTGCTGACTTTTAATATTTGGACACTTACCTGTCCTGGAGTCCAGCGACGTCCGCAGCAGAGGACGAGCGATCGCTCGTCACTCTGCTGCCCCCTCCGCCATCCTCGCTGAGGCAACCAGGAAGTGAAGCCTTGCGGCTTCACTGCCCGGTTCCCTATGGCGCATGCGCGAGTCGCGCTGCTCTGATTCGTCCTCCTGTGTTCTGGGAGCCGAGTGTCTCCCAGAACACTACGGGAAGTCTGGGGGAAGTGACGTGACTCCCGCAGATTTCCCGCAGAGAGGACTCCCGGATGTGGGTGAAAATACCTGTCTTAGACAGGTATCTTCACCCCACCTCCCCCCTGAAAGGTGTCAATTGTGACACCGGAGGGGGGGAGGGTTCCAATGAGCAGAAGTTGAAATTTAGGGTGGAGCTCCACTTTAAGAAACAGACTTACAAGTGGACAGCTAATAGAGATAAGAAAAAGACATAATTTAGAGCATATCAGAAAACTTCAGAAGGTGGTCCATCAGCATGAATGGAAGATAATTCAGCAGCTTCTCAAAATGAACAAGATAGAGGAGTATTCAGCCCCTGCAGAGGCTGGGAGATCCTGCTTTTTTAACTGACGGAGGAGAGATACCAGAGGCAGAGGAGGTGACCGAGCCTTGGTGCTACGAACTCCTGTGACATTCTCAAGACCCCGCAGAGGGTTGTATTTGCAGGCGCTGTTGACCTTGCCACTAGTGGAGGTCCATCTCATCCGGTAAGGTTACCCATTTCATCTGATGTTCATCATGGGGGAAACCTTATCTGCGGTGTCGGTGGATTTACATCTATCACTTCCATTACTACAACACAATATTTCCTCAACCCCCTTTTTTCTTTAATACTTTCAAATTTGAGTGGCGCATCACGGCCCATAATTCACTGCGGCATAGCAGTGCATTGCTGGCTGATGAATGGCCAAGCATGCACTATGACCCGCATGCTTGGCCAATCACAGCGCCGTCTGAACAGAGAGCCGTAATTGGCCAAAGCCAGGATGGCTTTGGCCAATTATAGTTTAGGGGGTTTAGTACATGCCCCACACTATATAAGGCCGCTGGCTTGGCGGCCTTGTGTAGTGTGTTGGAGTTGTTTAACCACTTAACGACCACTCACTGTACATATACGTCGGCAGAATGGCACCTGGAGGCACAATCACGTACCTGTGCGTGCGGTGGTTTTCCGTTGGGGAGCGATCCGTGATGAGGGGGCGGCCATTGGTTTCTGGCCACCCCCTCGTGATCGCTCCCGGTGAATGATATGCTTCCTCTGCTGTGTAAATGTAAACACAGGCAGGAAGAAGTGATGTCATCTCTCTCATCTCTCCTCGTGGCGGTCTTTTCGTCCGGCACGAGGAGAGAAGACATCTCACAGTAAGTGCACCAACAGCCCACTGACACCAGCACACGAAGGCACACTTTTCACCCCCCAGTCACCCCCAGGTCACCCCCCAGCCCCCAGTCACAGTGTCACTGATTGCAGTGATCATTTATTTACTGATCACTGAATTTAGTGTCATCTGTGACAGTAAAAAGTTGCAGGGCAGTTAGGTTTAGGCCCCTTTAGGTCCAGGGTAGCCCCCTAAACCCCCCCTAATAAAGGTTTAACCCCTTGATCGCCCCCCAGGTAACCCTTTCACCCCTTATCGCCAGGGTCACTAAGTAGCAAGTTATTTTTTTTAGGTTTGCCGCAGGTTTTTATAGCGTCAGGTACCCCCATATATGATCTAATAAAGGTTTAACCCCTTGATCGCCCCTAGAGTTAACCCTTTCACCAGTGATCACTGTATAAGTGTCACTGGTTAGCCAGTTAGTTATTTCGTTATTTAGGTTACCCGTCAGGTTTTTATATAGTGTCAGGTACCCCCATATATTACCTAAGAAAGGTTTTAACCCCCTGATTGCCCCTAGTTAACCCTTTCACCAGTGATCACCGTATAAGTGTTACGGGTGACACTGATTGGTTAGTTTGCTTTTTATAGCATCAGAGCACCCGCCGTATATAACCCAATAAAGGTTTAACCCCCTGATCACCCGGCGGGTGATATCAATTAGGTTTTAGCACCAGAGAGGGTCTGCATCGCCCCAGGCAGCATTAGGTTAGTGCCAGTAACGCTAACACCCACGCGCAAAGCATACACCTCCCTTAGTGGTATAGTATCTGAACAGATCAATATCTGATTTGATCAGATCTACACTAGCGTCCCCAGCGGTTTAGGGTTCCCAAAAACACAGTGTTAGCGGGATCAGCCCAGATACTGTGATGGAGTATATAAAATGAATATTTTATTTATAATACGTTTTATCCCTATCTATTATCCATTATAGTTTGAGAAGCTTAGCAAGGGTTAAATGTTTCTCTCCTTGATTTTCTGTTTCTGACAAGTCTATTTTCAGTTATCTTAGCAATTCAGGAAGACTAGTGTCCTCTTACAAGAACCATCTGTTAGGAACAGGAATACATTTTCAGGTCATTCTGTACAAATTAAAAGCTCATTGATCTTAATATTGGGAACCAGAGGGTTTTGTGTATATTAAGGGTACGCGTTTGAAATATTAGATGTGTATCTTTTAGTGTTTATGAAATAAGAAAAAAAGGGTTTTCCTTGATTAAGAAATATAGCAGAAATATTCAGCTCTGAATAAAGGAAAAAGAACAGAAGTCCATTACATCACCACATGGCTATCTTCAACTCCTCCCCACTCCGAGCAAGACTAAAAAGGAGAAAAGAGTATTCCGGGACACTCTGGCAAGGGGAAGAAATTGACGTCACAAGAAGAAGCTCCATATATGAACACAAACTAATTATATGTACATGCCTATGACGTTGCCTGTGTAAGATTTGCCTTTAAAAAGGGCTGACCACCGAGACTAAGGTCTGGAGAAATAAAGAATTCATGCTAGAACACAGTCTGGCGTTAGTTCTTTCAAGCTAGCAAATAGGCCTATTTCTCTCCAGCACAGATTTGGAACAGCGGCAGAACAAGAAAATAGTTTCTGGGATTGGACCAGAACCAATCCATTACAATACCTGCTAGCACCTGCGTTTAGCCCCTCAGCCCAGCCCAGCCCACCCAAGTGCAGTATCGATCGATCACTGTCACTTACCAAACACAACACACATAACTGCAGCGTTCGCAGAGTCAGGCCTGATCCCTGCGATCGCTAACAGTTTTTTTGTAGCGTTTGATATATTTGCTGACGACAGTCAGGTGCTTTTTTTACCTGTGAATCTTACTAGTGTACCCCTAAATTTAGAGCCCAAAATGGCAAATCGAAGGTACACTAGTAAAGAGGCCTACGAGATTCTGAGTATGACAGATAGTGAAGAGGAGGTCACGTATCTGTCAGATTCAGGCTCCGAATACCTTCCCGTAGAAGACAGCGGCTCCATGTCAGATAGCTCTGATGACGAAGGAGAGGTCCCTGCTAAGGTCAGGCGCACCCGATCCCAATCTTCTGAGTTTGTTGAGGAGCAAGAACCGCAGGGCTCTTGTATCATGGAGCAGAGTAGTACTAGCGCTGCTATTCCTTCTGGTGAACTGGCAAGCACCAGCGGCCTAGTACAGCCTGGGCGTACATTCAGCACTGCAGTATCACTTGGTGACGTGGCGAGTCCCATAAGTGCAGTTCAAGCTGGCGAGGTGGCAAGCACAAGTAGTGTCCCGCTGCCACCAAGAAGAAGACAAAGGCAGGCCCGTCGTACCCATAGTACCCTTCCTGCAGAATTCGCCTATCCTGATTGGGTCCCCACCACTTCTGCAGAACCCGTACTTCCCCCATTCACTGCCCAACCCGGTCTTTAGGTGGAAACAGCTGATTTTATGCCACTTGATTTTTATTCACTGTTTTTCACGGAAGATCTCTATAGCTCTATTGTGGACCAGAGTAATTTATATGCTGGTCAATTCATCGCCGCTAATCCCCAGTTGCCTTCCATTTCCAGAGATTGGAAACCAATTACGGTTTCCGAATTTAAGACCTTTCTGGGCCTTTCCCTCAACATGGGCACACATACATTTTCGTCAATGCGTGCTTATTGGTCCACGCACCCAATTGACCACATGCCCGTGTTCTCTGCCTCCATGCCCAGGAAACGATACGAGCAGATCTTGCGGTTCATGCACTTCAACGACAATGAACTTTGTCGTCCACGTGGAGACCCTGAATACGACCGGCTCTACAAAATTCGGCCCCTCATAAACCACCGTAACAAACGTTTTGCAGCCTTGTTTGTTCCCGATCAAGTTGTCTGCGTTGATGAGTCCCTGATTAAATTTTCTGGCCGCGGTGGGGCGTGGTCTGCCAGCGCTGGTGATGGCTGCTTAGACTCTGTGCTCGTCAGCCAAGGGAGAGAAACGGAACGTATCAGGCCCAAACCCGCAGATAATCCACGGCCATCCTGCATCACAACAACCCGGACATCACAGCCAGCCATGTCCAGGAAGAGATCGACGGACTTTCAACCCCAAAAACTGACTGCCTTCTTTTCCAAGCCGTCTAGCAAGGTGAGTCAGGCCCAAAATGGCTCCGGCGCGGCCGCGATCCTGGAGGCCTACACGGATCTTCCTGATGAGATCCCGGGAGATCAGGACCTCCCTTGTCCTCCCTTGTCACCAACCCTCAGAGCAGGAGATAACCCCATCACAGGCAGCCCAGCGAAAGCCCGCATACGGATGGAACCGCCGCCGATGCCGCCGTCATTACAAATTGAGGCCCAGGCTTTCAATCACTTCCAGGCCAACCAGGCCCTAAAATCATCCATGGCCTCTTTCCCCACTTCAGGGCACCCGGTGCTTGACACCACACTAAAGGACATGCTGCTAGCTCTCCAGACCTCACTAATGACAGACCTGTCATCCCTATTCACCAAAATGACAGCTAACATGAATGTAATGGATGATAGAGTGTCACATCTAGAAAGCAGCATGGAGAAATGCACATTTACGGTGAATGAACTGGTTGATTCCTATGCTGACATAAAAGATGAGCAAGCCTGGGTAAGAACTAAGCTGGCAGATTTAGAAGACAGGTCCAGGAGGAACAATATAAAAATCAGGAGTCCCTGAAAACATTCTGCCATTAGACCTCCCTAAATATGCTAAAGAACTTATGCACTTGATCTTGCCTGACGCATCACCAAGAGACCTGATTGTGGACCGAATTCATAGGATTGCTAAACCCTCTCAGTTAGCAGCTTCAGTCCCTAGAGATGTTTTAATGAGGGTGCATTTCTTTCATGTCAAAGAAAGGCTGCTCATGACAATGAGGAATAACCCATCGCTTCCTGAGCCGTACGCCGGAATACTACTATTCCCAGATCTCTCTAAGTACACACTGCAGTTGAGGAGACAGCTCAACCTGATAACCAAGGGCCTCCACAACCACAAGATTCAATTTAAATGGAGATATCCTGCATCCTTGCTCATCACGAGGAATGGCGAAACGCATGTGATCCACAACCTCCACAAGGGAATGCAACTACTCCACCCTTGGGGAATCATACCTGACCCCCCGCAGGATACCACTATACCGTTGGAACAACGAAGCAACCGCCTATCACGCCGCACCCAGAGTGGTCGTGGCACTTGACCAAGTCAGTTTCTATAAAATCTATTGGGCCTATATATCGACAAGATTGATGCTCTCCCTGGCTCCCAGCCTTCTGATTTGTTTTACAGTTGAACATTGACATTGTTACCCCCTATTTAGTGGTTTAGTTGAACAACTGCCTTCTCTACTCCACCTACCGTTCTAACGAGTGGTCATAACACTATACGTGACTACCCTACATGTTCCAATTTTTATCTTGTTTAGTTCTTTCGGTTGACTTTCTTGTTTTACAGCCGCACCACTGCAAGTACCGTGCGAACATCTAGTTCTACCGGGTCTATCTGAACTTAACCCTACAGACGCTCCTGCCTGTGAACCCAGGGAACTCATAAGTCCTCATCGAACTGTAAGTGTTTGTGTCCTACCAGTTGTTTCTTTACAGCACCTATAATGCCGGTCACGGTTTTATCCATAAATGCGAATGGTCTCAACCATCCTGCAAAGAGACATTCACTTTGGAAAACAGCCCTGGACCTTAAGTGTGACATCCTGTGTGTTCAGGAGACACACTTTCTTTCCACAGCTGCCCCTAAGTGTGAGAACAGACATTTTTCCCAGGTTTTCTCCGCCCCATTTACCTCCAAAAAAAGAGGGGTGATGATAGCGGTGCACAACTCGGTCACATTCCAATTGAAAAGTGTTACTCTCGACCCGGAAGGTCGTTACATTATTCTTGTATGTACCATTAATAATACTACCTATACTTTGGTAAATATCTATGCTCCAAATGTCAAACAAGCCCATTTCCTTTGCAAACTCATGCGTACTGTTCACCCCCTGAAACAAGGTCATCTAATTCTCTGTGGAGATTTTAACCTAGTCCCTGATATCAACTTAGACTCCAGTTCTGCATCAAAACGCAGGGAATCCCCTCTGAAAAACTTTGTTGTATCCCACGACTTGTTTGACGCTTGGAGGTGCTTGCACGGAGAGGAGAGGGATTATACATATTTCTCTCCTCTCCACAAGACGTATTCTCGCATTGATAATTTTTTCACTGATAAGTGGTTACTCCAAAACATTAGCGCAGCTGTAATCCACACCACATCTTGGTCGGACCATGCCCCTATCACCATTACTGTATCTGATTCCTCGCAACGAGCAAATACTTTCTTATGGAGAGCGAACAACTAAATCTTGCAACATCCAACTTACTCTTCAGAGATAATAGATCATTTAAATGAATATTTCGAAATTAACTCAGGCTCTGTGTCTGATCCAGGCGTGATGTGGAATGCGCACAAAGCGTTTATCAGAGGTATACTGCTTAAAATTAGCTCCCACCACAAAAAAAAAAGGTCACTAAGGATAGACACTCTACTGTCCCAAATAACCAGCTTAGAACTACAAAACAAATCCAAACCCAATCCAACATGCTCAGCGCAAATCTTAACACTTAAAGCGGAGCTCCGCCAGAAAAAACATATTAAAAGCCAGCAGCTACAGCTACAGCAGCTGCTGGCTTTTAATATTTGGACACTTACCTGTCCTGGAGTCCAGCGACGTCCGCAGCAGAGGACGAGCGACCGCTCTTCGCTCTGCTGCTCCCTCCACCATCCTCGCTGAGGGAACCAGGAAGTGAAGCCCTGCGGCTTCATGCCCGGTTCCCTATGGCGCATGCGCGAGTCGCGCTGCGCCGTTCTGATTGGTGCTCCTGTGTTCTGGGAGCCGAGTGTCTCCCAGAACACTACGGGAAGTTTGGGGGAAGTGAGGTCACTCCCGCAGATTCCCGGAGAGAGGACTCCCGGATGTGGGTGAAAATACCTGTCTTAGACAGGTATCTTCACCCCCCTCCCCCCTGAAAGGTGTCAATTGTGACACCGGAGGGGGGGAGGGTTCCGATTAATAAAAGTGAAAATTTAGGGTGGAGCTCCACTTTAAACAAGAACTCAGGCTCCACCTTCTCCAATCGTACGAACAAACTCAGAGAAAACTAAAAGCCACATCCTATTCCACATCCAATAAAGCAGGTAAAGCCCTTGCTTAACCTATCAAAGACAGACAAATAAAAAACAAAATTGATCGCTTAGTACATCCCCACACAAATGAATCACTCAGGAACCCACAAGCAATAGCCGATGCTTTCAGCGCCTACTATAGTGATTTATATAACCTACAGCGTGACCCAGATACGTACCAACCTTCCCCAGATGACATCAATGACTTTCTCTCCCGCATTAGACTCCCGTCGGTAACGACGGAACAAATCTCCCATCTCAACGAACCTTTCACAGTGCAAGAAGTGATAGAGACTATCAATACTCTCCCTTCAGGCAAATCACCAGGCCCAGATGGTCTCACGGGAGAATACTTTAAACAATTCGCACATCAACTAGCTCCTCATCTCACAAACTTGTACAATGACGCAGCCACCTCCGCTAAATTCCCTCATGAATCCCTACAAGCGTTAATTATCACCCTGCCTAAACCAGGTAAAGAACCAAATGCACCTCAAAACTTCCACCCAATCTCACTCCTAAATTTAGACTTGAAAATATACGCAAAAATGTTTGCCACACGACCCACGATCCACAGAGATCAATCAGGCTTCACGTCCGGTAGACAAGCGTCTGACGCCACAAGGAGATTAATAGATGTCATCCACTTTGCCGAGACTAGTAGGACGCCTTCTCTGCTCCTAGCATTGGACGCGGAGAAGGCGTTCGACAGAGTCCACTGGAACTATTTACATCAGGTCCTACAGAAGTTTGGATTCAAAGGTCAAATATTGAACGCTGTACTAGCACTCTACACCACCCCCTCGGCCCGAGTATTTTCTGCAGATATGTTATCCCAACCGTTTGCCATTACCAA
Source organism: Rana muscosa (assembly GCA_029206835.1). Taxonomy (NCBI): domain Eukaryota; kingdom Metazoa; phylum Chordata; class Amphibia; order Anura; family Ranidae; genus Rana; species Rana muscosa. The sequence continues at coordinate 144,241,821 of CM055118.1, read as the reverse complement.
TGGCACCAGACAAGTGTGCCCGCTGTCGCCACTGATCTTCAATCTACTCATGGAGCCTCTGGCTGAACACATAAGACAGAACCCTAAAATCTCAGGATTTGAGATAGGATGTCAAATGCACAAGATCAGTCTGTTCGCAGATGATGTCATACTAATGATCACGAACCCCACTTCATCCCTAGCAGAAGTACAACATACCCTTCAGTGGTTCAGCAAGATCTCCTATTATAGAGTAAATACCACTAAATCATATATACTAGATTTAGGATTAGATGCCACTTCCAGAAACCTACTTCAATCCCAATTCCCCTTCACGTGGGCAACACACGATATAACGTACCTAGGGATACAGTTAACAAGATCATCAAAAAATCTATACAGTAGCAACTTTATACCATTCCTTACTAAACTTCAAACTGAGACACAAAAACTGGCTAAACAGGAACTATCGTGGTCGGGTAGACTCGCCACATTCAAAATGTTACATCTCCCACAACTGCTTTACCTATACAGAACCATTCCTATCCCTATCCCGTCATCCTATTTCAAATCTCTCCAAACAATCCTCAACAAATTTCTTTGGCAAGGAAAGAAACCTAGATGCGCAAAACTTACTGTCAGGAAAGGCGTTTTTACAATCTGCCTGGCAACAGTGCCGCCAGGAGATCGTCTATACTCCATAGGTCCATTCCGCGCATGCGCGTGCACAATAGCGCGATCGGCGTGCGCGCGCGCGCGTTCGCGGGAGCGCGCGCGGTGACAGCATTTGGCGCCAAACAAGGTATTTAAACTATCTGCATACCTTGCTTCTTGCTGTCTGGTCTACAGCGTTCCCGAGACCCCTGCTATTGACTTCCGATTCCTGTACACCTGTTATCTGATCCGGCTTGTCTCTGTTTAACCCCGATTGCTGCCCGCCCCGACTTCGGCTTGCTCTGACAACTCTCTTGGTCATCCCTGTACCTGGTCGCCTGCTGGTCCCACCCATCGGTCTGTTCGAACTACAAGGCACCTCCACCTGAACTACAGTGCATCCTGCCTGAAGCCACCGTGCATCTCTGCCTGAATCATAGCGCATCTCTGCCTGAACTACCCTGCACCTGTGCCTGAGCTACAGTACACCTCAGCCTGTACTACAATACACCACCTTGTTTCTGCAGTCTGATCTGGGACTTTTATACATCTGCCTGTTGTCTGCATTCTGATTAGTCCTACTGTGCACCTTCCAGCTATCTTTGGACTGTTCCAGTTTGCCGTGCACCATCTGCTGCCGCAACGACCCAATATCCTGCTTACCTGCCAGGCACTTGTGCCCCCTGTCCTCCTGAGCCTCTGTCTGCTCTATCAGGGGCTCTCGAGCCAGGGGATTACGAGAGGCCGCTCCCTGCACGTTGGGCTCCCATCACAAGGTACGTGACAGTACCAGACAGCCATGTCGGAGCCTACGCAGGGGGCCTCTCCCATGGAGGAACTATGCCGCCACCTGGACGGACTTACTGCTGCAGTCAGGAGTTTGCAAGAGGGATATACCCGGCTAGAGGAGCGTGTCCAGACCCTGGCTACCTCAGCACCTGTCGCATCAGGCGCTTCACCTGCACCGTCAGTTGTCATGTTGCCACCTGAACCCAGGGTCCCTACTCCGGAGAGGTTCTCTGGGGACCGCGGCAAGTACAGGGCCTTTCGTAACGCCTGCGAACTTTTTTTTGCGCTTCAGCCCAGGACCTTCTCCCTTGAATCTACCAAGGTGGGCTTTGTCATAGCCCTATTGGCTGGGGAACCTCAGGCCTGGGCACACCGCCTCCTGGAACAGAAAAACACCTGCCTTGACCAACTAAGTACTTTCCTCCAGGCCATGGACCTCCTCTATGAGGACCCTCAACTAGCCGCTACCGCCGAAGCAGCATTATGCTCTCTCCAGCAGGGTCGCAGAGCCGCTGAAGATTACGTATCAGACTTTAGGCGCTGGAGCACCGATACCAGCTGGAACGACGCCGCCCTGCGACACCAATTCCGGCTGGGACTATCAGAGCCCTTAAAGGACGAGTTGGCCCGGGTCGGTATACCAAACACGCTCGATGCCTTGATCCTTCAAGCTATTCAGATCGACAGGCGACTAAGGGAGCGTAGAGCTGAACGGTCAGCGGGACCATCCCGCCCAGTATGGATGCTGCCACGGGTACCCTATCCTCCTCATTCCGCTTCTTCGACCTCCCCACGCTCCGCTACCGATGCCTCTGAACCCATGCAACTGGGGTTGATCCGACCCTCGCTTACTCCTGAGGAGCGCCAGCGACGCCGGGTTCACAACCTCTGCCTCTACTGCGGGGAGTCAGGACACTACGTGAGGATGTGCCCCGCTAAATTGCGTAAGTGCCACCTCTCCTCTACTGTCTCGCCTGTTCTGCCTAACCATTCCGCTCACCTGATCATTTCCATCTCTCTACAGCTCCCAGGAAGGAACATCCGGACTCCCGCCATTATTGACTCCGGTGCTTGCAGCGGCTTCATGGACCTTTCCTTTGCCTTGAAACATCAAGTCCCTTTGAGGCCCAGACCTAAAGAACTCACGGTCCATCTTGCCGACGGATCGGCCATCAGATCAGGACCAGTGACGCAGCAGACAATTCCCCTGCGCACAACCACTGCGGACAAGCATCAAGAACTATTGTGCTTGGACATTATAGAATCCCCTCTCTTCTCAATTATCTTGGGGATACCATGGCTAAAAGCTCATAATCCTCAGATCGACTGGAACACTGGAGAGGTTCGCTTTCCATCTCTCTATTGCCGTGAACACTGTTTTCCAGCGCCATCCGACACCTCGTCCCCATTACTTTGTCTGGGGAGTGATATGGAGAACCGGCGGCTGGTCCCGGAGGCCTATCACAACTTTCTAGATGTCTTTAGCAAAAAGGGCGCGGAGACTCTACCTCTGCACAGGCCCTACGATTGCCCTATTGACCTTCTTCCGGGGGCAGAGGTCCCTTTTGGAAGAATTTTCCCCTTATCTGAACTAGAGCTTGGAACTCTCAAGACGTATCTGGATGACAACTTAGAGAAGGGATTCATACGTCCCCCCACCTCTCCTGCAGGAGCCGGTATATTCTTTGTAGAAAATAAGGACCACTCTCTACGCCCCTGTGTGGATTACAGAGCCCTGAATAAAGTAACTATTAAAAATAGGTATCCCCTGCCATTAGTACCCGAACTTTTTCAAAGACTTGGGACAGCAGCCATTTTCACTAAATTGGACCTCCGCGGGGCCTACAACTTAGTCCGCATTCGGAGCGGTGATGAATGGAAAACAGCGTTTCGCACCAGATTCGGGCACTTTGAATACCTGGTCATGCCCTTCGGGCTATGTAATGCCCCTGCCACGTTCCAACATTTCATAAACGATATTTTTAGAGACTACCTAGATCTATTCGTCATCGTCTACCTAGACGATATCCTGGTCTTCTCTTCCTCCTTAACCGACCATCGTGAACACGTCCGGAAGGTATTGGCTCGACTTCGCCAACATGGTTTGTACGCCAAGCCCGAGAAATGTGCATTCGAACAACAAGATATTCAGTTCCTAGGGCTAATCATTTCGGTAGAGGGTATTAAGATGGACCCTCAGAAGGTCACGGCCATTCTGGATTGGCCAGCCCCCAGCGATAAGAAGGGGATCCAACGCTTCGTGGGCTTTGCGAACTTCTACCGGAAATTCATTAAAGGATTCTCCTCTATCATTGCCCCCATTACCAACTTAACTAAACAAGGTAACCGGTTTCACTGGTCCCCCAAATCTCAGGCCGCCTTCGCTAACCTTAAGAATCTGTTCATCTCGGCCTCTGTTCTAAAGCACCCTAACCCGGCCTTACCTTACATCTTGGAGGTGGATGCCTCTGAAGTGGCAGTTGGAGCAATACTTTCCCAGAGACAAGGCCCAAAGGCCGCATTGCATCCAGTAGCCTTCTTCTCCCGTAAATTAACGGAGGCCGAGAAAAACTACGACGTCGGGGACAGGGAACTTCTGGCAATAAAGTCCGCACTTGAGGAATGGCGCTACCTCCTGGAAGGAGCAGCACATCCTATCCTGATCTATACCGACCATAAGAACCTGGAATACTTAAAGATTGCCAAGAGACTGAGACCACGCCAGGCCAGGTGGGCACTCTTTTTTACCCGATTTTCGTTTCACATCACGTACCGACCCGGATCAAAGAACACCAAACCGGACGCCCTTTCCCGGATGTTTGCCGAACCTAAGGTCCTTTCCCCCCCGGATACCATTCTACCTCCCGGTAACTTCCTCCTGTTACAAGAGGACCTCCTGTCCCAAATCAGACAGGCCTCCTTGGGACCATGCCCAGTTTCTGGCCTTGCCCTACAGTCTAAAGACGGTCTGCTGTGGAACAAAGACAAGATTTTTGTACCTCAACAACTTCGGGTGGCCGTCTTGAAATCCTGTCATGACCACCAGTTAGCCGGCCACTTCGGTGTGTACAAAACTTCCGAACTTCTCCAGCAGACATTCTGGTGGCCACGATTATCCCAAGATTGCAAGCGCTATGTGGAATCTTGTACCACTTGCATCCAGAACAAAAACAGCAAAACCAGAGCCTGGGGGTTACTAAAGCCACTACCCGTCCCGGAGAGACCATGGAGGATGATCTCAATGGACTTTATAGTTGAACTACCTCCATCAGAAGACTTTACGACCATCTTTGTAGTGGTGGATAGACTCTCCAAGATGGCCCATTTCCTACCCATGAGGGGCGTCCCCTCGGCCTCTGAGACTGCAAAAATCTTCATCAGGGAAATAGTAAGGCTGCACGGTGTACCTGCTAACATTACATCTGACCGGGGGGTACAGTTTACATCAAGATTTTGGAGGGCACTATGTAAATCACTGAAGATCGATCTGTTCTTTTCCTCAGCATACCATCCCCAAACCAATGGCCAAACAGAGCGCACCAATCAAACGCTTGAGCAGTACCTGCGCTGCTTTTCAAGCTTCTCCCAGAATGATTGGGCCCCTCTTTTGCCTCTTGCTGAGTTTGCCTACAACAACTCTGTTCATTCTGCCATCAAGCAATCCCCATTTTTCGCAAACTATGGGTTTCACCCATTATTTCTATCTAACAACATGCCCGAATGTCCGGTACCAGCCGCCCAGGAAACTCTAAATTTCTTCTCCACCAACAATAAACTTCTCCAGGAGACCATGACTAAGGCACAAAGCTACAACAAGGAAATTTTCGACAGGAAGAGGAGAGGGGAGCTCAACCTGGCACCTGGGGACCGAGTTTGGCTCTCTACCCTGAATCTAAAATTGGCATGCCCATCCAAGAAGTTGGGCCCTAAATTCGTGGGTCCCTTCCCTATAACAAGGAAGATTAACGAGGTAGCTTACGAATTGAAACTGCCTGAGTCCTTCCGGATTCACCCAGTTTTTCATGTAGCCCTGCTTAGGCCCACGATTCCTGATCCCTTTACGGATCAGGACACCAATCCTCCCGAACCCGTGCTTATCGATGGAGAAAAGGAATTTGAGGTTGAGTCCATTCTGGGTTGTAGACGAAGACGAAACCAGATCCAATACCTGGTGAAATGGAAGGGGTACGGCCCAGAAGAAAACTCATGGGAGCCAAAGGTGAATGTCCACGCGGAAAGGCTAATCAAGGACTTTGAGAAATCTCACCCAGACAAAGTGGCCCAGTTGGGCATCCGGAGGCTGCCCCTTGGGGGGGGGCAATGTCAGGAAAGGCGTTTTTACAATCTGCCTGGCAACAGTGCCGCCAGGAGATCGTCTATACTCCATAGGTCCATTCCGCGCATGCGCGTGCACAATAGCGCGATCGGCGTGCGCGGGCACGCGCGTTCGCGGGAGCGCGCGCGGTGACAGCATTTGGCGCCAAACAAGGTATTTAAACTATCTGCATACCTTGCTTCTTGCTGTCTGGTCTACAGCGTTCCCGAGACCCCTGCTATTGACTTCCGATTCCTGTACACCTGTTATCTGATCCGGCTTGTCTCTGTTTAACCCCGATTGCTGCCCGCCCCGACTTCGGCTTGCTCTGACAACTCTCTTGGTCATCCCTGTACCTGGTCGCCTGCTGGTCCGACCCATCGGTCTGTTCGAACTACAAGGCACCTCCACCTGAACTACAGTGCATCCTGCCTGAAGCCACCGTGCATCTCTGCCTGAATCATAGCGCATCTCTGCCTGAACTACCCTGCACCTGTGCCTGAGCTACAGTACACCTCAGCCTGTACTACAATACACCACCTTGTTTCTGCAGTCTGATCTGGGACTTTTATACATCTGCCTGTTGTCTGCATTCTGATTAGTCCTACTGTGCACCTTCCAGCTATCTTTGGACTGTTCCAGTTTGCCGTGCACCATCTGCTGCCGCAACTACCCAATATCCTGCTTACCTGCCAGGCACTTGTGCCCCCTGTCCTCCTGAGCCTCTGTCTGCTCTATCAGGGGCTCTCGAGCCAGGGGATTACGAGAGGCCGCTCCCTGCACGTTGGGCTCCCATCACAAGGTACGTGACACTTACTCTAATCAAACACAAGCTTGCAGGTGGGGCAGGGTCAATTGAGTTTGAGGACTATTACTGGGCGTCAATACTGACACAACTCCAAGACTGGTTCCACGAATCTCCCCATACACTTTGGGGACATCTGGAAACATCAATGATTAAACACTGTACCTTACATAGCTGGTTACTGGGAATCCCCCATGGCATTCCCATCTCCAAAGCTCTACCCCCCACAATAAGAGCCTCCACCCAGGCCTGGAAGAAACTAGTGAACTTAGGTTCAACAAAGAAACACTCATTCTCTTCTCCTCTCCCTCTAGAAATTATTTGTCACTGTACTATAGACCTTTCTCTGAAACACTGGGTATCCAAAGGTATCAAACACATACAAGATCTATTCTAGGGGAAGGTTCTACTGACGTTCCAAAATTTACAGCAGAAGTTCAACCTCCTTCATACAGACCTCTTTACCTACATACGAGTCAAACATTGTTTATCTCGAATAGCTCGTCCATTCTACACACTCCCTCCTAGGGTATGGACATATTTGACAAATCCCTCCTCAAAGTTGAGGGGAATCTCCCTCTTCTACAATATTTTCCATCAGAAACAGGAGTTTACCAAAACTAAACCCCACATCCACTGGGACACAGATCTTGGACGAACCTTCACCGACACACAATGGCACATAGCATTACGCTCTATTTACAAAGCCACCCAAAATTCCGCATTCTGGGAACTCACACAAAAAATATCTATAAGGTGGTACCTCACACCCACAAAACTTGCATCATTTGACAACACGACCTCGGACACATGCTGGAGATGCAACTCAGAGAGAGGCGACCTACTACACATACTCTGGTCATGCCCCTCAATACAACCATATTGGACAACTATCTTCCACATTCTGTCAGATATCACACAAGAACACATACCACCCTCACCGGCACTGGCATTGCTCAGTCTGTCGATTGAGTCGGTTCAAGGGCCGGTGAGAGTGGTTGTAACCAACATCCTCCTTGCAGCTCGATTGAGCTTGACCAGACTTTGGAAGAGCACCCAACCACCTACGATAGAAAATACTCTCGATCTAGTTAACTTGCATTTTAATTATGAGCTTACACTGGCTTCCAGCAGAGGCCTACTCAAGAAAACACATACTGAATGGGTTCCCTGGACTAAATGGGCTAGAGCAGAACTGTTCCTATAACCCACAAACTCAGATAGTAAACCCTGATCCTGTTACTTTATTCTTTGTCGTGCTACGAACGCTGATAACGCTGTTTTAATACTATGTATGCATATGCTACCTATGAGAACTATGACTGTGCTTTTTGAGCTGTATAATATGTTTTATCCTGAAACAGAATTGGAACGCAACATGTATACTTCCTATGTAATTCGTTGGAAAATCAATAAAAACCTATTGTTTAAAAAAAAAAAAATTTCTGCCCGCTTGTCTTTCAAGCAGTACCTTCCCAGCAAGCGTGCCAGATACGGGGTCAAGCTCTATAAGTTCTGTGACAGGGCAACAGGCTATGTATGGAGCTTTATGGTTTATGAGGGAAAAGATAGTCAGGTAGAGCCGGTGAACTGCCCAGATTACATAGGGAGCGCTGGCAAGATAGTGTGGAACTTGGTGTCACCCTTATTCAGAAAGGGGTACCACTTGTATGTGGACAATTATTACACGAGCGTGCCACTGTTTAGTCACTTGTTTGATCATCAGATTGGAGCATGTGGCACCGTGCGACCTAATCGCCGGGGCTTTCCCCAGGGGCTTGTAGATTCCCGTCTTAGGCTGGGGGAGAGAGCCTGCTTGAAGTGTAATAATTTGCTCGCTGTGAAGTGGAGGGATAATAAGAATGTTTTCCTTACCTCCCTTCATGCAGACACGACAGGCCAAATTCGTACGGCGACTGGTGTTGTGGAGAAACCCCTCTGTGTCTACGAATATAACCAAAATATGGGAGGGGTGGACCTCAACGACCAGAAGTTGGCGCCGTATCACATTGCCCGTAAGGCGAGACGCTGGTACAAAAAAGTGTCTCTATCCTTATTCCAATTGGCTTTCCTGAAAGCTCATGTGCTATACAGAGCTTCAGGCGGGACTTTATCTCTCCTAAAATTCCAGGATGAGATAGTCACAGAATTCCTGTATCCAGGTGGTTCTGCACCTCACCATCCCCTACCAAATGCAGTAAGCCGGCTGCATGAGAGGCATTTTTGTTATGTCCTTGAGAGTACCCCTACCCAACAAGCCCCCCCAAAAAAGATGTTGTGTCTGTAGCAAGCGCGGATTTAGGCGTGACACCCGTTATTTTTGTCCACTCTGTCCTGACAATCCTGGTCTGTGCATTGGTAAATGTTTTGAACGCTACCACACAAAAGTGAAGTTTTAGCATAGGGTACAGCATTTCACAGACTAGGACACACTTACACAGGCTCTCCCAAGATGCCATCGCATTTTGAGAGACCCGAACCGTTACAGTTGTGTAAAAAAAAAAAGTGTAAAAAAAAAACTAAAAAAACAAAACATAAAAAAAAAAAAAAATAGTTGTCGTTTTATTGTTCTCTCTCTCTCTCTCTCTCTCTCTCTCTCTCTCTCTCTCTCTCTATTTTCTCTCTAGTGTTCTGTTCTTTTTTACTGTATTCTATTCTGCAACGTTTTATCATGCTTGCTTTTCAGGTTTGTAACTTTTTGTTTTCAGGTGCGCCATTCAGCTGCAACGCGGATTTATTTATCTTGACAGCAACAGCGTTTGCGCCCACAATACATAAAGCCGTGACTCCAGTGCTGTAGAAGGTGATTTCACCACCACAGTAAAAAAAAAAGAGCATATATGCCGAAGCATGGGGGCAGCAGGGGCGGAGGAGCGATTTTGCTCCTAATGCCGCGTACATACGGTCAAAATTCCGACGGAGGCTTGCCCGTGGAAAAGTCTGACCGTATGTACGCGGCATAACCTTTTATGCCGCATACATACGGTCAAAATTCCGACGGAGGTTTGCCCGTGGAAAAGTCAGACCGTGTGTACGTGGCATTACTTTTTTGCGGGAGGATGCCCCCATGCTTCGGCATATATATATTTTAGGCACAGGTTGCGTTAAAAAAATGTTTTTTTTTTACTAGTTTTTTTTTTGGTATTTGCTTTGCAGGTATGGTATGATAAGGTCTTACTGTTATACTGTAATGTTACTTTGTTTTAATGTTAACCATCATTTGCTTATCAGGTACGCCATTCAGTTGCAGCGCGGATTTATTTATCTTGACAGCAACAGCGTTTGCTCCCACGATACATAAAGCCGTGACTCCAACGCTGTAGGAGGTGATTTCACCACCACAGTAAAAAAAAAGAGCATATATGCCGAAGCATGGGGGCAGCAGGGGCGGAGGAGTGATTTTGCTCCTAATGCCGCGTACATACGGTCGAAATTCCGACGGAGGCTTGCCCGTGGAAAAGTCAGACCGTGTGTACGCGGCATAACTTTTTTGCGGGAGGATGCCCCCATGCTTCGACATATATAAATGGTGCATGTATGCCCATCATTAGAAGTGGGTTGATGAAGGGAGGTATTCTAATGGTGGGCATACCGACCGATCAATCTCTTTTTTTCGTTCAGCCAACAGGCTGCATGAAAAAAAAGATTACAATACATGTTCAACAAGGACCAGCAACGTACTGGTATGTTGCTGGACTTTGAATGGTTATACCAGAATGATGCCTGCGGGTTTTAGGTATCATCTTGGTATCATTCTTTTCAACCAGCGGTCGGCTTTCATGTAAAAGCAATCTTAGCAGATAATTAGCCTCTAGACTGCTTTTACAAGCAGTGGGAAGGAATGCCCCCCCCCCGGATATAAACAGCACCATTGGGAAATTGGGAAAGCATTTTATCACACGATCTTGGTGTGGTCAGATGCTTTGAGGGCAGAGGAAAGATCTAGGGTCTAACCCCCCAATTATTTTCAAAAAAAGAGTACCTGTCACTACCTATTGCTATCATAGGGGCTATTTACATTCCCTGAGATAACATTAAAAATGGTAAAAAAAAAAAAAAAAATGGAAGGAACAGTTTAAAAATAAAATAAAAAAGCAAAATAAATAATAAAAAAATTAAAAATTAAAAAAATAGCACCCCTGTCCCCCCTGCTCTTGCGCAAAGGCGAACGCAAGCGTCGGTCTAGCGTCATATGTAAACAGCAATTGCACCATGCATGTGAGGTATCGCCGCAAAGGTCAGATCGAGGGCAGTCATTTTAGCAGTAGACCTCCTCTGTAAATTTAATGTGGTAACCTGTAAAGGCTTTTAAAGTAATACTCGTAAGGGTTAACAATGTTTGAAGCTTGGCATTGAATCAAATGTTAAATGGCATCTATCTAAGGAGACCATAAATGAAGGGAGGCTTACCTAAAGTAGAACTGAATATTGAGCACCCGATGGGTCCAATGGCAGCCTCTCCCTGTGGCGGGAGTGTGTCCTGACAGCAGTGGCAGTAAAAAACCGCACTCTTATACTCACCATTCCCGGCGGCGTCTGACATCACCGCCGGGAAGCGGACGTATTGTAACTCCGTGGTGCGCATGTCCGGCAGCACAAATGAGAGGACCGCGTCCGATGCGAGAGCGGCGCACATCACGTGTGTCATAGCAGCAACACACGAGGGGCCGCATCATCCGAATCAGGCGCGGCCATCTTGAATAAGGGAAGGCTGCTCAAGATGGCTGTGGCAGTGAGGGAAAAGACTGAGGGCAATACACTTAGATGCCAGAATGGTAAAAAAGTCTGTCCTAAAGGAAGGGGATGCCGAAAATGGGAAAACCCCCTGCGCACAATGAGTGGGGCGCTCTAACTGACCCGGTGATTGACATTACACCTGTAAAGGAGAGAGCACCCCGGGCGTCCGTATGGCCGAGATTGTTGGTTGGCACCATCGCTTCAGCGTGGAGCCCTGAATAACAAAGGGAAACAAAACCAACAGAAAAGGGATAATGTAAATAAGAGTGGTTGTAATATTTAAATTGATCTATGATATTCAAAAGCACAAGAGTAATCGAATCTAGACATCAAAATTAAAGAATGGAGGAGATGAAAAAATAAATTGCAATGAAACGTATTGACCTACAAGCACATGAATGATAATATTATCATTCATGTGCTTGTAGGTCAATACATTTCATTGCAATTTATTTTTTCATCTCCTCCATTCTTTAATTTTGATGTCTAGATTATGCAGAAGGATATGGGCATGGAACCCTTGTATGCCCTGATGATGCGGGACACAATTTAGCCATACCAGTGAAAGATGTGCTTTATGTTCCTAATCTAGAAGGAGGACTCTTATCTGTGAAGCGTCTAACAGCCATAGGACTTACTGTAAAATTCCAAGGTGACAAGTGTTCCATTCTAAACGGCAAACAGACAATAGCAAGTGCCAAGCTGGATGATCATCTATATCACCTCGACACAGTGAAGGAAAAGGTGAGACTATGTACACACAAGCACAATGACTGTATACATATATGGCACAGACGTCTAGGTCACAGACACCCAGAATGCATACAGGAACTACAGAGGAGGAAGCTGACAAGGGATCTGATAGTATCCCCTTGTCCAATTACCATTAAATGTGAATGTTGCATTAAATCCAAAGCTACAAGAGCAACACTTCCCAAAGTCAAAGACCAAAAATTGCCGCTCCAGGCAGATTACGTTTTGGAAAGATGTTTCTCTCTCAGAGACCAAGGGTGCCGGCAATGCACATAGCAATGAAAACAAAAATGGTGAGGACAGCCGCACTCCAATCCAACGTATGTTTATTGAAGAAAGACAGGCACTACAAAAACCAGCATGAACCAGGACAACTGACGCGTTTCACACTTGTTCAGTGTTTACTCATAGCTATAAACATACGTTGGATTGGAGTGCAGCTGTCCTCACCATTTTTGTTTTCATTTCCCAAAGTCAGTCAGAAGAGAGCTTCAAGACCACTTGACTTAGTTCACAGTGACGTGTGTGGTCCCCTAAACCCACCAACACCTGGAGGCAACAGGTACATAGTGACTTTCATAGACGACTATTCAAGATACACAGTCACCTACCTAATGCAACACAAGAGTGAAGTTTTTGAAAAATTAAAAGACTATATAATAAAGACAAGTAACAAGTTTTAGAGGAAGCCTCTCATACTTTGGAGCGATAATGGAGGTGAATTCACAGGAGGTAAGATACAAGAGTACCTAAAACAGAATGGAATAGAACATCAAAAGACAGTCCCGTATACACCAGAACAAATTGGAGTAGCTGAAAGAAAGAATAGAACTCTGACTGAAATGATCAGATGTATGCTGACAGACTCTGGACTACCACAAAAATACTGGGGTGAGGCAGCTATGACCGCTACATATTTGCAGAACAGACTTTTTTCCAGAACAGTGGAGAAAACCCCATATGAACTATGGCACAATGAGAAGCCAAGTGTAAAACACCTAAGAGTTTTTGGATGCAAAGCATTCATCTACATACCTGAAGAAAAACGCACTAAACTCCAAAACAGAGCGTTTGAAGGTATCTTTGTTGGATACAGTGACAATGTCAAGGGTTACAGAATCCTAAATCCCAAAACAGACAAGGTTACCATTAGCAACAGCATAACTTTTGTTGAAGATTTAAGAGCAGTGGCGGAATTTTCAGGGTCGCAGCAGTCGCAGTTGCGACTGGGCCCTGTAGTTCTATGAAGTCCCTGGGGCCCGCCCGCCGCCCGTGTGAGAGGCCCGCCCACCGCTGGATGCAGGGGCGGCACCACGGCAACCCCCCAAGACTCCCAAGTCATCTCCCCCTGCACCTCTGGCTGCCCGTTTAGAGTGCAGTGGGGAGATGTGGGAGGAGGTGGAAGGCTGCGATCGGCAGCTCTATGGTGCCTGTGTGGGCAGGGATCTCCCTGGGGCTTGTAGTGCTCTGAGTGCCAGTGTGTATACAGAGGGAAGGGGAGGGGCCTCTGACCCGGGCAGGTATTAGTTTCACTTTCACTCTGCTTGTACAATGTTGCTGATGCCCGGGTCAGAGGCCCCTCCCCCTCCCCCTCTGCTGTATACATGATTCGGAGATAGAACTACTAGCCCCAGCAAGACCCCCCTGCCTGTGGACACCATAGAGCTGCCGATCGCCGCCTCCCACCTCCACCAGCCAGGTACAGGGGAACCCCTGCAAGGGGGGAGTCAGCTGTTTGGGGACCCTGATGTAAGAGGGGGGGTCTTTCTGGGGACACTAATGTAAGGAAGGGGGCCTCTGGGGACACTAATGTTAGGGGGGGGCCTCTCTGGTGATCCTGGTGTAAGGGGGAGGCTCTCTGGGGACCCTGGTGTAAGGGAGAGGCTCTCTGGGGACCCTGGTGTAAGGGGGAGGCTCTCTGGGGACCCTGGTGTAAGGGGGAGGCTCTCTGGGGACCCTGGTGTAAGGGGGAGGCTCTCTGGGGACCCTGGTTTAAGGGGGAGGCTCTCTGGGGACCCTGGTGTAAGGGGGGCTCTCTGAGGACCCTGGTGTAAGGGGGGGCTCTCTGGGGACCCTGGTGTAAGGGGAGCTCTCTGGGGACCCTGGTGTAAGGGGAGGCTCTCTGGGGACCCTGATGTAAAGGGGAGCTCTCTGGGGACCCTGGTGTAAGGGGAGGCTCTCTGGGGACCCTGGTGTAAGGGGAGGCTCTCTGGGGACCCTGGTGTAAGGGGGGGCTCTCTGGGCACCCTGGTGTAAGGGGGGGGCTCTCTGGGGACCCTGGTGTAAGGAGGGGCTCTCTGGCGACCCTGATGTAAGGAGGGGCTCTCTGGGGACACTAATGTAAGAGGGGAGGCTCTCTGGGGACACTAATGTAAGAGGGGAGGCTCTCTGGGGACCCTGGTGTAAGGGGAGGCTCTCTGGGGACCCTGATGTAAGGGGAGGCTCTCTGGGGACCCTGATGTAAGGGGAGGCTCTCTGGGGACCCTGATGTAAGGGGAGGCTCTCTGGGGACCCTGATGTAAGGGGAGGCTCTCTGGGGACCCTGATGTAAGGGGAGCTCTCTGGGGACCCTGGTGTAAGGGGAGGCTCTCTGGGGACCCTGATGTAAAGGGGAGGCTCTCTGGGGACCCTGGTGTAAGGGGGAGGCTCTCTGGGGACCCTGATGTAAGGGGAGGCTCTCTGGGGACCCTGATGTAAGGGGAGGCTCTCTGGGGACCCTGGTGTAAAGGGAGCTCTCTGGGGACCCTGGTGTAAAGGGGAGCTCTCTGGGGACCCTGGTGTAAGGGGGAGGCTCTCTGGGGACCCTGGTGTAAGGGGAGGCTCTCTGGGGACCCTGGTGTAAGGGGGAGGCTCTCTGGGGACCCTGGTGTAAGGGGGAGGCTCTCTGGGGACCCTGGTGTAAGGGGGAGGCTCTCTGGGGACCCTGGTGTAAGGGGGAGGCTCTCTGGGGACCCTGGTGTAAGGGGGAGGCTCTCTGGGGACCCTGGTGTAAGGGGAGGCTCTCTGGGGACCCTGGTGTAAGGGGGGGCTCTCTGGGCACCCTGGTGTAAGGGGGGGCTCTCTGGGGACCCTGGTGTAAGGAGGGGCTCTCTGGCAACCCTGATGTAAGGAGGGGCTCTCTGGGGACACTAATGTAAGAGGGGAGGCTCTCTGGGGACCCTGATGTAAGGGGAGGCTCTCTGGGGACCCTGATGTAAGGGGAGGCTCTCTGGGGACCCTGATGTAAAGGGAGGCTCTCTGGGGACCCTGATGTAAGGGGAGGCTCTCTGGGGACCCTGATGTAAGGGGAGGCTCTCTGGGGACCCTGATGTAAGGGGAGGCTCTCTGGGGACCCTGATGTAAGGGGAGGCTCTCTGGGGACCCTGATGTAAGGGGAGGCTCTCTGGGGACCCTGGTGTAAGGGGGGGCTCTCTGGGGACCCGGATGTAAGGGGGGCTCTCTGGGCACCCTGGTGTATGGGGGGGCTCTCTGGGCACCCTGGTGTATGGGGGGCTCTCTGGGCACCCTGGTGTATGGGGGGGCTCTCTGGGCACCCTGGTGTAAGGGGGGGCTCTCTGGGGACCCTGGTGTAAGGAGGGGCTCTCTGGTGACCCTGATGTAAGGAGGGGCTCTCTGGCGACCCTGATGTAAGAGGGGAGGCTCTCTGGGGACCCTGATGTAAGGGGAGGCTCTCTGGGGACCCGGATGTAAGGGGAGGCTCTCTGGGGACCCTGATGTAAGGGGAGGCTCTCTGGGGACCCTGATGTAGGGGGAGGCTCTCTAGGGACCCTGATGTAAGTAGGGAGGCTCTCTGGGGGCCCTGATGTAAGAGGGGCTCTCTGGGGAGTCCCCCTATGTGGTGGTGTGTGTGTGTGGGGGGGGCGGTATTGAACGACCTGGCCTTGGGGCGACAAAGGGAGTAAATCTGGGCCTGGGCAGAGGCAGTGCTGAGTCTGGGGGCAGACACTGAAAAATTAAGTCAGCAGACATGCTGACACTAATGAGAGAAGGCGAGGGAGAAGCTTTCCTCTCTGAGTGGAATACCTTTACCGTCTACCCATGAGGCAAGAAGGCATCCTGGCGGGAGATTAGAAGGCACCGTGACTGATCAAACGGAATTCCCGGGGAATCGATTGATTGACGGTAAGTGACATTTTGCAGAGCTGAGCAATCGATGCCAACCTGTGCCTCTTACTGATCCCATCCCCCCACCACTGATCTCATCCCTATCCCCCCATTACTTCTATAACAGAGGTGATGGGTGGGATAGGGATGAAATCAGTGGTGGGAGGATGGGATCAGTAAGAGGCACAGGTGGTGGTAGGAGAGGATGGCACCACCACTGCCACCGCAGCCACCCCCCCCCCTCAAGTACCACTGCAGCCACCCCCCTCAACTACCGCCGTTGCCACCCCCCTCAAAAAAAAAGTATCAAAATCATGCTTTTTCGGGGGGGGCCCTTCGTGATTTCTTGCACCGGGGCCCAGAGGTTTCTAGTTACGCCTCTGTTTAAGAGACAATGTAATGACAACAGTAGAAGCAAGAATAGAAGAGAAAACTGACATTGACCAGCCCATCTCTGTGACTTCCGAACAAACAGTTGAAGTGAGTGTAGACTCAACCAGTACTGAAGAGCAGACACAAGAAGGCTCAGACACAAAAACGAGACGTTCATCAAGAGAAAACAAAGGTAAACCACCTATACGTCTCTCATACAAAGCAAGTACTGCCAGTATCAACGAACCTGCAAACTGGGAAGACATATCTCAACTTTCAGAACAAGAAGCAACTAAATGAATAAAGGCTGCTGAGGAAGAGATAAAATCCATGCATGACACTAAAACATGGACACTTACAGAACTACCACCCGGAAGGAAAGCCATAGGCTGTAAATGGACTTTTAAAGTGAAATACAATGCAGATGGCACAGTTGAACGGTACAAAGCAAGACTAGTAGCCAAGGGCTATTCTCAAAAATACGGAGAGGACTATGATGAGTAGGGATGAGCTCGGTGTTCGAGTCGAACATAAGTTTGACTCGAACATCGGCTGTTCGACCGTTCGGCGAACATCGAACGATTTGGGCCGTTTGCACCAAATTCGAGTGACGCGAACGGCCCACAATACACTGCGCCATCGCAGTTCAATCCCGGCGCTGTGATTGGTAGACATGTGCACTGCCAAAAAATTCGTTAGTTTTCGTTTTCGTTTCATTCGTTTTTTTTTTTTTCGTTTTTCGGGTCATTCGTTATGATCGCAATTCGTAAATTCGTAAATTTGTACATTCGTAAATTTATACATTCGTAAATGTGTACATTCGTAAATTTGTACATTCGTAAATTTGTACATTCATAAATTTGTACATTCGTAAATTTATACATTCGTAAATTTATACATTCGGAAATTTGGAAATTCGATATTTTCGAAAACCCGAAAATTTGAAAATCTGAAAAAATAACTATTAAATTATAGGTATTGTAATTTCCTTTCAAATTTGGCTGTTAGCGAACGTAACAAATACAAATTTATCTGAAGTTACGCATAACCTGAAATAACAAATGCCGCATCTAAACAAATGGAACGGAACAAATTAATAATAATAATAATAAAACGTTTTTATTATTATTATTGTTATTTATTATTATTATTAATTCATTACGTTCCATTCGTTTAGATACGGCATTCATTATGTCGGAAAACAATTCGTAACTTCGTTAAGTTCACTAACAGCCAAATTTGAAAGGAAATTACAATACCTATAATTGAATAGTTAGTAATAGTTAAGTTATTAGTTAATTATTATTTCAGATTTCCGAATTTACTAATTTACGATTGTACGAATGTACAAATTTACGAATGTACGAATATTCGGAAATTCGTAAATTCAAATGTACGAATTTCCGGATAGTTGTACATTCGTAAATTTGTGCATTGGTAAATTCGTATATTCGTAAATTCGTACATTCGTAAATTTGAATTTACGAATATTCGTTAAAATTCGTTAAATGAGTTTTCGTTAATTCGGATATTTCCGAATTAACGAATTTGTCGAAATTCGTTAAAAAACGAATTCGGAACGAAACGAATTGCACATGTCTAGTGATTGGCCAAGCATGCACTGTGACCCCGCATGCTTGGCCAATCACAGCGCCGGCAGCTAGGAGAGCCATAATTGGCCAAAGGCAGGTTGCCTGTGGCCAAGTATAGCTCAGGGGGCTTAACACACGCCCCACACTATAAAAGGCCGCCAGCGCGGCGGCCTTGTGTAGTGTGTTCCGGCGCAGGGAAAGAGTTACATAGGCAGGGACAGTGTCAGTGCTATTTGTACCTCAAACTTGTGTGTAGGGAGAGAGAAGGATAGGCAGGGAGAGTGTCAGTGTCATATTCTTTGCTAAACCTTGTGTGCAGGGAGAGAGAAGGATAGGCAGGGGACAGTGTCAGTGTCACATTCTTTGCTAAACCTTGTGTGCAGGGAGAGAGAAGGATAGGCAGGGAGAGTGTCAGTGTCATATTCTTTGATAAACCTTGTGTGCAGGGAGAGAGAAGGATAGGCAGGGAACAGTGTCAGTGTCATATTCTTTGCTAAACCTTGTGTGCAGGGAGAGAGAAGGATAGGCAGGGAGAGTGTCAGTGTCATATACTTTGATAAACCTTGTGTGCAGGGAGAGAGAAGGATAGGCAGGGGACAGTGTCAGTGTCATATTCTTTTCTAAACCTTGTGTGCAGGGAGAGAGAAGGATAGGCAGGGAGAGTGTCAGTGTCATATACTTTGATAAACCTTGTGTGCAGGGAGAGAGAAGGATAGGCAGGGGACAGTGTCAGTGTCATTGTTGCTAAGCCTACTGCACATTATACACCTGAAGTTAGCCCCTATTGCTGTGTTTTCCTGGTGTGTTACACCAACAGGCATTTGCAGCACTTACAGCAGGCGGAGTGTGCCTCCTGCACCTTATACACCTGAAGTTAGCCTGTATTGCTGCGTTTTCCTGGTGTGTTACACCAACAGGCATTTGCAGCACTTACAGCGGGCGGAGTGTGCCTCCCGATCATATTACACCTAAAGTTAACCTGTATTGCTGCTTTTTTCCTGGTGTGTTACACCAACAGGCATTTGCAGCACTTACAGCGGGCGGAGTGTGCCTCCTGATCATATTACACCTGAAGTTAGCCTGTATTGCTGCTTTTTCCTGGTGTGTTACACCAACAGGCATTTGCAGTACTTACAGCGGGCGGAGTGTGCCTCCTGATCATATTACACCTGAAGTTAGCCTGTATTGCTGCTTTTTCCTGGTGTGTTACACCAACAGGCATTTGCAGCACTTACAGCGGGCGGAGTGTGCCTCCTGATCATATTACACCTGAAGTTAGCCTGTATTGCTGCTTTTTCCTGGTGTGTTACACCAACAGGCATTTGCAAAACTTACAGTGGGTGGAGTGTGCCTCCTGATCATATTACACCTGAAGTTAGCCTGTATTGCTGCGTTTTCCTGGTGTGTTACACCAACGGGCATTTGCAGCACCTACAGCAGGCGTAGTGTGATTCCTGCAAAATATACTCCTGAAGCTAGGCCTTATTGCTGGTTTTCCTATTTCCCTGCAGGCCATTAGAATGTCTGGAAGGCAAACAAGGAGAGGCAGACAGTCAGGAGCCAATAAAAGAGGGCAAGCAGGCTCTGTGTCTAGAGACAACAGTGCTGGTCGTGGACGCGGTGCATCACCATCAGCACGTGGCCATGGGACACGTTTGTCCTTCTTTTCGGCAGCTGGACGTGTTGAGCCGCATCATGCCGAAGACTTGGTAGAGTGGATGACCAAGCCCTCCTCATCCTCCTCATCCTCTCTCACCCAGGCTCAGGGTACTGGCAAAGCAGCTGCCAAAGCGTCCTCTTCCCTGGTATCAATGTCATCATCAGTCACTCCTTCCCTAGACCAACCATGTCCTCCTGAGGAGTCCCCCGAACTGTTTGAGCACAGTGTTGGGTACATGCTCCAGGAGGATGCCCAGCATTTCGAAGGGTCTGATGATGATACCCAGCTAGAGGAAGGCAGTAGCGTGAGAGCAGAGAGAGGGGATGCTCAAGAAGGACACCAATCTGGCAGTCATGTTCCAGCAGCTGCAGCATACTGCCAGATTGGCTCCAGTGATGAGGAGGGAGGGGATGATGAGGTCACTGACTCCACGTGGGTGCCTAATAGGAGAGAGGAGGAGGAGGAGGAGGCACATCTCCAACGAGGCAGGATGCCCTCGGGGGGCCAGCGTAAGGGCAGCACACCGACGGAATCACACCGCAGAGCTCCGCCTGTGCAGGGCGCTGCCTCTGCCCGTTATTCAAAAAGTTCTTTGGTGTGGGCCTTTTTTGAGTCGAGTGCATCAGATCGCACAGCTGCTGTTTGCAACATATGTCTCAAGCGTATATCGCGTGGCCAAAACATCACCCGCTTGGGCACCACATGCTTGACCAGACACATGTTGACCTGCACATGCAGCTCGTTGGCAAGCCTACCTTAAAGACCCACACCAAAGAACAAAGCGGACCTCTCCTTGCACCGCATCAGCTGGGATCTCCAACCCCACTATACCTTCAGTCCTCTCTGAAACCTGCACTGAGAAGAATGAAGGTGTAGAATTAGGTGTGTCACAGCCAAGTACTTGCGGGCACTCTGCTAGCAGTACACCGACGTCCGATTCTAGCAGGCAAATTTCCCTGCCCCAGCTGCTGGACCGTCGAAAGAAGTTCACTCCCAGCCATCCACATGCCCAGCGGTTGAATGCTAGCTTGGCTAAATTGCTAGCGCTTCAACTGCTGCCTTTTCAGTTGGTAGACTCGGCCCCCTTCCGTGAGTTTGTGCAATGTGCAGTTCCTCAGTGGCAGGTTCCCAAACGCCACTTTTTCTCACGGAAGGCGATTCCGTCTCTCTACCGGCATGTGGAAGGCAATGTCTTGGCCTCGCTGGACAGGGCGGTCAGTGGTAAGGTGCATATTACCGCTGACTCATGGTCCAGCAGGCATGGACAGGGGCGTTACCTTTCTTTCACGGCCCATTGGGTCACTCTTTTGGCAGCTGGGAAGGATGCATGACAAGGTGCAGTAGTGTTGGAGGTTGTTCCACCGCCACGCCTCCAAAATGCTACTACTGGTTGTGACACACCTCTCTCCTCCACCCCCTCCTCTTCTTCTTCCTCCATGGCCTCTTCCTGTGCTTTGTCCTCGGAACCAGCGGTGCTCCATAGGCGTTCAAGGGGCTACGCAAGTACGCAGGCAAAAAGATGCCATGCCGTGCTTGCGCTGGTGTGTTTGGGGGACAGGAGCCACACTGGGGCAGAGGTTCTGTCTGCTCTGCAGGGGCAGGCTGAGAGGTGGTTGACACCACGCCAGCTTAAGCCAGGAATGGTAGTTTGCGACAATGGCACCAACCTCCTCTCCGCTCTCCGACAGGGACAACTGACCCATGTGCCCTGTGTGGCTCACGTCCTTAACCTGGTAGTGCAGCGGTTCTTGGGCAGGTACCCGGGCTTACAGGATGTCCTGAGGCAGGCCAGGAAAGTCTGTGTGCATTTCCGCAGATCTTATAATGCCAGTGCTCGCCTGGCTGAGCTTCAAAAGGAGTTGAACCTGCCCAAGAACCGCCTTATATGTGACATGCCCACCAGGTGGAACTCAACGTTGGCCATGCTGCAGCGGCTGCACACGCAGCAGAGGGCCATCAATGAGTACCTGTGCGACTACGACACCAGGACAGGGTCAGGGGAGCTCTGGTTTTTTTCACCACGCCAGTGGGGCATGATCAGGGATGCATGCACTGTCCTGGCACCATTTGAGGAGGCCACGAGGATGGTGAGCAGTGACAGTGCATGCATCAGTGACACTGTACCTCTTGTCCACCTGTTGGAACATACGCTGCGTGGAATAATGGACAGGGCACTTGAGGCAGAACAGAGGCAGGAAGAGGAGGACTTCCTTGCATCTCAAGGCCCCCTTTACCCAGACAGTGTTCCTTCTGTCCCACCCATCGCACAGGAAGAGGAGGAGGAGGATTGTGTCAGCATGGAGGTGGAGCCTGGAACTCAGCATCATCAGCAGCAGTCTTTTAGGGATGATTTACAGTCCCAATAAACCAGTGGACTTGTACGTGGCTGGGAGGAGGTGGCTGCGGATCATGTCGTCCTTAGTGACCCAGAGGACCCTGGACCGAATGCCTCAGCTAACCTACGCTGCATGGCCTCCCTGATCCTGCAAAGTCTGCGGAAGGATCCTCGTATTCTTCGGATCAAGGAGAGGGACCATTACTGGCTGGCCACTCTCCTTGATCCACGGTACAAGGGTAAGGTTGCGGACCTTATCTTACCATTGCAGAGGGAGCAGAGGATGAGACAACTCCGGGAGGCCTTGCAGAAAGGTCTGTGCAACGCGTTCCCAGAGACTGGGAGGTTACAAACTCCTGGTCCTGGACAACGAGTTGCTGAGGCTTCGGTCAGTCAAAGAAGGAGCGGTGGGGAAGGTGGCCGTCTGACCGATGCGTTCAGACAATTCTTTAGTCCGCAGCCCCAAGGTATGATCGGTTCCAGCAACCATCGCCAGCGTCTGATATACATGGTGCAGGAATACCTAGGAGCAAGGTCAGACTTGGACACCTTCCCCACCGAAAATACTCTGGCTTACTGGGTCTTGAGGATGGATCACTGGCCAGAGCTTGCACAGTATGCAATTGAGCTACTGGCCTGTCCTGCATCCAGTGTTCTTTCAGAACGCACATTCAGTGCTGCTGGAGGATTTGTCACGGATCACAGGGTGCGCCTGTCCACCGACTCTGTTGATCGACTGACCTTCATAAAGATGAACCAGTCTTGGATCACCACCAGCTACCAAACACCTGAAGCTGATATAACAGACTAATTTATTTTCAAATGTCACATCCCTTCAAGACTGATGCTGATGCTGAGAGACTGTCCTGTTATGTTGACTGACTATCCTCCTCCTCCTCAATGATCCGATTGATGATGATAGCTTGGAAGAACATTTTTGTTTCTGGGTGCCGCCACCAGTGGCTAAGGCCCAATTTTTCAGCCCCTGTTTAACAGGGGCATGTAATTACAATTTTTTATGCAATGCTTTGCAGCAGGGCTCATTCCTGCACTCCAACTAGAGTATCTGGGAGAGGTTGCAGTGTCGTGGCACCAGCACCAGTGGCTAAGGCCCAATTTTTCAGCCCCTGTTTAACAGGGGCATGTTATTACAATTTTTTATGCAATGCTTTGCAGCAGGGCTCATTCCTGCACTCCAACTAGAGTATCTGGGAGAGGTTGCAGTGTCGTGGCACCAGCACCAGTGGCTAAGGCCCAATTTTTCAGCCCCTGTTTAACAGGGGCGTGTTATTACAATTTTTTATGCAATGCTTTGCAGCAGGGCTCATTCCTGCACTCCTACTAGAGTATCTGGGAGAGGTTGCAGTGTCGTAGCACCAGCACCAGTGGCTAAGGCCCAATTTTTCAGCCCCTGTTTAACAGGGGCGTGTAATTACAATTTTTGATGCAATACTTTGCAACAGGGCTCATGGCTGTGCTCCAAGTACAGTATCTGTGAGGGTTTGCAGTGTTGTGGCACCAGTGCCTAAGGCCCAATTTTTCTGCCCCTGTTTAACAGGGGCATGTAATTACAATTCTTGATCTAATAATTCACAGCAGGGCCCATTCCTGCGCCCACCAAGAGTAACTGTGAGGCCTTACAGTGTTGTGTCAACACCACCACCACCACCACCAAAGGCCCAATTTTTCAGCCCCTGTTCAACAGGGGCATGCAATTACAATTCTTGATCTAATAATTCACAGCAGGGCCCATTCCTGCGCCCACCAAGAGTAACTGTGAGGCCTTACAGTGTTGTGTCACCACCACCATTACCACCACCAAAGGCCCAATTTTTCAGCCCCTGATCAACAGGGGCATGCAATTACAATTCTTGATCTAATAATTCACAGCAGGGCCCATTCATGCGCCCACCAAGAGTAACTGTGAGGGCTCACAGTGTTGTGGCAACACCAACATGTAAGGGGCAAATTTCAGCTGAGTATATACGGCAGGCCCCTACTTTCAAACATCCAACTTACAAACGACTCCTCCTTGCAAACGGAAGGATACAACAGGAAGTGAGAGGAAATCTACCCCTAGGAAGGCAAATTCTCTCCTGTAAGAGTTAATATGGGAAAAAAAGTGTCTCCTCTCCACTGATGCTTTATCACCAATTCTTGTTTCAATAAAAAAACCAAATTTTCAAAAAACATTTGTCATTAGGACGGAAAGTGAGGTGAAATGTTCTAAAGAGGTGCACAGACAGCAAAACAAATGTTACAGGGGTGATAACCCTTCCCTATGTTTTCCAAAAAGCTTAAAAATAGATTTTTTGGCTGGAGCTACACTTAAACAATGTACCTGTTCAAAATTACAAACATATTCTACATAAGAACAAACCTACAGTCCCTATCTTGTATGCACCGCCTGTATACGGCTGTTCAGAGTATATAGGGCCTTTTTTATTATGTGTGCGGGGTTCCCCTTAATATCCATACAAGACCCAACGGGGCTGGTAATGGGCTGGGGTGGGGGGGGGGTGTGTGATGGGGTAGCTATGCCATTTTTCTTAAAGATTTTAATCCATATTACCGGGACCAGACATTACATTAAAGCCGCAAGCAGTTTTAAATGGCTTTTTTTCCTTTAGAAATGTAATTTTGTGCAGGGACAGTTCTTAACACGGGAAACACGTGGCACTTCACAGGCATACTTTAGACACCCCCCAGGTATGATATTTAAAGGAATATTTGACTTTTTTTTTCACTTTATGCATCATTAACCACTTAAGCCCCGGACCATTTGGTAGCTAAAGGACCAGAGGTGAATTCAGAATTTTGCACTGCGCTGCTTTAACTGTAAATTGTGCGGACATGCAATGTTGTACCCAAACGAAATTTGCGTCCTTTTCTTCCCACAAATAGAGCTTTCTTTTAATGGTATTTGATTGCCTCTGCGATTTTAATTTTTTGCGATATAAACGGAAAAAGACCGAAAATTTTGAAAAAAAATGATATTTTCTACTTTTTGTTATAAGAAAAATCGAATAAACTCAATTGTAGTCATACATTTAGGCCAAAATGTATTCAGCCACATGTCTTTAGTAAAAAAAATGACAATAAGCGTATATTTATTGGTTTGCGCAAAAGTTATAGCGTCTACAAACTAGGGTACATTTTCTGGAATTTACACAGCTTTTAATTTATGACTGCCTATCTCATTTCTTGAGGTGCTAAAATGGCAGGGCAGTACAAAACCCCCCAAAATGACCCCATTTTGGAAAGTAGACACCCCAAGGAAATTGCTGAGAGGCATGTTGAGCCCATTGAATATTTTTATTTTTTGTCCCAAGTGATTGAATAATGACAAAAAAAAATAAAAAATTACAAAAAGTTGTCACTAAATGATATATTGCTCACACATGCCATGGTTATATGTGGAATTGCACCCCAAAATACATTCTGCTGCTTCTCCTGAGTACGGGGATACCACATGTGTGGGACTTTTTAGGAGCCTAGCCACGCACGGGACCCCGGAAACCAAGCACCGCCTTCAGGATTTCTAAGGGCGCAAATTTTTGATTTCACTCCTCACTACCTATCACAGTTTCGAAGGCCATAAAATGCCAAAATAGCACAAAACCCCCCCAAATGACCCCATTTTGGAAAGTAGACACCCCAAGCTATTTACTGAGAGGCATTGTTAGTCCATGGAATATTTTATATTTTGCCACAAGTTGCGGGAATATGACAAACTTTGTTTTTTTTGCACAAAGTTGTCACTAAATGATATATTGCTCACACATGCCATGGGCATATGTGAAATTACACCCCAAAATACATTCTGCTGCTTCTCCTGAGTACGGGGATACCACATGTGTGGGACTTTTTGGGAGCCTAGTCGCATACAGGACCCCAAAAACCAAGCACCGCCTTCAGGATTTCTAAGGGCATAAATTTTTGATTTCACTCCTCACTACCTATCACTACCTATCACAGTTTTGAAGGCCATAAAATGCCAAGATGGCACAAAACCCCCCCAAATGACCCCATTTTGGAAAGTAGACACCCCAAGCTATTTGCTGAGAGGCATGTTGAGCCCATTGAATATTTATTTATTTTTTTGTCCCAAATGATTGAATAATGATAAAAAGAAAAAAAAAAGAAAAAATGTACAAAAAATTGTCACTAAATGATATATTGCTCACACATGCCATGGTTATATGTGGAATTGCACCCCAAAATACATTCTGCTGCTTCTCCTGAGTACGGGGATACCACATGTGTGGGAATTTTTGAGAGCCTAGCCGGGTACGGGGCCCCAAAAACCAAGCACCGCCTTCAGGATTTCTAAGGGCGTAAATTTTTGATTTCACTCCTCACTACCTATCACAGTTTCGAAGGCCATAAAATGCCAAAATAGCACAAATCCCCCCCAAATTACCCCATTTTGGAAAGTAGACACCCCAAGCTATTTACTGAGAGGCATGTTCAGTCCATGGAATATTTTATATTTTGCCCCAAGTTGCGGGAATATGACAAACTTTGTTTTTTTTGCACAAAGATGTCACTAAATGATATATTGCTCACACATGCCATGGGCATATGTGAAATTACACCCCAAAATACATTCTGCTGCTTCTCCTGAGTACGGGGATACCACATGTGTGGGACTTTTTGGGAGCCTAGCCGCGTACGGGACCCCAAAACTCAAGCACCGCCTTCAAGGTTTCTAAGGGCATAAATTTTTGATTTCACTCCTCACTACCTATCACAGTTTTGAAGGCCATAAAATGCCAAGATAGCACAAAACCCCCCAAAATGACCCCATTTTGGAAAGTAGACACCCCAAGGAAATTGCTGAGAGGCATGTTGAGCCCATTGAATATTTTTTTTTTTTTTGTCCCAAGTGATTGAATAATGACAAGAAAAAAAAAAAATGTACAAAAAGTTGTCACTAAATGATATACTGCTCAAACATGCCATGGTTATATGCGGAGTTGCACCCCAAAATACATTTGGCTGCTTCTCCTGAGTACGGGGATACCACATGTGTGGGAATTTTTGAGAGCCTAGCCGGGTACGGGGCCCCAAAAACCAAGCACCGCCTTCAGGATTTCTAAGGGCGTAAATTTTTGATTTCACTCCTCACTACCTATCACAGTTTTGAAGGCCATAAAATGCCAAGATAGCCCAAAACCCCCACAAATGACCCCATTTTGGAAAGTAGACACCCCAAGCTATTTGCCGAGAGGCATGGTGAGTATTTTACAGCTCTCATTTGTTTTTGAAAATGAAGAAAGACATCTTTTTTTTTTTTTTTCTTTTTTCAATTTTTAAAACATTGTGACAAAAAGCGAGATCTGCAAAATACTCAACATACCTCTCAGCAAATAGCTTGGGGTGTCTACTTTCCAAAATGGGGTCATTTGGGGGGGTTTTGTGCCATCTGGGCATTCCATGGCCTCTGAAACTGTGATAGGCAGTGAGGAGTGAAATCAAAAATTTACACCCATAGAAATCCTGAAGGCGGTGCTTGGTTTTCGGGGTCCTGTACGCGGCTAGGCTCCCAAAATGTCTCACACATGTGGTATCCCCGTACTCAGGAGAAGCAACAGAATGTATTTTGGGGTGCAATTCCACATATAACCATGGCATGTTTGAGCAATATATAATTTAGTGACAACTTTTTGTACATTTTTTTTTTTTTTCTTTTTGTCATTATTCAATCACTTGGGACAAAAAAAAAAAATATTCAATGGGCTCAACATGCCTCTCAGCAAATAGCTTGAGGTGTCTACTTTCCAAAATGGGGTCATTTGGGGGGGTTTTGAACTGTCCTGGCATTTTATGCACAACATTAGGAAGCTTATGTCACACATCATCCACTCTTCTAACCACTTGAAGACAAAGCCCTTTCTGACACTTTTTGTTTACATGAAAACATTTTTTTTTTGCAAGAAAATTATGTTGAACCCCCAAACATTATATATTTTTTTAAAGCAAAGGCCCTACAGATTAAAATAGTGGGTGTTGCATTTTTTTTTTCCACACAGTATTTGCACAGCGATTTTTCAAACGCATTTTTTGGGGGAAAAACACACTTTTTTTATTTTTAATGCACTAAAAAACACTATATTGCCCAAATGTTTGATGAAATAAAAAAGATGATCTTAGGCCGAGTACATGGATACCAAACACGACATGCTTTAAAATTGCGCACAAACGCGCTGCGGCGAGAAACTACATTCATTTTTTAAAGCATTTAAAAGCCTTTACAGGTTACCACGTTAGATTTACAGAGGAGGTCTACTACTAAAATTACTGCCCTCGATCTGACCTTCGCGGTGATACCTCACATGCATGATGCAATTGCTGTTTACATATGACGCTAGACCGACGCTTGCGTTCGCCTTTGCGCAAAAGCAGGGGGGGACAGCGGTGCTTTTTTTTTTTTTTTTTTTTTTTTATTATTTATTTTGCTTTTTTATTTTATTTTTAAACTGTTCCTTCCATATTTTTTTTTATTTTATCATTTTTATTGTTATCTCAGGGAATGTAAATATCCCCTATGATAGCAATAAGTAGTGACAGGTACTCTTTTTTTGAAAAAAAATGGGGGTTAGACCCTAGATCTTTCCTCTGCCCTCAAAGCATCTGACCACACCAAGATCGGTGTGATAAAATGCTTTCCCAATTTCCCAATGGCGCTGTTTATATCCGGGGGGGGGCATTCCCTCCCACTGCTTGTAAAAGCAGTCTAGAGGCTAATTATCTGCTAGAATTGCTTTTACATGAAAGCCGGCCACTGGCTGAAAAGAATGATACCAAGATGATACCTAAACCTGGAGGCATCATTCTGGTATAAACATTCAAAGTCCAGCAACATACCAGTACGTTGCTGGTCCTTGTTGGACATGTATTGTAATCTTTTTTTTCATGCAGCCTGTTGGCTGAATGAAAAAAAGAGATTGATCGGTGGGTATGCCCACCATTAGAATACCTCCCTTCATCCACCCACTTCTAATGATGGGCATATATGCCGAAGCATGGGGGCATCCTCCCGCAAAAAAGTTATGCCGCGTACACACGGTCGGACTTTTCCACGGGCAAGCCTTCGTCGGAATTTCGACCGTATGTACGCGGCATAAAAGGTTATGCCGGGTACACACGGTCAAACTTTTCCACGGGCAAGCCTCCGTCGGAATTTCGACCGTATATACGCGGCATTAGGAGCAAAATCGCTCCTCCGCCCCTGCTGCCCCCATGCTTCGGCATATATGCTCTTTTTTTAACTGTGGTGGTGAAATCACCTCCTACAGCGTTGGAGTCACGGCTTTATGTATCGTGGGAGCAAACGCTGTTGCTGTCAAGATAAATAAATCCGCGATGCAACTGAATGGCGTACCTGCTAAGCAAATGATGGTTAACATTAAAACAAAGTAACATTACAGTACAACAGTAAGACCTTACCATACCATACCTGCAAAGCAAATACCAAAACAAAACCTAGTAAAAAATAAAACATTTTTTTAACGCAACCTGTGCCTAAAATATATATATGCCGAAGCATGGGGGCATCCTCCCGCAAAAAAGTTATGCCGCGTACACACGGTCGGACTTTTCCACGGGCAAGCCTCCGTCGGAATTTCGACCGTATATACGCGGCATTAGGAGCAAAATCGCTCCTCCGCCCCTGCTGCCCCCATGCTTCGGCATATATGCTCTTTTTTTTTAACTGTGGTGGTGAAATCACCTCCTACAGCACTGGAGTCACGGCTTTATGTATCGTGGGAGCAAACGCTGTTGCTGTCAAGATAAATAATTCCGCGCTGCAGTTGAATGGCGCACCTGAAAACAAAAAATTACATACCTGAAAAGCAAGCATGATAAAACATTGCAGAATGAAATACAGTAAAAAAGAGCATAACAATAGAGAGAAAATAGAGAGAGAGAGAGAGAGAGAGAACAATAAAACGACAACTATTTTTGGTTTTTTTCTTTTATATTTTTTTTGTGTTTTGTTTTTTACGTTTTTTTTTTCTTTTTTACACTTTTTTTTTAAACTTTAACAACTGTAATGGTTCGGGTCTCTCAAAATGTAATGGCATCTTGGGAGACCCTGTGTAAGTGTGTCCTAGTCTGTGAAATGCTGTACCCTACGCTAAAACTTCACTTTTGAGTGGTAGCGTTCAAAACATTCACCAAGGCAAAGACCAGGTTTGTCAGGACAGAGTGGACAATAATAACGGGTGTCACGCCTAAATCCACGCTTGCTACAGACACGACATCTTTTTTGGGGGGCTCGTTGGGTAGGGGTACTCGGGAGGAGATGCGTATAATGCCTCTCATGCAGCCGGCTTACTGCATTTGGTAGGGGATGGTGAGGTGCAGAACCGCCTGGATACAGGAGTTCTGTGACTATCTCATTCTGGAATTTTAGAAGAGATAACGTCCCGCCTGAAGCTCTGTATAGCACATGAGCGTTCAGCAAAGCCAATTGGAATAAGGATAGAGACACTTTTTTGTACCAGCGTCTCGCCTTACGGTCAATTAGATACGGCGCCATCAACTGGTCGTTGAGGTCCACCCCTCCCATATTTTTGTTATATTCGTGGACACAGAGGGGTTTCTCCACAACACCAGTCGCCGTAGGAATTTGGACTGTCGTGTCTGCATGAAGGGAGGTAAGAAGGAAAACATTTTTATTGTCCCTCCACTTCATAGCGAGCAAGTTATTACACTTTACGCAGGCTCTCTCCCCCAGCCTAAGACGGGCATCTACAAGCCGCTGGGGAAAGCCCCGGCAATTAGGTCGCACGGTGCCACATGCTCCAATCTGATGATCAAACAAGTGACTAAACAGTGGCACGCTCGTGTAATAATTGTCCACATACAAGTGGTACCCCTTTCCGAATAAGGGTGACACCAAGTTCCACACTATCTTGCCAGCGCTCCCTATGTAATCCGGGCAGTTGACCGGCTCAACCTGACTATCTTTTCCCTCATAAACCATAAAGCTCCATACATAGCCTGTTGCCCTGTCACAGCACTTATAGAGCTTGACCCCGTATCTGGCACGCTTGCTGGGAAGGTACTGCTTGAAAGCCAAGCGGCCAGAAAATTTAATCAGGGACTCATCAACGCAGACAGCTTGATCGGGAATAAACAAGGCTGCAAAACGTTCGTTGAAGTGGTTTATGAGGGGCCGAATTTTATAGAGCCGGTCGTATTCAGGGTCCCCACGTGGACGACAAAGTTCATTGTCGTTGAAGTGCATGAACCGCAAAATCTGCTCGTATCGTTTCCTGGGCATGGAGGCAGAGAACACGGGCATGTGGTCAATTGGGTGCGTGGACCAATAAGCACGCAATGACAGGAATTTATGTGTGCCCATGTTGAGGGAAAGGCCCAGAAAGGTCTTAAATTCGGAAACCGTAATTGGTTTCCAATCTTTGGCAATGGAAGGCAACTGGGGATTAGCGGCGATGAATTGACCAGCATATAAATTACTCTGGTCCACAATAGATCTATAGAGATCTTCCGTGAAAAACAGCGAATAATAATCGATTGGCATAAAATCAGCTGTTTCCACCTGAATACCGGGTTGGGCAGTGAATGGGGGAAGTACGGGTTCTGCAGAAGTGGTGGGGACCCAATCAGGATAGGCGAATTCTGCAGGAAGAGCACTATGGGTACGACGGGCCTGCCTTTGTCTTCTTGGTGGCAGCGGGACACTACTTGTGCTTATAAATATCGTGATGGTGACTGCACTGTGGTGACTAAATAATGTAAATAAAATAAAATTATCAAAAAAGTGGGAGTGTAATGGGGAAGGGAAGGGAAAAGAAGAGGGGATAGGTGAATCATAGGCTACAATGTAGCTAAATAGCAATGTTGTGCAATGTGCACAGTGACACGAATGAACTTACAAGTGTAATGTGTGAAAAAACTAATAAACAAATGAAGACATATAAACAGTAGGGATGAGCTTCGTGTTCGAGTCGAACATACGTTCGACTCGAACATTGGCTGTTCGATCGTTCGACGAAGATCGAACGATTTGGGCCGTTCGCGCCAAATTCGAGTGACGCGAACGGCCCACAATGCACTACGCCATCGCAGTGTCATCCAGGCGCTGTGATTGGCCAAGCATGCACTGTGACCCCGCATGCTTGGCCAATCACAGCGCCGGCAGCGAGGAGAGCAATGATTGGCCACAGGCAGGATGCCTGTGGCCAATTATTGCTGAGGGTGTTTAGTACACGCCCCACACTATAAAAGGCCGCCAGCACGGTGGCCTAGTGTAGTGTGTTCCGGAGCAGGGATAGAGTAGCATAGGCAGGGACAGTGACTGTTATTTCTTTCTTGCTTAACCTGGATTCCTTTAGTTTAGGGAAAGAGAAGGATAGGTAGGGAGAGTGTCAGTGTGTTTTGTGCTTCTGCTATAGTGTGCTTAAAAAAAACATTTATTCTAGGGACAGAAAACTCTAGGTAGGGACAGTGTCAGTTTCTTTCACTCTGCAAGTCCTTGTTTCCAGGGACCTGTAAGGACAGTGAGTTAATTGTCCTTGTGCTATATTGTGCTTAAAAAAAACATTTATTCTAGGGACAGAAAACTCTAGGTAGGGACAGTGTCAGTTTCTTTCACTCTGCAAGTCCTTGTTTCCAGGGACCTGTAAGGACAGTGAGTTAATTGTCCTTGTGCTATATTGTGATTAAAAAAAACATTTATTCTAGGGACAGAAAACTCTAGGTAGGGACAGTGTCAGTTTCTTTCACTCTGCAAGTCCTTGTTTCCAGGGACCTGTAAGGACAGTGAGTTAATTTTCCTTGTGCTATATTGTGATTAAAAAAAACATTTTTTCTAGGGACAGAAAACTGTAGGTAGGGAGAGTGTTTTTTTTCTTTCACTCTGCAAGTCCTTGTTTCCAGGGACCTGTAAGGACAGTGAGTTAATTGTCCTTGTGCTATATTGTGCTTAAAAAAAACATTTATTCTAGGGACAGAAAACTCTAGGTAGGGACAGTGTCAGTTTCTTTCACTCTGCAAGTCCTTGTTTCCAGGGACCTGTAAGGACAGTGAGTTAATTGTCCTTGTGCTATATTGTGATTAAAAAAAACATTTATTCTAGGGACAGAAAACTCTAGGTAGGGACAGTGTCAGTTTCTTTCACTCTGCAAGTCCTTGTTTCCAGGGACCTGTAAGGACAGTGAGTTAATTTTCCTTGTGCTATATTGTGATTAAAAAAAACATTTTTTCTAGGGACAGAAAACTGTAGGTAGGGAGAGTGTTTTTTTTCTTTCACTCTGCAAGTCCTTGTTTCCAGGGACCTGTAAGGACAGTGAGTTAATTGTCCTTGTGCTATATTGTGCTTAAAAAAAACATTTATTCTAGGGACAGAAAACTCTAGGTAGGGACAGTGTCAGTTTCTTTCACTCTGCAAGTCCTTGTTTCCAGGGACCTGTAAGGACAGTGAGTTAATTGTCCTTGTGCTATATTGTGATTAAAAAAAACATTTATTCTAGGGACAGAAAACTCTAGGTAGGGACAGTGTCAGTTTCTTTCACTCTGCAAGTCCTTGTTTCCAGGGACCTGTAAGGACAGTGAGTTAATTTTCCTTGTGCTATATTGTGATTAAAAAAAACATTTTTTCTAGGGACAGAAAACTGTAGGTAGGGAGAGTGTTTTTTTTCTTTCACTCTGCAAGTCCTTGTTTCCAGGGACCTGTAAGGACAGTGAGTTAATTGTCCTTGTGCTATATTGTGCTTAAAAAAAACATTTATTCTAGGGACAGAAAACTCTAGGTAGGGACAGTGTCAGTTTCTTTCACTCTGCAAGTCCTTGTTTCCAGGGACCTGTAAGGACAGTGAGTTAATTTTCCTTGTGCTATATTGTGATTAAAAAAAACATTTATTCTAGGGACAGAAAACTCTAGGTAGGGACAGTGTCAGTTTCTTTCACTCTGCAAGTCCTTGTTTCCAGGGACCTGTAAGGACAGTGAGTTAATTTTCCTTGTGCTATATTGTGATTAAAAAAAACATTTATTCTAGGGACAGAAAACTCTAGGTAGGGACAGTGTCAGTTTCTTTCACTCTGCAAGTCCTTGTTTCCAGGGACCTGTAAGGACAGTGAGTTAATTTTCCTTGTGCTATATTGTGATTAAAAAAAACATTTATTCTAGGGACAGAAAACTCTAGGTAGGGACAGTGTCAGTTTCTTTCACTCTGCAAGTCCTTGTTTCCAGGGACCTGTAAGGACAGTGAGTTAATTTTCCTTGTGCTATATTGTGATTAAAAAAAACATTTTTTCTAGGGACAGAAAACTGTAGGTAGGGAGAGTGTTTTTTTTCTTTCACTCTGCAAGTCCTTGTTTCCAGGGACCTGTAAGGACAGTGAGTTAATTGTCCTTGTGCTATATTGTGCTTAAAAAAAACATTTATTCTAGGGACAGAAAACTCTAGGTAGGGACAGTGTCAGTTTCTTTCACTCTGCAAGTCCTTGTTTCCAGGGACCTGTAAGGACAGTGAGTTAATTGTCCTTGTGCTATATTGTGATTAAAAAAAACATTTATTCTAGGGACAGAAAACTCTAGGTAGGGACAGTGTCAGTTTCTTTCACTCTGCAAGTCCTTGTTTCCAGGGACCTGTAAGGACAGTGAGTTAATTTTCCTTGTGCTATATTGTGATTAAAAAAAACATTTTTTCTAGGGACAGAAAACTGTAGGTAGGGAGAGTGTTTTTTTTCTTTCACTCTGCAAGTCCTTGTTTCCAGGGACCTGTAAGGACAGTGAGTTAATTGTCCTTGTGCTATATTGTGCTTAAAAAAAACATTTATTCTAGGGACAGAAAACTCTAGGTAGGGACAGTGTCAGTTTCTTTCACTCTGCAAGTCCTTGTTTCCAGGGACCTGTAAGGACAGTGAGTTAATTGTCCTTGTGCTATATTGTGATTAAAAAAAACATTTATTCTAGGGACAGAAAACTCTAGGTAGGGACAGTGTCAGTTTCTTTCACTCTGCAAGTCCTTGTTTCCAGGGACCTGTAAGGACAGTGAGTTAATTTTCCTTGTGCTATATTGTGATTAAAAAAAACATTTTTTCTAGGGACAGAAAACTGTAGGTAGGGAGAGTGTTTTTTTTCTTTCACTCTGCAAGTCCTTGTTTCCAGGGACCTGTAAGGACAGTGAGTTAATTGTCCTTGTGCTATATTGTGCTTAAAAAAAACATTTATTCTAGGGACAGAAAACTCTAGGTAGGGACAGTGTCAGTTTCTTTCACTCTGCAAGTCCTTGTTTCCAGGGACCTGTAAGGACAGTGAGTTAATTTTCCTTGTGCTATATTGTGATTAAAAAAAACATTTATTCTAGGGACAGAAAACTCTAGGTAGGGACAGTGTCAGTTTCTTTCACTCTGCAAGTCCTTGTTTCCAGGGACCTGTAAGGACAGTGAGTTAATTTTCCTTGTGCTATATTGTGATTAAAAAAAACATTTATTCTAGGGACAGAAAACTCTAGGTAGGGACAGTGTCAGTTTCTTTCACTCTGCAAGTCCTTGTTTCCAGGGACCTGTAAGGACAGTGAGTTAATTTTCCTTGTGCTATATTGTGATTAAAAAAAACATTTATTCTAGGGACAGAAAACTCTAGGTAGGGACAGTGTCAGTTTCTTTCACTCTGCAAGTCCTTGTTTCCAGGGACCTGTAAGGACAGTGAGTTAATTTTCCTTGTGCTATATTGTGATTAAAAAAAACATTTTTTCTAGGGACAGAAAACTGTAGGTAGGGAGAGTGTTTTTTTTCTTTCACTCTGCAAGTCCTTGTTTCCAGGGACCTGTAAGGACAGTGAGTTAATTGTCCTTGTGCTATATTGTGCTTAAAAAAAACATTTTTTCTAGGGACAGAAAACTGTAGGTAGGGAGAGTGTTTTTTTTTTTTCACTCTGCAAGTCCTTGTTTCCAGGGACCTGTAAGGACAGTGAGTTAATTGTCCTTGTGCTATATTGTGCTTAAAAAAAACATTTATTCTAGGGACAGAAAACTCTAGGTAGGGACAGTGTCAGTTTCTTTCACTCTGCAAGTCCTTGTTTCCAGGGACCTGGAGAGACATTGAGTGAATTGTCCTTGTGCTATATTGTGATTAAAAAAAACATTTATTCTAGGGACAGAAAACTCTAGGTAGGGACAGTGTCAGTTTCTTTCACTGTGAAAGTCCTTGTTTCAAGGGACAGAGAAGGACACCTGAAGGTAGCCCTTATTGCTTTTTTCCCATCTCCCTGCAGGCCATCTATTAGAATGTCTGGAAGGCAAACAAGGAGAGGCAGACAGTCAGGAGGCAATAAAAGAGGGCAAGCAGGCTCTGTGTCTGGGGGCAACAGTGCTGGTCGTGGACGCGGTGCATTGTCATCAGCACATGGCCATGGGACACGCTTGTCCTTCTTTTCGGCAGCTGGACATGTTGAGCCACATCATGCCGAAGACTTGGTAGAGTGGATGACCAAGCCCTCCTCCTCCTCCTCATCCTCTCTCACCCAGGCTCAGGGTACTGGAAAAGCAGCTGCCAAAGCGTCGTCTTCCCTGGTATCAATGTCAGACAAATCATCAGTCACTCCTTCCCTAGACCCACCATGTCCTCCTCCTGAGGAGTCCCCCGAACTGTTTCAGCACAGTGTTGGGTACATGCTCCAGGAGGATGCCCAGCGTTTCGAAGGGTCTGATGATGAAACCCAGCTAGAGGAAGGCAGTAGCGTGAGAGCAGACAGAGGGGATGCTCAAGAAGGACACCAATCTGGCAGTCATGTTCCAGCAGCTGCAGCATACTGCCAGATTGGCTCCAGTGATGAGGAGGGAGGGGATGATGAGGTCAATGACTCCACGTGGGTGCCTAATAGGAGAGAGGAGGAGGAGGAGGATGAGGAGGAGGCACATCTCCAACGAGGCAGGATGCCCTTTGGTGGCCAGCGTAAGGGCAGTACACCGACGGAATCACACCGCAGAGCTCCGCCTGTGCAGGGCGCTGCCTCTGCCCGTCATTCAAAAAGTTCTTTGGTGTGGGCCTTTTTTGAGGCTAGTGCATCAGATCGCACAGCTGCTGTTTGCAACATATGTCTCAAGCGTATATCGCGTGGCCAAAACATCAGCCGCTTGGGTACCACATGCCTGACCAGACATATGTTGACCTGCCATGCAGCTCGTTGGCAAGCCTACCTCAAAGACCCACACCAAAGAACCAAGCGGACCTCTCCTTGCACCGCATCAGCTGGGATCTCCAACCCCACTATAACTTCAGTCCTCTCTGAAACATGCACTGAGAGGAATGAAGGTGTAGAATTAGGTGTGTCACAGCCAAGTACTTGCGCCCACTCTGCTAGCAGTACACCGACGTCCGATTCTAGCAGGCAAATTTCCCTGCCCCAGCTGCTGGACCGTCGAAAGAAGTTCACTCCCAGCCATCCACATGCCCAGCGGTTGAATGCTAGCTTGGCTAAATTGCTAGCGCTTCAACTGCTGCCTTTTCAGTTGGTAGACTCGGCCCCCTTCCGTGAGTTTGTGCAATGTGCGGTTCCTCAGTGGCAGGTTCCCAAACGCCACTTTTTCTCACGGAAGGCTATTCCGGCTCTCTACCGGCATGTGGAAGGCAATGTCTTGGCCTCGCTGGACAGGGCGGTCAGCGGTAAGGTGCATATTACCGCTGACTCATGGTCCAGCAGGCATGGACAGGGACGTTACCTTTCTTTCACGGCCCATTGGGTCACTCTTTTGGCAGCTGGGAAGGATTCAGGACAAGGTGCAGTAGTGTTGGAGGTTGTCCCACCGCCACGCCTCCAAAATGCTACTACTGGTTGTGACACACCTCTCTCCTCCACCCCCTCCTCTTCTTCTTCCTCCATGGCCTCTTCCTGTGGTTTGTCCTATGAACCAGCGGTGCTCCGTAGCCGTTCACGGGGCTACGCAAGTACGCAGGCAAAAAGATGCCATGCCGTGCTTGCGCTGGTGTGTTTGGGGGACAGAAGCCACACTGGGGCAGAGGTCCTGTCTGCTCTGCAGGGCCAGGCCGAGAGGTGGTTGACGCCACGCCAGCTTAAGCCAGGAATGGTGGTTTGCGACAATGGCACCAACCTCCTCTCCGCCCTCCGACAGGGACAACTGACCCATGTGCCCTGTGTGGCTCACGTCCTTAACCTGGTGGTGCAGCGCTTCTTGGGCAGGTACCCGGGCTTACAGGATGTCCTGAGGCAGGCCAGGAAAGTCTGTGTGCATTTCCGCAGATCTTATAATGCCAGTGCTCGCCTGGCTGAGCTGCAAAAGGAGTTGAACCTGCCCAAGAACCGCCTTATATGTGACATGCCCACCAGGTGGAACTCAACGTTGGCCATGCTGCAGCGGCTGCACACGCAGCAGAGGGCCATCAATGAGTACCTGTGCGACTACGGCACCAGGACAGGGTCAGGGGAGCTTGGTTTTTTTTCTCCACGCCAGTGGGGCATGATCAGGGATGCATGCACTGTCCTGGCACCATTTGAGGAGGCCACGAGGATGGTGAGCAGTGACAGTGCATGCATCAGTGACACTGTACCTCTTGTCCACCTGTTGGAGCACACGCTGCGTGGAATAATGGACAGGGCACTTGAGGCAGAACAGAGGCAGGAAGAGGAGGACTTCCTTGCCTCTCAAGGCCCCCTTTACCCAGACAGTGTTCCTTCTGTCCCACCCATCGCACAGGAAGAGGAGGAGGAGGAGGAGGAGGAGGAGGAGGAGGATTGTGTCAGCATGGAGGTGGAGGCTGGCACTCAGCATCATCAGCAGCAGTCTTTTAGGGATGATTTACAGTCCCAAGAAACCAGTGGACTTGTACGTGGCTGGGAGGAGGTGGCTGCGGATCATGTCGTCCTTAGTGACCCAGAGGACTCCGGAGCGAATGCCTCAGCAAACCTACGCTGCATGGCCTCCCTGATCCTGCAAAGTCTGCGGAAGGATCCTCGTATTCTTCGGATCAAGGAGAGGGACCATTACTGGCTGGCCACTCTCCTTGATCCACGGTACAAGGGTAAGGTTGCGGACCTTATGTTACCGTCGCAGAGGGAGCAGAGGATGAGACAACTCCGGGAGGCCTTGCAGAAAGGTCTGTGCAACGCGTTCCCAGAGACTGGGAGGTTGCAAACTCCTGGTCCTGGACAACGAGTTGCTGAGGCTTCGGCCAGTCA
Source organism: Rana muscosa (assembly GCA_029206835.1). Taxonomy (NCBI): domain Eukaryota; kingdom Metazoa; phylum Chordata; class Amphibia; order Anura; family Ranidae; genus Rana; species Rana muscosa. The sequence continues at coordinate 144,202,551 of CM055118.1, read as the reverse complement.
AAGAAGGAGCGGTGGGGAAGGTGGCCGTCTGACCGATGCGTTCAGACAATTCTTTAGTCCGCAGCCCCAAAGTATGATCGGTTCCAGCAACCATCGCCAGCGTCTGATAAACATGGTGCAGGAATATCTAGGGGCAAGGTCAGACTTGGACACCTTCCCCACCGAAAATCCTCTGGCTTACTGGGTCTTGAGGATGGATCACTGGCCAGAGCTTGCACAGTATGCAATTGAGCTACTGGCCTGTCCTGCATCCAGCGTTCTTTCGGAACGCACATTCAGTGCTGCTGGAGGATTTGTCACGGATCACAGGGTGCGCCTGTCCACCGACTCGGTTGATCGACTGACTTTCATCAAGATGAACCAGTCTTGGATCACCACCAGCTACCACACACCTGATGCTGATATAACAGACTAATTGATTTTAAAATGTCACATCCCTTCAAGACTGATGCTGATGCTGAGTGCCTGTGCTGTTATGTTGACTGGCTATCCTCCTCCTCCGAGTCCTCAATGATACGATTGATGATGATAGCTTGGAAGATCATTTTTGTTTATGGGTGCCGCCACCAGTGCCTAACGCCCAATTTTTCAGCCCCTGTTTAACAGGGGCGTGTAATTACAATTTTTGAAGCAATACTTTGCAACAGGGCTCATTGCTGTGCTCCAAGTACAGTATCTGTGAGGAGTTGCAGTGTTGTGCCACCAGTGCCTAAGGCCCAATTTTTCAGCCCCTGTTTAACAGGGGCGTGTCATTACAATTTTTGAAGCAATACTTTGCAACAGGGCTCATTGCTGTGCTCCAAGTACAGTATCTGTGAAGGGTTGCAGTGTTGTGCCACCAGTGCCTAAGGCCCAATTTTTCGGCCCCTGTTCAACAGGGGCATGTAATTACAATTCTTGATCTAATAATTCACAGCAGGGCCCATTGCTGCACCCACCAAGAGTAACTGTCAGGGCTTACAGTGTTGTGGCACCAGCACCACCATCAAAGGCCCAATTTTTACTACCACTGTTCAACAATTATATGTAATTAAAATTCCTGATATAATAGTTGACAGCAGGGCGTTCCAGCACCAACCAAGAGTAACTGTGAGTGCTTACAGTGTTGTGCCAACACCAACAACTAAGGGGCCTATTTCTGCAGAGTATATACGGCAGGTCCCTACTTTCAAACATCCAACTTACAAACGACTCCTACTTGCAAACGCAAGAAGACAACAGGAAGTGAGAGGAAATCTACCACTAGGAAGGAAAATTCTCTCCTGTAAGAATAAATATGGGAGAAAGGTGTCTCCTCTGTACTGATGCTTTATCAGCAATCCTTGTTTCAAGAAAAACACCACATTTCAAAAACAGTTGTCATTAGGACGGAAAGTGAGGTGAAATGTTCTGAACAGGGGCACAGACAGCAAAACAAATGTTACAGGGGTGATAACCCTTACCTATGTTTTCCAAAAAGTTTAAAAATAGATTTTTGGTCTGGAGCTACACTTCAACAATGTACCTGTTCAAAATTACAAACAGATTCTACATAAGAACAAACCTACAGTCCCTGTCTTGTATGCACCGCCTGTATACGGCTGTTCAGAGTATATAGGGCCTTTTTTATTTTATGTGCGGGGTTCCCCTTAATATCCATACAAGACCCAAAGGGGCTGGTAATGGGCTGGGGTAGGGGGGGGGTCATGGGGTAGCTATGCCATTTTTCTTAAAGATTTTCATCCATATTACCGGGACCAGACATTACATTAAAGCCGCAAGCAGTTTTAAATGGCTTTTTTTTCCTTTAGAAGTGTCATTTTGTGCAGGGACAGTTCTAAACACGGGAAACACGTGGCACTTCACAGGCATACTTTAGACACCCCCCAGGTACGATATTTAAAGGAATATTTGACTTTTTTTTTTTCACTTTATGCATCATTAAAATGACTGCTCCCGGAAAACGACCGTTTTTAAAACTTATTTTTGCATTGATACATGTCCCCTGGTGCAGAACCCGGGTTCCCAAACCCTTTTTAGGACAATAACATGCATAATAGTTTTTATAATTAGCACTTTAGAATTCGAACGTTCGCATCCATTGTATTTAATAGGGTTCTAATGTTCGTTCGAACTTTCGGTCCGTTCGCGGGTTCTGGTGCGAACCGAACCCGGGGGTGTTCGGCTCATCACTAATAAACAGATTCTCAACTCTCCAATATTGCAAACATGATGGAGATTCAGAAAAAATTCCTAAGGTATACTGATAATAAACAACCAATAACTATGAATCAAAAAACACACAAAGTGCATCTGCGACCTTAAACCAATAAGAAACAAAAAATGTCAAAAAAGCCTAACAAAAAAACTCCCGGATAGGTATGATAAATATACATGAAGTCATATATAAAAATAGAAAAAATATAGTCCCATCACCAAAGGTGTGCTTGAAAGTTTTCCTGTAATGTCCACCCAGTGATCAGTAAGTCACAAAACGCTTACCTCCCTCCTAGGAGGGGGAGCAGTATATGATGGATCTAAATGATGAAGGGTGATGGAGCGTCCTTGTAATGCAGTCTTTATTTCACAATTTCTTTATAGCTCATTGGGATGCATATGAAAAGATATAAAGCAGAGAGACATCAATAGCGCAACTTTGTGGGCGCGGCAAAGTGAATCGCTGAAGAATATATATTCACACACTCACTTGAATAGTAGTGAGCGTGGACCTCAATCCAAACGAGCACCGCGCTCGTACCAATGGAACAGTGGATTGGCGTCTTAATGCAAACAATGCAGTGCGATCCTCAGGTGTCCGCAGCAGCAATCACAAAGTTGTGGTGATAGAAAAAAAGGGAAAAATAGTGTGGGTCTGTAAACCCCTAGGGGTATTTATTCATACATAAATAAAAAAAACTCACATTTAAAAGTTGGATAACGGATCTGGTATCCTTACGAGCGGCGAGCTCGTCTCCTCTCGGTTCTGCTGGCGGTGTGTCTGTGCTACGTCCTGACGCGTGTCGTCATGTCACATGACTTCATCAGAGGCTAGCACTAGACACAAAATGTGGAAAATTTATAGTCCTCATCACAGGGCGGGCGGCGGCCATTTTGTTGTGGACCGACAGATATGTGTAAAAGCGGCCATGTTTGCTCTATCATACTGGTGTATATCACCAATGCTAGGAGGCACTAGCCTGTGGGGACTAGGGAGGGGGGGGGGGAAGAGGGGGGAGGAAAAGCTGCAGAACAAACCAGCATAAGAATCTGCGTTACCATAGATGATATCATTTTAAAACCGAGACAAAATGTCCCCGCAAAGTAAAATCTATGTAAAATATATAAAAATATATAAAAATATTGAAAATGAAGCTGACGCAGGTAGGCTAATGGCCCACTCGTATGAGTCCGGAGACAGCCCCACACAGCTCCAATTATTATGCCTGTGGTCTGTCATTCATGAAAAAAACAAATAGAGCACAGACACACCACAGCTGAAACCGAGAGGGAATATATGAATAAGCCACAATACATGATGAAATAATCTGCATATCATCATAAGAGAAACAAATATACAAATATATAAATGTGTCCCATATAGGCTAAAAAAAAAAATATATATATATATATATATATCTAACTGTATATACTGTAGAACTAATATGAGTACTACCTCAACATATATAAAGGTCTAGGTTGAATTAAGTAATCATAGGACATAAATAATGGAGTCCAGTATGTACTGACAGAAACATCAAGACTAGTGTTGAGCGGACCCGAACTGTAAAGTTCGGGTCCGTACCGAATTTTGGCTTTTTCCCGACCCCGGACCCGGACCCGGATTTTGCGCTAAAGTCCGGGTTCGGGTTCGGATTCGGGAATTTAATGGCGCAGTTAGAAATGCTTCAGGGGCCAGCCAATCACCATTTGATTAGCTGGTGTGCCCTTAGAAGCCATCATAGCCATGCCTACTAATGGCATGGCTGTAATTGGTCAGTGCAACATGTGACCCAGCATGTGACCAGCTTCTATATAAGAAAGAGGCACACAGCACAGATCGTCACTCTGCTTTTAGACAGTGTAGGGAAAGGATCCTGGCTGCTGTTGCTGTGAGGGAGAGAATAGGAGTTAGTCCTGATTCTGCAATCTACTGATAGAAAAGATAGGGAGACAGTGTAGTGTAGTGTAGTGTAGGGGCAGGATCCTGTTTGTGCTTTCAGGGAGAGAGATTTAGATAGGAGTCCAGATTGAGAGATATAATAGCTCAGCGATCTGCATAGGTTTATCTGTTTGTGTTGCAAGCTCAGTGCACCAGCACTGCATTACGTTGAGTGATACACCTATTCCATACTGTGGCTGTATTGTGCTCTTGCTAAAAGACCTATTTTGGTCAGAAAAAAAAAAAAAAAAAAGGCACTTTATTGTGCTTTTGCTAAAAAGACCCATTTTTGGGCCCCCCAAAAAAAAAAAGGCACTTTATTGTGCTGTTGCAAAAAAAAAAAACGGCACTTTGTTGTGCGCAAAAAAGACCTATTTTTGGGCAAAAAAAATATTTTGCAGTGTATATCTCTAGTTGTGTGAAATAACCAATTTCTATATATTTTTCTTGTACTATGCTATACTAAAAAAAAAAAAAACTTTTTTTTGAATAGCATTCTCTGCAGCTGTGCGATTCAGCGGTTATATACTGTGGTTGTGTTGTGCTCTTTCAAAAAACGCCATTTAGGGCCACAGAAAATATTTTGCAGTGTGAAATACACATGTGGAGGTGTGTAAAATAAACAATTTCTATATATTGTACAGTGCTATACTAAAAAAACCAACATTTTTTTTGAATAGCATTCTCTGCACTTCTATAGCTGTGCGATTCAGTGGTTAAATACTGTGGTTGTGTTGTGCTCTTTCAAAAAACGCCATTTAGGGCCACAGAAAATATTTTGCAGTGTGAAATACACATGTGGAGGTGTGTAACATAAACAATTTCTATATATTGTACAGTGCTATACTAAAAAAAACAACATTTTTTTTGAATAGCATTCTCTGCACTTCTATAGCTGTGCGATTCAGTGGTTAAATACTGTGGTTGTGTTGTGCTCTTTCAAAAAACGCCATTTAGGGCCACAGAAAATATTTTGCAGTGTGAAATACACATGTGGAGGTGTGTAAAATAAACAATTTCTATATATTGTACAGTGCTATACTAAAAAAAACAACATTTTTTTTGAATAGCATTCTCTGCACTTCTATAGCTGTGCGATTCAGTGGTTAAATACTGTGGTTGTGTTGTGCTCTTTCAAAAAACGCCATTTAGGGCCACAGAAAATATTTTGCAGTGTGAAATACACATATGGAGGTGTGTAAAATAAACAATTTCTATATATTGTACAGTGCTATACTAAAAAAAACAACATTTTTTTTGAATAGCATTCTCTGCACTTCTATAGCTGTGCGATTCAGTGGTTAAATACTGTGGTTGTGTTGTGCTCTTTCAAAAAACGCCATTTAGGGCCACAGAAAATATTTTGCAGTGTGAAATACACATGTGGAGGTGTGTAAAATAAACAATTTCTATATATTGTACAGTGCTATACTAAAAAAAACAACATTTTTTTTGAATAGCATTCTCTGCACTTCTATAGCTGTGCGATTCAGTGGTTAAATACTGTGGTTGTGTTGTGCTCTTTCAAAAAACGCCATTTAGGGCCACAGTAAATATTTTGCAGTGTGAAATACACATGTGGAGGTGTGTAAAATAAACAATTTCTATATATTGTACAGTGCTATACTAAAAAAAACAACATTTTTTTTGAATAGCATTCTCTGCACTTCTATAGCTGTGCGATTCAGTGGTTAAATACTGTGGTTGTGTTGTGCTCTTTCAAAAAACGCCATTTAGGGCCACAGAAAATATTTTGCAGTGTGAAATACACATGTGGAGGTGTGTAAAATAAACAATTTCTATATATTGTACAGTGCTATACTAAAAAAAACAACATTTTTTTTGAATAGCATTCTCTGCACTTCTATAGCTGTGCGATTCAGTGGTTAAATACTGTGGTTGTGTTGTGCTCTTTCAAAAAACGCCATTTAGGGCCACAGAAAATATTTTGCAGTGTGAAATACACATGTGGAGGTGTGTAAAATAAACAATTTCTATATATTGTACAGTGCTATACTAGAAAAACCAACATTTTTTTTGAATAGCATTCTCTGCACTTCTATAGCTGTGCGATTCAGTGGTTAAATACTGTGGTTGTGTTGTGCTCTTTCAAAAAACGCCATTTAGGGCCACAGAAAATATTTTGCAGTGTGAAATACACATGTGGAGGTGTGTAAAATAAACAATTTCTATATATTGTACAGTGCTATACTAAAAAAAACAACATTTTTTTTGAATAGCATTCTCTGCACTTCTATAGCTGTGCGATTCAGTGGTTAAATACTGTGGTTGTGTTGTGCTCTTTCAAAAAACGCCATTTAGGGCCACAGAAAATATTTTGCAGTGTGAAATACACATGTGGAGGTGTGTAAAATAAACAATTTCTATATATTGTACAGTGCTATACTAAAAAAAACAACATTTTTTTTGAATAGCATTCTCTGCACTTCTATAGCTGTGCGATTCAGTGGTTAAATACTGTGGTTGTGTTGTGCTCTTGGAAAAAACGCCATTTAGGGCCACAGAAAATAAATTGCAGTGTGAAATACACATGTGGAGGTGTGTAAAATAAACAATTTCTATATATTTTCCTTGTACTGTGCTATACTAAAAAAAACAACCTTTTTTTTTGAATAGCATTTTCTGTAGCTGTGCGATTCAGCGGTTACGTGCTGTGGGTGTGTTGTGGTCTGGCAAAAAACGCCATTTAGGGCCACAGAAAATATTTTGCAGTGTGAAATACACATCTGGAGGTGTGTGTAAAAAAACAATTTATATATATTTTCCTTGTACTGTGCTATACTAAAAAAAACAACCTTTTTTTTTTTAATAGCATTTTCTGCAGTTCTGTAGCTGTGCGTTTCAGCCATTACGTACTGTGGGTGTGTTGTGGTCTTCCAAAAAACGCCATTTAGGGCAAGATCCTAAATTTGGAAAATATGAGGGGAAGGTCAAAGGGACGTGGTGGCCCCGGTCGTGGTGCTGCTGGTGGAGCTCCTGTTGCAGGGAGAGGACGTGGTGGATCTGTGCCAGCTACACGCACAAGTGAAACACCTTCCTCAGGTGCGAGTAGGCGACCGAGCCTGCGGCGGTATTTTGTCATGCCTAATGAGGCTGTACCAATGTTTAGGCCAGGACAAGTACAGGCGATAGTAGATTGGGTTGCTGACAGTGCCTCGGGTTCCTTCACATTGTCTCCCACCCACTCTTCTGCTGAAAGATCAGAGTTGGCACCTGAAGCCCATGTCCATCAGTCTTTCACCTCACCCCCTTGCAAATCAGCCAAGCAGTCTGAGCCCCAAATCATGCAGCAGTCTCTTCTGCTTTTCGATGACTCTGTTAGCAGGGTTTCCCAGGGCCATCCACCTAGCCCTGCCCCAGAAGTGGAAGAGATTGAGTGCACCGATGCCCAACCACTTATGTTTCATGATGGGTACATGGGAGGACCATCGCAGCACGTCTCGGATGATGACGAAACACAGGTGCCAACTGCTGCTGCTTTCGCAATTGTGCAGACAGACATGGAGGGCAGGGGTGAAGACTGGGTGGAAGATGATGTGGAGGACGATGAGGTCCTCGACCCCACATGGAATCAACGTTATGCAGGTGACCAGTGTAGTTCGGAGGAAGAGGCGGTGGTTGCACAGAGCCACCAGCACAGCAGAAGAGGGAGCAGGGTGCAAAAACTGAGCATTCGTCCCCTAGACAGTACATCTGCTACTGCCCAACGCAGCAAGGGACCGAGCACACCAAAGCCAGGTCCAAGGACTTCCCTAGCGTGGCAGTTCTTCACACAGTGTGTTGATGACAAGACACGAGTGGTTTGCACGCTGTGCAATCAGAGCCTGAAGCGAGGCATAAACGTTCTCAACCTGAGCACAAGCTGCATGACCAGGCATCTAAGTGCAAAGCACGAGCTGCAGTGGAGTAGACACCTCAGAAACCAAGAAAGGTCTCTGGCTCCTCCTGCTTCCTCTTCTGCTGCAGTCTCGGCCTCTTCATCCACCTCTGTAGTGACAGTGGCACCTGTCACCACGCAAACAGAGGATCTGCCAGCAACACTACCACCTGGGTCACCGACCATCTCCACAATGTCCCATGGAAGCGTTCAGCTCTCTATCTCCCAAACATTGGAGCGGAAGAGGAAGTACCCCCCTAGCCACCCGCGATCCCTGGCCCTGAATGCCAGCATTTCAAAATTCCTGGCCTTTGAAATGCTGTCATTCCGTCTGGTGGAGACGCAGAGTTTTAAAAGCCTGATGGCATTGGCTGTCCCGCAGTACGTCGTGCCCAGCCGCCACTACTTTTCCAGGCGAGCCATCCCTTCCCTGCACAACCAGGTGGGGGACAAAATCAGGTGTGCACTGCGCAACGCCATCTGTGGCAAGGTCCACCTAACTACGGATGCGTGGACCAGTAAGCACGGTCAGGGACGTTATATCTCCCTAACAGCACACTGGGTAAATGCAGTGGCTGCTGGGCCTGAGGCAGATAGCGGTTTGGCGCATGTCCTTCCACCACCGAGGATTGCAGGGCGCTTCAGTTTGCCTCCTGTTGCTAACTCCTCCTTCTCCACTTCCTCATCCTCTACCGCCTCCTCATCCATTCAGCGTAACACCTTCACCACCAACTTCAGCACAGCCAGGGGTAAACGACAGCAGGCAGTTTTAAAACTTTCCTGTTTGGGGGAAAATCCCCACACCGCGCAGGAGTTGTGGAGGGACATGGAACAACAGACCGATGAGTGGTTGCTGTCAGTGAGCCTCAAGCCCGGCCTGGTGGTGTGCGATAATGGGCGAAATCTCGTAGCAGCTCTGGGTCTAGCCGGTTTGACGCACATCCCTTGCCTGGCGCATGTGCTGAACTTGGTGGTCCAGAGGTTCCTTAAAAATTACCCCAATATGCCAGAGCTGCTGCAGAAAGTGCGGGCTGTGTGTGCGCACTTTCGGCGTTCTCACCCTGCTGCTGCTCGCCTGTCAGCGCTGCAGCGTAACTTCGGCCTTCCAGCTCACCGCCTCATATGTGACGTGCCCACAAGGTGGAACTCCACCTTGCACATGCTGGCCAGACTGTGCGAGCAGCAGCAGGCAATAGTGGAGTTTCAGCTGCAGCAATCACGCGTGAGTCGCTCTGCGGAACAGCACCACTTCACCACCAATAACTGGGCCTCCATGCGAGACCTGTGTGCCTTGTTGCGCTGTTTCGAGTACTCCACCAACATGGCCAGTGCCAATGACGCCGTTCTCAGCGTTACTATCCCAGTTCTATGCCTCCTTGAAAAAACGCTTCGTGCGATGATGGAAGAGGATGTGGCACAGGAGGATGAGGAGGAGGAGGAGGAAGCGGGATCATTTCAAAGGCTTTCAGGGCAGTCTTTCACAAGTGGCTACGAGGGTGGGTTCCTGCACCAACAAACGCCAGGTACACAATTGTCCGGCAGAAAGGGCACAGTTCTGGAGGATGACGAGGTGGAGGAGGAGATGGAGGAGGAGGAGGAGGAGCCATGTTCACAGCAGGGTGGCACTCAGACCAGCTCGTGGCCATTACTGGTGCGTGGCTGGGGGGATACAGAGGACACAGACGATACACCTCCCACAGAGGACAGCTTTTCTTTGCCTCTGGGCAGCCTGGCACACATGAGCGATTACATGCTGCAGTGTTTCCGCAACGACAGCCGAGTTGCCCACATTTTAACTGGTGCTGATTACTGGGTGGCCACCCTGCTGGATCCCCGTTACAAGGACAACGTACCGTCCTTAATTCCCTCACTGGAGCGGGATCGTAAGATGCGCGAGTACAAGCGCACGCTGGTAGACGCGCTGCTGGTGGCATTCCCACCTGACAGCGGGCGTACGGTGGAAGCACAAGGCGAAGGCAGAGGAGGAGGAAGAGGTCGCCAACGCAGCCGGGGCACCGGCAGCACCTCAGAAGGCAGGGTTAGCATGGCCGAAATGTGGAAAAGCTTTGTCAGCACGCCACAACAACCAGCACCACCAGCTGAGATGGAATGTCTTAGCAGGAGGCAGCATTTCACCAACATGGTTGAGCAGTATGTGTCCACAGGCCTACACGTACTGGATGACGGGTCTGCCCCCTTTAACTTCTGGGTCTCCAAATTGGGCACATGGCCTGAGCTTGCCGTTTATGCCTTGGAGGTGCTGGCCTGCCCTGCAGCCAGTGTATTATCTGAACGTGTATTTAGCACGGCAGGGGGCGTTATCACAGACAAGCGCAGCCGCCTGTCCAGAGCCAATGTGGACAAGCTCACGTTCATTAAAATGAACCAGGCATGGATCCCACAGGACTTGTCCGTACCTTGTGCAGAATAGACATGTATACCGGTGTTGTGACAAAAACTGTCCGGCCATCGGATTGTGCCCGGCCCGTACTGCGCAGGCGCAGCGCTTGCGCAGTACAGAGGACAAGGAGATTCACAAAATCTCCGAAGATGAACGGCGCCTGCGCTGTGAGTGCAGGTTCAAGCCCCACCATCCAAGAGGACATACGGTAGCACATAGTAACAGGGCCCCTCACGGGCTCGCTTCGATCGCGGCCTTGCTTGGCTCGGCTTGAACCATGGATGGTGTGGCCTTCACCTGAACTCAACACGCAGGCGCCGTTAGTCTTGGGAGATTTTTGAAATCCCCTTGTCCTACATACTCAGCAAGCGCAGTACAGGGCGGACACTATTCGACAGGGGACAGAATTCGACACATCACCGGCCTTACCCAGCCATTGTTGTATTTTTGAACCAGTGTTGGCTACCTCGTCCTCCTCCACCGCCGCTTCCACCTACACAGCCACATCCACCGCCACCTCAACCTCCTACTCCATATGGACCTCGTCCTGCTAGGCCAAGATTAAAATTTTTATTTTATTTTTTTGTAGCGCACAGATCCTTTCCCCCTTACCTGCCTTTATGTTGTTGGCTCTTCGCAGGAGGGAGAAAGGCACACCGCACTACCAGCCCGTATCATCCTATATAAAGAGGTTGAGCGGTGTACTTGACGGGCCGTGTCCACAGCCGGAGTCAAAACTCCTCCAGAGGATGATTCTCACCTCTACTGTAGGTAGAGGCAAGTCCTTTAATTGCCAGTAAAGTCAATGTCCACACCAGCTGAAACTCCAACTCTTATTCTCTCATGGCAAAATAAACTGTACTCAGATAGAAAAGGTTAGAGCAAAGAAACAGGACAGCTTAAGGTGTGGAGGAGGTCCAGGCACAAACGTAGCACATTCACTTCACTGCTTAGGTTTCTCAAACAGTTTTTGGCGCACGGTCTCTGCCACAGACATTGAGGTTGGTCTCTGCCACAGACCGGGTGTACAAGGCCCCTGCCACGGGCCTGGAGAACTTTGGTCTCAGCCACAGACCAGGGTGTATAAGGCCCCTGCCACGGGCCGGTTGAATAAGGCCTCTGATACAGTCAAGGTGACCTTGAGCTTCTCCTTCTACGAACCTAGCCCATATCAAGGGGAAGACATCTCTCCAGGGAGTCAACAGACCATTCCTTCACCGTGACTCCCGCATCGGTCCATCAGAATGATCCTCCCTTCCCTGGAACAGGGTCCCCTACACGAGGCGGCTCAGGACTCCAGGCTTTACTCCCGCCCCTAGGCCTCCATACCCAGGGCAGCAAGAACTCCAGGATAGTACCTCACCCCGGGCTAAAGGTGCCCGAGATGGAACAGGAACACATGCACCCAGGCCGAAGGCACCTGGGCGCGGACCCCACTGGACATCAGCCCCCAGGCCAAAGGTCTGCCCCTTTTATATGCTCTCCCGGCATGCACAGCAGGTTCCCCGCCCCGCTGTACTACTGCCAAGAGGGGACACAAAAGGCGCCACCTGTAGGCCGCAGGGAACTGCACACCAATACTGTCCCCCGAGGACAAAATGGTCCATGAATCCTACAGAATTAGGGTATTTGAGCCTATTTACCACTCAAACACTTTCCTTAAATTTAGCACCCCGCTACATTTTTATTTCAAAGTATTTTATTTTCCCACTAGCTTATCCATTAAATTAAATAATTTATTCCAGAAAGGGCGTATTCTGGGGCATTCCCACCATATGTGTGGCATTGTGCCGTTGAGTTTCTGAGGTTCTTAATGACTTCCTGTACCTCTTCTGCTGAAAAGGGGGCCTCCAGCATATTTTTTTATTTTTTTATTTTTTTTATGTTCTTTTAAGTTATTTCCTATCCACATTTGTTTTGCAGAGCACTTGCCATGTTCTTAACAACATTTTGCTGCCATTTGCAGCCCTCTAGCCCTTTCCATTACTTTTTTAGAGCCTTTTTAGTCGTCAGAAGTCCGGGTCCCCATTGACTTCAATGGGGTCCGGGTCCGGGTTCGGGTTAAAGTTCGGTCCCGAATCCGAACTTTTTTCCGAAGTTCGGCCGAACCCGCCGGACCCGAATATCCAGCTACCCGCTCAACACTAATCAAGACTGTTAGGTTCCTGTCTTTTCTGTGGTGACAGGGACTAACATGTATTTAAAAACCTGTTAATGGGAGAAAGAAACCTGACAGCAATATGACATTGGGTAAAACCTAGTGTCAGTGAGAGAAAGACAATATCTCAGTGGCCTAATAATCACTTAAAAAGCAATTTAAGTCAAATTCTATATTGAGGCCTTTGGGGACAAACGTATCCATCGAAAAGATCCAATGAGATTCAATTTGGCTTAGTGTTCGCACCTTATGTCCTCCTCTCCATGGGCTTGAGTACGGTACTATACCCCAAAATTTTAGGTGAGAGGGATCTCGATTATGTATTTCTGCAAAGTGCCTAGAAACACTATGTTTAACGAATCCGCGTTGTATGTTCTGTACGTGTTCTTTAACACGAATCCTAAGTAACCTTTTAGTGCGGCCTACATATTGCAGGCCGCAGCTGCATTCCAACACGTAAACCGCCCCTTCTGTGTTGCAGCCAACGAATTCTTTGATTTCAAATTGTCTCCCATTGCTATTAGACTGGAATGTAGTACTTGTGCTTGCCACCTCGCCAGCTTGAACTGCACTTATGGGACTCACCACGTCACCACGTGATACTGCAGTGCTGGATGTACGCCCAGGCTGTACTAGGCCGCTGGTGCTTGCCAATTCACCAGAAGGAATAGCGGCGCTAGTACTCCTCTGCTCCATGATATGAGAGCCCTGCGGTTCTTGCTCCTCAATAGTGATGAGCCGAACACCCCCGGGTTCGGTTCGCACCAGAACCCGCGAACGGACCGGAAGTTCGAACGAACATTAGAACCCTATTAAATACAATGGATGCGAACGTTCGAATTCTAAAGTGCTAATTATAACAACTATTATGCATGTTATTGTCCTAAAAAGGGTTTGGGAACCCGGGTTCTGCACCAGGGGACATGTATCAATGCAAAAAGAAGTTTTAAAAACGGTCGTTTTTCGGGAGCAGTCATTTTAATGATGCATAAAGTGAAAAAAAAAAAGTCAAATATTCCTTTAAATATCGTACCTGGGGGGTGTCTAAAGTATGCCTGTGAAGTGCCACGTGTTTCCCGTGTTTAGAACTGTCCCTGCACAAAATGACACTTCTAAAGGAAAAAAAAGCCATTTAAAACTGCTTGCGGCTTTAATGTAATGTCTGGTCCCGGTAATATGGATGAAATTCTTTAAGAAAAATGGCATAGCTACCCCATGACCCCCCCCCCCCTACCCCAGCCCATTACCAGCCCCTTTGGGTCTTGTATGGATATTAAGGGGAACCCCGCACATAAAATAAAAAAGGCCCTATATACTCTGAACAGCCGTATACAGGCGGTGCATACAAGACAGGGACTGTAGGTTTGTTCTTATGTAGAATCTGTTTGTAATTTTGAACAGGTACATTGTTGAAGTGTAGCTCCAGCCCAAAAATCTATTTTTAAACTTTTTGGAAAACATAGGTAAGGGTTATCACCCCTGTAACATTTGTTTTGCTGTCTGTGCCCCTGTTCAGAACATTTCACCTCACTTTCCGTCCCAATGACAACTGTTTTTGAAATGTGGTGTTTTTCTTGAAACAAGGATTGCTGATAAAGCATCAGTACAGAGGAGACACCTTTCTCCCATATTTATTCTTACAGGAGAGAATTTTCCTTCCTAGTGGTAGATTTCCTCTCACTTCCTGTTGTCTTCTTGCGTTTGCAAGTAGGAGTCGTTTGTAAGTTGGATGTTTGAAAGTAGGGACCTGCCGTATATACTCTGCAGAAATAGGCCCCTTAGTTGTTGGTGTTGGCACAACACTGTAAGCACTCACAGTTACTCTTGGTTGGTGCTGGAACGCCCTGCTGTCAACTATTATATCAGGAATTTTAATTACATATAATTGTTGAACAGTGGTAGTAAAAATTGGGCCTTTGATGGTGGTGCTGGTGCCACAACACTGTAAGCCCTGACAGTTACTCTTGGTGGGTGCAGCAATGGGCCCTGCTGTGAATTATTAGATCAAGAATTGTAATTACATGCCCCTGTTGAACAGGGGCTGAAAAATTGGGCCTTAGGCACTGGTGGCACAACACTGCAACCCCTCACAGATACTGTACTTGGAGCACAGCAATGAGCCCTGTTGCAAAGTATTGCTTCAAAAATTGTAATGACACGCCCCTGTTAAACAGGGGCTGAAAAATTGGGCCTTAGGCACTGGTGGCACAACACTGCAACTCCTCACAGATACTGTACTTGGAGCACAGCAATGAGCCCTGTTGCAAAGTATTGCTTCAAAAATTGTAATTACACGCCCCTGTTAAACAGGGGCTGAAAAATTGGGCGTTAGGCACTGGTGGCGGCACCCATAAACAAAAATGATCTTCCAAGCTATCATCATCAATCGTATCATTGAGGACTCGGAGGAGGAGGATAGCCAGTCAACATAACAGCACAGGCACTCAGCATCAGCATCAGTCTTGAAGGGATGTGACATTTTAAAATCAATTAGTCTGTTATATCAGCATCAGGTGTGTGGTAGCTGGTGGTGATCCAAGACTGGTTCATCTTGATGAAAGTCAGTCGATCAACCGAGTCGGTGGACAGGCGCACCCTGTGATCCGTGACAAATCCTCCAGCAGCACTGAATGTGCGTTCCGAAAGAACGCTGGATGCAGGACAGGCCAGTAGCTCAATTGCATACTGTGCAAGCTCTGGCCAGTGATCCATCCTCAAGACCCAGTAAGCCAGAGGATTTTCGGTGGGGAAGGTGTCCAAGTCTGACCTTGCCCCTAGATATTCCTGCACCATGTTTATCAGACGCTGGCGATGGTTGCTGGAACCAATCATACTTTGGGGCTGCGGACTAAAGAATTGTCTGAACGCATCGGTCAGACGGCCACCTTCCCCACCGCTCCTTCTTTGACTGGCCGAAGCCTCAGCAACTCGTTGTCCAGGACCAGGAGTTTGCAACCTCCCAGTCTCTGGGAACGCGTTGCACAGACCTTTCTGCAAGGCCTCCCGGAGTTGTCTCATCCTCTGCTCCCTCTGCGACGGTAACATAAGGTCCGCAACCTTACCCTTGTACCGTGGATCAAGGAGAGTGGCCAGCCAGTAATGGTCCCTCTCCTTGATCCGAAGAATACGAGGATCCTTCCGCAGACTTTGCAGGATCAGGGAGGCCATGCAGCGTAGGTTTGCTGAGGCATTCGCTCCGGAGTCCTCTGGGTCACTAAGGACGACATGATCCGCAGCCACCTCCTCCCAGCCACGTACAAGTCCACTGGTTTCTTGGGACTGTAAATCATCCCTAAAAGACTGCTGCTGATGATGCTGAGTGCCAGCCTCCACCTCCATGCTGACACAATCCTCCTCCTCCTCCTCCTCCTCTTCCTGTGCGATGGGTGGGACAGAAGGAACACTGTCTGGGTAAAGGGGGCCTTGAGAGGCAAGGAAGTCCTCCTCTTCCTGCCTCTGTTCTGCCTCAAGTGCCCTGTCCATTATTCCACGCAGCGTGTGCTCCAACAGGTGGACAAGAGGTACAGTGTCACTGATGCATGCACTGTCACTGCTCACCATCCTCGTGGCCTCCTCAAATGGTGCCAGGACAGTGCATGCATCCCTGATCATGCCCCACTGGCGTGGAGAAAAAAAACCAAGCTCCCCTGACCCTGTCCTGGTGCCGTAGTCGCACAGGTACTCATTGATGGCCCTCTGCTGCGTGTGCAGCCGCTGCAGCATGGCCAACGTTGAGTTCCACCTGGTGGGCATGTCACATATAAGGCGGTTCTTGGGCAGGTTCAACTCCTTTTGCAGCTCAGCCAGGCGAGCACTGGCATTATAAGATCTGCGGAAATGCACACAGACTTTCCTGGCCTGCCTCAGGACATCCTGTAAGCCCGGGTACCTGCCCAAGAACCGCTGCACCACCAGGTTAAGGACGTGAGCCACACAGGGCACATGGGTCAGTTGTCCCTGTCGGAGGGCGGAGAGGAGGTTGGTGCCATTGTCGCAAACCACCATTCCTGGCTTAAGCTGGCGTGGCGTCAACCACCTCTCGGCCTGGCCCTGCAGAGCAGACAGGACCTCTGCCCCAGTGTGGCTTCTGTCCCCCAAACACACCAGCGCAAGCACGGCATGGCATCTTTTTGCCTGCGTACTTGCGTAGCCCCGTGAACGGCTACGGAGCACCGCTGGTTCATAGGACAAACCACAGGAAGAGGCCATGGAGGAAGAAGAAGAGGAGGGGGTGGAGGAGAGAGGTGTGTCACAACCAGTAGTAGCATTTTGGAGGCGTGGCGGTGGGACAACCTCCAACACTACTGCACCTTGTCCTGAATCCTTCCCAGCTGCCAAAAGAGTGACCCAATGGGCCGTGAAAGAAAGGTAACGTCCCTGTCCATGCCTGCTGGACCATGAGTCAGCGGTAATATGCACCTTACCGCTGACCGCCCTGTCCAGCGAGGCCAAGACATTGCCTTCCACATGCCGGTAGAGAGCCGGAATAGCCTTCCGTGAGAAAAAGTGGCGTTTGGGAACCTGCCACTGAGGAACCGCACATTGCACAAACTCACGGAAGGGGGCCGAGTCTACCAACTGAAAAGGCAGCAGTTGAAGCGCTAGCAATTTAGCCAAGCTAGCATTCAACCGCTGGGCATGTGGATGGCTGGGAGTGAACTTCTTTCGACGGTCCAGCAGCTGGGGCAGGGAAATTTGCCTGCTAGAATCGGACGTCGGTGTACTGCTAGCAGAGTGGGCGCAAGTACTTGGCTGTGACACACCTAATTCTACACCTTCATTCCTCTCAGTGCATGTTTCAGAGAGGACTGAAGTTATAGTGGGGTTGGAGATCCCAGCTGATGCGGTGCAAGGAGAGGTCCGCTTTGTTCTTTGGTGTGGGTCTTTGAGGTAGGCTTGCCAACGAGCTGCATGGCAGGTCAACATATGTCTGGTCAGGCATGTGGTACCCAAGCGGCTGATGTTTTGGCCACGCGATATACGCTTGAGACATATGTTGCAAACAGCAGCTGTGCGATCTGATGCACTAGCCTCAAAAAAGGCCCACACCAAAGAACTTTTTGAATGACGGGCAGAGGCAGCGCCCTGCACAGGCGGAGCTCTGCGGTGTGATTCCGTCGGTGTACTGCCCTTACGCTGGCCACCAAAGGGCATCCTGCCTCGTTGGAGATGTGCCTCCTCCTCATCCTCCTCCTCCTCCTCTCTCCTATTAGGCACCCACGTGGAGTCATTGACCTCATCATCCCCTCCCTCCTCATCACTGGAGCCAATCTGGCAGTATGCTGCAGCTGCTGGAACATGACTGCCAGATTGGTGTCCTTCTTGAGCATCCCCTCTGTCTGCTCTCACGCTACTGCCTTCCTCTAGCTGGGTTTCATCATCAGACCCTTCGAAACGCTGGGCATCCTCCTGGAGCATGTACCCAACACTGTGCTGAAACAGTTCGGGGGACTCCTCAGGAGGAGGACATGGTGGGTCTAGGGAAGGAGTGACTGATGATTTGTCTGACATTGATACCAGGGAAGACGACGCTTTGGCAGCTGCTTTTCCAGTACCCTGAGCCTGGGTGAGAGAGGATGAGGAGGAGGAGGAGGGCTTGGTCATCCACTCTACCAAGTCTTCGGCATGATGTGGCTCAACATGTCCAGCTGCCGAAAAGAAGGACAAGCGTGTCCCATGGCCATGTGCTGATGACAATGCACCGCGTCCACGACCAGCACTGTTGCCCCCAGACACAGAGCCTGCTTGCCCTCTTTTATTGCCTCCTGACTGTCTGCCTCTCCTTGTTTGCCTTCCAGACATTCTAATAGATGGCCTGCAGGGAGATGGGAAAAAAGCAATAAGGGCTACCTTCAGGTGTCCTTCTCTGTCCCTGGAAACAAGGACTTGCAGAGTGAAAGAAAAAAAACACTCTCCCTACCTAGAGTTTTCTGTCCCTAGAATAAATGTTTTTTTTAATCACAATATAGCACAAGGAAAATTAACTCACTGTCCTTACAGGTCCCTGGAAACAAGGACTTGCAGAGTGAAAGAAAAAAAACACTCTCCCTACCTACAGTTTTCTGTCCCTAGAAAAAAATGTTTTTTTTAATCACAATATAGCAAAAGGACAATTCACTCACTGTCCTTCCAGGTCCCTGGAAACAAGGACTTGCAGAGTGAAAGAAACTGACACTGTCCCTACCTAGAGTTTTCTGTCCCTGGAATAAATGTTTTTTTCAGCACAATATAGCACAAGGACAATTAACTCACTGTCCTTACAGGTCCCTGGAAACAAGGACTTGCAGAGTGAAAGAAAAAAAATACTCTCCCTACCTACAGTTTTCTGTCCCTAGAAAAAAATGTTTTTTTTAATCACAATATAGCAAAAGGACAATTCACTCACTGTCCTTCCAGGTCCCTGGAAACAAGGACTTGCAGAGTGAAAGAAACTGACACTGTCCCTACCTAGAGTTTTCTGTCCCTAGAATAAATGTTTTTTTTAATCACAATATAGCACAAGGAAAATTAACTCACTGTCCTTACAGGTCCCTGGAAACAAGGACTTGCAGAGTGAAAGAAAAAAAACACTCTCCCTACCTACAGTTTTCTGTCCCTAGAAAAAAATGTTTTTTTTAATCACAATATAGCAAAAGGACAATTCACTCACTGTCCTTCCAGGTCCCTGGAAACAAGGACTTGCAGAGTGAAAGAAACTGACACTGTCCCTACCTAGAGTTTTCTGTCCCTGGAATAAATGTTTTTTTCAGCACAATATAGCACAAGGACAATTAACTCACTGTCCTTACAGGTCCCTGGAAACAAGGACTTGCAGAGTGAAAGAAAAAAAATACTCTCCCTACCTACAGTTTTCTGTCCCTAGAAAAAAATGTTTTTTTTAATCACAATATAGCAAAAGGACAATTCACTCACTGTCCTTCCAGGTCCCTGGAAACAAGGACTTGCAGAGTGAAAGAAACTGACACTGTCCCTACCTAGAGTTTTCTGTCCCTAGAATAAATGTTTTTTTTAATCACAATATAGCAAAAGGACAATTCACTCACTGTCCTTCCAGGTCCCTGGAAACAAGGACTTGCAGAGTGAAAGAAACTGACACTGTCCCTACCTAGAGTTTTCTGTCCCTAGAATAATTTTTTTTTTTAATCACAATATAGCAAAAGGACAATTCACTCACTGTCCTTCCAGGTCCCTGGAAACAAGGACTTGCAGAGTGAAAGAAACTGACACTGTCCCTACCTAGAGTTTTCTGTCCCTAGAATAAATGTTTTTTTTAATCACAATATAGCAAAAGGACAATTCACTCACTGTCCTTCCAGGTCCCTGGAAACAAGGACTTGCAGAGTGAAAGAAACTGACACTGTCCCTACCTAGAGTTTTCTGTCCCTAGAATAAATGTTTTTTTTAATCACAATATAGCAAAAGGACAATTCACTCACTGTCCTTCCAGGTCCCTGGAAACAAGGACTTGCAGAGTGAAAGAAACTGACACTGTCCCTACCTAGAGTTTTCTGTCCCTAGAATAAATGTTTTTTTTAATCACAATATAGCAAAAGGACAATTCACTCACTGTCCTTCCAGGTCCCTGGAAACAAGGACTTGCAGAGTGAAAGAAACTGACACTGTCCCTACCTAGAGTTTTCTGTCCCTAGAATAAATGTTTTTTTTTAATCACAATATAGCACAAGGAAAATTAACTCACTGTCCTTACAGGTCCCTGGAAACAAGGACTTGCAGAGTGAAAGAAAAAAAACACTCTCCCTACCTACAGTTTTCTGTCCCTAGAAAAAAATGTTTTTTTTAATCACAATATAGCAAAAGGACAATTCACTCACTGTCCTTCCAGGTCCCTGGAAACAAGGACTTGCAGAGTGAAAGAAACTGACACTGTCCCTACCTAGAGTTTTCTGTCCCTGGAATAAATGTTTTTTTCAGCACAATATAGCACAAGGACAATTAACTCACTGTCCTTACAGGTCCCTGGAAACAAGGACTTGCAGAGTGAAAGAAAAAAAATACTCTCCCTACCTACAGTTTTCTGTCCCTAGAAAAAAATGTTTTTTTTAATCACAATATAGCAAAAGGACAATTCACTCACTGTCCTTCCAGGTCCCTGGAAACAAGGACTTGCAGAGTGAAAGAAACTGACACTGTCCCTACCTAGAGTTTTCTGTCCCTAGAATAAATGTTTTTTTTAATCACAATATAGCAAAAGGACAATTCACTCACTGTCCTTCCAGGTCCCTGGAAACAAGGACTTGCAGAGTGAAAGAAACTGACACTGTCCCTACCTAGAGTTTTCTGTCCCTAGAATAAATGTTTTTTTTAATCACAATATAGCAAAAGGACAATTCACTCACTGTCCTTCCAGGTCCCTGGAAACAAGGACTTGCAGAGTGAAAGAAACTGACACTGTCCCTACCTAGAGTTTTCTGTCCCTAGAATAAATGTTTTTTTTAATCACAATATAGCAAAAGGACAATTCACTCACTGTCCTTCCAGGTCCCTGGAAACAAGGACTTGCAGAGTGAAAGAAACTGACACTGTCCCTACCTAGAGTTTTCTGTCCCTAGAATAAATGTTTTTTTTAATCACAATATAGCAAAAGGACAATTCACTCACTGTCCTTCCAGGTCCCTGGAAACAAGGACTTGCAGAGTGAAAGAAACTGACACTGTCCCTACCTAGAGTTTTCTGTCCCTAGAATAAATGTTTTTTTTAATCACAATATAGCAAAAGGACAATTCACTCACTGTCCTTCCAGGTCCCTGGAAACAAGGACTTGCAGAGTGAAAGAAACTGACACTGTCCCTACCTAGAGTTTTCTGTCCCTAGAATAAATGTTTTTTTTAAGCACAATATAGCACAAGGAAAATTAACTCACTGTCCTTACAGGTCCCTGGAAACAAGGACTTGCAGAGTGAAAGAAAAAAAACACTCTCCCTACCTACAGTTTTCTGTCCCTAGAAAAAAATGTTTTTTTTAATCACAATATAGCAAAAGGACAATTCACTCACTGTCCTTCCAGGTCCCTGGAAACAAGGACTTGCAGAGTGAAAGAAACTGACACTGTCCCTACCTAGAGTTTTCTGTCCCTAGAATAAATGTTTTTTTTAATCACAATATAGCAAAAGGACAATTCACTCACTGTCCTTCCAGGTCCCTGGAAACAAGGACTTGCAGAGTGAAAGAAACTGACACTGTCCCTACCTAGAGTTTTCTGTCCCTAGAATAAATGTTTTTTTTAATCACAATATAGCAAAAGGACAATTCACTCACTGTCCTTCCAGGTCCCTGGAAACAAGGACTTGCAGAGTGAAAGAAACTGACACTGTCCCTACCTAGAGTTTTCTGTCCCTAGAATAAATGTTTTTTTTAATCACAATATAGCAAAAGGACAATTCACTCACTGTCCTTCCAGGTCCCTGGAAACAAGGACTTGCAGAGTGAAAGAAACTGACACTGTCCCTACCTAGAGTTTTCTGTCCCTAGAATAAATGTTTTTTTTAATCACAATATAGCAAAAGGACAATTCACTCACTGTCCTTCCAGGTCCCTGGAAACAAGGACTTGCAGAGTGAAAGAAACTGACACTGTCCCTACCTAGAGTTTTCTGTCCCTAGAATAAATGTTTTTTTTTAAGCACACTATAGCAGAAGCACAAAACACACTGACACTCTCCCTACCTATCCTTCTCTTTCCCTAAACTAAAGGAATCCAGGTTAAGCAAGAAAGAAATAACAGTCACTGTCCCTGCCTATGCTACTCTATCCCTGCTCCGGAACACACTACACTAGGCCGCCGTGCTGGCGGCCTTTTATAGTGTGGGGCGTGTACTAAACACCCTCAGCAATAATTGGCCACAGGCATCCTGCCTGTGGCCAATCATTGCTCTCCTCGCTGCCGGCGCTGTGATTGGCCAAGCATGCGGGGTCACAGTGCATGCTTGGCCAATCACAGCGCCTGGATGACACTGCGATGGCGTAGTGCATTGTGGGCCGTTCGCGTCACTCGAATTTGGCGCGAACGGCCCAAATCGTTCGATCTTCGTCGAACGATCGAACAGCCAATGTTCGAGTCGAACGTATGTTCGACTCGAACACGAAGCTCATCCCTACTCCTCAACAACCTCAGAAGATCGGGATCGGGTACGCCTGACCTTAGCAGGGACCTCAACTTCGTCGTCAGAGCTATCTGACGTGGGGCCGCTGACGTCACTGTCTTCTACGGGAAGATATTCTGAGCCTGAATCTGACAGATACGTGACCTCCTCTTCACTATCTGTCATGCTCAGAATCTCGTAGGCCTCTTTACTAGTGTACCTTCGACTTGCCATTTTGGGCTCTAAATTTAGGGGTACACTAGTAAGATTCACAGGAAAAAAAGCACCCGACTGTCGTCAGCAAATATATCAAACGCTACAAAAAAAACTGTTAGCGGTCGCAGGGATCAGGACTGTCTCTGCGAACGCTGCAGTTATGTGTGTTGTGTTTGGTAAGTGACAGTGATCGATCGATACTGCACTTGGGTGGGCTGGGCTGGGCGGAGGGGCTAAACGCAGGTACTAGCAGGTATCTGGGCTGATCCCGCTAACACTGCGTTTTTGGGAACCCTAAACCGCTGGGGACGCTAGTATAGATCTGATCAGATACTATACCACTAAGGGAGGTGTATGCTTTGCGCGTGGGTGTTAGCGTTAGTGGCACTAACCTAACGCTGCCTGGGGCGACGCAGACCCTCTCTGGCGCTAAAACCTAATTAATCTCACCCGCCGGGCGATCAGGGGGTTAAACCTTTATTGGGTTATATACGGCGGGTGCCCTGATGCTATAAAAAGCAAACTAACCAACCAGTGTCACCCGTAACCTTTATATGGTGATCACTGGTGAAAGGGTTAACTAGGGGCAATCAGGGGGTTAAAACCTTTATTAGGTTAAATATGGGGGTACCCAACGCTATATAAAAACCTGATGGGTTACCTAAATAACTAAATAATTAACTGGGTAACCAGTGTCACCAGTGACGCTTATACGGTGATCACTGGTGAAAGGGTTAACTCTAGGGGCAATGAGGGGGTTAAAATAATATATGGGGGTACCTGACGCTCTAAAAACCTGCGGTGAAACTAAAAATAAATAACTGGCTATCTAGGGCACCACCGGCACTAAATACAGCGATCGAAAATACGATCGCTTAGTGACGCTGGCGTTAGGGGGTGAAAGGGTTACCTGGGGGGCGATCAAGGGGTTAAACCTTTATTAGGGGGGGGTTAGGGGGCTACCCTGGACCTAAAGGGGCCTAAACCTAACTGCCCTGCAACTTTTTACTATCACAGATGACACTAAAAGCAGTGATCAGTAAAATAAATGATCACTGCAATCAGTGACACTGTGATTGGGGGCTGGGGGGTGACCTGGGGGGTGATCTGGGGGTGACTGGGGGGTGAAATGTGTGCCTATGTGTACCTACGTGTCAGTGGACTGTTGGTGCACTAACCTGCTTCCTCTCTCCTCGGCGCCAGAATCGAAAAGACCGCCGCGAGGGAGATGACATCACTTCCTCCTGCCTGTGTTTACATCACATGGCGGAGGAAGCATTTTCATTGGCCGGGAGCGATCGCGAGGGGGTGGCCGAAATCGAATGGTCACCCCCTCATCTCTGATCGCTCCCCAACGATTAACGGCTGCTCACTGTATAGGAGGGGGGTCCGATCGGACCCCCCAACTGTACAAAGGCGATCACGTACACTCTACGTGATTGTGCCTGTCGGTGCCATTCTGCCGACGTATATATACAGTGAGCGGTCGTTAAGTGGTTAAAATGACTGCTCCCGAAAAACGGCCGTTTTTAAAACTTTTTTTTGGATTGATACATGTCCCCTGGTGCAGAACCCGGGTTCCCAAACCCTTTTTAGGACAATAACATGCATAATAGTCGTTATAATTAGCACTTTCGATTTCGAACGTTCGCATCCATTGTATTTAATAGGGTTCTAAAGTTTTGCGAACTTTCGGTCCGTTCGCGGGTTCTGGTGCGAACCGAACCCGGGGGGTGTTCGGCTCATCACTAATGATGAGACGTTTGCACCAGTAGTCAAGCACACTAGAATACGGACTTTACTGACAGTAGCCGTCACAAGGAAAATGCAAGTGAAACATTTTGATGTGAAAACCGCGTTTCTACATGGCGATTTAACAGAAGAAATTTACATGGAACAACCGCCAGGATTCAAAGATGAACAAAGGTCAGACCTAGTGTGCAAACTTCACAGGAGTATATATGGTCTAAAGCAAGCAGCCAGAGTGTGGAATATAAAAATAAATTAAGTGCTTACACATCAAAACTTTCAAAGGAGTAAAGCAGACCCCTGCTTGTACACAAAGAAATTGGCAAACAGATGGGTCTATATGCTTTTCTATGTGGATGATATCCTGATTTGCTTTGAGCAAGAAGGGGATGAAGCAGAAATACTAGAAAAACTAAATCAGCACTTTGACGCCAAAGATCTTGGCAACATAAAGAATTACCTCGGCATCCAGATCGAGAGAGAGGAAGATGGCAGCTTTCTTCTGAACCAAAGACACAAAATACAAGAAATAATTGAAACATTTGGAATGGAAGACGCCAAACCAGTAAAATCTCCCATGGAAACCAACTTCCTAAAAGAGATGAATTGTCAAGATAACCCATTACCTACTAATACTCCATACAGGAAAGCAATAGGGAAATTGCTGTACCTTACCACCGCTACAAGGCCGGACATTGCAGCAACTGTCAGAATCCTATGCAGAAAGGTTTCGATGCAAAGTCAAAAGGACTGGAATGCTGTAAAGCGAATCATTCGCTATCTTAAAGGGACTTCGCACTACAAGCTAAAGTTACCACCAAGTGATAAAAGCACCTTAACAGGATATGTGGATGCTGACTGGGCAGGAGACACCAGTGACAGAAAATCTACCAGTGGCTACTTATTTTTTCTGTCAGGAGGTGCCATCAGTTGGACTAGTAAAAAAGCAACTCTCTGTTTCACTGTCGTCTACTGAAGCAGAATACGTTGCTGCAGCGCAGGCAAGCCAAGAAGTTAAATGGCTGAGACAGCTATTAACAGACTTAGGTCAACCACAGTTGGGACCAACTGAAATCTATGAGGACAATCAAGGATGCATTGTACTTGCACACATGGAAGGAGTTAATTCAAGAACCAAGCACATTGATGTGAAGTTCCACTTTCTTAGGGATCTTCAAGAGCAGGGTCTTCTTGAGTTACTTTATTGCCCAACCAAGGATATGACAGCAGATATCCTTACAAAGCCCCTGACTGCTGAAAGACATTCAAGGCTTACAAAGAAGATGGGTTTAACAGACTAAGCCTTAGTTGTTGAGAAGGGGTGTTGGAAATACAACAAACTTTCAGCTTAGCTTACTGTATTTGACTGCAGTTTAGAAAAAGGACACAAGATGTTGCTAATGCTCAGTGATATGCTATGCTATGTATTTCTCTATGATGTGTTGTATTTCCTGTATACTGTGATGTACTTGTTGGTTCTTTTTCCTGTCTGTGATTCTTCTTACAATGTGAAGTGACATCTTTGCTAGTGTGGTTATGTTCCAATAAAGAAGCCAGTTCCTGTTACTACACAATGTCTGATCTGAACTGACTCCGCTGCACCTATCAATCGTACTTTGCAACAAAAACGGCCGTATTTATAACTTCTTTTTGCATTAATACATGTCCCCTGGGGCAGGACCCCGGGTCCCCAAACCCTTTTAGGACAATAACTTGCATATTAGCCTTTATAATTAGCACTTTTGATTTCGAACGTTTGAGTCCATTGTATTTAATAGGGTTCTAAAGCGCGCGCAAACTTTCGGTCCATTCGCGGGTTCTGGTGCGAACCGGAACCTGCGAACGGCTCATCCCTATTTGTCTCCATATTTTTTTATATTTATACTGTGGGGATCGAAAGTTTGGGCACCCCAGGTAAAAATGTGTATTAATATGCATAACGAAGCCAAGGAAAGATGGAAAAGTCTCCAAATAGCATCAAATTACAGATTAGACATTCTTATATGTCAAAGAAAGTTAGATTTTATTTCCATAATTTACACTTTCAAAATTACAGAAAACAAAAAAATGGCGTCTGCAAAAGTTTGGGCACCCTGCAGAGTTAATATCTTGTACTGCCTCCTTTGGCAAGTATCACAGCTTGTAAACTCTTTTTGTAGCCAGCCAAGAGTCTTTCAATTCTTGTTTGAGGTATCTTTGCCCATTCTTCCTTACAAAAGTCTTCCAGTCCTTTGAGATTTCTGGGCTGTCTGTCACGCACTGCTCTTTTAAGGTCTATCCATAGGTTTTCAATAATGTTGAGGTCAGGAGATTGTGAAGGCCATGGCAAAACCTTCAGTTTACGCCTCTTGATTTAATCCCCCGTGGATTTTGAGGTGTGATTAGGATCATTATACATTTGTAGAAGCCATCCTCTCTTTAACTTCAGCTTTTTCACAGATGGCATCAAGTTACCATCCAAAATTTGCTGACATTTTATTGAATCCATTTTTCCTTTTACTTGTGAAATGTTCCCTTTGCCACTGGCTGCAATACAACCCCAAAGCATGATTGATCCACCCCCATGCTTAACAATTGGACAGGGGTTCTTTTCATTAAATTCTGTGCCCTTTCTTCTCCAAACGTACCTTTGCTCATTCCGGCCAAAAAGTTCTATTTTAACCTCATCGGTCCACAGAACTTGTTTCCAAAATGCCTCAGGCTTGTCTATATGTTCATTTGCAAAGTTCAAACGCTGATTTTTGTGGTGAGGACGTAGAAGAGGTTTTCTTCTGATGACTCTTCCATGAAGACCATATTTGTACAAGTATCTCTTTATAGTGGAATAGTGTACCACAACTCCAGTGTCTGCCAGATCTTTCTGGAGGGATCGTGCAGTCAAACGTGGGTTTTGAATTGCTTTTCTCACAATCCTGCGAGCTGTTCTGTCTGATATTTTTCTTGGTCTTCCAGATCTTGCTTTAACTTCCACTGTTCCTGATGACTGCCATTTCTTAATTACATTCCGAACAGAGGATATTGACATCTGAAAACGCTTTGCTATCTTCTTATAGCCTTCTCCAGCTTTGTGAGCGTCAACTATTTTAAGTTTCAGTTTTCTAGACAACTGCTTAGAAGAACCCATGGTGCTGATTGTTGGGGCAAGGTCAGATGAGTCTGGCCATTTAAAACCTTTGAGATTGACATCACCTGGTCTTCCCAGATGATGATTGAGAACAATCCATGACACTGGCAGGTCTCAGCTTTGCAAAGGGGGCAGTGCATGCTATAAATTCTGCAGGGTGCCAAACTTTTGCAGACGCCATTTTTTTGTTTTCTGTAATTTTGAAAGTGTAAATGATGGAAATAAAATCTAACTTTTTTTGACATGTGGAAAGGCTGGCTGTAGGCTAGCCTGTATTTGTGGGAGGAGGCTGAGAGGACTACTTAAGCCTCCTCCCTTGTCGGGTCCTGTGTCGGCGTCATTTCTGGGTTTCTGCAGCCGACGCACGTCACTTCCGGTTCTTGCAGAGCGGCGGCA